>CM062820.1:1557732003-1558932003 GCA_031772625.1 Pinus tabuliformis
ACCAACTACCCCTCTTTTCCTGATGTTTTTCCAAGTTAGAATTTTTTTTATGTTGCACTAACCACATGAACAATTTGATTTTCATCCAGATTTGGTTCTACCATAGGTCCTTCCATACTTTATCAGGGTTTGGGAAGTCAAGCCCAAGGGATATTCTCTTGGCCTCTTTGAGGTTAAAGTTTCCTTCGTTGTTTTTACCCCATCTTAATTGGTCTGAAGATGTTGATGTCAGAATCTTTCTCTATCCAAGATGGCTGTGATAGCTTTTGCCCGGGTTTTCAATGGGGATTCATCACTGTAAACCAAGTTCTTCCATATTCTCCATTTTCTATCACTTCTGTCCTGCTCCCAGAAATCATTTACCCTGAGTAACCCTTTGTCATCAGTATCCTTTTTGAGATCGGCAAATTCTTCTTTTATCAGTTTGGGTTCTTGTTGCCAATTATCTTCCCAAAACCAAGCAAGGTTTCCATCTCTGATTTCCCAGAAACTGTGTTTCTGAACAATGGCTCTATTCTCCCAAGATTTGTTCTAAATGTGTGAGCCTTTGATGATCCCATAAATTCTAATGTAATCCTTTTCCTGCCAATTGTTTGCATATTTCTGTTTCCAAACTTTGGCCCAGGGCGAAACTGGTTCTTTTAGCCATCTCCACCATATTTTTTCCCCCATGACTGTGTTTAGGGTTTCAGGGTCATCCAGTCCTAAACCTCCATGTATTTTAGGTTTACAGATCTTTTTCCAGGCTACCAAAGCCCATTTCTTTTTCTCTTCCCCTTTGCCCCAAAGAAAATCTCTTTGGATGTTTCTGATGTGTTGCACAAGTCCCTTTGGAGCTAGAAGGATTGAAAACATGAAGATGGGGATAGTTTGAAGGATAACTTTTGTGAGCACTAGCCGACCTGCTAAATTTAGAGACTTGTTTGTCCATTTCTGGATTTTCTCCTGGATTTTATTAGTAACAGGCTCCCACACTACCGTGCTCAAAGGTTTGTCTGTCAGATGCACCCCCAAATATTTGGAGGGTAGCATATCTCTTTGAAAACCTAGGATTCTGGTGAGGTTTCTCTGAATTGCAATATCAATATTAAAAAAGAAAATCTTGGATTTGGTAAGGCTTACCTTTGTGCCCACAACCAAAGCAAAGTTGTTCGAAGCCATGAGCTTCCTTGACTATTGGCATACCATGCAGCATGATATCATCCATAAATTGTTTATGGGTCAAGGCATCCCCATTCAGAGTGAGTTTAAGACCCTAGATTTTGCCTTCGACTTTGGCATGTTTTATCGCATTGCCTAGCCCTTCCATCATGAGAATAAAGAGGAAGGGTGAAAGCGGATCTCCTTGTCTGAGTCCTCTTGTGGGCTTAAAGGTTTTGGAAGGTGAGCCATTAAGAAGGATTGAAAAGATTGAGGTGGTTACAAGGGCCATCACCCATCTTATCCAGTTATGGTCAAAGCCATATGCTATTAGAACTTCCCTGATGTATGCCCAACTTATCTTGTCATATGCCTTCTCTAGGTCAAGCTGAATGATCAGACCTTCCTACTTATTGCTCTTAAGTGAGTGAAACACCTCGTGAGCTTGAATGATATTATTAATAATTTGCCCGCTTTCCACATATCCAATTTGATCCTCAGACACTAGAGTTGGAAGAAGGGGCTTAAGCCTGTTTGAAATTATTTTGGAAATAATTTTGTACACCACATTGCATAATGCTATGGGTCTAAATCTATCTGGTGTCATGGCATTATCCTGCTTTGGAATCAAGGATAGGAAAGAGGTATTGAGCGCCTTCAGAATAGTTTTGTTTTTCCTTGAGTCCTCCACCACTTCGAGTATATCTTGTTTGACTATATCCCAACAGGCTTTGAAGAAGTCCATGTTGAAACCATCCAGACCTGGAGCTTTCCCATTTTTCATTTCTTTAATGACTTCGCCAACCTCCTCTTCATTCACTGGCCTATTCAGATTAAAATTATCTTCTCCCGTCACTAGCTTGGGAATGTGCTTTGTGAATTCATTAATAAATTGTGTTCTGTCCATGGGAGGCTCCTCTGCTATGCCTTGGAAATGTTGGACCAGAGAAGCCTCTATTTCTTGGTGTGTATTGAGTTGTTTTCCTTGAATGTCTTTGATTTTCGTAATCCTGTTTTGAGCCCTATGCTCAATGGTGGATTTGTGAAAAAACCTTGTATTCCTGTCTCCTTCTTTTAACCATTGTACCCTTGATTTCTATTTCCAGAATATCTCCTCTTGCATACATAAGCCCTCCCATTTCTATTGAAGATGGTCCACTTGTCCCTTACTCTCCTCGGTAAAGCCATTTGTGATCATGATCTAGTTGATTTCCTGTAGCTATTGTTCAACTACTATTTTGGCTTCGAAGATATTGCCAAACTCATTCTTATTCCAATCTTTAAGCTTGTGTTTGATGTATTTCAATCTTTTATGCAGAAGGAACATCTTTGTGCCCTGAACCTGCATGTCTTCTGCCCACCATTCTCCAATGTTGTTGAAGAAGTCCGGATGGGTAAGCCACATGTTTTCAAACCTGAAAGGCCTATTTCTTGGAGTTCCTATAAATGAAGCTTCAAGTTGAATAAGCCAGTGATCTGAGCCTCCAAAAGGTAGTATCAAAGCTGATAAGATAGGGCCTGTGAGGAGAAGGTCCTTCGAAATAATGAATCTATCAAGTTTAGAGGCCACCTGAGCTGCTCCTCCCCTCTTATTATTCCATGTGAAGATACCATTACTTGTCTCTGTATCTACTAGCCTCATGTTGCTTATGAAATTCTAAAAAGCTATGGAATCTCTGCCTAATAATCTAGTCCCACCTTTTCTTTCCGATAGAGATTTGATCATATTAAAGTCTCCTCCCAGAATCCACGGGATACCCGAATGTATTTCTCTTAGCTCCTCCAATGAGGCTAGGAGCCTAAGTTTATCATTAGGCTTTTGTGGACCATAAACATTAGTGATCAAATAAACTTCCTTGTCCCCCAAAGGTTGAATGACCATTGATAGATAGTTCCTGGATGCTTCGACATCTAGTATTCCAAATTTCAGAGGGTTCCAGAGTGTGAGAATTCCCCCTACTGCTTTGTCTGCTTTAACTTCTAGATATTCATACTTAATAAGCCATTTGTTGTGTATTTCTCTTATTTTGTCTATTGAACATTTTGTTTCCTGAATAAATACCATGTCTGGTTTTTCATTTTTCATTCTATTATTGAGATTTCTCTATTTCCTCTTACTTCCTAGACCTCTAATATTCCAAGTTGTAAGCTTCATTAAGAAAGATTTGTAAATGAGTAACTTGTAAGGTATTTCATCTTACCTAAGTTGATCATGAGTTTTCCACATTCTATCAACAGCTCATTCTGTTTTTTTCTTCCTCTTTTTCTGCATGGGTGCTTGGGAGCCTGTCCCAATGTTGCCTCCATCGATTTAACTCCTCCCATTTTCCTGACTATCATGATTTATTTTAACCCCAACACTTTTTGCCTGAGTTCTCCAGAGGAATAGTTGTTTCACTTTGTTAAAATCCTCTTGAGGTAATGACTCCACTCCTTTGGTTTGTCCCTGCTCCAAGAAATTTTCTAGATCGAGGTGCTCCCTATCAAGGATATATTGCAATTCATGATCCTCCATTCCCACTTCGCTTGGGGTCATCTCTTGGTCTCTGTCAAGTTCCACAGTGCTTGGCTGATCCTCCTTGTATTGGCTATTTTCAGTTCTATCCTCATGTTGTCCTCCTTTTCCTTCTCTACATGGCTATATTCCAGTGCCTGGTTCTCTCTATCGTTCCCATCTTCTTCTTCTAATATCTTGAATCTATTTTGACTAATCTATTTTTCTCATTGAATTTATTCTGGTACTTTCTCCCTCCTCTGCCTCTGCCTCCCACTTTGGTAAAACTTTCTTGTCTTTCCCAGAGGTGGCTTTAACACTGCTCTCGATTTTGTTTAAAGGGTAGTCTCTGAAGAGGTGCCCGTGTTCATGGAATTTTCGGCATCAGAAAGGAACATGCTCGTAGTCCACCGTCTGCACCCAATATTCATCATATACCTCTAGAATTATCTCATCTGGTAGTGCTCTAGAAAGGTCCATTTCTACGCAAATACGGGAAAAGGAGGTGTATTTTCCTCGTAGTGTGGCCTCTGATATTTAAAAAAAAAGCCCTAGTTTATTGCCTATGGATTTTAATGATTCGGGCTGCCAATAATCTAGAGGTAGGGAATATAGTCTTATCCATACTGGAACCGAAGTGAATGTCTCTTGTTCTGGAACAAAATTCATCACCCATGGCCGCATATAGAGACCTGCAGCAGCATAGAAGTATGGCCCTCCTTCAAACACCCTGTCTTTATCTTCTAGGTTTGTAAAAATGACTGTGAAGAAACCCTTGGATCCAAGGTGCAGATCTGTTTCTCCCTTGGGCTTCCAATGATTCTTTATCCAAGCATTTAAAGCTTTCTCCATAGGCCATAACCCCATGAATTTACATATTACAACATGATTAGCCATGTGCTCCCTGTGCGCCTGTAGCACTGGATCACTTAACACCACTCTGGGTGTGATTGTCGCCTTAGGTTTACATGGCCCTGTCCGATTTCTGTGAGCAGCTTTTTGACTGTCTCCCTCTATTCTCTTCTCTTTTCTAACTTCTTCCTGCTTATCTTCCTGCTCCTGTGAGCTTCTATTTTCATGTTTCCCTTTTCCTGAACTCCCAGTTTCAGCTTCCAGTGGCTTCTTGAAGTGACTAGAGACTGCCTGCTTATAGGAGGGAGTGGAACTCCCCCCCTCTCGCCCCTCCATGGTGCCCAACATTGGTCTTCTTTTGCAAACCCTAGCTTCGTGCGTATTATCTCCAGCCGAGTTCTCCGGAATTGGTGTTGTTTCAATGCAAGAAGAAAGACCCATTTCTTTCGAAAGTCATCCAATCAAAGGAAAGTATTTACACAAAGCTATTTATGATAAGGAAATGTTGGAAATACTATATGCACTTAACAAATGGTGACCCTACCTAATGGGAAGACACTTCAAGGTAAAAACGGATCAGACAGTCTTAAATACTTTTTAGAACAAAGATTATCTTTAGAAGAGCAGCAAAAATGGGTCACAAAGATGTTGGGTTATTAATTTGAAATCATCTACAAAAATGGGAAGCAAAATGTTGTGGCAGATGCACTCTCAAGAAAGTATGAGGATATGGAAGCATTGCTTTGTTCCATTTATATTATCCAGCTAGATTGGATAAATAAAGCAAAGGATGAATGGAAGAATGACGAAGAAGTCTGGGCACTCATTCAAAAAGTACAACAAGATCCCAGTACATCTGATACATTTAGATGGAAAAATGATTCGTTATGGTACAAAGATCGCTTATACCTATGTAAGAATTGCCAACTCAAACAAAAGGTTCTTATGGAATTGCACACTTCTCCCTTAAGAGGGCACTCAAGATTTTTAAAAACTTACCAAGGGGTTAAGAAGGAATTTTTTGGGATGGACTTAAATTGGATATTCAAAAGTTTCTGGTGGAATATTTGGTCTGCCAACAAAATAAAGTTGAAACAATTAAGACCCCATGTCTATTACAACCTTTATCCATTCCAAGCCAACGTTGGGAGGAGGTTTCAATGGATTTTATCACAAGGTTACCCAAGTTTGAAGGAAAGAGTGTCATCATGGTGGTAGTTGACAGACTTACCAAGTATGCACACTTTTGTGCATTATCTCATCCATTTAAATCCAGTACATTTTCTACTACATTTATGGAAACAATTCAAAAGCTACAAGGAAACCCAAAGATTATTGTAAGCGATAGAGATCCCATTTTCATTGGAAATTTTTGGATGGAATTATTTTCTTGTCTTGGTACTCAGTTAGCTCATAGCTCATCTTATCATCCTCAATCTGATGGGAAAACTGAGATAGTAAACAAATTTTTGGAAGGATATCTTCATTGCTTTGTCTTTGATAAATAGACACAATGGGTCAAGTGGTTGCCAAGGAAAATTTTAAGAATAGAAAATTTTCTTGAAGTTTAAAAACATTGGCAAATCTCAGTAATCCCTAATATGCAAACTATAAAATGATTATTGATATATTTGTAAAATTATTCAAATTTATAATGATTTTATCTTTAGCATCTATATAATATTGGTGATTTTTAAGGTAAAATAATTTTATATTCTAAAATTTGGGCGAATCGTCTTTTATAAAATTCGAAATTGGTGAATCTTTTTTGTGGAAAAATCATGGAAAATTAGTCCACTGGACGAACATTAGCCCCTAAAATTTTCCATTATTGGTTGCCTCTGGCTGAATGGTGGTATAACACTTCCTTCCATACTGCAGCAAAAATGACCCCATTTATGGCACTTTATGGATATCATCCACCATCCATAACATCATATTTAAGAGAAAATTCTAAGTTTCAAGTAGTGGAAGATCACATCAAGCATCAAAAAGAAGTTCTCCAACTCTTAAAGGATAACCTCACTTTGGCACATAATAGAATGAAACAACAGGAAGATCAACATTGTAGCGAAAGAAGTTTTGATGTAGGTGACTGGGTATTCCTACAGCTACAACCATATAAACAAATGTCCCTCAAGCAATCTAAGAAGGATAATAAATTATAACCAATGTATTATGGTCCATACAAGGTGTTGCAAAATATTGGTACTATGGCATACAAATTGGAGCTTCCTGCAGCTTCCCGAGTGCACCCAGTTTTCCATGTTTCATGTTTAAAGAAGGTTATAGGTGACAAGATCCCAATTCAAACAATATTTTCAGAACTTGTTGAGGAACGAAAAATCATATTGGAACCTGAAGCAGTCACAGAAACAAGAACTCGACAGCTACGAAATTGATCAATTTTAGAGTATCTCATAAAGTGGAAAAACTTACCTGCTGAAGATTCCACATGGGAGGATGATAATTTTATACAGAAGCATCCAGAACTACTCAAGCATTGAGGACAACACTTTCTTTTAAGGGGAGGGGCATGTTAGGTCCCTATAATACTTGTGATTCCCCCATTACTATTGTCCTTGTAGCCCTTATTGTTATTAGTGTGCCCCTATTGTCCCCATATTATTATTAGTGTGCCCCATAGAAGCCCAATATTGTTATTGTTGTTGTTGTGCCTTTATATTATTATTGTTATGTCGACTTTGATTAAATTGTGACCCCTTAGACTCCTATATATAGAAAGGAGGTTTAGTCATTGGTATCATCAAAGAATTGTTCATTTGTGTAATGTAAAGGAGGTTGCCCCCTCGAAGAGGCCACGTTTTAAGTCATTGATCTATCTCTTTCTTCTATTTTGTGAGTTGGTTGCATAACACATATTCTCCTTGTACTTACATTATGATAATGTATTATACATGCATAAATTTGAAATCCATGTTCAACATATGTAGTATAATGAGTCATGAGAGTTAGTCCAGCTATGCATGGGTTGTTAGTAGTGTTTTTGCAGCCATGTACACTCTCATACTTATCGTGGTGTGGCATGTTTGAGTCATGCATGCATTGAGAGAGATTCATGTGATTCAATTTTTAGCCATATATGGGCTTATTGATTTCATTGTACAATCATGAATTATCATTTTGGTAGCCATGTAATAGGCCTATGAAGCCCTGTACTTTGTTGCATATCATTTGGTCATAGTTTTTGGTCTATGTGGAGTAGCCTTTTGCATATGGAAAGGAGGTATTAGTATCCATATATATATATATATATATATATATATATATATATATATATATATCAGTTTACATTCAGCCATGGATATGTTTGTATTCAGTGGAGTATGGTTGGTCATAATGTTGTGAGTTGTCATCATGAATATGCTGCTACCATGTCCACTTTAGAGAGATGTTGCTTCCAGATAGACATTGTTGTTGCAGTATATGTTTTTTCTACTATTGGAGAGTGCATTTTGGAGAGGACATATTTGTTGTTGTTGCTTCAAAGTGGTTGGATATATGTTGCTACACCTTTGTGTTGTTTGGACGTATCTTGTGTCCAAGGAGAGTTTATTTCACATATTTTTCAGTTATATGGGAGAGTATTGTTATCATGCACTCCTTTTTTCATCCCCTGCATATGATTGTGAGTGGAGTTTATGTTTTTGTTGATGGAGCCCCTTGCATGTAGAGGAGTATATAGCATTTGTCCTTCACATGTTTATCCATTTTACATTGTTGTCAAAGGGGGAGAATATGAGGATGTTTGGTCAGATGATTTCTTTGATAGGGGTTGAAATCAATCCCAAAGAGGGGGATTGTTGGCATTGATGTGTATTGTAGTGTTGTAGATGTGTTGGTTGGTTGAAATTGGTGCCAACCTCGTTGCTTGGGTTGTAGGTGTGTTGGATATGCATGTATATAGGTGGTTGCAGGTGGCTTGTCTATGGTTGAGGTGTAGATGGTCCTTGGCATGACTACTAGCTTGGAATACCCTGGAGATGTGATGGATGGTCCTTGGCATGTCTACGATTTTGGACTATCTTGGAGATGATGATGATCTCCTTGATCATGTTACAACATGAAAATGGTGGTGGTTGCTACAGATTTGAGAGTTGAGGAACCTTGTTGATTAGGTCCCCATGGTCTCCATGTCCTGGATTACGTCTCTCATGTTGATGATGTTATAAATTGGGCTTAGAGAGTATCTACATGTGTTTGTGCATGCTTGAGATGGTTGTGCAAGTGTTGGAGGATGTCTAACAGGTTCTGGAGCTGCATAATGATGGCAGAGATGTTGTAGAGAAGGTTGATTGCCCAGATGTTTAGTATGGTTGTTGGTTGGCATCCTAGTTAACCTAGTTTGAATTATGTTGATTTTGGAAATATTGCAGTGACTTGATGAAGTGTTGCAGAGATGTCAGAGACTTCCAGAGGTCCTATAGAGTATTTTCAAGCTCTTGAAGAATTTTGAGTAGTTTCTTAGCAGAGTAGACTGAGTTTTGACCATCCTTAGCCCTAGTCACATGCATGCTGAGTCATGGGAGTGGCTGAAAAAATCTAATCTCATAGAGCCAAGCCTATGGGAGTGACTGATGGCTTCCATTCACATGGAGGTTGTGTTTTGGGAGTTGTTAGCCTCCTGCTGCAGCAGGTATTCATCTTTCACGATTGACATTTTTACATGCCAAATATGTCATACTTTGCAAGCTACAGTGTTCCATATTTCCACAAGAGCCATGAAGTGTGCTGGTCCAAATACCACTGTTGTATTCCATTTTTGATGAGTTTTTCAGTTAAAGGAGAGCCAAACAGCTTAATCTTGGTCTCCCTAGGTTTCAATTTCCTGTTTTAGAATATAGAGAATGTATCTGTCCAAACAGTTTAATCTTGGCAGATTTGTAGATAGGTAGAAAATCAAAGGGACCCAACTGTTTAATCTGGGCCCTGGCAGAAATAAGTGTAGATCTAGATAAGAGGAATTCAAAAGAAAATTGTAAATATGGGTCTACAAGTCTAAGTGCACCCAAAGAAAAAGAAAAAAAAATGTTAGGTGAGTAGGCTGGGTAGGTAGCTGTGGTTGCAGAATGATGATTGATAATCAATTTTGTGTTTCGAAGTGCTTTATCTTAACAGATCACAGTGCAGGCAGTTTTCATTCAAGAGAGCTCAAATCTGGACATAACTAACTTTCCCCTTCTTCTAATTCCCCAAGTCCCTTACTAACTTCCCAAAGAGGTCAAGATCTGCTTGATTCCTCTTAGATTCATCATCATCCATATCAGTTGCCTTGGTGAAGATCTGCTTCACTCAAGGATCTCAGTTCTTTACAAGTTCTTTTCCCCAGAATTAGCCTAAGGTCCCTGACCTTGGCGCCTGCTTATCACCTTCATATTAACTACTAACAGTATTATAAACTCCCTATCAGTTTTCCCCTTTCCCCTATTAAAACTTTGTATATAAAAATCCCCTATATAAATATTCCCCCCTGGCAATGTAGCCATATTTTTGTAAGTCCAGGAAAAAACGGTCCATCCGGGGCTGTTTTTAGCCCATCCGAGTCATCACAGGGGTTAGATGACACCTGGTCATGCTAACAGCCTCTTCCCTAGCCCTAAAAACCCTCAAAACCCCACGCATTTTCAAACCCCATAACCCCCATTCCCTAAGTCTAAAACCCCGCCACGCGCATATTAACTTCGGAATATTCCTTGAATATTCCCCGCCCTAACTTCCCGCCGCTTCACATTCGCCGCCAGCTGTCCGATCGTCCTGTGCCCAGATCGACGGTTGGCGGGCCGTCCCATCTCCAAAGCGCCCGGGCTTTAGCGTCCGGGAGATGGGCGGTATTGCCGCCGTACCTCCCGCCACGCGTCAAGCGCTGGGCAGTGGCGGAGCCCCCTCTGACAAAACCGCTCCCCCCCCAAAGGTGGTGCGCCACAAAACCACTTACCGCCTCCTACCCGGTGACGTCGCCGCTTACGTCACCCCCCTGCACAGTCACCCCCCTACGTCACCCCCCCTCTGCCCAGTCACATGTCGAGTCATCTGCCTGCGTGGCCCCTTGCCACGTGTCATGCCACGTCACTGTCCGTACATGATGATGTCATGCTGATGTCATCCCGCCACATCATCATGCTGACGTCATCGCTGACGTCACCCGCCGTACAACGTCACGTCATGCTGACGTCATCAGCACTTTTCTGGCGCGAAGGGAAAAAATCGCACTTCGGGGCCCCGGAATCAGATTCTGAGGCAGTTTTTGATGAGCGATAAATCGCTCATCGCTAGATTTTTTGGGCCTGAATGGGGAATCTTCAGGGAATCTTTTTATTCTGCGGCCCCCAGCAAGCCCGAAAGGCGCCGAATGAGCCGTTTTTCTTTGCGAGGCACTCAGGAAGGAGCAGAAAACAGTTTTGAAGGAAACAGAGGCCGAACAGCGGCCATTAAATGATGATTTAACCCACAGCACGTCAGAACAACATCAATTGATTGCCAAAGAGTATCAGAGGAAGAAGGAGAGCCAAAGAGTATCAGCCGAAGATTTTTTGGAGGCTCGAAGCACCTGAACATTAATGAGCCCCCCAGAAAGTCAAATCAAGAAGGAGTAAGCACATCCTAGCTCTCAAATCACAGTCAAAGCATTCAATGCCGCCGAACAGCAAGGGTGCAAAGACCAATGCACAGTTATGACATATGAACAGCACAAAGCCACCAGGACAGACATTAACTCATTTTGATACAGCTGCCCCCAGCATAGCCCAAAGATATTTTCTTGCATTTATTTCTGGATAAGATTAGGTTAAAAGTAATCAGTTTTGGACTTCACTTTTATGTTTTTCCCGTAGAAAATATTGAAGAAATCCCTCCTTGCACACCCGAACAACATCCTTTAAATGCTTCTAATGCTTACCTTATAGTCAGGGAGGACACTACTGTCAAAGCAAATCATCCTATCCCTGTTCATACCGAACCCAGTCATTTAGTCCCTGTACACAATCACGCACCTCGTAAGGTTCCTGATAGATATAAGCCCCTCATTCTGCCTCCCGTGCTTAATCCTTTGCCCAAAAATCATCCCATGCATCTCCCAAGATTTGATGGAGAGAATGGAGTTACTGCCCAAAAGCATATTCAGGCTTTTGAAGATTATTTGAACATTTTTGAAGTGGAGGATGAAGATGTTAGTGTTAGGCTGTTTTCCCTTTCTTTGCAAAGTGAAGTTAGGACTTGGTTTAAAGCATTGCCTGAGGCAAGCATCTTGAATCTCCAGCAGTTATTCAAACTTTTCCTTGATAGATGGATGATCAAAGTAAATTTCCTCGTGCTCATAGAAGAATACAATCAGTTAAAAAGAATTCCAAATGAATCTGTTCAACAATTTTCTGACCGATTCAATCAAGTTTATCATTCCATACCATTGAATATAAGACCTCCCCCTGATTTGGCCCTATTACATTATCCAGCAGCATTTGATCCAAAAATGGAATTTCATCTGAGAGAAAGGAGCCACTCTACTATGCAACAGATGCAGAACATAGCAGTAGATGTAGAGGTTAATATGAAAGTTAGGGAGGAGAGGTTGAAAGCAGAAAAAGAGGATGAACTTGACATCTTTTTAGAGAAAGCAGAGGAATTGAAGCAGATGTGCACAATGGAAGTTGAATGTTTAGAGCGCCAGAACAGATCTGTTTTGCAAAAGGAAGGTAATGATATTCATAAACAAACCAGCTACAAAACAGATGACATATTCATACCGCCATACATGATGGAGCACTCTCCTGATATAATGTATGAATATAATAGCTTCTCTTCTTTCAACTGTCTGCCCAAATATGATCAGTATGATGATGACTATGAGCCTAACGACCAAATCAGTCTTGCAGAAGAGTTACATCTTATTTTTGCAGAGAGCACAGT
The DNA here is from genome assembly GCA_031772625.1 of Pinus tabuliformis. NCBI lineage: Eukaryota > Viridiplantae > Streptophyta > Pinopsida > Pinales > Pinaceae > Pinus > Pinus tabuliformis. The sequence continues at coordinate 1,557,744,413 of CM062820.1, forward strand.
TCAGGATCAGCTGCCTGAAAACAATGATCAGCACGCCCAGCTCAGTTATGAAGAAAAGGAAGAAAATGCAGAATGTGTTGATTTCACTGAAGGAGCTTTACCATTTTGTTTCAAGTCTTTTCAGTTTATTAGGGAAAAATATAATGCAGTTAATAATCAAGTGTCACCATGTTCTGTTACTGATAAGCTAGAGGAAAGTCTAGGCCCTGCTCCTAAAGCATTAACACTAGATTTGCAGCGTCAAAGTGCCAGTGAATGTCAGATTGAGGAAGACTCAGAAGCGGCAGCATGTGACCAAAAAATTCAATTGGATTCCCTGCCTGTTGATTTTCAGCCATCTCGGATATTTGAAGAAGAAAAAGAACAGTCAGCACAAATCTGTCAAGTGTCATCTGAGCCAGCTTTCAAAGAATCACAGGTACTATCCCATGTTTTGCAGAATTCATCTGATGGCAAGCTGTGTGATGAGGTAAATCACTGCTCTTCTCTGCTAGCAGGCTGCGAAGCACAGTATCAAGTGGTTGATGATCCCCCAATTTTAAAGCATGATAGCTATCCCAAACTTTTGTACAGTTCTTTAGTTCAGTCCAGCAATAATGTATATATGCTACAGGACCCTTTTGTACAGTTTCTTATTTCAGCAAAGAAGGTCAGCAGTTACCTGATCTTCTCAAAAATTAACAAAGCCAAATCAGATTGCAAGATCTCCATTTCAGGTAACAGCAAGCACAAGCAGCAGAGGCCATTCATGTTTGTAATGCTTAAATGGCTACATTGGCTGTTTCATTTTACCTAACGGCAAAGTAAGTGCTGGTTAGGGTAGGTAGGTAGGATTAATAAGGCAGCCGACCAAGCAAAAATTTTGCAGAATACAGCAGCAATTGAATACAAGGCAGTCTGACCTGCTGTTCTTGGCTTTTCACAAGGAAAAGCCATCCCCAAGTGGAGCCACTGTTAGCCTCCTGCTGCAGCAGGTATTCATCTTTCATGATTGACATTTTTACATGCCAAATATGTCATACTTTGCAAGCTACAGTGTTCCATATTTCCACAAGAGCCATGAAGTGTGCTGGTCCAAATGCCACTGCTGTATTCCATTTTTGATGAGTTTTTCAGTTAAGGGAGAGCCAAACAGCTTAATCTTGGTCTCCCTAGGTTTCAATTTCCTGTTTTAGAATATAGAGAATGTATCTGTCCAAACAGTTTAATCTTGGCAGATTTGTAGATAGGTAGAAAATCAAAGGGACCCAACTGTTTAATCTGGGCCCTGGCAGAAATAAGTGTAGATCTAGATAGGAGGAATTCAAAAGAAAATTGTAAATCTGGGTCTGCAAGTCTAAGTGCACCCAAAGAAAAAGAAAAAAAAATTAGGTGAGTAGGCTGGGTAGGTAGCTGTGGTTGCAGAATGATGATTGATAATCAATTTTGTGTTTCGAAGTGCTTTATCTTAACAGATCACAGTGCAGGCAGTTTTCATTCAAGAGAGCTCAAAGCTGGACATAACTAACTTTCCCCTTCTTCTAATTCCCCAAGTCCCTTACTAACTTCCCAAAGAGGTCAAGATCTGCTTGATTCCTCTTAGATTCATCATCATCCATATCAGTTGCCTTGGTGAAGATCTGCTTCACTCAAGGATCTCAGTTCTTTACAAGTTCTTTTCCCCAGAATTAGCCTAAGGTCCCTGACCTTGGCGCCTGCTTATCACCTTCATATTAACTACTAACAGTATTATAAACTCCCTATCAGTTTTCCCCTTTCCCCTATTAAAACTTTGTATATAAAAATCCCCTATATAAATATTCCCCCCTGGCAATGTAGCCATATTTTTGTAAGTCCGGGAAAAAACGGTCCATCCGGGGCTGTTTTTAGCCCATCCGAGTCATCACAGGGGTTAGATGACACCTGGTCATGCTAACAGCCTCTTCCCTAGCCCTAGAAACCCTCAAAACCCCGCGCATTTTCAAACCCCATAACGCCCATTCCCTAAGTCTAAAACCCCGCCGCGCGCATATTAACTTCAGAATATTCCTTGAATATTCCCTGCCCTAACTTCCCGCCGCTTCACATTCACTGCAGCCGTCCGATCGTCCTGCGCCCAGATCGATGGTTGGCGGGCCGTCCCATCTCCAAAGCGCCCGAGCTTTAGCGTCCGAGAGATGGGCGGTATTGCCGCTGTACCTCCCGCCACGCGTCAAGCGCTGGGCAGTGGCAGAGCCCCCTCTGACAAAACCGCTCCCCCCCAAAGGTGGTGCGCCACAAAACCACTTACCACCTCCTACCCGGTGATGTCGCCGCTTACGTCACCCCCCTGCACAGTCACCCCCCTACGTCACCCCCCCTCTGCCCAGTCACATGTCGAGTCATATGCCTGCGTGGCCCCTTGCCACGACACCGTCCGTAAATGATGACATCATGCTGTCGTCATCCTGCCACGTCATCATGATGATGTCATCGCTGATGTCATCCACCGTACAACGTCTCGTCATGCTGACGTCATCAGCACTTTTCTGGCGCGAAGGGAAAAAATCGCACTTTGGGTCCCCAGAATCAGATTCTGAGGCAGTTTTTGATGAGAGATAAATCGCTCATCGCTAGATTTTTTGGGCCTGAATGGGGAATCTTCAGGGAATCTTTTTATTCTGCGGCCCCCAGCAAGCTCGAAAGGCACCAAATGAGCCGTTTTTCTTTGCGAGGCACTCAGGAAGGAGCAGAAAACAGTTTTGAAGAAAACAGAGGCCGAACAACGGCCTATAAATGGTGATTTAACCCACAGCACGTCAGAACAACATCAATTGATTGCCAAAGAGTATCAGAGGAAGAAGGAGAGCCAAAGAGTATCAGCCGAAGATTTTTTTGGAGGCTCGAAGCACCTGAACATTAATGAGCCCCCCAGAAAGTCAAATCAAGAAGGAGTAAGCACATCCTAGCTCTCAAATCACAGTCAAAGCATTCAATGCCGCCGAACAGCAAGGGTGCAAAGACCAATGCACAGTTATGACATATGAACAACACAGAGCCACCAGGACAGACATTAACTCATTTTGATACAGCTGCCCCCAGCATAGCCCAAAGATATTTTCTTGCATTTATTTCTGGATAAGATTAGGTTAAAAGTAATCAGTTTTCTGCCAGACCTGTTAGGTCGGCTGTAATAGATAATTTTGGATAAATCTTCCCTATATATACCACCCTCTGTATTGTTAAAGGGTCGGTTGGTTGATAACCTTCAGTAGAGACTCGCACTGTATACCTGATATGTTTTCTGTAATCAAAGACTGCTGAAAGGCTTGGAGGAAAGACTGTCTGCTCTGTGTCTAATGGTTTTGAAGAAGTGAATTTGGAATTCTTGTGCTGCAGCCTGAAACAATAAGTTTTCCTACCTCTGTTTTTCCATTTGATACACCGTCTAAAATAGTAGAAAGAAAGAATAGTCTAGAATTGGTTTAACTGCCCTCTATGCTCATTTTCTGCTATTTCTTTATGTTTTCATCTAGGTTAGAAATGAATATGAAATCCTTATGGCTCATGTTTCCCCCTAATCCATTCATATTTGGCAGTTGTCTAGGAATTCTTAATTGCTCCTAGACAGAGCTCATTCACCTTCCCCCTTTTAAGCCGAGTGAGAGATTCTTTGTTGCCTCTCATTCCTTATCCCTCATTCCATCCTTTTAAGCTTTAAGTGTTGTTTCATGAGCAGCTACCTTGCTCCTTATTTCTCTTGTGACCAAGAAACGCACCAACAGTCCCACTCCTTGACTCCACGCCCAATGGTTTGAAACTTACCAGACTATGTTTTGCCTCTTTACTTGAGACATCTTCCTTCCCACCAAAAACAAAACAAAAACCCTCTGAACTCAAGACCTAGCCTAAAATCCTTTCCAAACAAAGCTAAACCTAAAAGAGAGAGCCCTCTTTGATTGCAGGTTGGCTAGAACCTGCAGTCCAAAGTTGGTCTGTGGTTACCTCGGCCGTATCCTTTTCCGGAGCTTAAGGACAACCTGAGTGATAACAGGAGTGACTAAGGTTTTTCACAAGTTTTTCTCTGAATTCCTCGTGCTTCTCAACTAATTTTGGTGTCGTGGCGATGTTATTGATCTGAATTTTTTGGCATATGGTTAGAAATGTTCGTGGGCCATTTAGAAGCTGATCAAGGTTGAAGATATCAAAGAGATTGGGGAGTTAGTGGTTTATTTGGTCAAGAAGCCTATCTTAACCAAATATGAAGCGTGTGAAAATGATTTTGAGTGGTCAAGAACTTGTAGCATTTACAGAGTGACTCAACACATAAAATTGATAAATAGAGGAAGGATTTGAGTCTATTTGGTTGGATGTGGTGAGAGTGTGAGAGTATGCCATTGTGGGGGAATTGTGGGTGAGTAGATATTGTTGCAACCACTCACATTGTATTGCAGAGATATTTCAGAATTGTGTATGTAGACTTCAAAGATGATTTGGGATGCAGAATGGTGGAGAATTGGCAGTGAAGAGTAGGGATTGTTGTGATTATAAGAAAATACCTATCCTAGAAAAGTTTTTGTTTCAGATTTTATGTACATAATGATGGAGTTGTTGGGTTGCTCATGTTGAGTGAATTGAGAACCTAGTTTGAAAATATATGAAACGTGGTTCGAATGGATGAAGTGAAGGCATGAAGGCTTCAATATGGGTAGTGATTTGGAATTCAATAGTAGGAAGAGTTTTCTCCATTCAACATGAGTTGGATAGTCCAATGGTAGTTGGGCGAGTATCGTTGGTAATGGGAGATTTCAGTGGATGGTAGTCCTTAAATCTATGAGAGAAACATATTTCCAAATTGATAGATTCCAACATACTATAGAGGAATCCAAGTCTTTCAGATTATTGGTGTAAACTTATCCATGTATAATATGTTCATCGGATCAATAAAAGAATTGAGCGGTGCAATGACAAGATGGTGAATTTCTTCCAAAAGGGTTTCTACTAGAAATGCTTGTGTTCTTATGTGTGTGTGCTTGTGTTTATCATGGTTATTGCTCATGATTGTTATGGTTTGATTTTTTTTTTCTTATATGTTTTGATCAACTAATGTTGTGGATGTGCATGGATATTTGATTTGTGAAAAAAAATTAAACTGGTGAAAATTTATATAAATGCCATCACTACTGATTCATCGCCCCCCTCTGTAGTGATCATTGTTTCGAACACGTTTATTCAAAATAATTATCATTAATGTAATTTCATTCCGGAAGTTACGAGAACTAAAAATTAAATGAACTTCCAGACATTTAAAAGAAGATGTAGAAGATTGTTCAAAGGAGATTTTTGGCAGGTTGGAGGATGGTAGCTCTGAGGAAGAAGACTTACTAACTATTACAACCATCTTGTACATGCTACAAATGGTCTCCTTCACTGTGACATGGAGGTTTTATTAATGATATTATAATTATTTTCTTTTATTTTCTTCCATTGTGTTCTATTTTAATTTCAATTTTATGCATTGGTTCATTGTTCCAGAATGGTGGCTTAACTTGATTATGCATTATTCTCGAATACATTAAATGATTTTAAATATTTTGGAATACTTGATATTTAGGATTTTAAAATCACATTTTTGAGTTTATTGGTTGCAAGTTTAATCCCATGAATACATGATATTTAGGGTTATGTGCACTGTAAATTCAAAAGCCATAAAAATAATTCTTTTAATTTTTATTTATTTTATTATCGTTTTCATTATTTTCCCTCACTAGAAAATGTGAGATTATTAGCCTTTATTTGAATTGTTCAGATTGTCTAATGCTTCACACATTACATTTAATTTAATGTTTCTCTAGTATTTATTATTTGAAATTATTAAATTAAATTATTCTAATTGTTATGCAGGTTAAATAATACTAATAATACTTGATCTTATGTTATTTAAACCACATAGTTCAATTAGATGTATTTAACACCAGTGTGCTTTAATTTCTCTCCTTTCTTTAATTTCATTTTTTTATTTCTTGCTAACCTTTGTGGATTATGGTATATATTAATTTACCTCATTTTTCATTGATGTAGTTTTTATTTAATAAGTTTTCACATGTTATATGTCTACCACCTCTATTTCCTAAAATGCTTTATTTCTTTAAAATACTCTCTATTCAATAATCTGGACTATTTATTTGTTAATTAGAAAATCTGTTTAATTCACACTATTTTACAACGACTATTAAATTTTGATTATTATCAAGGATTACCCCTGTGATGAAAGGGAGACCAACCCTTGTCACCTAGAGTGGGATGATCTAGGATCCTCAGTGATGTGGTCTCAGGCTATCCTTAGTTACCAAGATACTTTGAGCATTAACACCGCCAACATTCAAGGGGTCTTCCCGATATGAAGTCCTAGTTAGACCTCACACTATTTGGAGTAGCAGCCCCATCCAAAATATTGCCGGATTGTTGAAGCAATGGGTTTTATTAATGTTCCTTGGCTACAATAATGAATAGAGTGGCATATTCATGACTTTGTTGAACAAGTGTGTGACTCTATGGAGGGTCAAGTGCAATAAATTAAGGTTCTAACTTGATGAAGAGAAAGTGAGTGTGCCCCTTAGAAGCCTCTAATAGCATGCAACTTGAAGGGAACGCGGGAGCATAAAATACATCATGAGTTAGCCTGCAAAATAGCTCACAAGTTAAACATGATGGAAATAAAAAACAACACGCATTCAATAAGATTCATACTAATGCAAACGAAATAGTTCATAAGCATTAGCATAAGTGAAATAACATATATTGAAAACATAACAAGAATAATCCTACTATATTTACAACATATGCATGAAAATGTGTTAGCTCCGAGCTTTTATTAAAGTGAAAGTTCCAAGCATACATATACCATTGAAAAACCACTAGCCCCAATAGTGGAACATGAAGTCTACACCTACTCCTCCAAAGAAATATACTCCCTCTATGCTATGGAGAATCCAAGGCTCTGAACAAAACTCCCAAACTCTTGATCCTAAGCTAGAATCCTATCCAAAAGCTTGGCTCCCAAAAGTCCTTTACATGAGTTATGAGGACATATTTATAACAAAAGGGGTGATTATTCATCTCCCTTTTTTGACTCTTGGACTTCTCTCATGACTCTTCAACTTCTTTACAAAATGACTCTTCACATTCCACAATTCACACTTGGAATTCCACTTACAAATTAATTACATATTAATATTACAATATACTCGTACCCATATATGAAACAATTGGGTAGAGCCAACCAGACAACCTAATAAGACAAGTAAGTCAAGCTTGAGTTTGGGGAAACTCCAGCTCAGTGAATTTGACTTGTAGGTTCTCGGTCACATGACGGTGCCAAGCTTTGTACTATGTGATGAATCCTCCAAAATATAGGATGGGATTAGGCTGAATGAAACTCTAGCCTCCATGGCATCCGGGTACACTGATTTGGAATCGGTTTGAGTTTACTTCTTTAGTAGGAGAAACATTTTATTGATTTGGATAGGGCCACCAATGTACTTATGCATGTTCTGCCAACTCACTTCAAGATCTTCCTTGGTAGCAATCTATCTAAACGATCCAAGTATTTTTCAACCTCCTGCTTGACCTGATTCCTGCATTTGGCTTAAGTGAGTGAGCTAATTGAAGGAATCTTATGCGATTTCACCATTAAATCCATGCTATTATGCAATCATGCATATGAGGCCTGAATATTGGCATTGAACAAGTTGAGATGTTTGTTACTTTGAATGATCATTCGCACTTGTGCTTTCTCCAACTCTACCTATTGCCTTGTTTTCTTTTCCAATTCAGATGGTGCCCCTTTGTATTGCATTGAACACCAATGCATGAAAATGATGGTTGTATGGATAGCATTGATGGATTTATCATTATCCTTACACTTCTTCTACATGTTTTGAAAGCAAACAACTACTTAATGCATGGTGACTAGCTCTTCACACAGGCGCTGCATGGTTTCTCCCAATGTCAATACTTCACCAAGTATGGATGCCTTAAGTTCTTCCTGATATACTTTCACAAGAGTTGCATTCTAGACCTCTGCTTGGATTTTTTCAACTTCCTTCCTTGTATCCATTAAGTTCTTTTACAACTTCTTATTCTCGACCATCAGATACTCCATGTTTTACTTTGTAGCACCTGCAAAGGCTAAGTTCATTGCTGCAATGGAATTTGGATTCCTTCTGGTGTCTATCACAATCACCCTTTCTCTGATGAATGCAAGAGATGCGAGATATTCCAGAAAATGTTTCTTATTTTCATGTATAATATTCTTCTGAAGCTCATCATAAGTCATATTATATGTGTCCATGACTAGACCCTCATCAAGAGGAACAATTTCCTCTTCCTCACTTGGAGGTTTCTTTATTGTTGGAGGAGGGGGAGACTAAATGGTGACCTACTAAGTGCTCGACATTAGATAAATATCTTGGTTCAATGACTTAAGTTCCACTTCCATGTATTTATCACAACCAACTCCTCAATTTCTTAAGCAAGCTCCTTGTCCTACAATTGTTCGCTCTCCTCTCCTGGTAGCTGGTTCTGGTCTTATTTCTGTGCTCTTCTTCTTCCTCTACTCTCTTCCTTTATTCTTATTTTTGTATTTTTATTTCTTATTCTAATCTCCTCTACTGTTGGTCTTCCCTCTGCTTCATCTCTTCCTCATGTTTCCTTTGCTTCCTCCTCTTCTCTGCTACTATGGCTGCTTTCAAGATGATTAGCTATGGTTTCATCTTACGACTCTTCTCTTCCACTGGACTGTGTGCAACTTTCCTCTTGCCCTTTTCGTGCACTGGGTTGCGCCCTTCCACTAGTGATTCCTCTAGAGTGACTTCCTTAGAAGGAGTAACTTGTGATGTTCTAGCAAATCTGACTGGTTCACAGGAATTGGAGGCATTATAAAATTCTTCATCTCTTCCTCCTTAGGTTTGCAAAACGTCTCGCTTGGCCACTAAAAATGAATCCTTGCATAGTGGTATTTACAAACATTCCTAGGATCGTATAGATTGAAGTCCAAATGATCGAATGTGAAATTTTCTATCTCCTTGCCTTCGGTGTTTATAACTTTCAGGTTCTTGATTTCGTACAATCCGATCTGCATAGGAAAAGCAGGCCAAGGTGCTTTCTTCTTCCTATGCGAAACTATTGATTACCCTGTGGAAAGGTGGTACGCAACTTCTTGCATGACCAACTTATTGGTGGCATACCTTGGTAGAATATGTGGATACTTCTATCTTCTAAACACTCAGAGGAAAGTGTCATCTAGTGAGGCAAGCCAATTTGCTATTTTTGACACTGCTTCCATTGCTCCACGTGACATACAAGGTGGCTCCTCCTCAAAGATTAACTTGTATAACAAAATGAGGAAGTGATAATTCAACTTTTCCATTACTCCTTCGTGGTTGCACTCTAAAAGTGTCTTGCAGTAAATGTGCATGGTAGACTCTCTTGATGTCCAGGTCCAATTCATGCCAGGAAATGAATTATGAGCTCATATTGCAACCAGTAGGTAGGAAAACATGTAAAATATGGATTGTTTTCCCTTGGGAGGGTTCTACGCATTAGCTACGTCGATCTTCAGTTATTGAGCCAACAAGTCTGACCAATTGAATGGTTTTCCTTCGTTCACAATCTGTTTCAGTAAGAATTTGCACCCTTTGGGGAAGGTCTTCGTACTCCGTTGAGAATATATCTGACAACATAGAGCTTTCAAGTACTGATAATCCTTCCCGAGAGATTTTGTCTTGTAGGTGTTGGTGGGTGTCTGATGGAACTTTGATGGCTTTTTCACCCAGCCTTTGACAACCTCCTTTGTGCTCAAGTAGCTAGTTTCTGCATAGAAGTAAGAATCTATGAGCGATTTTCCTCTAGGAAATGGTACTTGAGATGGTAATATGGTTCTTGAAAAGAGGCAAGCCTTTGTCCATTGGCACTGTTAAGAGTCATAGTATTGGAATCTATATGAGAAATTATCCATCTGACAATGTCTACACATGAGAAATTTGGGTACCTACATGCAATATTGTGTAACCCTAACTTTTTGACACTGACATATACCTGTGAGTCTTCAATATCTACTTTGAAGCTTCTTGATGAGAATGCCTCATTTAATTTGTGCCATGTGATGTCTGACTCCTTTTCTATACACAATTGAGTATCTGAGAAAACTAGCAAGTTCAATTGGAGTGCTCTCAACTTCCCGCCCCGTGTTGCTTTCTATAATGTCCTTTGAGGTAGATCTCTTTGGTGCCATGATGATAGTGACTAATGAAGGGAAGTGATCAACAACTACAATACATGTAGGAGGAAAAAGCACTCATGGAAAACATGAATTAGCTTCAGCAAAATGACTCACAAAGCAAGATCAATGTAGTAACCACAAGAATCAAGGGAAAAATTGCATAATTATTGAGCTAGGGGAAGGGAATGGCTCCAAGAAATTTGCATTGTATAGTCTCAGTAGCTAAGGGAGCATCTTGAGGCTTGAGAATGTGCAATGCGCAGTCTTAGCCTGGGCAGACTAAGGGAGAGACTGTGCATTGCGCATACTCAGTGGCCAAGGGTGAGGCTTGAGCCCTAGAACTGTTCAATGCATAGTTGGGAAAGATATGGAATACGCATTGTGGAGTCTTAGAGGCCAAGCCTAAGGCTTGAGCCTTGGACTTGCGTAATTCCCAGTTGAGCAAGGAAGCTGCTGGCTAAGTGAAGGGAAGATCTACCTGAAAAGAGGATGGGAAAGTGGTAGATCTGAGTGATAGTGAAAGTTAGAGTGTATATATGACTAAGGAAAGATAGAGAAGTGAATATGAAATGTATAAGATCAATATTTAAAAGGAAAAACAAACATGCATAGGGAGTATCTGAAACAGCGACCACTAATGGGAAAAAACAAGGAAGTTGATGCGAAACTTGTAAAAAGTAAACGACCGATTGAACCAACACTTGTACAATCTAATATTAGTTAAAACACCAACAACCATGAAAATAAACAAGAAAAAAATCACTCATAAAAAAACAAAAATAGTGATAGAAAAACAACAAAAGATGACAAAATCAAAACTCACCTAAAAAAGCGTTGTAAACTCCACTAAAGTCTCCTTGATCTCCTTGGGAAGATAGAGCTCCAAAATTGAATGTGAAAATGAGCTCTAGGGGTATCTATTATATAGAAGTAGACTGATTATGGTTTATGACACGCATGCCTAAAATCAAGGAAAAAGTGACACTTGGCGAAAGTCCAAAAATAACAACTTGTGTCATCCTCTAGGAAACTAAAAATCCACTCTATATTTTCTAGGGATTGATTTTTGGTTTTTATTCTTTTTTGGGAAACCTGCCATTCATGATTCTAAGGAGGATTGCACAATTCCCAACCACAAGGGATTGGGAAACTCCTTGACTTAGTGAATTGGGTAGTTTCTGAGCTAAAGGGAAGCTTTACACAATTTATGAACTGAAGGCCAGGTTGTCTCCCATAATTATGCATTTTCTAAGCTCAAGGTTGGCCTTCCTGTTTGGTTTGCACAATTCAGATCCTCAAGGTTGGCCTACCTTCCAATATTACATAGTTTCTGGAGGCAAGACTAACAATTCTACGCAATCAAATCAAGAGATAGCTTGTGTTTGAAAGGTATCAAACCAGGATCAAACAATACATGACAAGCACTTCATGAAAGATAAGTCTTGATCATAGCATGAATACCCGATGATAGTAAATGATAACCTCATGTGGAAAAAATGGAGGCTCCAAAATCAAAGCATGGGAAAAATTTTGGAGGGTGGTTCTAGCAACTACAACAGAACCCCTAACTCTGAATGATGTGATTAAGAAGCTAGAGAATTCCTATGAGAAAGCAAGGCGTAGGCCTGAGAATAAGAGTAACTAGGTAGCAAAAAGGACTGCCATGCAAAATGTGAGTTGGTCCAGGAAGAACCCAGAAGGGAAAGAGAGGAATCACCTAGCTCAAAAAAGATAGTCTCAGAAGAAGGCAAATAATGTCGTAGTTGTGAATCACTCAAGTGCTAGACATGTGGTGGTAAAATTAGGAGAAGGGATTTTCCTCGTCAACAGGAGGTTGGAACCAAAATCTACAGTGCTCAAGAGGTGAGTATGACAAGGTTTTATGCAGCATTGGACAACCACCAAGCAGATCACCAGGTGTAACAACCCCTAGTTGATTTCCTATGTAAATAAATTAAAATAAGACCTAGGTCATGGGACATGTATTCCAAGTTGAATGTTGGGAAATACAGACTGATGGGGACCACTGGTGATTAATAAATGGCTATGGAAATTCGCAAAGGCAAAGAGACATTAATTGGCATTTTATTTATGAAAATAATGGAAAATAGGAGAAAAGGGAGATGAAAGGTCACATATTTGCATGAGTGGGAAATTGAAGGAAAATTAAGCGAAAATGAAGAGAATAGAGGTCTCAATGATAAAAAGGATTATGAGGATTAGTTCACAACCTTTTGTCAGTTTTAGCTTGGATCTCTCTTCTATTATCTCACTATCTCATACTCTTGCACACTGAGAGAATTCTTGGAGCATGCTCGGAGTACTCTAGTATTTACTTGGATTTGGAGAAAGAATGAAAAGGAAAGAAGGAAAGTGAATGGGAATAATTGGATCAACCACTACAGCTAGATTTCTTTGCAGGTAACATGTTGCATGTGTGGTTTCTGTTGGAATAAGGACTTGCTAATGCGGGGTGGGGGTGGATCAATAATTTAAGAAATTGTTACTTTTCTTTTCTTATTGTACTTCCTTATATGGGAGAATTCATTCATGAAACAATAAATTACTAAACTTTTAGATACGCAGATTCAAACAACAATCTCATGTAAAGCATACATTTGACACAGTGTTTTCACGTGGAAACCTAGAGGCAAAAAACCACCAATTTGTTGTTTTTTTTATGATGTAATTTAAGCACCAACTTAATTACATATGTTTGTTTGTGAGAACCCACTCACTAGAGGCACCAACCCCCTTAGTTTCAACAAGAACTAACTTGACAAGAGGCACCAACCCCTTAAGTGTTCAGGCATCAACCTGTCACTACCATTGTTCTACTTTTTCATACAATTTTGAAACTAAAAACAGAGGCATATAATGTTACAAGTAGAATACCGTCCAATGGTTGTCTACGGATACAATTTCTACGCTCTGCTTTCTGAACACTTGTGGCAGTACTTCTTTAGCTTCTCTCTCTATGTTCAACTATATCTGCTCAAGTCTCTCCACTGTTTTCAACACAACACTACCCTTGCAACATTGTGCACCTTTATCTTCGGCCACAAATCTACTCTTTCTTGCTCTCACATCTGTTCTCACTCCCACTTTGCTCAATGGAGGTTCATAGTTTTGTTCTTGTGTTTCACTTGGCTCGATGTACTCACTATCATCATCAAATCTGGCCAAATGCATACTATTGGCATGACCCCCCATTATTTTGTTGAAACACACTTCTATTGTGCTGTCATTACATTCAGGATCAGAGGAATGGGTGATGATCACTTATCTATCATGTTGTAGGTACTCCATATTGTGTATTAAATATCAGCTCTCGTTACGTATTTCACAGAAGCTCCCATGATCATTTATGGCTCCCAGAGACTTAGCTAGACATTCTCACAACACCTTTGTTCTTCATTTATCTTCACAATGCATGCACGAGAGTTTTTCAGCCATCAACCATACTGAACTACATTTAAAGCCACAACTACTGATTGATACATATTTAATACACCTTTGTGTTGTTGTTATATCGACAGACTTGCACTATAGAACACTACCTGATCCTTTTCCATATCGGCGCTTTTACACATAAAATGTTGGCATTATGATACAATTTTTGTCCTTGATGGAAAGTCACTCATAAGTCAGTTCAGTTTTGATGAAAGGCAACTCACAGTGTAACACGTCTATTCAGATATAACAGGGCATTGACACAGAAGAACAGGTAGATGGAACTAAGGTCTACTGATCAAAATAAAGAAGTTGAAGGAAAATGATGGTGTAAAGAAGTTTAAGATGTGTATGCTAGTCCACTTAGTCAAAACAACATATACATGCTAGTTCATAGAACAAAAAGAGTGTATACGTATACATGCACTTTCACAAGAATAAAAGCGCGTATATCTTGGAAAATTAAGGAAATTCAAGAGTAAACAATACTAGGGGTCAATACCATGGTATTAGCCCACAATATTGAGCAGAGCAACGACTATTTGATCCCGTCCAAGAATACCATGGGTCCTAAGTGGTTTTGGTCTGAGGTATTGAGAAAGGCCTAAAACTATATAAGGAGGAGAAGATCATAAGGCTAGAGTGTGCAAGAAAAAGGGTTTTCTCAGGAATACTTCTATCTAAAGTATATTTTATGTATTAGGGGTCATGTTTGTGATATGATCTAAAATATTATGTGCACCTTGAATTCAATGTTGGTTCAAGATCATGAAACCTAAAATGACTTATCATTGAATGATCTGATATTGGTTGGGCTAGATCTGATTGTGTACACCTGTTTTATTCTTTAAATGTCATGATCTTGGTTTGTCTAAAGTCTGGAATAGCAACAAAGTTATGAGTTAATATTTGCATATCTATATGCTGGTTCGTCTCAGTAAAAGTGCATATACACGCAGGTTCTACTCTTCTAAGTAGTGTATACATAAGAAAATCCCATTCTTTAGATCTGACTGATCTATCTGATCAGTTTTGTTGTTTTATTATTGTCTATCAATGAAGTCTTCTTAGATTTAAATGTAAAATTGAATGCATAAGGAGTTTGGTGTTTTACTGATTGATTGCCTAATTAAGAAGGGTTATCTCTGCTACTGCCTCTGTAGAGCTCTGTAAATTGACGATAGATGTTCATTATATTGTTGGTTGGTACAAACTTGATTAAGAAGTTTTATGTTTCAGTGGTTTTGAGCGTATACATAGATTTGGTTAAAGGAAGTAGCGTATACATGCAGGTTGGGCTCAATAAAGTAGCGTATACATTTTGATGCATAATTTTTGAGGTTACAACTGGTTCTGAATGATGATGTAGGTTTCTGGGTTCAGCATAGTTTTCTGGTGACAATGATCTGATTGTTCATATTAATTGGTTGTTGGTTGATGTTGTTTGATATTCAAAGTTTCTGATGGGTCTAGTATGAAAATTTGATGAAACGATGCCTTCATTTGTATTGTTGTGTTCTAGGAGCATCTAGTCTGAAAATTTATGAAACATGGTCCCTGGAGGAAGAGAGAAGGCCGTAGCCTTTTGTAGGCCAGTGCCAATGTACTAGTAAACACATTGGCTAGTACAAGACCTAGGGGGTTGTAGCTCCCTTCCAGTAGAAGCTGGAAAATGAGAGAAGGTTGTAGCTTTCTGCAGGTGGGTGCTTGCATACTTGTATGCATCTGCACCAGTACAATATTGTAAATAGATTTTATTAATATTAAAAGAAGACAGAGACAACAACAATAGTTGGTGTTTCTCTCGCATTGGCTTTCTACCTTAAATCTTGGTGTTCATGTGTGTTGCTTATGTGTGATGGTTTAGTATATTTTTACTACACTATTTAACAAATTACTGATGCACTGATTAAGGTTTAACACATAATAAATTGATTAAATCATAAGTTCTTTGGGTATACGTTGGTTTATCTAATCACAATAGTGTGTACATGCCAATTCACTTCACAGAAGTAGTGTATATAAATTTGTTTGGGAAATGGAAAATTACTGATTCACCCCCCTCTCAGTATTATTTCCAACAATTGGTATTAGAGGAGGTCCTTCAGAAGAAGCTTGGTCGCTTGAAGGAATATCTTTCAAGATGAATAATCATGAAGGCATGGGATCTATCAGACCACCAATCTTCAATGGGAGCAACTTGGTATATTGGAAAATTAGAACTAGAGCCTATCTTCAATCGCTTGGAGCCAATGTTTGGGAAATTGTGGAAGTAGGATATCAATTTCCAGTAGCAATACCTACAGACTCTACAGGTAAGAAGTTATATGAAAACAATGCCAAAATTGTCAATAATTTATTGGGAAGCTTGTCAGAATTAGAATTTGTCAAAGTCATGCAGCTCAAGGCAACCAAAGAGATATGGGACAAAATCATTCAGAGCTACAAAGGAGACTCCCAGGTAAAACATGCTAAGCTTCAAACTCTTAAGATGCATAGTGATGAGAGTATTGCTAGTTACTTTTTACGTGTAGATGAGATTGTTAATTGTATGAAGAATCTGTGTGAAGAGATAAAGGAAGGTACTTTAGTTGAGAAATTTTTGAGATCTTTGTCTTCTAGATTTGAGTCAAAAGTATCTCCATAGAAGAAAAACAGGATCTTCAAACTATTACTGTGACTCAACTCCATGGAATCCTAACTGCCTTTGAAATGAGGAAAGGAGGTCCATCAAATATGAGAGAAGCCGCTTTTAAAGCTTCAGCAAAGGGAAAAGAAAAGGAAGAGCACAATGAATCAAGATACATTTAAGAAGAAGAAGATGAGGTAAATTTTGTCAAGAAGCTTCAATTGGGTTCTAGAATATTAAGAGGTACCATTCGAATGCTTTGCTTGTGGTAGAGTCATCCATTATGCTACCAAATTTCCTCATAAAGATAAATATGAAAAGGGAAAGGAATATGCAAAAGGAAATAGAAAACAGGTTGTCAATAGAAGGAGTTACTATATGCATGAAGATAGTGATGGCTTATCTAATAGTGATGAAGATGAAATTGAACAAGATTATAGACTTCTCATGGCCTATGACAATGATGAATTTTTGGACGCCTTAGAAGAGGAAGACTTTCTTGAAGAAATCACAAAACTCAAAATTTGTTTAGAAGAAACGAATATGATCATAGATAAGTTGACACATCAACTCACTGAAAGAGAAAAACACAATGAAAATCTAGAATGTGAACTGTGGGTCTAAGTAAAGAACTTGAGAAGACAAAATATATTAATCTTAGATTTGCTAAAGGATTGAAAACTTTAAATGAAATCATCAAAGTTCAGTGTTATCCTCTTATAAAGACAAGTCTTGGATATACTGAAGAATCATCTCAATCATAGAAGCTGTCAGCCTCCACCAGAAGCTATCTTGATGCAGCAAAGACTAGTGAACAATATGTCAATCGTCAGCAAAGGCTTAAAAGTACTCATCAAGTAAATCATACTCAATTTACTCCAAGGATGAATATTAGTAGAAGCTTCAACCAACAGGTAAACAATGCCAAAATATTATATGATTGCAAAAACTTCTTTAAAGGGCAATGTTTTTCATGCCATAACTTTGGGCATAAAGTTGCTTAATGTGTTTCTTACAAAACCATCATGACTAGAGAAGCACGAAATCAAAGGAGTGTAACTGGAATCAAGAAAAGTTCCTATAATAACTTTTCTCCTCTTGAAGATGAAATAGAATGTTCGATTTGTAACAACTTTGGTCATGAAGAATCTGAATGCAGGAGCAAATTTCGGCCAACACTTCAAAAAGAGAAATCATCATTAAATTCCAAGATATGGAGAAAGAAGGAATCTCAATAAAAAAGATGTGGCATAGCTCTATATGCAAAAGGACAAGAGAATCAGTGGTACATTGACAACGGATGCTCCAAACACATGACAGGTGATAAAGAGAAACTTCATTCTTATAATGCTTTAGAAAAGGAAAAGAATGTCTCATTTGGAAATGACACACCAGCTGTCATTAAAGGTAAAGGTTCTGTTTTCTTGAAAGAAAAGGTTAAAGCCAGAAATGTCATGTATGTAGATGGTTTAAAACATAACCTGTTGAGTGTCAGTCAAATGTGTGATCAAGGAAATGAAGTTGTTTTTCGATCAAACGGATGTGTGGTTCGTGAGCTTGATATAGGAAAGACCGTGATCAAAGGTACAAGAACTTCAAATAGCTTATACTTACTCAAAGGAGGACAACAACAATGATATCTAAGCAAAACAGATGAAAACTAGCTATGACAGAAAATATTGGGAAATCTAAGATTTTCTAAAATAAGAAAAGCATGCAAGTTCAAGGCAGTTCGTGATCTTCTAGATATCATCATCCCAGACAATAGCATACGCAAACCATGTCAAGTCAGTAAGAAAACCAGAGTTCACTTTAGTGAAAAAGCAGGATCAACAAGTAAGCCTCTTGAACTCATCCATACTGATTTATGTGTACCAACAAGGAAAAAGTCACCTCGTGGAGAAGAATACTTTATTTTATTTATTGATGATTTTTCCAGGATGTGTTGGATAGGTCTACTAAAGCATAAAGATGAAGCATTTGAAAAGTTTAAAGCCTCCAAAGCGTTAGTTGAAAATGAATCAGATCGAAAAATCAAATGTCTCAATCTCATCGAGGGGGAGAATTCATATCAGATGAATTCCTTGACTTTTGTGAACAACGTGGAATAAAAAGGAAATTCTCCATCGCAAGAACTCCTCAGAAAAATGGTGTAGTGAAAAGAATGAACAGAAGAATTCAACAAATGGCTCAAGCTATGCTTAATGAATCTGGAACTCTTGCAACCTTTTGGGGTGAAGCTGCATTTTCTACCATGACTATTATCAAAAAAGCGAATGTTTGGGTAAATAGAAATCAAACTCCATATGAACTTTGGTATGGTAAGCCTCCTACTGTAAAACACTTTAGAGTTTTTGGAAGCAAATGTTTCATCAAAAGGACTGATGAAAAACTTGGTAAGTTTGAACCCAGAGCAGACGAAGGAATTATTCTTGGTTATTCATCCAGAAGTAAACGATACAAATGTTATAACAAAAGAATTCAGAAAATTGTTGAAAGCATTGATGTTGTAATTGATGAAGCATGCAGAAATCTGGAACAAATGAAATCAACAGAGGAATATGACAATGAGGAATATGGGGAATGCTTTCCCGCATCAAATCAAAATGATATAGAAGAAGAAACCAATGAAGCACCAGAAGAAGATACAACAGAGAGGGAAAAGACCCCATCCAGGTATGTTCAGAAGAATCATCTAGAATCTCAATTTCTAGGAGAAAAAGGGTCTGGAGTACAGACAAGATAAACTCTTACAGGGACCTCAAGTTATCTTGCATTACTATCCTCCATAGAACCTCAAAATGTAAATGAAGCCCGCAAAGATGAATGTTGGGTCAAGTCCATGGATGAAGAACTTGACCAAATTGAAAAGAATGATACTTGGGAATTAGTTCCTAGACCTCATGATAAAAATGTTATAGGAACAAAATGGATATTTAAGAATAAGCTGAATGAAAATGGAGAAGTTATTAGAAATAAGGCAAGACTTGTTTGTAAAGGGTATGCTCAACAAGAAGGTATATATTTTGAAGAAACTTTTGCACTTGTTGCCAGACTTGAAGCCATAAGGATGTTTCTTGCTCTTTCTAGTTTTTGAAAATTCAAAGTATATCAAATGGATGTAAAATCAACTTTTCTTAATGGAGATCTAGAAGAAGAAGTTTATATTGAACAACCAGAAGGATTCATTCTTGGAAATGATGCAAAACTCGTATGCAAGCTCAAAAAGGCTCTCTATGGTCTGAAACAGGCTCCAAGGGCTTGGTATTACCACCTTGACAAATATCTACAACAACAAGGTTTCACAAAAGGTTCTGCAAATAGCAATTTATACACAAATATTGAAAATGATAAACTGCTAATTATTGTTGTTTATGTTGATGATATCATCTTTGGTAGCAATGAAGAATCCATGAGTTAGAATTTTGCTTCAGTAATGCAACAAGAATTTGAAATTTCCTTACTTGGTGAACTTACTTATTTTCTTGGTCTACAAGTATAGCAAACAAAAGATGGTATTTTCCTTTCACAAACAAAATATCTCAAGCAAATATTGAAGAAGTACAGAATGGAAGATTCTAAACCAGTATGTACTCCAATGGTAACAGGATGCAGTCTCAGTTCTAACGATGAATCACCAACAATAAACCAACCAACATACAAATCTATGATCGGAAGTTTGCTCTATCTAACAGGTGCCAGACCTGATATCATGCATGCAGTAGGAATCGTTGGAAGGTTCCAAGAAAATCCAAAGGAATCACATCTTCAGGTAGTTAAAAGAATTTTCAAATATCTTCAAGGAACTCAGGGCTTTGGACTATGGTATCCTAAAGATATAGATCTTACTCTTCATGCATATATAGATGTAGATTGGGCAGGAAATGCCGATTATCGAAAGAGCACTAGTGGGGGTGCATTCTATATGGGTTCACAACTAGTGTATTGGTTCAGAAAGAAACAAAGTTCGATTGCCTCATCTACTGCTGAAGCAGAATATGTGGCTGTTGCATCTTGCTGCACACAAATACTTTGGATGATGTAAACATCGCAATACATTCAAATCACATGTACTCCACCCATTTCCATTCGATGTGATAATACAAGTGCCATTAGTATTTTGAAAAATCCTGTCATGCACTCCAAGACCAAGCACATACCCATTAAGTACCATTTTCTACGAGAACAAGTGCTTGAACAAAAGGCTAAGTTAGAGTATGTTCCCTCCAAAGAATAGGTTGTTGATATATTCACTAAACCGCTTCTTGGAGAAACTTTTGAATATCTCAGAAAAAATCTGGGAGTAGTTGCTACATCATCGTGCTGTTAAATCCAGTTTTCATAGGAAGATTATTATACATGGGTTTCATGAAGTATAGTCGCATATAAACGCGAGTTTCTGTGGCTAAAGTAGCAAATATGTTTTTCTAACATAAAAATAGTGGGTCAGACTCTGATATGGGTGCGTTCTCTGATATTGATGATTACAATATGACGATATGCTTTGTTCATTGATTTTTATTTGACTGATAAAGATGCCTTGATGAATGTGTTAGGTTCCTATACCAATAGGTGTCATATTTCATGATTAACTGTTAAAATGCTAAATATGTTCATCCTTTCCATGCTGCAAAGGTTCCATATTTTCAAAAAAATAAAAAATTTAAAAAATGAAAAGAGGGTATGCCTTAAAAGAAAAATCAAAGGGCAAAAAGAATGAATTGGTCAAAAAAGAAAGAAAATGAACCCCAAAGAAAAGACCAGGAAAGTGTGCTAGTCCAAAATGCCACTACTGTCCTATTTTGCAACGAAGTTCAATATGTGCAATTAGTGACTTCTGTCACACTTGATGGATGGCCAAAGAGCTTAATCTTGGCCTCTCCATGTTTAAATTTCTTGTTTTAGAGATAGAGAGTGAATTATGTCCAAACAGTTCAGGCTTGGCAGATAAGTAGTCAGGTAGAGAAGCAAGGGTGCTCAACAGTTAAATCTGAGCCCCTGGAGGAAATAAGGGCAGACTTAGATAGGATTGCAGTTAAAAGAAAACAAGAGAGTAAGGGTTTGCTAGTTCAAATGCACCCAATCAAAAAAGGAAGAAAAAATGTTAGGTGTATTAGGCTGGGTAGGCGGTTTTGATGTTGCAGAAGCAGGTTTGTGAACAATTTTGTCTTTTTAAGATGTTGCATCTCATGGATATCACAAGTGCCATGGCAAGGTGGCTACAAAATAAATGGAGAATGACTAATTTACCTCCTCATTTCTCCAAGAACACTTACTAACATCCCCTCAAGGACATTGAGATCTGCTCAGTGCTCTTAGTTCACTTCATTTCATGAAAAACTAAGTGAAACCCTATGTTTACTTAGGACATTAAAGCCACATTTCTTGTGTAAAAATGTTTTTCTTCTATTTTTGCTAAGTTTTCCAAGTTCATGACTTGGATCCCTTTTATTCCCTAAGCCTAAGTTTTACCTTTCTAAAACTTAGTGTCTTGATCAAACTTACCTTTCATATTGACATGCTAACTCTATTATATAATTCCTATATAATGTTTTCCCCGCCCCTATTATATAAAATTTGTATAAAAAACCCAAAAAACTTTTAATATCTCGCCCCGAGCTTATTTATAGCCATACATTAACGTTTTAAGGGGGTCCAAGGTTTATCCGAAACCTTATGTACAACCCTCCCCGCGCGCACATATAAACATTGGGTTTCATTTAACATTTGGTTAAATGAATAACCGACCCGCAGACCCAACCAAAGCTTAAATACATTGCAAAACCCTGAAAAAACCTTATAAAACGTTGAAATATTGCGCGGGTCCCCACGCCGTACCCATCCGCCAACTCCGTCCACTTTTGACCGTCCGATCCAGGCTTTCCCATCGGACGACCCACAACAATATTGGAACCCCTCCGATGACCAAACATTAGCGCCTGGGAAAATGGCAGTTTTGCCATCGTACAAGAACCACATGGCACCCACCCAGTGCTATTGCAACCCCTCCATCCAAAACAACTTTTGTCCAAAAGCGGTGCGGAATAATACCATATACCGCCCCCGTTTCCCCCCGCTGACATTGTCACTCGCGTCATCACCCACGTCGTCTGCCACCTAACCTCCACATCATCCACCACGTCACCACCAAGTCAGCCTCTGTACCCCCGCTACACGACAAACATTACGTCATGCTGACATCACCCTACCGAAGCACTCCAAAACCCACCAAAATAAAAATTTTGTCAAAAAGGTGTAAAATGTCGTTTTTTGTTCATTTCTATTTGTTTCTTCTGCGAAGCCTCTGCATGCTGTTTCACGTCCAAAGAAGCATTTTGACTACATAGTCCGCCACCTGCTAAATTGAGTCCACAGCTCGGCCTCTTAGCTCGGTCTACCACCTGCATTTCACACAAGGCGTCCATTAAAACACGTATTTACCCAAATTTTTCTCCGAAATCCCGTTTTTTCTAGTTTTCTCTTTAAATTCACCAAAAACACCCAAATTTGAATTAGAAAAGTTGTGCTGCCTTCAAACCCGTGCACTGTAACCTCTGTTTTTACCCATTTTTTCTGAGAAATACCTCAAACTCTGTCTCCCTCTGCAAATTTGCCCATTAAACTAAATTCAGATCGGTCTCGGCCTGCAAATTCTCTGAGAAAACTCCTAGAAGCTATAATTTTACCTACTGTTGTTGCATCAAGCCCAAATTTCAAATTGAAAAATCACAGAAGATTGAATAATGGAGGCTCCAGTGGCCCTGAATGTTGCCCCCCTCAATGCACCACACAAAGAATTGGAAAGGTTGCCCCTTGCTGACAGAGATTTTCAGATTAATGACTTAATTGGTGACAAGCCTCACCTCTAAGCAGTTTGTGAAGTTAGGAATAGCTACGACAGCAATGTTGATGTCTATAGAATTTGGGAGTCCAACATGCCCATGTACTACCTCCCCTCAGTAAATGTGCTCATTGATATCATCCACTTATGCTGTGCCAATTATGACCCCACTCAAAGAGCAGTTATGGCTCCATCTAGGACTGTCTTATTTTACATTATCCCTGAATCCATAAATGAGATGCTACATTTTAAACCAACTCAACCTCTGGCTCTTCTCTCCATGGAATTCTTGCTTGACCAAGGTGCCAAACTGCCCAATTCAGAGATAACCAGAATTGCTCAGCTATTCATGAGACCAGATCGCCAGCCCAGGCAGCCACCTCCTTTTAACCAGGTCTGGTTGAATGAAGCTGGAAAATTCATTACTGACATGATATCCTACATCTTGGGATTTAAAACTAGTGAGTATATTGATGAGACTACCTTAGTTTTGTTATCCATGTTTACTCCAGGACAACCCCCTACTGTCAAATATCATTATGCCACCTTCATAGCTGATAAGATCCATGAGCAATTCATGAGCCTGGACAGAGAAAGAGTGTTTAAATACATATCATATATATATATATATATCATCTACTGCTATACAATCAACCTAATAGTTTTCAAATTCCCCTTAGAAAATTGGATCTCAAAGGAGAGCACAGGTCTGTAATCTTCTGGACCTCAGTATTCCATGAAGTCCATAACTCTCCTTATACTTATTGTGAATTCATTGACCTGTTCATACATCCAGCCTCTTCTTTATTGATGACAACTCCTCCTGCCAGACTCTCTGGTGAAATGCAGAAAATTTTACATCTCTCAAAGGGCTACAATATAGGTGACTGGTACTTTTACCAGAATCACACTGAGATTCGAATATATGGCTGTGAGCTGTGCCCCTATAAACTGCCAAAGTATGTGCCTATGAGACTGTTTGCCCTGGAATACTTCAGGCAATTTATTAGCTCAGATTTGACTCATTTCTATGCTGCCAAGAAAAAGGCACAGCTCAAAATAAGAAATCAATTGGGCCCTTTTGTCTTCAATAAAAGGGAAGCCTGGGAAGAGGTTGACAAGATTTTAGGGGAGCAACTAAAGTTGAAACAAAGTTTTTATTGGGCACCATATGACCCCGAACAATTCATAAGTTATAGAAAAGTGAAAAACAAGCTAACAGCATATGTTCACCACAAGATCCTTGAAATTCAACAGTATGCTAACCAAAAAGAATGGATAGAAGGCACATTAGTTGAAGAAATTACTGAGGAAGAGAAATTGGAAAAAGCCATGAAAGAGCTTGAAAAAACGCTTGACCTGGACTCTTTTGGACAGGTATCCTTCAAGCTACCTCAGCACATAGGAGGTGATACATGTTTTGCCGAGACTTCTCAGCAGCCCACACAAAAAGCCAGCACAGGGTCAGCAAAAGGCAAGGAGGTAATAGGTTCAGAGCAGGACATAATGAAAGACCAACCAGCTACATCAAAGGGACAAGGCCAAGGGCAGGTTCCTCTAGCTCAAACAAAAGCACCAGAAATCCCTGTACTACAAACTCCTCTAAATGAGGAGAGACGCAGGAAAAGGGACAGGCAAGAAGACACACCGATCAACAGTTCTATAGAGCAACCAGGGGATAAAAGGCAAAGATTTAACCCCCTATTAGAGGAGGAATTCATTCATTAGACCGCAGACAGTCTAAGGGAAGAAATAGTAGTCAGCTAGGATACATCCCCGGTCACAGAAACATCGACTAGTTCACACAGGCAGGAGATTGGAAGACAACATGCTAGCCTGTTTCATTTTTTAACGAGGTTGACACAGGAAAAAACTATCCTCGTGACACACTGATTCCTTTTTTAACGAGGTTGACACAGTAAAAGGAACTTTCCTCGTTACAGCCTATTTCATTTTTTAACGAGGTTGATACAGGAAAAAACTATCCTCGTACACACTGATTCATTTTTTAACGAGGTTGACACAGTAAAAGGAACTTTCCTCACTACATCCAGTTTCATTTTTTAACGAGGTTGATACAAGAAAAAACTATCCTCGCTACTCCTTGTTTCATTTTTTAACGAGGTTGATACGAGAAAAAACTATCCTCGTACTCACTGATCATGGCTTCCAACTGGAAGAAAAACTTGTCAATGGACACACCTTGATCATGGCTTCCAAGAGGTATTCATCAGAAGGAAGAATAGTTCTTTGGAAGGAACACATGTCAAGGGACTCAAAAGGGATAAGAACATCGTGTTCAAGTAATCGCGTAGAGTTTTCCATGTCAATTACCGAATCTAAATCAAATGAAGATGAGAAAACAGTGAGAGGCTCACTTACATTGGTAACTGAAAACATGGGATCAGTTGCCACATAATTAACCCGTGGCAGGGTAGATACCACTTTAGAATCAGGAACATTTAGGGGTGTCATATTATTGGTAGTTGAAACAAGACTAGGGAACGAAAGCTGGTCTACAGTCACAATACTGCCATTGTGAGGGAAAGACATCACGCGAAAGAGTGTCGATACGACAGCTTTCATTGCATAAACATAGTCTCGCCCAAGGAGTAAATTGAAATCCAAGGGACCTCGAACTACCATAAGATCAATACAGACAGTTTTACCTTCCAAGGTAATAGAAAACTTAGGAAGGATCCCTAAAGGTTCACTAATGGTTCTGTTAAAAGCTTTTAGATTCTGCGTAATAGGCGCAAGCTGAGGGGAACCCAAAGCTTTCCAAATAGTTGAGGATAAAATACTAACAGAAGCACCTTCATCTACCTGAGTACGATGTATGTCCCTACCACCAGCGTTGACAATGATTTGGAAAGGGATGGAGGAAGGAAGACGAGGTTCTGTCAGTCTATTCCAATCAAAGGAAAAGACCTCAGTACTTGGAGGGGGTTTTGTAGAAACAGGTGAAATGCCCCCCGGCATAAAAGAATCTGATGTAACGAGAAGAACCTGAGTGGTATGAAGTTCACTCTCTAAATGGAAAGTGGGATCGACCGAATGTGAAATTGAATCAACCACTTGATCAACTAATGGATCATCAACCTGAGTGACATGAGTTTCACTCTCCAATGGAAGAGTGTGATTGACTGTACTTGAATTTAGATCAATCACTCCGTCAGTTGACGGTAGGTTGGGAGAAAGTTTACGGTAACCAGTTGGAAATTCTTGCTGTGGAACAGTAAGTTTTTCCAACAATGTTGAGGCTTCATCCATGTGAGGGCAAATGTGAGTTTGATGACTCCCTTTGCATAACTTACAAGGAAACCTAACTTTACCCTTTTTCCCAAGAACCTGACTATCACTGGTTGATGGATCAATGGAAAGTTGATGAGATTTTTCTGACCATACTTCCAAGACCTTTGGAATACCAGGGCAATTGACAAGGAAGTGGTCACCCTTACAAAGCCTGCAAGGGTATTTGGGTTTACGATGCATGTCGGAATTTTCCTCAACACAACTAACACTTACAGCCATGGTTGGTTGGTTGACTTCTTTCTTATCTTGCTTCTTCTTCTTCTTCTTCTTCTTCTTCCCTTTCTTCTTCTTCTTAGCCTCCTGGTTACTAGCATCAAGGCTTTTACCAGGCGAAGAGGAAGAAATGGAGGAAGAAAAATTAGGCGAAGAAGGTAAAGGGTCAACAGAAGGTTGGTGATGTTGAGATGGTGAACTCTGTTGAAGTGAAGCATCCGGTTGAGATGGAACAATTGGAGTACTTTGGGCCAACGAAGTTGAAAATAACCATATCGGTAATCCTATTGTAAATCCAGGTAATGACAAAGTAGCCATATAAGGAGGACCAACATTTCCAAAGTAAGGAAAAGTACTAGGATTCTCATTGGGAGGGGTTCCTAGGTTGATAAATTCCGGAACATTTGCCATTATATTCAACTTCAGTGAATTTTATTAACAATTTAAAACTAAAATTAACAATTCACAATGCACACCTAATAATTAAAATTCACAATTCACACCTATGGTCTCTAAAAGTAAAAACAAACAAATTAACACGCGCTATCAAATCTAGGAGTCAAACCACACACAAACAGTAAGCTCTCCGGACCGAAAACACTAGTTGGTGATGAAGCCCAACCTCGCAGAATCCAGTACAGAAATAGTGGGTGGAACAGTTACCCCGACAACCTGCTTAATGAATAGACTGGACCAAGTTCCTCCACTTTAACCGTCTCGAGTGAAGTGAACCCCCCAGAAAATCCAAGTGAGTATAACCGACGTCTGCTCCAGGTACAGTGGGATCTTCCCTCCACCGTCACCTTGGGTAGAATCCTAAGATAATGGTCACTAAGGTTACCAACAGCAACAAATGCACCTGGGGGAACAGTCTACACTCCGACAGCATGCAAGGGTAGAGTATGAAGCTCAATCCCCTTGCCGGCTCCTTGACAATAATCCAAGGTTTACCGACAAGTGACCCCTGGCTCCTCGACAATGGTTAATCCGAGGTTTACCGTTTGTAATACGTGCGTGTCTGGCGTCGTTCCCAACGAGGGAGGATTGATCCCCTCACTGGTTCGGACACGAGCTCGTGCTTCTCCTTTAAGAGGAGCTTTCCCAGAGTACAAATGAAACAGTTGGATTTATCCTACCACAAGATAAGCTACTTGTTTGGTTTTGCTGTCTTGGAGAGTTAATTACTCTCCTACTCCAAGACACTAGCCTAAGCTATGTTGGTGTATCAGAGCCCTAGAAATGTAAAAATTACTAGATGAATTTTAATTAAGCGCTGTGTTATTAAGGCTGTTTTTACTCAAATGGGTAAATGGATACGAAACCAATGGTGTTATGACCCGACTCAACTGAATGCAGTCGAATATGATAATGCAATCCTTTCAATTTGATGAATCCTAACTAAAGTAAGGAGAGAGTTTCCATTCACTTCAAACAATGCAAAAATTGATCACTAAGAGAAAATATAACAGATTCTCTAATGCACTAATTTTATCAAGAAAAACTAATGCAAATCAATTCCAAACCAATTTTTTATTTTTATTTTTGTGTAAATTCAAATCAAAGAAAACTGATCTAAATCTACGATTGATTTTTTCAGAATGTAAACTATGTAATTGTAATCTATGCACAATTCACTTGAAAAGTATGCAAATGTAATCTATGCACATTTTTCATTCATATTCTGAAAATGAGAATTCTAATTATACAAATGTAATCTATGCAAGAGAATTCTCAAACACAAGACGATTCTAATGTAATCTAAGAACCAATCAAGTGCAAGTCGAGAAAATTGGGCGAGAGTTCCAAAGATCAAAAAT
This sequence comes from Pinus tabuliformis, assembly GCA_031772625.1. NCBI lineage: Eukaryota > Viridiplantae > Streptophyta > Pinopsida > Pinales > Pinaceae > Pinus > Pinus tabuliformis. The sequence goes on from CM062820.1 coordinate 1,557,772,921, forward strand.
AAAAACACTCAAAGGAAATCAAATTAATAATTTCTCAAAAAAGAGACTCAAAACACCCAATTGATGAAAGCTTAGAGCAGGAATGCTAATGAAACAAGCTTAGGTGAAGATTTTTGGCAAGGGACTAATGAATCTGGGCAGAAAAAACTAAGAAAAAACAAAATCTAAGAGCAAAAAGTGTAAAAAATGGAATTTTCTCAAATTTTGGCAGGGGACGCAGGCAACCCGTTAGCACAGGTGCGGGCCCGCTCTGTGCACACAGCAAAAGTGCGTCCAGGGATGCACTGTGCAGCACTCAGAGGGTGCGTCCTACTGAAAAACTCAAGAAAAACCAAAATAAAACTAATCCTAAGCTAACCCACCCAGAGACAGAATCACAGAGCCAAAACCAGAAAAATAAACCAATTTTCTCAAAGCAAAGTTCACACAAAGGAAAAGACTTTTCTCATCAATGGAATCCCCAGCGGAGTCCCCAATTTGTCACATGGAATCAGTCAAGAGTGCGGACACAACCAACCTTTCTAGAAGTCTAAGACATTCTAATGACAAACAAAACAAACTGGAGCTATCCTTCTCTAAACATGCATTATGATATGGGAAATCAAGTGTTTCGTTCTTACCTTTGTCCAAACGCTGTTGTAGAAGTCCAAGCTTTGTTGATCTGGATGAGCTCCTCCTTTTCTCCAAAACCTGCAATCACCAACAGTCAAACAATTAAATAGCACCTGATTATAACATAAAACAAAGCATATTCAACATATAGACCAAGGAGTACATGAAATAACCCATAAACAACAAGTTATTGAGAAGAATGGACCAATTTGCATTAAAGGTAATCAAAAGGAACCATTACAACCTCAGCCTTGGTGTTGTGCAAGCTCCTTCCAGGGTCCACAAGAGTCTTCCTTTACTTTGACAAAGCTCACCCACTTCCAAATAGAACAAGCAAAGATGGCAATCTCTCCTCACAAGCTTCTAAATGGGAGTCCTAATTCCTGCAGCATTTACCCTTAGAAATGTATAGCTTTCAACCTCTTCTCCTTCTGGCCCAATGCCTATATTTATAGTGCTCAAGAGGAAGTTATTCAGGTCCACCATCAATGGGATAATCCCCTCTTTGGGTGGGATAGCTCCCCTATCGATGGGATAAGTTCCTCTTTGGTAGGAGTGCATGAACCATCTGGAGGCGCTCAATACACGTCGAACAACCTTCTAGAATGCTCTAGAAATGACCACAAGTGACTTTTTAAAGATGAAAATTGTGCATTTTAACCTTTTCAGGGGGACACACCTGCCCCTTTACATACAGAGCGTCCAAAGACGCAGATTTTGTGAACATTGGGTGCGTCCCCGCAGGTAAGGTTGAGAGAACCTGCGTCCCCAGAGATAAATACATTTAGAAAGACTTTCTCTCTTTTTGGAGTTTGACATGGAGAGCAGAGGCATAAGACTTGCCTAAGAGGGTAGCATGACTGTTGATAGAGCCATCCTAACTGTAAATAGTCATGGTGACATTTTTTAGTGTAACACTATGATATTAAGAGAACATTTATTGAAATAAAGGAAAAGAATGAGCCAATAAAAATTCAACTTTATAATCACTTGCTGAAGATGGCCCCCATAAATCAACAAAGGTTAATGTCAGCATATGACATTCAAGCAGGAAAGATTATCCTGAGTCACTTTAAGCCCAAAATGCAGCAACCACAGTCAACTGCTAATTACATCAGGACCAATCTGGAAGTATTAGCCAAAGACATCCAGCCAATGGACCAGATTGAATTGCATAAGAAAACTGGAGAGATGGTGTACTCCACATTGGAAAATAAGACATTATTGGCCCACAAATTGTAGAATTCTTTAAATAATACCTCTGCCCAATTGGAGTTGGAAAAAGCTTCCTCTTTAGCCAAGGATAACAGAATCAAGTCCTTGGAAGAGATTATCATAGAGCTAGGACATGATCCCAAGGATGCCAAAGGCATCAAAGCATTAATAAAAAAGAAGGAAGAAGACATTGCAGCTCTTAGGAAGCAGCTCAAGCTGCCCATTACCATGCATCCCAAAACTACAAAGATTGTTGAACAAAAATCACAGGAAGATACGATGGACCTGCTAATGAAAATGAATGAGAGATTGGCAGAAACAGAGAAGGCATTGGAGAAAGAACTGCAAGGAAAGCAGGGAGAGTCGACCTCCCAGCCATCTCAAACAGCCCCAATAGTTACAACTGCTCCTTCTACAGTCACAATAGCAGTCCCTGCTGTTATCACAAAATCAAGCACTGAAAGGCTGCTGATCAGGTAGACTCTGTGTAACTGTTTCAGACCAATCTTTTGACTAAGGCTTAGCAGCAAGCATATTCACATCTACCTTAACTGCATCATTTTGCATGTCAGCCAGAGTAGTAGACTCTCTTTCTCTGAGTAAAAGAGAGAAATCTGAATCAAATGACTCAGCGTATCTTAACTGTGCCAAAGCTCCAGGAGGTTTCAAGTGTGCTGGAATAGAATTATACACTTTATTAAACCTCTTAGAAAAGTTTTGGACAGTTTCATCTGGAGCTCTTCTTAGACTATTATATTCAGTGAGGGCTTGAACAGGATTGGTTCTATTTCCCCATTTCCTCAGAAAGCTATCTTCAAACTCAGCCCAACTATGAATGCTACCAGCTCCAAGGGCTTTAAACCATTTTCGGACTTCCCCAATGAAAGTTTGAGCAAACAGTCTTAATTTTACATCTTCATCATCCACTTCTTCCCTGTCAACAAAATCATTGAATCTATCCACATGTTCCTCGGCTGTAATATCTTCATCTCCTCCCCATGTTGGAATTCTAGCAGCATATTTACTAGGGAGATCATGCAAAACAGCAGGGAGAGCTAGAGGAGCATACCTGGCAGGTACAGCCATAATGAAAGGAGGAGCAGGGATAACAGGTACTGTATGACTAGTGGAACCAGAACTAGTATGAGAGGTTGTCTGAGGACTATTTGGACTAGCAGAGGCAGAAGATAAAGTATGAGTACGGAAAGGGCTATTGGGACTTTGTAAACCACTGACAAAAGACCTCCAATTTGGGAGAGGTAAACCAGTTTTAGATTTAAGCAAAACTTCAAAAGGGTCAAGCTCTTTGAGCTGTTTCAAGTCCTCTTCCTCTAATAACAATTCTGAAGTAACAATTTCCCAAAACTCTTCTTTATCTTTTTGTGACACTAAAGATGAAGTATCAATGCCTTTTTTTTGTAAATCTAAAATGATACCAATAAGTTCTTCTTCGTTTTCAGACCTCAACAATACCTCTTGAATTTTATCATCAACAATTTTATCTTCAGGACTTCTAGAAAATTCAGGAAACAAATATTTTGAAATGTTTGAAATGCCTGGTATATCAGAAAATCTTTGTCTACTCCTTGAAATAATGTTGGGATTATCCACAAGACTAGGTGGGTTTGGGTCAGGATTACTCCTTGTATATCTTCCTCTCGAAGCCACCTTTTGAACTTTAAGATTTAATGGAGTCACCAAGGTAGAATGCAGCCTCGAAAACCTTTCTGAGCTCCTGCTACCTTCAGAAGTTCAGTCTTATAATTTCGGGAATGAGTAATCTTCAGGCTCCCGGCAGACGCACCAAAATGTTATCACAAAATCAAGCACTGAAAGGCTGCTGATCAGGTAGACTTTGTGTAACTATTTCAGACCAATCTTTTGACTAAGGCTTAGCCTCCCTAGCCTTAGAGGGCTCTCTCAAAAGGTTATTGATTTTGACTATTGATAAGATGGCTAACTCTTGTAAGGTGAATTTAACAATCATGCTGGCTGGACAGACATTACAAAGACTTCCATTGGGCTTATGGAGTTAATCATACTTCAGTAAACTATAACACTGCTCATGCATAGAAGTCAGGGCATGTGATGTTTAAATACTCAAAACAACATCTCATAGAAAACCTCAATTTACAAATACACACAGGAAATCAGAGCAGCATAAGTGAATTCTGAGTGACTGTGTATTTATACAACTGTAAAAACATTAAGGATAAAGCAAAACCACATATCTTGAGCATTGAAACACTGTATGAATCCTGAGAAGAAAAGCAACAAATTGTATTACTGAAACTGAGTTTTTACACAAGCCAAAATAATACTCTGTTCTCTCAAATATCCAACCCTCATTACATAGATGATTCAGCTATATATAGAAACGTAATTCTAACTACTTGGAGCTTCCTCCTCCAGCATGAGGGGAGCTCGATGACTGCCACTAATGACACCTATCTTCTTTGTAACAAACTATTAAATACAATAACTGATAATTGAAATTCTAAAGAGTTATAATCTGATTATGACTCTAACTCTATCTCCTTCGTAGAATGATTCCTCCTTGCAGCTTTGACACCTGGTTTCCTTTTCGTTTGGCTGAGATGGCTGAGATGAGCAGTTAAGGCTCCATGTTGGCTTTGGATACTGAAGGCTTTAACTGCTCAGCGATGTTAGGGAATATCCCTTGCTTTCCGGTTCTGGTCCCCCATCACTTCGAATATGCAGCAGCATGTCTTTTTAGTCCCTTTAATAACCCAAAAATATAGAACATCGCCATGTTTCCAGATGAATCGGATGCTCCATCGATAGCCAAGTGTGCAAGCCAAAATTCCATGTATGCAATTCATTCAATACCCTATGACCGGTAATAAAGTGGCTTTATAACCGAAATTTTTTTAAACCTGAGTTAAACATTTCACCTTTTTGAAGGCACACCTGTCTTGATCAGAATGGCTAGGATGTCTTCATTTGATCTTTACATATCCTTTAGGTGTTCCCTTTTGGAAAAAATCCCGCACATATTACCAATCTGTTTGTTTGCTTTAAAAACACCACCTTCAGCAGTTTCGTAGCGCGCTACGAAACTGCTGAATTTGTTAAAACAGCTTGTATTTGCCCTGAGGTATTTACTGCTTAGACCTTTAATTGCTAAAACACCTTTACATATGGCAGGGATCTACATGTACTCAAGACAAGAAAACTAAGCAAAATTTAACAAAACTTCGAACAACACCTTTCTTTGAACAACAACTTCATTTAGCAGCTAACTGACCTAGCTGTGCCTTTAAGTCTGCAACTTTCTTCCTCATGGCTTTATTTTCAGCTCTAAGATGCATATTTATCTTTCTGAGGAGTTTAGCCTCTTTAATGGCAGGTACTGTCCATGTGTAAACATCAGCTACTGAATCCACCTGGTTTACTAGGTTTTCACTTCCTTTCAATACAGCTTTACGATAATTTGCATACCTGACTGCAGACTCCCTAGTGGCATTCTTCACCTTAGCAATTTCATTTCTAGCTGATTTTAACTGGTTTCTTATAGCTATAATATTACCTCCTTGGGATATGATGACTGTTCTATTTGTGTCTTTTTGCTTGATTTTCTCTGCCTCCTCTGTTCTGGACAATTCCTCAGCTTCCTCTGTTCTAGGCAGTTTCTCGGCTTCCCTTACTTGCTTTCTTGTAATAGGTCTTCTTGGTTTGAAGATGAATTCATCACCTGGTTCATCAAACCTTAGTCTTTTTGAAGCCCTAGACTTCTTGGTGCTTTCTGGTGATGACTGTGTCAAATCAATGTGCACTGGTTCAATGTGCACCGGTTCAATTTGCTCAAACTCAATGGCCTCCAACAAATCACTCAAGCTTGCCTTAGATACCAGGCTCTCTTCAATAGCTAAGGCTTTACCCTTTTCTTTACTTATTTGGCTCCTTGTCCTAACTCTTGACACTGTTTCAGATCCACTTGGTCCGGGTACAGTCTTCTTATGCTGAGCTTCTTCTTTTGCTGATGACTGAGGTTGTTCTTTAATGATCAGTGGCTTCACTGACTTTCTCAACTGTGACTTGGCTTGCTTTTTATCCTTTGCCTCCTTTTGAAGCTCAGCTATCGTGAGTTCTTTGATTGATTGTTCTTTTTCTTTAACTGGTTGTGGAGTAAGACCTGTTTTACTTTGGAAACTAGCCATGAAAATGATAGAGTTCCAGTCTCTACCTATTTTCTGGAGACCATCCAAAACTAACAATTTAACCAAACCATGGTGAAACAAAGATGTTTCACAGTCTTCCTTTCTTAATTGCACTTTGTCACACATTTTGCTCAGACTGCGAAACAAGTAAAAGGGAATGTCTATGGATGCTTTACCAGTAAAATGTAATAGCAACTTGAAGTGATAAGAGTAGACCTTATTGTATCTTCCCTCATAGGTCAAGTACTTCTGAATACAGGTGAGAAGAAGGGCATAATGCTCCTTGACATAGTTTCTAGGCACTGCTTTTGTTAGGTCTTCATTTACATATGCCTCTTTTAAAAACTCTTTGCATGGATTCATATCGAACTTAAAATTCTTAAACCATTCTTGCCCCCCTCTTGGGATCTCAGTTACAGCAGCTATTGCCTCCGGAGACACTTGAACTTCCAACATAGCTATTTTAGAATTTAAACCGGTGAAGTTTAAAGCAAAATCTTTTGTTACCTGAGCATGGCCACCTTGCAGCTTCTTACAGAAATTCCAACACCCAGCATCTTTGAATGCTTTCTTCACGCCTTCATCTCTTAATGCGAGGTCTAAACCTTCAGGTTCTGTTCTCTGACATCTTCCAGATCTATGTTCTTTCCTCTCCATTTTGCTTTTGAAATCTTCGCACAGAAAATGACCAATAACTTCAGTTAAAATGGTGATTCAATTCTCTTTGACTCGGCCTCGCTTGTAATCAGGCTCGCTTGGAAACAGGCTCGCTTGAAAACTCAAATACATCATCACACAAGCTGGTCACTTATGCATCGTTTACGATCATCATAAAGATCCATGCACGGTAAAATCCATTTGAATGATATTTCTGTGCATGTCTACAAATCTATTGGTGGAATTGTGGTTAATGACTGACATGAGAGGACGGAATTGATGACTCATCAACAGACTTGACACGTTGGGAAAAATTCGCTGCCAAACGCACGAATCTACGATTTCGCAGCACGGTTAGTTTTGAATTCTCATAACGCGCTGCGAAACGACTTAATGATGACGCGCTGCGGAATGGCTGAACAATGATTACGCTGCGAAACTGACCAATAAGAGATTGCGCTGCGAAATCACGGAAAGAGCCGGTGACTAGGATATGACAAGACATGGCTTATGAAACCATGATGGTGGAGGACGACCAATAGGATTAGAGTATAATTTAAATTAAACACCTTTAAAGCTCCAACCCTAAGTAACAAACATAAAACAAAAACAATTTGACACCAACTATTGACATTGAACTTAGGAAAAAGGATTACATGCAAATTTTTATAGTTCTAAGTGATAACACCTGCTACTGTCCCAGCATCAACAACACCAAGTACTTCAACAACAGCAGCAGCAGGCAGCAGCACTACCATGACTACTGAGGAACTAATAAAGGCTATGGAGGATCTAAGACTCCAAGTATCAAAATTAAAAGATGCTAAAGAGAAATTGGCCAAGTTGGAAATTAGTTATGATAAATCTAAAATGACTGTGGCAGAAAAAACAAGAGAGGTAAAGGCATTGGAAAATAAAGTAAAGGAATTGGAAAAGGACCTCTTATTAGATAAGCCTCTGGGAGAAATCAGGGGCATTTTATGGGCCAACATTGGCCAATCCATCACTGATATATGGACATCAATACAGATAATTCATGAGCAGATTGATTTGGTGACAGTAGCTCAAGAAGAAATTCAAAAGGCCAGGGATTCATTGGGACACATGCCCGAGCAGGCCAATAGGCTAATACAGTTTTTGAACACCCACACCAAGGAACAACTGGCAGCACTTGATATTAGGGATAGGACAAGCACCATCCTAACAATTAAAAGTGTTCTGACCATGAGGAACTTCATACAAAATTTGGAGAGGAAGTGCGAGGACATGCAAATGGAGATAAATGCTTTCACACAGAAGTTTATAGCTTTGGAGGAAAAGGGTCTGCCCAGTTTATTAACTAATGAGTGTAGACTTATGACAAATGCAGACTATGTACATAGGTTGAATACATATGTGGATAATCAAGTCACAACATCATCAAGTTCTTCAAGAGAGAAGGCACTCCCATCTGGACAGAGCCTGTATGACAATTTGGAAAATTTGTTTTTTATTGAGCATGATGTAAGACATCTTTTCACAGTCCAGCCTACTTTCTTCAGGTACATGGATGCTAATGAAACTCTAATAAAAATGCGCAGACACCAATTACCAGATGACCAGTGGTGGCAGAGTATGCTGGAAATTTTGTAGGAAGATTTCAAAGTTTTGTTTATTTTCCCAGAACGCAACAAACATTATAAAGTGGAGAAAAAGAGCAGATAAAAAATCGCGTTGGGAAATGGTCTATTAAAGCAAAATTAAAGCACCCAAGAAAGCAACGCCAACAGCACAGAATTTCACTAAAGTATCCATCGGCCGACTCGCTGAGCAAATAATCAATGCATCTCACCAACTGAGCGGCCAACACAGCATCTCTTACTTCTGCATTCATTTCTCTCTGTTCCCAAGATCATTTACTTCTCCTGTAGAGTAGGTGAAAGAAGTTATTGCAAGATATTATCTCTTTGAGATATTTTGTAAACATTTTTGTACAAATACCTCCCCAAGCTAAGTATTAGGGGTTGGTGATACCATTCTAGAACTGCGTTGTAAATTTGAGAACTCTTCTGAATAAAAGGTTGCTGGAATGTTTTGTTGCTGAACTCTTTGGTTGTGGATTTGATGGCAGAGGACCATGTTACAGAATTCTCGAATTACTTCATGGATCAATAAGTCTTTTTAACTCATGTTTTACTGTTTCTGTGCTTTATATATCATTTATATATCATATTCTAAATTACATGGAAAAAGAATAACTCAGAACTTACTTAACTGTACTCTGTGTTCAATCCTTGTTTTGTTAAATGTTTTCTTTAGGACTAGCATAAGTAGGAATTCTTAATTTCTCCTGTTTCCCCTGGTTCTTACATCTTGAATATAGCTAATTCTTAACTGCTTCCTGGTAATATTCATCCACTTTCCCTCTATTAGCATGTTGAAGGATTCTTAGTTGCCCTTCACCCTCTGACTCCATTTCACTTGATTCCAGCTTGAAAATTGTTCCATGGTTAATTACCTTGCTCTGTAGTACCCCCTTCTGTCAAAGAAACCATATCCAACAGTTCATCTTCATAAACTCCATTAACCCAATGGACTGAACTTTTCATATTTTCACCCCTATTCTATTGAAAGTCACCATCCAAAAATCAAACAAATACTTGTACTTCCTAACTAGCCTAATATACTCCAAAACAAAGCTAAATCATAAAGAGAGAGCCCTCTCTGGCTGCAGATGGGCTAGAATCTGCATCTAAAAGATTGGTTAGTGGTTACCTCGGCCGTATTCCCCTTTCTTACAAAATTTTGGGGAACAACCTGAGTGATAACATCATTGGCGACTCCACTGGGGACTTGAATGACTGTTTGTTACTGCTGTCTAGTTTCTAACGCTATAGATGGAGCCTAAATTTAGCCAAGCAGCCTTTGAAACTGTTTTTGTTATGCAATCACAAGAGTAAATAAAAGCTACTTCAGTCTATCTCCAGTCTAGTTTTAGGCTTTAGACAACTGTCTCAAAGACTTGATCAGTTTCCTTGTTTCAAGGTATCTGAAGGAAAGCCCAAAGCCTCCTATATTTCAGAATATTCCTTCAAAATATTGTCAAAACCTGTATTCTTCAAATACTTCTAGAAAAAAACCCAAAAAAATATTTAGAAGCTGGCTCCAAAGAAGAAAATCCGTTACACTAGATCAAATCCAGATCCGAATCCTCTAGCTATCTTTGAAAACCCTAATTTGATCCCTAAGAGCCATAGAAGCCGAGATAATCAAGAAAATTCTGCTGATTTAGACTTTGACACACGTCAGCAGAACCTTCCCTAAATTGAGCTTACTCCTGGAAAAGAAGCAATCCTTTCTTCCATTGTTGCAGCTTCTGCTAGTTCACCATCATCACTTCAAAACATATTTTCCACTCCTCCATCCATTGCACTTATCTCAGTTGTTATCCCTGTGCTTCCAGCTGTCCCATTTATACTTGCAAATATGGCAAACCGATACGCTCCTCTGTTTCCTGCAAATCCAGGGGCTATGCCTCAAGATTATCAAAGAAAGATTACCTATTTTGATGGTACTGGCACCTACACAGCACAACAACATACCAAGAAAATGATGGATTATTTTGAGAACTATGAAATTGATGATAATGATTTCAGAATGAAAATTTATGTTCAGAGTTTAACCGGTGATGTAAGGACTTGGTTTAGAGCACTCCCTGTAAACACAATTGCTGATCCATATGCCCTTTACCAAACCTTTTTGAACAGGTGGGAAAAGAATAATGACCCATTACATATCCTATCAGAGTATGAAAGCTTGAAAAGGGGCCCACAAGAAACTGTCCAAGACTACTGTGCCAGATTCAATAATGTCTACAATGCTATTCCTCAGAACCTTAGACCTCCACCAGACTTGGCCTTGATCAAATTTCCCAATGGATTTGATTCTGACATGGCTTACCAGCTCAGGGAAAGAGCTCCTCCAAGCTTAGAAGAGATGCAGAGCATAGTTGTTAGTGTAGAGGCCAATCTTATCTCTAAACGAGCTAGAGCTAGAGCTGAAAGAAGGACTCCCTTCAAAGAAGAACCTTCTGCATTTGAGCAAAAACTAGATGCAATTATCAAAGGAATGGATAGACTGGGAGATAGAGTTGAAACAATTGAAAGGAAATCCTCTTGGGAGGGTCAACCAAGCAACACCAAAAGAAATCCAAACTTCAGGAAAAATCAGAATCCTAATGCTGGAAAGGCTGGTCCTAACCAAAACATTAGACCTCCATTCCAAGAAAACTATGCTGAAGCTTCAACCTCTAGTGAGCCAACAGAGGATACTCAAATCAACCTAATGGGTCTAAACAGTGAACAACAAATCTTTTTAACCCAGGATGACCAAGAAGCTCACACCTTTAATCAATTTCAAACCAAATCCGGAGAATCATTTGATTTTAGAGAGGGATACGATGCAGCTGTCTATGAGGTTCATAAACAATACAAGTTGAGAAGTAGAACAATAGATGTTCCTGAAACCAACAAGCAGAAAGATACCAAGCAGCCTAAAAAAGCAAAGGATAAAACTTCCCCTATAGAACTCCCTGCTAGAAAAGACCTCAACCCAAAAGAGCCCACGATTGAGGACATATCAGACTTACAGTCATTAAACAATCAGCCATCCACCTCCTTTCCTCCAAAAGAAAATGCAAACAAATCTCCTGAAATTGATTTTAAAGTAGATTCAGTTCATAACAACACTCCTGATAGAGAAAAAACCACTGAAAACACAACAGAAAAAGAAAATCTTGCTGCCCGGAATGCAAAAATTCAAGTGGAAAAACCTTTCAACCTAGAAACCGAAATAGGCAAGTTAAAAATAGCCATTCCACTGTCCAAATTGGCTAAACATGATGTTTATAGAGAAAAAGTCAGCAGGTCACTTCAAATTTCAGAGAATAGAGATGCAGTGAATGTACTAGATGACCAGCGAGAATTAATTTTTGGCCCTGAAGTAAATGGCAAATCAGTAGATGGAGGAGTTCCTCCATTCTATGTAAGCCTAAACATTCATGGCAAAGTACTTCACAATGCAATGTTTGATTCGGGAGCTTCCCATAATCTAATGCCTAAGTCTGTGATGGAAAAATTGGACCTAGATATCACAAGGCCATATAAAGACTTGTTTTGATTTGATTCTAGCCAGGTCAGGTGTCTAGGCCTAATCAAAGATTTGTGTGTATCTTTAGTCCAATACCCTGCCAAGACAATTTTAATGGATGTGGTGGTAGCTGATATCCCACCAAAATATGGAATGCTTTTGTCTAGATCTTGGGGTGCAAAGCTCTAAGGATCTTTGCAGTTAGACATGTCTTATGCTACCATCTCAGTCTTTGGCTAGCCAAAGAGATTGTACTGGGAAACTTTAATGAAATATGTGGTCAGCAGCCAAGAGAAACCCCAAAATTTCCCCATTTATTCCATGCATTCTGATATGGATTCTTTCATCCTATACAATGCTGAAATTTGCCCCAAAACTGATGACAAGGTTCTAGAATCAGCACAAGGGAGAAGCATAAATGAAGAATCTATTGCTCAAGATCTAGAAATTGCTGAAATAATTGATGCAACAAACACACAAGGCAAAACATATGAGTTACAAAATCCAAATCTTCCCACTAAGAGAGTTTCTAAAACTCCTGATGCTGGTTGTCATCAAGAAATCCTATGGTGCTTAGAGTTTGATGCGTCAGTGAATAAACTAGGAGCAGGGGCAGGCATTTGGATACATAACATGCAAAATGATCATGCTGAAGGACATGCATATAGGCTGAATTTTAGATGCACAAATAACATGGCTGAATATGAAGCCCTCCTGCTAGGACTCAAACTGATCAAAAGTCTAGGGGTAGCTAGGATTTCAATTTTGGGAGACTCTGATTTGATTATTCAACAGATGAAAGGAAACTTTGTCACAAACGATCTCAGGCTAAGAGCTTATAGAGGTGCAGCAATTGAAATACTTAATACCTTTCTAGAATCACAGCTTACCAAAATTCCAAGGAACCACAATTTGCACGCTCACAGTTTGGCAACTTTTGCCAGCACTTGTAAGCTGCCATTTCAGCCTAATCATCATTTTACTGCTGAAATCAAACACAGACCTGCTGTTCCAGACAATGTTAAAAATTGGCAAGTGTTTGAAAATGACACTCAGATCAATAATTTCTTGACTTTAAAAGAGGAATTCGCCAGCACAAATACGGACACCAGCACCATTTATGAAGAACACCAAATAGACAGAATTGAAACTAATATTTCAACTGAAACAACAGATCAGATTGTACATCCAACAATCTTTACTAGAAAAAATTTACAAGAGCTGAAACAAATGGACTTTGATGAAATTGTTGAAGGAGAGTCTGAAGTAATTGAGTTAAAGGATATTTTTTTACCCACAGGCTTGACTCCTCTGGAGGATATTTTTGACTTTAATGACATTCCAAGAAAGCCAAAAATGCAGCCATTAAACACAGAAATTGAGGACTGCAACATAGGCACTGAATAGAAGCCTAAAATGATAAAATTTTCTAAAGCATTGCCACCTGACCAAAAACTGAAATATATTGAGCTGTTCAAAGAATTTCAAGATGTTTTTGCATGGAGCTATGAAGATCTTAAGTCCTATGATACTTCTGTGATCCAGCATACAATACATTTAAAAGAAAATAAAAAACCTTTTAAACAAAAACTTAGAAGGGTTAATCCTATCCTCATTCCCCTTATTGAAAAGGAATTCAAAAGAATGTACGAAGCTAGAATAATTGCACCCATTAGATTTTCAGAATGGATCTCTAATTTGGTGCCCACCAGGAAGAAAACAAGAGAGATAAGACTGTGTGTTGAATTAAGAAATCTGAATAAAGTTTCTCTCAAAGACCACTACCCCTTACCCAAGATGGACCACATTTTACAAAGGGCAGTGGGATCCTCAAGAATTTCACTACTAGATGGATTCTCAGGCTTTAATCAGATCTTAGTTCACCTTGATGATCAGGACAAAACTACTTTTACAACTGCTTCGGGAACTTTCAAGTATGTAAAAATGCCTTTTGGACTTAAGAATGCAGGGGCAACATTTCAACGAGCAATGGACATAGCCTTTGCAAAAGAGATTCATGATTTTATAGTCATAGATCTTGATGATCTTATACTCTCATGTAATAGCTTATGTGCCAAATACTGTGGTCAAGGATATCCTAACTCAAGAAGGACTTGAAGGCAAGAGAGGCAAATGGATAGCTAACATTTTGGAATATGACATTGAAATTAAACCAACAAAGCTGATAAAAGGACAAGGATTAGCTAAATTGATGACTGAAACCAACTTTCAAGCCCTTGACATCAATGAACTGGATAACGAACAGGAGATGGCGACTCCACAGATCAATCAAGCCTTTTTACAATCACCTTGGTATGCTGATATAGTCTATATATTGTTAAACCTTCAGGCTCCTCCAGGGTTATCCAGAACTAAAAAGATATTCCTGAAAATGAAAGCTTCAAAATTCTGTATTATGGATAATGTTTTGTTTTGGAAAAATTATGAAGGCATTTTGCTAAACTGCTTAACAAGGGATGAAACTAACAAAGTGCTGAAAGAATTTCATGCAGGGGACTGTGGTGGAAATTTGTATTGGAAATCAACTGCTGATAAAATCTTAAGAGCTGGGTTTTATTGGCCCTCCCTATTTGCTGATGTAAAGAAATTTGTAGTTTCTTGCCATAAATGTCAAATCTTTGAAGGAAAGAGAAAGTTGTTACCTTTACCCCTAAAGCCAATTTCCATTGAAAGACCATTTCAACAATGGGGTTTAGATTTCATTGGGGAGATTCACCCTCCCTCTTTTGGCCAACATAAATGGATTTTGACTGCCACATATTACTTCACCAAGTGGATAGAAGCCAACCCTTGTAGACAAGCCAATGATTCAGTAATCATGCAATTCCTAGAAACCCATATCCTATCTAGATTTGGCTGTCGAGAAAAAAATTATAATTGACAATGCTGTTGCATTTAAATCCAAAAGAATGATCAATTTTTGTCATAAATACCACATCACCTTAGGCCACTCCACGGCCTATTACCCTCAAGGTAATGGTTTGGCTGAATCAACTAATAAAAGCCTAATCAATATCATTAAGAAAATATTGGAGGAAAACAAGAAAAATTGGCATAAGAAGCTTATCAATGCACTATGGGCAGATAGACTGATTACAAAGAGATCCATTGGAACAAGCCCCTATGAGTTGGTTTATGGCATGGAGGTTGTATTCCCTGCTTCTTTGGGAATCACTGTGATAAAATTGCTGGAAGAAGTACAAGCAAAACCCAATGACATTCAGAGGAGAATCAATCAAACAATTCATTTACAGCAGACTAGAGAAGAAGTGTATCAAAGATCTCAGATTCTACAAGAAAAAATTAAGAAGATATTTTACAAAAGGACAAAGGCAGAGGATTTTTTCATGGGAGACAAAGTACTCAAATGGGATTCTAGAAGGGAAGATAAAGGAAAACATGAGAAGTTTGACTTCCTATGGAAAGGACCTTTTGCTATTCAGGCTGTACAAGGAAACAACACCTACTTTTTGAGAAGCATGGATGGTACAGAAGTAGAAGATGGGCCAATCAATGGTCGGATGCTCAAGCATTATTTTGATCCACTTGGTTGATATATCAGGACTGTAATTTGTACATAATAGTGTCTATTTTCTGCAGTTTATTATAGCAATAAGATAAGGAATAAGATGCAACAAATTTTGAGAAAAAAGCAAGGAATTGTGCTACCTTTTTATAGTATCTTTTCAGTTTATCAGAGGAATTGAAGAAGAAGACTTGGGAGCTGTAAATATGATAGCAAACATTCAGACAAACTACCAAGACAGGGCTGCATTTGTTTGAATGAGTTACAAGAAAGGTGTATATGATCCAGAGATACAGTTTGGTTATTTACAGCAAAGGAAAAATTTCAGATTGCAACAAGAGTTGAATATAAGGCTATCTGACCTGTTGTTCTTGGCTTTTCACATGAAAAAGCCATCCCCAAGTGGAGCCACTATTAGGTTCCTATACCAATAGGTGTCATATTTCATGATTGTCTGTTAAAATGCCAAATATGTTCATCCTTTCCATGCTGCAAAGGTTCCATATTTTCAAAAAAATCAAAAAATTTAAAAAATGAAAAGAGGGTATGCCTTAAAAGAAAAATAAAAGGGCAAAAAGAATGAATTGGTCAAAAAAGAAAGAAAATGAACCCCAAAGAAAAGACCAGGAAAGTGTGCTAGTCCAAAATGCTACTACTGTCCTATTTTACAATGAAGTTCAATATGTGAAATCAGTGACTTCTGTCACACTTGATGGATGGCCAAACATCTTAATTTTAGCCTCTCCATGTTTAAATTTCTTGTTTTAGAGATAGAGAGTGAATTCTGTCCAAACAATTCAAGCTTGGCAGATAAGTAGTCGGGTAGAGAAGTAAGGGTGCTCAAAAGTTAAATCTGAGACCCTGGAGGAAATAAGGGCAGACTTAGATAGGATTGCAGTTAAAAGAAAACAAGAGAATAAGGGTTTGCTAGTTCAAATGCATCCAATCAAAAAAGGAAGAAAAAATGTTAGGTGTATTAGGCTGGGTAGGCAGTTTTGATGTTGCAGAAGCAGGTTTGTGAACAATTTTGTCTTTTTAAGATGTAGTATCTCATGGATATCACAAGTGCCATGGCAAGGTGGCTACAAAACAAATGGAGCATGACTAATTTCCCCCCTCATTTCTCCAAGAACACTTACTAACATCCCCTCAAGGACATTGAGATCTGCTCAGTGCTCCTAGTTCACTTCATTTCATGAAAAACTAAGTGAAACCCTGTGTTTACTTAGGACATTAAAGTCACATTTCTTGTGTAAAAATGTTTTTCTTCTATTTTTGCTAAGTTTTCCAAGTTCATGACTTGGATCCCTTTTATTCCCTAAGCCTAAGTTTTACCTTTTTAAACTTAGTGTCTTTATCAAACCTACCTTTCATATTGACATGCTAACTCTATTATGTAATTCCTATATAATGTTTTCCCTGCCCCTATTATATAAAATTTGTATAAAAAAACCCAAAAAACTTTTAATATCCCGCCCCGGGCTTATTGATAGCCATACATTAATGTTTTAAGGGGGTCCAAGGTTTATCCGAAACCTTATGGACAACCCTCCCCGCGCGCGCATATAAACATTGGGTTTCATTTAACATTTGGTTAAATGAATAACCAACCCGCAGACCCAACCAAAGCTTAAATACATTGCAAAACCCCGAAAAAACCTTATAAAACGTTGAAATATCGCACGGGTCCCCACGCCGTACCCATCCACCAACTCCGTCCACTCCCGATCGTTCGATCCGTGCTTTCCCATCGGACAACCCACAACAATATCAGAACCCCTCCAATGACCGCACATTAGCGCCCGGGAAAATGGCAGTTTTGTCATCGTACAAGAACTACATGGTGCCCACCTGGTGCTATCGCGACCCCTTTGCCCAAAACAACTTTTTTCCAAAAGCGGTGCGGGATAATACCATATACCGCCCCCGTTTCCCCCCGCTGATGTTGTCACCCGCGTCATCACCCACGCCGTCTGCCACCTCACCTCCACATCATCCGCCGTGTCATCCGCCAAGTCAGCCTCTGTACCCCTGCTAGACGACAAACATTACGTCATGCTGACGTCACCCGACTGAAGTGCGCCAAACCCGCCAAAATCAAATTTTTGTCAAAAAGGCGTAAAATGTCATTTTTTGTTAATTTCTATTTGTTTCTTCTGCGCGACCTCTGCATGTTGTTTCACGTACAAAGCAACATTTTGACTACATAGTCTGCCACCCACTAAATTGAGTCCATAGCTCGGTCCCTCAGCTCGGTCCGCCACTTGCATTTCGCACAGGGCGTCCATTAAAACAGGTATTTACCCAAAATTTTCTTCCAAACCCCGTTTTTTCTAGTTTTCTCTGTAAATTCGCCAAAAACACCCAAATTTGAATTAGAAACGCTGTGCTGCCTTCAAACCCGTGCACTGTAACCTCTGTTTTTACCCATTTTTTCCGAGAAATCCCTCAAACTCTGTCTCCCTCTGCAAATTCGCCCATTAAACTAAATTCAAATCGGTCTCGGCCTGCAAATTCTTTGAGAAAACTCCCAGAAGCTATAATTTTACCTACTGTTGCTGCATCAAGCCCAAATTTCAAATTGAAAAATCACAGAATATTGAATAATGGAGGCTCGAGTGGCCCTGAATGTTGCCCCCCTCAATGCACCACACAAAGAATTGGAATGGTTGCCCCTTGCTGACAGAGATTTCCAGATTAATGACTTAATTGGTGACAAGCCTCACCTCCAAGCAGTTTGTGAAATTAGGAATAGCTACCGCAACAATGCTGATGTCTATGGAATTTGGGAGTCCAACATGCCCATGTACTACCTCCCCTCAGTAAATGTGCTCCCTGATATCATCCACTTATGCTGTGCCAATTATGACCCCACTCAAAGAGCAGTTATGGCTCCATCTGGGACTGTCTTATTTTACATTACCCCTAAATCCATAAATGAGATGCTACATTTTAAGCCAACTCAGCCTCTGGCTCCTCTCTCCATGGAATTCTTTCTTGACCAAGGTGCCAAACTGCCCAATTCAGAGATAACCAGAATTGCTCAGTTATTCATCAGACCAGATCGCCAGCCCAGGCAGCCACCTCCTTTTAACCAGGTCTGGTTCAATGAAGCTGGAAAATTGATTACTGACATGACATCCTACATCTTGGGATTTAAAACCAGTGAGTATATTGATGAGACTACCTTAGTTTTGTTATCCATGTGTACTCCAGGACAACGCCCTGCTGTCAAATATAATTATGCCACCTTCATAGCTGATAAGATCCATGAGCAATTCATGAGCCTGGATAGAGAAAGAGTGTTTAAATACACATCATATATATATCGTTTGCTGCTGTACAATCAACCTGATAATTTTCAAATTCCCCTTAGAAAATTGGATCTCAAAGGAGAGCGCAGGTCTGTAATCTTTTGGACCTCAGTATTCCATGAAGTCCATAACTCTCCTTATACTTATTGTGAATTCATTGACCTGTTCATACATCCAGCCTCTTCTTTATTGATGACAACTCCTCCTGCCAGACTCTCTGGTGAAATGCAGAAAATTTTACATCTCTCAAAGGGCTATAGTATAGGTGACTGGTACTTTTACCAGAATCACACTGAGATCAGGATATATGGCTGTGAGCTGTGCCCCTATAAACTGCCTAAGTATGTGCCTATGAGACTGTTTGCCCTGGAATACTTTAGGCATTTTATTAGCTCATATTTGACTCATTTCTATGCTGCCAAGAAAAAGGAACAGCTCAAAATAAGAAATCAATTGGGCCCTTTTGTCTTCAATAAAAGGGAAGCCTAGGAAGAGGCTGACAACATTTTAGGGGAGCAACTAATGTTGAAACAAAGTTTTTATTGGGCACCATATGACCCCGAACATTTCATAAGTTATAGAAAAGTGAAAAACAAGCTAACAACATATGTTCACCACAATATCCCTGAAATTCAACAGTATGCCAACCAACAAGAATGGGTAGAAGGCACATTAGTTGAAGAAATTACTGAGGAAGAGAAATTGGAAAAAGCCATGAAAGAGCTTGAAAAAATGCTTGACCTGGACTCTTTTGGATAGGTATCATTCAAGCTACCTCAGCACACAAGAGGTGATACATCTTTTGCCGAGACTTCTCAGCAGCCCACACAAAAAGCCAGCACAGGGTCAGCAAAAGGCAAGGAGGTAATAGGTTCAGAGCAGGACATAATGACAGACCAACCAGCTACATCAAAGGGACAAGGCCAAGGGCAGGTTCCTCCAGCTCAAACAAAAGCACCAGAAATCCCTGTACTACAAACTCCTCTAAATGAGGAGAGAGGCAAGAAAAGGGACAGGAAAGAAGACACACCGATTGGCGGTTCTACAGAGCAACCAGGGGAGAAAAGGCAGAGATTGAACCCCCTATCAGAGGAGGAATTCATTCAGGAGACCACAAACAGTCTAAGGGAAGAAAGAGTAGTCAGCCAGGATACATCCCCGGTCACAGAAACATCGGCCAGTTCACACAGGCCGGAGATTGGAAGACAACATAGTGTGGAATTCTCTTCTGCTAGGCCACAAGACAGCAAGGCTATGATATTAAGAGAACATTTACTGAAATAAAGGAAAATAATGAGCCAATAAGAATTCAACTTTATAATCACTTGCTGAAGATGGCCCCAACAAATCAACAAAAGTTTATGTCATCATATGACATTCAAGAAGGAAAGATGATCCTGAGTCACTTTAAGCCCAAAATGCAGCAACCACAGTCAGCTGCTAATTACATCAGGACCAATCTAGAAGTATTAGCCAAAGACATCCAGCCAATGGACCAGATTGAATTGCATAAGAAAACCGGAGAGATGGTGTACTCCACATGGGCAAATAAGGCATTATTGGCCCACAAATTGTAGAATTCTTTAAATAACACCTCTGCCCAATTAGAGTTGGAAAAAGCTTCCTCTTTAGCCAAGGATAACAGAATCAAGTCCTTGGAAGAGATTATCATAGGGCTGGGACATGATCCCAAGGATGCCAAAGGCATCAAAGCATTAATAAAAAAGAAGGAAGAAGACATTGCAGCTCTCAGGAAGCAGCTCAAGCTTCCCATTACCATGCATCCAAAAACTACAGAGATTGTTGAACAAAAATCACAGGAAGATACGATGGACCTGCTAATGAAAATGAATGAGAGATTGGCAGAAACGGAGAAGGTATTGGAGAATGCACTGCAAGGAAAACAGGGAGAGTCGGCCTCCAAGCCATCTGAAACAGCTCCAATAGTTACAACTACTACTTCTACTCACAACAACAGTCCCTCCTACTGTCCCGACATCAACAACACCAAGTACTTCAACAACAACAGCAGCAGGCAGCAGCACTACCATGACTACTGAGGAACTAATAAAGGCTATGGAGGATCTAAGACTCCAAGTATCAGAATTAAAAGTTTCTAAAGAGAAATTGGCCAAGTTGGAAATTAGTTATGATAAATCTAAAATGACTACGGCAGAAAAAAAAAGAGAGGTAAAGGCATTGGAAAATAAAGTAAAGGCATTGGAAAACGACCTCTTATTAGACAAGCCTCTGGGAGAAATCAGGGGAATTTTGTGGGCCAACATTGGCCAATCCATCACTGATATATGGACATCAATACTGATAATTCATGAGAAGATTGATTTGGTGATAGTAGCTCAAGAAGAAATTCAAAAGGCTAGGGATTCATTGGGACACATGCCCGAGCAGGCCAATAGGCTAATACAGTTTTTGAACACCCACACCAAGGAACAACTGGTAGCACTGGATATCAGGGATAGGACAAGCACCATCCTAACAATTAAAAGAGTTCTGACCATGAGGAACTTCATACAAAATCTGGAGAGGAAGTGCCAGGACATGCAAATGGAGATAAATGCTTTCACACAGAAGTTTACAGCTTTGGAGGAAAAGGGTCTGCCCAGTTTATTAACTAATGACTATAGACTGATGACAAATGCAGACTATGTACACAGGTTGAATACATATGTGGATAATCAAGTCACAACATCATCAAGTTTTGCAGGAGAGAAGGCACTCCCATCTGGACGGAGCCTGTATGACAATTTGGAAAATTTGTTTTTTATTGAGCATGAAGTAAGACATCTTTTCACAGTCCAGCCTACTTTCTTCAGGTACATGGATGTTGATGAAACTCTAATAAAAATGCGCAGACACCAATTACCAGATGACCAGTGGTGGCAGAGTATGCTGGAAATTTTGTAGGAAGATTTCAAAGTTTTGTTTATTTTCCCAGAACTAACCAAACATCATAAAGTGGAGAAAAAGAGCAGATAAAAAATCGCGCCGGGCAATGGTCTATTAAAGCGCAATTAAAGCACTGAAGAAAGCAACGCCAGAAGCACGGAATTTCACTAAAGTATCCATCGGCCGACTCGCTGAGCAAATAATCAATGCATCTCACCAACTGAGCGGCCAACACAACATCTCTTACTTCTGCATTCATTTCTCTCTGTTCCCAAGATCATTTACTTCTCCTGTAGAGTAGGTGAAAGAAGTTATTGCAAGATATTATCTCTTTGAGATATTTTGTAAACATTTTTGTACAAATACCTCCCCAAGCTAAGTATTAGGGGTTGGTGATACCATTATGGAATTGCGTTGTAAATTTGAGAACTCTTCTGAATAAAAGGTTGTTGGAAAGTGTTGTTTCTGAACTTTGGTTGTGGATTTGATGGCAGAGGACCATGTTACAGAATTCTCGAATTAATTCATGGATCAATAAGTATTTTTAACTCATGTTTTACTATTTCTGTGCTTTATATATCATTTATATATCGTATTCTAAATTACAGGGAAAAATAATAACTTAGAACTTACTTAACTGTACTCTGTGTTCAATCCCTGTTATTTTAAATGTTTTCTTCAGGACTAGCATAAGCAGGAATTCTTAATTGCTCCCGTTTCCCTTGGTTCTTACATCTTGAATATAGCTAAGGAATTCTTAACTACTCCCTGGTAATATTCATCCACCCTCCCTCTGTTATCATGATGAAGAATTCTTAGTTGCCCTTCACCCCCTGACTCCATTTCACCTGATTCTAGCTTGAAAATTGTTCCATGGTTAATTACCTTGCTCTGTAGTACCCCCTTCTGTCAAAGAAACCATATCCAGTGGTTCATCTTCATAAACTCCCTTAAACCAATGGACTGAAATTTTCATATTTGCACCCCTGTTCTATTGAAAGTCACCATCCCAAAATCAAACAAATACTTGTACTTCCTAACTAGCCTAATATACTCGAAAACAAAGCTAAATCATAAAGAGTGAGCCCTCTCTAGCTATAGATGGGCTAGAATTTGCATCTAAAATATTGGTTAGCGGTTACCTCGGCCATATTCCCCTTTCTTACAGACTTTTGGGGAACAACTTGAGTGATAACATAATGAATTTTTGACTATGCACAAGTAGCACAGGTTCAGGGGGGCATTAGCCTTCTCATGCATTCTACATTGTTGGCATTATGGTTGCTGAGTTTAGCTATGGTTTCAGATATTTATACCATTTGTTGCATAAGTCCTGTAAAGATCTAGGGGTGATATAACTCCTTCTGTCATAGTTTCTATTTGAATGAGTCCTATTGGACATATGATGTAATTTGTTTCCCCACTATGCCTGGGATGGATGATGTAATAATTGACGTATTTCCTTCATGTATAAAAAATTGGTATATCCCCACTTGGTTGGGTGGATCAAATGTGGGGTATCCCCACTTGGTTGGGTGATTGATGTATGTATGAGTCATTGGTATTAGGGAGGTCATACTCACTTAGTTGAGTTATAGATTCATGTTATTCTTTTGAAACATATCTATGCAGACTCTGCATGTACTTAGGGTGAGCATGGATAACATAATGTATATCAAAGAGGGATAGTAGGTTGGTCTACCCTTTGCCCTTGATGTCAAAGGGGCAGAGTATTTTGGTGTTGGTGTTACATGTTATCTCTAACAGGTTCTACAGCTTGCAGTAATCAACACCATCATGGTTTCCATCAAGTACAAAGGGGGAGATTGTTGGCATTATGATACAAGTGTTATCCTTGATGGAAACTCACTCACAGGTCAGTTCAATTTTGATGAAAGGCAATTCACAGTGTAAAATGTATATTCAGATGTAACAGGGAATGGGTACAAAAGAACATGTAGATGAAACTAAGGTCTACTGATCAGAATAAATAAGTTGAAGGAAAAGAATGGTGTAAAGAAGTTTAAGATGTGTATGCTGGTCCACTTAGTCAAAACAACGTATACACACTAGTTCACAGAACAAAAAGAGCATATACGTTTACACGCACTTTCACAAGAAGAAAAGCATGTATATCTTGGAAAATCAAGGAAATTCAAGAGTCAACAATACCAGGGGCCAATACCATGGTATTAGCCCACAATATTGAGCGGAGTAACGACTATTTGATCCCATCCAAGAATACCATGGGTCCTAAGTTGTTTTGGTCTGAGGTATTGAGAAAGGCCTAAAACTATATAAGGAGGAGAAGATCATAAGCCTAGATTGTGCAAGAAAAAGGGTTTTCTCAGGAATACTTCTATCTGAAGTATATTTTACGTAGCAAGGGCTGTGTTTGTGATTTGATCTGAAATATTAGGCGCACCTTGAATTCAACGTTGGATTAGGATCATGAAACTTGAAATGACTTATCATTGAATGATCTGATATTGGTTGGGCTAGATCTGATTGTGTACACCTATTTTATTCTTTAAATATCATGATCTAGGTTTGTCTGAAGTCTGGAATAGCAGTGAAGTTATGAGTTAATATTTATAGATTTATATGATGGTTTGTCTCAGTAAAAGAACGTATACACACAGGTTCTACTCTTCCAAGTAGCATATACAAAAGAAAATCCTATTCTTCAGATCTGAGTGATCTATCTAATCAATTCTTTTGTTTTACTGCTGTCTATCAATGAAGTCTTCTTAGATCTAAATGTAAAACTGAATGCATAAGGAGTTTGGTGTCTGATTTATTAATTATCTAAGTAAGAAGGGTTATCTCTGCTACTGCCTGTGTAAAGCTCTGTAAATTGATAGTAGATGTTCAGTATATTGCTGGTTGGTACAAACTTGATTCATAAGTTTTACGTTTCAGTAGTTTTGAGTGTATACATAGGTTTGGTTAAAGGAAGTAGTGTATACACGTAGGTTGGGTTCAGTAAAGTAGCGTATACATTCGTATGCATGATTTTTTAGGTTACAGCTGGTTCTAAATGATGATGTAGGTTTCTGGGTTCAGCACAATGTTCTGGTGACAGTGATCTGATTGTTTAGATTAATTAATTGTTGGTTGATGTAGTTTGAGTTTCAAAGTTTTTGATGGGTCTAGTATGAAAATTTGATGAAATGAGGCCTTCATTTGTATTTTTTTGTACCAGGAGCATCCAATTTGAAAATTTATGAAACATGGTCCTTGGAGGAAGAGAGAAGGTCGTAGCCTTCTGTAGGTTAGTGCCTACGTACTAGTAAACACATTGGCTAGTACAAGAGCTAGGGGGTTGTAGCTCCCTTACGATAGAAGCTGGAAAATGAGAGAAGGTTGTAGCCTTCTGTAGGTGGGTGCCTGCGTACTGGTATGAGTTTGCACTAGTACAATATTGTAAACAAATTTTCTTAATATTAAAAGAAGACAGAGACAACAATAGCAAGTGGTTTTTCTCCTGCATTGGGTTTCCACCTTAAATATTAGTGTTCATGTGTGTTGCTTATGTGTGATGGTTTATTATGTTTTTACTGCACTTTTTAACAAGTTACTAATGCACTGGTTAAGGTTCAACACATGATAAATTGACGAAATCATAAGTTCTATGGGTATACACTGGTTTCTCTAATCACAGTAGCGTGTACATGCAAGTTCACTTCACAAAAGTGTAGGTTTTAACCCCGTATAGAAATTACCTGCATATGAATTCTAAAACACAGAAAATAAACAATGTAAGAGCATAACACGTAAAAAACATACACACAGATATTTTCCCCTAGATCCAAAAACTGGGACTACCAGCTTGAATTTTCATTATATTCCTTTCAATGTTACAATACATATTTATACATGCTGAAGCATCCAATACCATGGACTGAAAACCATAGGTAGGTCCGCCCAACCTAATATAGGGTCCAATTTTTTTTTTCCCGAGGCGCTACCCCAAACCCCGTAGAGGGGGGCTACCCACCCCCCTCAAACCCTCCAGACAGGGGGGCTGCCACCCCCCCTGTGATCCCCCCGCTGCGCAATTAGCGCAACGAAGGGGGCCCTCCGCCCCCCCACTAACCCCCCAATTCACTACATAGGTTAGTCATGGAAATAATCTAACACAACCCAACATTCTCCCACTTGTTGTTTTCTTTCCATAGGGGGCCAAAGGAGAGCTTAGTCATTTTTCTAGCCCTGAAATGCCCATTGTTTCTCTACACTAGGAGAACTTCTCAGAGCCCACAGGTTTTGTCAATGCATCTGTAGTATTCTTCAAAGTGTCCACCTTTACCAGCAACACCTTTTTGTCTTCTATCATATCCCTCACAAAGTGATACTGAACATCAATGTGCTTTGTCTTTGAATGATAAGCAGGGTTCTTTGCCAAGAAAATTGCACTTTGGCTGTCACAGTCTATCCTTATAGCTCCCTGTACTAACCCCATACTTGAACACAATCTCTACAACCAAACTACTTCCTTGCTTGCATGAGTGGCTGCCATGTATTCTGCCTCTGTAGTTGATAGTGCCACTACAGATTGTTTCTTACTCATCCAACTGACTGCATCTCTGAATAGGTTAAACAAATACCCACTTGTAGATCTTCTTTGGTACAAATATCCAGCTCATTCTGCATCAACAAAGCCATGGATATCCAAAAATCTATCCAATCCTGGTCTTCCTTGGTAGCACAAACCATAATCACTAGTGCCACGCAAACACCTGAAAGCCCGCTTCACTGCTGTCCAATGCTCCTTCCCTGGTTTTGACATAAACCTGCTCAATACTCCCACTGCATGTGCAATTTCTGGTCTAGTACAGACCATTGCATACATCAGGCTACCAACTGCACTTGCATATGGAACACAGGACATATCCTCTTCCTCTTCTTGTGTCTTGGGACACTGTTCAGCAAATAAATTTACACCTACAGGAATAGGAACCTTCATCGGCTTACTATCTTGCATATTAAACCTCTGTAGTATTGTCTCGACATAAACCTACTCAATACTCCTTCCTTGCTGTCCAATGCTCCTTCCCCGGTTTTGACATAAACCTGCTCAATACTCCCACTGCATGTGCAATGTCTGGTCTAGTATAGACCATTGCATACATTAGGCTACCAACTGCACTTGCATATGGAACACGACACATATCCTCTTCCTCTTCTTGTGTCTTGGGACACTGTTCAACAAATAAATTTACACCTACAGGAATAGGAACCTTCACCGGTTTACTATCATGCATATTAAACCTCTATAGTATTGGTTTAACCAGAGCTTCCTCTTTGCTCGATCTCTTTTAATTTCCATGCCCAAAATATAGTTTGCAGCACCAAGATCTTTCATGTCGAATTTGGAGGAAAATTGGGTCTTCAAATCCTGGATAATTTCTTTGTCATTTCCAACCAGCAACATATCATCCACATACAAGACCAGATAAATAACATGGTCACCAATTAATTAAAATACACACAGTGATCTGCTTTGCTTCTGGTGAAGCCAAGTCCCCGTATAAATGTATCAAATTTCTGATACCACATCCTTGGTCATTGTTTTAACCCATACAGAGACTTCTTTAACTTGCATACTAGTTCTTTCTTACCCTTCACCGCAAAGCCTTTAGGTTGCTTCATGTAGATCTGATCTTCCAGATCCCCGTGAAGAAATGCTGTCTTCACATCCATCTGTTCTACCTCAAAATCAAAAGCGGCATCAACAGATAAAAGTAATCTAATAGAAGTTACCTTGGCAACAAGAGAAAAAATATCACCAAAATCAATTCCCGACACTTGGGAATAACCTTTTGCTACCAACCGAGCTTTGTATTTCTCCACCTTTCCTTCTGCATTTGTCTTCTTCTTGAACACCTATTTGCTGCAAATGGGTTTCCTTCCAGTCAGCAACTCCACCAGATCCCAAGCCTCATTTTTGTGCAAAGATGCCATTTCATCAATCATGGCCTCTTTCCAGAGTTTTCCATCCTCTGAATTTACTGCTTCTTTCACAGTTCTAGGATCATCATCAGTAATAGATAAAGCGAAATTTGAACAGAAAGCATATGGACTATACCTTTCTGGCTGCCTTCTTTCTCGAATTGATCTTCTTACACCCAGAGTTTGTGGCTCTTCATCTTCCAATTCCTCCTTTGCTGTAGAGTCTGATTCTTCCTCCTTTAGCTCAAACTCTATCTTCTCAGGTTCCTTTGGGTGGACTTCATGTTTAATAACATCTTTCACCTATGTAAACACCACATCTCGGCTGTACACAACCTTCCTTGTCGCTGGGTTCCAAAGATTATAATGCTTTAAACCATCCTTATAGCCAATAAAGATGCACTTTTCAGATTTACTATCCAACTTGGTTCGTTTCTCCTTTGGAACATGTACATATGCATCACATCCAAATACCCAAATACCCACTTATGATCTTAGAGAGGTCATACTCACTTAGTTGAGTTCTAGATTCATGTTATTCTTTTGAAACATATCTATGCAGACTCTGCATGTAGTCAGGGTGAGCATGGATAACATAATGTATATCAAAGAGGGATAGTAGGTTGGTCTACCCTTTGCCCTTGATGTCAAAGGGGCAGAGTATTTTGGTGTTGGTGTTACATGTTATCTCTAACAGGTTCTACAACTTGCAGTAATCAACACCATCATGGTTTCTATCAAGTACAAAGGGGGAGATTGTTGGCATTATGATACAAGTGTTATCCTTGATGGAAACTCACTCATAGGTCAGTTCAATTTTGATGAAAGGCAATTCACAGTGTAAAATGTATATTCAGATGTAACGGGGAATGGGTACAAAAGAACATGTAGATGGAACTAAGGTCTACTGATTAGAATAAATAAGTTGAAGGAAAAGGATGGTGTAAAGAAGTTTAAGATGTGTATGCTGGTCCACTTAGTCAAAACAACGTATACACACTAGTTCACAGAACAAAAAGAGCATATACGTATACACGCACTTTCACAAGAAGAAAAGCATGTATATGTTGGAAAATCAAGGAAATTCAAGAGTAAACAATACCAGGGGTCAATACCATGGTATTAGCCCACAATATTGAGCGGAGTAACGACTATTTGATCCCATCCAAGAATACCATGGGTCCTAAGTGGTTTTGGTCTGAGGTATTGAGAAAGGCCTAAAACTATATAAGGAGGAGAAGATCATAAGGCTAGAGTGTGCAAGAAAAAGGGTTTTCTCAGGAATACTTCTATCTGAAGTATATTTTATGTTGCAGGGGCTGTGTTTGTGATTTGATCTGAAATATTATGTGCACCTTGAATTCAATGTTGGATCAGGATCATGAGACCTGAAATGACTTATCATTGAATGATCTGATATTGGTTGGGCTAGATCTGATTGTGTACACCTATTTTATTCTTTAAATGTCATGATCTAGGTTTGTCTGAAGTCTGGAATAGCAGTGAAGTTATGAGTTAATATTTACAGATCTATATGCTGGTTCGTCTCAGTAAAAGCACGTATACACGCAGGTTCTACTCTTCCAAGTAGCATATACAAAAGAAAATCCTATTCTTCAGATCTGACTGATCTATCTAATCAATTCTGTTGTTTTACTGCTGTCTATCAATGAAGTCTTCTTAGATCTGAATGTAAAACTGAATGCATAAGGAGTTTGGTGTCTGATTGATTGATTATCTAAGTAAGAAGGGTTATCTCTGCTACTGCCTATGTAAAGCTCTGTAAATTGATAGTAGATGTTCAGTATATTGCTGGTTGGTACAAACTTGATTCATAAGTTTTATGTTTCAGTAGTTTTGAGGGTATACATAGGTTTGGTTAAAGGAAGTAGAGTATACACGTAGGTTGGGTTCAGTAAAGTAGCGTATACATTCGTATGCATGATTTTTTAGGTTACAGCTGGTTCTAAATGATGATGTGGGTTTCTGGGTTTAGAACAATGTTCTGGTGACAATGATCTGATTGTTTAGATTAATTAATTGTTGGTTGACGTAGTTTGAGTTTCAAAGTTTCTGATGGGTCTAGTATGAAAATTTGTTGAAATGAGGACTTCATTTGTATTTTTTTGTACCAGGAGCATCCAGTTTGAAAATTTATGAAACATGGTCCTTGGAGGAAGAGAGAAGGTCGTAGCCTTCTGTAGGTTAGTGCCTACGTACTAGTAAACACATTGGCTAGTACAAGAGCTAGGGGGTTGTAGCTCCCTTCCAGTAGAAGCTGGAAAATGAGAGAAGGTTGTAGCCTTCTGTAGGTGGGTGCCTACGTACTGGTATGAGTCTGCACTAGTACAATATTGTAAACAAATTTTCCTAATATTAAAAGAAGACAGAGACAACAATAGCAAGTGGTTTTTCTCCCGCATTGGGTTTCCACCTTAAATATTAGTGTTCATGTGTGTTGCTTATGTGTGATAGTTTATTATGTTTTTACTGCACTTTTTAACAAATTACTAATGCACTGGTTAAGGTTCAACACATGATAAATTGATGAAATCATAAGTTCTATGGGTATACACTGGTTTCTCTAATCACAGTAGCGTGTACATGCAAGTTCACTTCACAAAAGTGTAGGTTTTAACCCCGTATAGAAATTACCTGCATATGAATTCTAAAACACAGAAAATAAACAATGTAAGAGCATAACACGTAAAAAACATATACACAGATATTTTCCCCTAGACCCCAAAACTGGGACTACCAGCTTGAATTTTCATTATATTCCTTTCAATGTTAAAATACATATTTATACATGCTGAAGCATCCAATACCATGGACTGAAAACCATAGGTAGGTCCGCCCAACCTAATATAGGGTCCAATTTTTTTTTTTCCCGAGGCGCTACCCCAAACCCCGTAGAGGGGGGCTACCCACCCCCCTCAAACCCTCCAGACAGGGGGGGCTGCCACCCCCCCTGTGATCCCCCCGCTGCGCAATTAGCGCAACGAAGGGGGCCCTCCGCCCCCCCACTAACCCCCCAATTCACTACATAGGTTAGTCATGGAAATAATCTAACACAACCCAACATTCTCCCACTTGTTGTTTTCTTTCCATAGGGGCCAAAGGAGAGCTTAGTCATTTTTCTAGCCCTGAAATGCCCATTGTTTCTCTACACTAGGAGAACTTCTCAGAGCCCACAGGTTTTGTCAATGCATCTGTAGTATTCTTCAAAGTGTCCACCTTTACCAGCAACACCTTTTTGTCTTCTATCATATCCCTCACAAAGTGATACTGAACATCAATGTGCTTTGTCTTTGAATGATAAGCAGGGTTCTTTGCCAAGAAAATTGCACTTTGGCTGTCACAGTCTATCCTTATAGCTCCCTGTACTAACCCCATACTTGAACACAATCTCTACAACCAAACTACTTGCTTTCTTGCATGAGTGGCTGCCATGTATTCTGCCTCTGTAGTTGATAGTGCCACTACAGATTGTTTCTTACTCATCCAACTGACTGCATCTCTGAATAGGTTAAACAAATACCCACTTGTAGATCTTCTCTGGTACAAATATCCAGCTCATTCTGCATCAACAAAGCCATGGATATCCAAAAATCTATCCAATCCTGGTCTTCCTTGGTAGCACAAACCATAATCACTAGTGCCACGCAAACACCTGAAAGCCCGCTTCACTGCTGTCCAATGCTCCTTCCCTGGTTTTGACATAAACCTGCTCAATACTCCCACTGCATGTGCAATTTCTGGTCTAGTACAGACCATTGCATACATTAGGCTACCAACTGCACTTGCATATGGAACACAGGACATATCCTCTTCCTCTTCTTGTGTCTTGGGACACTGTTCAGCAAATAAATTTACACCTACAGGAATAGGAACCTTCACCGGTTTACTATCTTTCATATTAAACCTCTGTAGTATTGTCTCGACATAAACCTACTCAATACTCCTTCCCTGCTGTCCAATGCTCCTTCCCCGGTTTTGACATAAACCTGCTCAATACTCCCACTGCATGTGCAATGTCTGGTCTAGTATAGACCATTGCATACATCAGGCTACCAACTGCACTTGCATATGGAACACGACACATATCCTCTTCCTCTTCTTGTGTCTTGGGACATTGTTCAACAAATAAATTTACACCTACAGGAATAGGAACCTTCACCGGTTTACTATCCTGCATATTAAACCTCTATAGTATTGGTTTAACCAGAGCTTCCTCTTTGCTCGATCTCTTTTAATTTCCATGCCCAAAATATAGTTTGCAGCACCAAGATCTTTCATGTCGAATTTGGAGGAAAATTGGGTCTTCAAATCCTGGATAATTTCTTTGTCATTTCCAACCAGCAACATATCATCCACATACAAGACCAGATAAATAACATGGTCACCAATTAATTAAAATACACACAGTGATCTGCTTTGCTTCTGGTGAAGCCAAGTCCCCGTATAAATGTATCAAATTTCTGATACCACATCCTTGGCCATTGTTTTAACCCATACAGAGACTTCTCTAACTTGCATACTAGTTCTTTCTTACCCTTCACCGCAAAGCCTTCAGGTTGCTTCATGTAGATCTACTCTTCCAGATCCCCGTGAAGAAATGATGTCTTCACATCTATCTGTTCTACCTCAAAATCAAAAGCGGCAGCAACAGATAAAAGTAATCTAATAGAAGTTACCTTGGCAACAGGAGAAAAAATATCACCAAAATCAATTCCCGACACTTGGGGATAACCTTTTGCTACCAACCGAGCTTTGTATTTCTCCACCTTTCCTTCTGCATTTGTCTTCTTCTTGAACACCTATTTGCTGCAAATGGGTTTCCTTCCAGTCAACAACTCCACCAGATCCCAAGCCTCATTTTTGTGCAAAGATGCCATTTCATCAACCATGGCCTCTTTCCAGAGTTTTCCATCCTTTGAATTTACTGCTTCTTTCACAGTTCTAGGATCATCATCAGTAATAGATAAAGCAAAATTTGAACAAAAAGCATATGGACTATACCTTTCTGGCTGCCTTCTTTCTCGAATTGATCTTCTTACACCCAGAATTTGTGGCTCTTCATCTTCTGATTCCTCCTTTGCTGTAGAGTCTGATTCTTCCTCCTTTAGCTCAAACTATCTTCTTAGGTTCCTTTGGTTGGACTTCATGTTTAATAACATCTTTCACCTATGTAAACACCACATCTCGGCTGTACACAACCTTCCTTGTTGCTGGGTTCCAAAGCTTATAATGCTTTAAACCATCCTTATAGCCAATAAAGATGCACTTTTCAGATTTACTATCCAACTTGGTTCATTTCTCCTTTGGAACATGTACATATGCATCACATCCAAATACCCTCAGATGTGAAAGAGAGGGTTCCTTACCAGTCCATACCTCTTGTGGAGTCTTATCCTCCAACACTGATGAAGGTGATCTGTTGACCAGGTAACATGCTGTCTCCACCACCTCTACCCAGAATTCTTGTCCTAACTCGGCACCACTAAGCATGCTTCTTGCCCTTTCCATCAATGTATTGTTCATTGTTTCTACAACTCCATTTTGTTGAGGTGTATATGGAGTAGTCTTCTGCAGTGCTATACCACACTTCTTACAAAATTCTTCAAATTCCTTATTGCAAAACTCTCCATCGTTATCTGTCCTCAACACCTTTATCTTCTTCTCCACTAGAGCCTTAAATTCTTTAGACTTGTCAAAGACTTCAGATTTCTTCTTAAGGAAATATATCCATATATTCCTTGAGAAGTCATCTATAAATGATACATAGTACACAGACTTACCTAGTGATGGAACCTTCACAGGTCCAAACACATCACTGTGCACAAGCTCTAATATCTGTTTCGCCCTCTTACCCTCAAAGGGGAAACTCACCCAATTCTGCTTCCCATATGCACAATTTTCACAGAAATCAAAATCCAGAGAGCTATTACTCATACCTTCTACCATACCTTTACCATGAAGTATTTGAAGGCCCTTCTCTCCAATATGTCCAAGTCTTTGATGCCACAACATGGTCTTCTCTCCAGAGACCACTAGATTTTTTGCTCCACTTTCAGGAACCACAGAACTGTTGCACCCATCAACCACAGTGCTACCTTGCAGCTTGTACAGAGTTCTAGTCCAAACTCCCCACATCAACATCAGTGCTCCTTGAACCATCTTGCAGGTTTCCTTCTTGAACACTATTTTTACACCTGCATCATCTAGCTTGCTTACATAAATCATATTTTTGGCCAATGCAGGAATATGCAGAACACCCGGAAGTGTTCTAACCATTCCACCTTGCAACTTCAACTTTACTTTTCCGCGACCAATGATTCTAGCCTTCCTATCATCCCCTGAGAAGACATCACCACCATCGTATTTATCATACTAATAGAACCGCTCTCTATGGGGAGTGAAGTGAAAGGATGCACCTAAGTCAATCAACCATTCCTCATGATCTACATGTGTACTTGAAGAAGCCAAGTACACACCCCCAACTTCATCTGAGGTGGTTTTCGCCTCTGCAGAAGAAGCATCATCAGATCCCTTTCTTTTGTCAGGAGCTTTAGATTTACAGTCCCTATTGTAGTGCCCTTCCTTTTCGCATTTCCAGCACACCACCTTTACAGGTTTTCCTAGAGATTTAGATCTCCCTCTAGATTTAGATCTCCCACTCGATGACTTATTTTTGTTTTTGTTCTGGGACCGTCCTCATATAGACAAGGCATCACCATTTTGGTTCTCCATATTTTTCCATCTCATCTCCTTCGTTAGCAAGGATGAGACTATTTCATGAAACTGCAAGGCAGTTGCATTGCTACCTATTGCAATAACCAGACTATGCCACGAATCTGGTAGAGAAAACAAAAAACTGATGCACTTATCCTCATCTGAAATTTTAATATCAAGAAACGATAACTGACTTACCATAATATTAAACACATTCATATGCTTTGTCACCGAGTCTCCATCTTTCATCCTCAGGTTATACAACTTTTTCCATAGGAATAGTTTATTTACCAGAGACTTAGATTAGTACAAAGTCCCTAACTTGTCCCACAAAGCCTTTGCCGTAGCTTCCCCTGATACATTCAACAATAGTGAATCTGAGGCACACAATCATATTTTTCTCTTTGCCTTCCGATCTAACTTCTTCCATTCTTCATCGGACACTCCCATTGGTTTAGTACCCGAATCTACCACTATCCACTGATCTTTATCCACCAACAGATCCTCCATCTTGAGTTTCCACAACTCAAAACACTGACCATTAAATTTCTTGATCTCTATCTTTCAACTACTCTCCATCTTCTTTCACCACCATAATTGATCCCACAGATCTCCCACTGAACAAGGTCTACCACAGGCCCGAGCAAAACCCCTCAGTAACAAAGGCATCCCCTTGAAGCCAAAACAGCTCGGATACCAAATGTAGGTTTTAACCCCATATAGAAATTACCTGCATACGAATTCTAAAACACAAAAAATAAACAATGCGAGAGCATAACACATGAAACACATATACACAGATATTTTCCCTTGGATCCCAAAATCGAGACTACTAGCTTGACTTTTCATTATATTCCTTTCAAGGTTACAATACATATTTATACTTGTCAAAGCATCCAATACCATGGATTGAAAACCATCGCGTCCAAAACCATGGACCAAAAACCATAGTTAGGTCCACCCAACCTAATATAGGGTCCAATTTTTTTTTTCCCCGGCTGCTGCCCTGGACCCCATAGAGGGGGACTACCCACCCCCCTCAAACCCCCCTGTGATCCTCCCGCTACGCAATTGGCACAACAAAAGGGGGGCTCCGTGCCCCCTCTAACCCCCCGGTTCACTACGTAGGTTAGTCATGGAAAGAATATAACACAACCCAACAAGAAGTAGCATATATAACTCTGTTTTGGAAATGAAAAATTATTGAACTGTAAATACTGATTCACCCTCCCTCTTAGTAGTATTTCCAACATAAAATCCATACAAAAACAATGAACTTCGATAGTCCTCAACCCCTTATGTATAAACCCCTCTTTGTGTTTTCCTCCATAGAACTAAGGGTTGTGACTGAGGGCTCATCCTTAAGGTGTTAAGGCCTCTAGATCCTTGATAGGTCTATATTTCCTTTGTTGGCCCCTTACACATTTGTTTCATAAAACCGACGCTTTATACCGGAGGAGGCCATTTATCAAAGAATTATTTATGTTGCCACTGTGCCAGCCACCAAGGATCGTCGATCTTCGATTACTAAAGTGATGTCATCACATGCCACATGGCATCTTTAGACCAGTGACATGTGTCACCCAGATATGGCACATTAGGCCATCTATAACCCTTAAACAACCTACCATGTGTCCCTCCGTATCATGATGTCATGCTGATGTCTAGCATTATCAGAACTAATGAAATGTTACCATGTGTCCTCATTAGAGCTTCTCTGATGTTGCTACCTATCCTTATCTAAGCCAACCAGACACCTTCACGTGTCCTCCTAGAGGAGAGAGAAAAGGCCTCACCCTTCTTGGTTTTGCAATGATTTTCTTTGTAAAAACATTTTTGGCTCTCCGAGTGATTTAACAATAGATGCCTTAATCCTGGCGTCACTTTTGAAATGTCGAACGTCGATCGTTGATGCACCCCTATGTGCCAACTGTCGGGACCTCTCATATGCAATATCGCAAATCGCATATTGCAACTTGCTATTGTGTTGCACCCCTGATTCTCCATCCTTCGATCTCTGATATGTTGCGACCTCCGATTTGTGATATCGTAAATCACTAATCGGCGATTCACTTCCATCATGCATTGAGCTTTGAAATCCCTAATCACCAATTGTTGGAACCTTTGATCTCCGATATTCCTCACTCCATAAGGCCTGAGTCACCTTGAATTCTAGTAGCTGATATATTCAAAACCACAAGACCATTTCTGGACTTCTACATACTGTTGGAGAGCTCTTCTAGAGCACTTTCCAATGAAAGGAGTACGATTAGCCACCGAGCCCATATACTACCTCAAAATATGGCTCCAAAGTCTCGACATAGTAGATAATCACAACCACCAAGGCATGAAGTCCCATCATCAGGTTGAGCCTTGTTTGACATCAATGCTAACACCTGCGCAACCAACCACCTTCATACCATCAAATGTCCAACAATCTCTCCCTTTGGCGTTGATGGCAACACTGCAGACTCCCCCTCAAAAATGATCTGCTCCGATGCCAAATTTCTCGCCCTTTGACATCAGTGGCAAATAAAGCTTCATGTGCACTCCCCTTGAACCAATGTAGCCTACTCTCCCATGAGTTCCTCTTGTTGAGTAGCTGCCACCTCCTACCAATATGAAGTCATTTGGAGGGAGGAGTCACAACTCCTATCTATTGCCTGAGATACTCAAATGGTTCTCTTGCAAGTGGCTTGGTAAAGATATATGCCAGTTTCTCTTTAGTGGGCACATACACAAGTTTAACAATGTTGGCTGCAACTTGTTCCCTCAAGAAATGATACTTGATGGGAATATGCTTGGTTTTTGAATGCATGACTAGATTTTTTGAGATGCTGATTGCACTAGTGTTGTCACACATTATTGGAATGGGATTAGACAACTCTACCTATATATCCTTCAAGGTCTGATTCATCCAAAGAATTTGTGTATAGAAAGTCACAACAACGATATATTCTACTTCAACAGTTGATAGAGAGATGGAGCACTAACCCATGATACCATGCAATCACCTAAAAGGAAGGTTACACCTGAAGTACTTTTCCTATCATCAAGACTTCTAGCCAAATCTGCATCTATGTAGGCCTTCAAATTGAATTCTTCACTCCTAGAATACCGCAACCCATATTCTGCTGTACCTTGAAGATATTTGAAAAACCTGTTAACAGCCACCACATGACTTTCTCATGGGCAGGCTTGAAATATTGCCACAATTCCCATTGCTTCCATGATATCCGGCCTTGAAGCTATCAGATACAATAAGCTTCATATCATCGATCTGTATTTAGTTTCATTTACATATGGCGTTGCATATTCCTTGCACAATTTACAACCTATAGTCATGGGTGTTCTGACCAATTTGCAGTCCTCCATTCCAAAACTCTTCAAGGTTTCCTTGAGATCTAAAAACTCCTTGTGGAGACTGCATGACTTGTAGACCCAAGAAAAAGGATAGCTCACCAATCATGTACATTTCAAACTCTGTTTGCATACATTTTGCAAACCGATGCCCCAACTACTCCACATCGCTTCCAAATATGATGTCAACCACATACAAAACCACTATCAAAAGATGATCATTTTCAGATTCTACATGGAGATTGTTATCAACTGAGACTTTCTTAAAACCATGTTGTTGTAGATACTTGTCCAGCCTTTCGTACGAGGTTCTAGGGGCTTGTTTCAAACCATACAGAACCTTCTTTAGTTTACATACAAGCCCTTCATTAGAGGAGAAAAGAAATCCTTCAGGCTGCTCTATGTAAACCCAATCTTCTAAGTCTCCATTGAGAAAGGAAGACTTTACATCCATTTGATAAACTTTGATGTTCTTATGAATGGAAAGAGAAAAGAAGATTCTTATTGCCTCTAGATGAGCTACTGGTGCAAAGGTTTCTTCAAAGTCTACTCCTTCTATCTAGGCATACCCTTTACAGACCAACTGAGCTTTGTTCCTGATTACTTGACCTTCTTCATTCAGTTTGTTCTTGAAAACCCACGTGGTCCCAATAACATTTACCTTTTTTGTTCTTGGGACAAGCTCCCATGTGTCGTTCTTCTCAATTTGGTTTAGCTCTTCATTCATGGCTTTCACCTAGAACTTATATTCACTTTCTTGATAAAGGTTCTTGGGTTTTATTTGTGATAGTAGAGCCAAATTAGAGATATTTTAACCTCCCACAAGTTTCCTTCTGGCTTTGACACGCTGTCTTTGATCTCCAAGGATCTGACTCTCAAGATGTTCATTTTTTACATACCTAGAAGGCATTTTTGGCCTTGAAGACGTGCTTTCTTCCTCACCTTCATTGTTTGAATTTGTTTCATTCAGATCTGTGGCCCTCAACTCTGAACTCTCTTCATTATTTGAGTTCAAATTACTTATAGAGGGTTCAGGTTGTGAGCCTACTTCATCAACCACTATGTCAATGCAGTCTTCTATCTTCCTTGTCCTCTTGTTGTATCATTTGTACCCTTTTCTTTGAATACAATATCCAAGCAATATTCCTTCATCAGCGCATGAGTCAAGCTTTCCAAGGTTCTTTTGATTTCTTTTAATGAAGAACTTGCTCCCATACACCTTGAGGTGTTTAAGTGATGTGGGTTTACCCTTCCTTAACTCATATGGAGTTCTGTCACTATCAGGATTGAGATGTGTTATGTTTGACAAATATATTGGTGCCTGAGTTGCTTCACCCCAAAAGTGGTGATCCACTCCTTCTTCATCTAACATCGCTCTGGCCATTTCCTGGATTGTTCGGTTCTTCCTCTCCACAACACCATTTTGTGGAGGAGTTCTGGCCACTGAGAATTGCCTTCTAATACCTTTCTCCTTACATAATTCCTCAAAATCTTTTTAGGTGAACTCTACCCCTCTGTCTGATCTCAAGCACTTTATCTTCAAATATTTCTCATTCTCTAACTGAGCCTTAAACTTCTTGAAGTGCTAAAATTCTTCTGACTTTTCTTTTAAGATAAGAATCCAAGTAGCCCTAGTAAAATCATCAATGAACAACAAGAAGTACCTTTCTCCTTTTGATGTTTTTGTTCTAGTGGGGCCACAAATAGCTATGTGGATAAGCTCCGGAGGTCTGGATGAGAAAAAATCTTTTGATTTTAAATGAGTCCTAGTCTTCTTGCCAAACGACATGACTTGTAGATGGTGTTATCAGGCCTTAACAATCTAGGCAATCCTTTTACCGCACTTATCTTTCTTATCTTTACCGAGCTATCAAAATTCATGTGCCCGATCCTTTTATGCCACAGTTGTGCTTCACTTGTTTTACTCAAATAACGGTTGACCCTTGAGTCATCGAACACATAAACGTTATTATGAGTCATGGCTACCTTTTGCACTAGTTTTCCATCTTTATATTGCAGATCTCACAATCTTTAGATCAGAAGGTCACATTATACCCATTGTCACACATCTGACTAACACTGAGAAGATTGTGTTTGAGGCCTTCCACATACAACACATTCTATGCTTCTGCCTTCTAATGAAGGTTGACCACTCCTTTTTTCTTGATTCTAGCTGGAGCATTGTTACCAAAGGTGACATTGCCTCCTTTGTCTTTTTCTTTTAGTGATAGAAACTTTCTTTTGTTTCTAGTCATGTGTTTGGAGCAACCATTGTCTACATACCATTTGTTTTCCTATCATGCACTAACAATGTGAGCACACATGGCATGTTCTCTTCTATCTTTTGTTTCCAGCTTCCTTTATCATTTTGTAGGTGTGTCTGTTTGTCATTTTTATATTTAGATACGTATTCAAACCTGCTTCTACAATCACTGCTTTGTGCCTGAAATTATTACATTTAAAACATTCAACTTCACTTTGTAGGGGAGTGAAGGCATTCTGATTCCTTAAAGAGGAGTCTTGAGACTTAGCAGTCCAATGTGTATTAAACTTGAGATTTTCATCTCTTTCAACTTTCACACTTCTACAATCAAGAGCTTTGTGTCCAACTATATGACATTTATAGCAGTGACCATAAAACAAGTAGGCATGCCTATTGTTAAAAACATTGTAAGATTTAGTAGAGAAATACCTTGGTTGACTAGCTGTTCGACTCGTCCTCCATTGACAATGTCCTCTTTGTTTGGCTACTCTTTTGTCTTCATGAACTCTTTCATAATGATTCCTCCTATGACTCTGTGGTTCTTCAACTCCTGCAGACTGATGAGCCCCAATTTTTGGTACAATTTGGGCTAATTTGGCCTACTTGCTCTGCTCAAACCATTCATTTTTTATTGCTTATGCATTCATTTCTTGGTTTATTCGTGTTGTTTGTAGGAAGAAGGGTAGGAATTCTATCCACGTGACTAATACATGATGATTTCAGGTTTTGGCATTAAAAGGGAGCAAAGACCACGAGAAAGGAGACAAGGAGACAATGAGGTGGCACTGCTGGTTTCTAGGAGAGGATGTCCACAGTCTTGGGGACCTTCCTCGTGATTCCCACCATAACTCCGAGCTCCAATCAATCTCCCCACCGAGCTTAGAGGCAGCCAACTGTTCTACAGGAACAACAGTTATAACTGTTCTACAGGATTAGCAGTTTAACCTTCAGTTGGACAGCCGAGCTCCACAAATCAAGGACACCTGTTGGATGATCATTTTGCATAAATACTGAGGCCGTAGCCTTGGATAGAAGCTTTTTTGAACTTTTGTATTGCTCTTGTAATTTGGAAGTACGAGCTACAGCTCGGTGTTTTGTTCCTTTTGTAAGCCAGTTTTGGCATGACATCAGATTTTTGTTTATGAATAAAGGCAGGCAGATTTTGATCTCATTCTGAGTTTCTAAGGGAGCTATAGCTCTCAGATTAGGGCCCAACCTGAGAGCAATAGATCTCCTCGGTGTTGTAATGTTGTTTGCATTTCGTTCCAGCACTTTGAGTTTTTACTTTAACATGCAATTCGAATTTACAGTCTGTTAATTTAGTCTTTTTCATGAGATTGAATAGGATTAGTTTATGGTGAATTTGTTTCCAGTTGCTTAGGTTAGAAGAGGATAGATATAATTCATTGGAGCTCCAGAAAAAGGTTGTTAGAGCTCACTGCCATCTCTGCTTAGGGATTGGGGTGCAGTCCATAACCAACCACCAAAAAGAAACGCAGTTCTTCTCACTTCCATGCAAGCTGCAACATAGTCATTTTCGTTGAAGATCCATCCATGCACTTTTGATATTGAAGCATACTTCTACATTCCACTTCCATGCATGAGTTTCTTTTCACGGTTTTCCATTGCTGATCATAGGTTTAATGGCACAGTCAACATAGGTTTATGAATTCTCGTTTTGGTGCATAAGTCATTTGTTTCATTTACGCTGCTCCATATCATTCCACTTCCTTCTTCTTCTTCTTAACCTCTCCTCCAGCCACCCACTCGGCCTCTGTCCAGCTCATTTACCCTCCAACTCATCCATTATTCACTTAGCTCCATCTACTTAAACTTTCATTGATCCCATCCTTCCAACCATCAACCCACTGTATGCACTCTTCCTCCATCTGACTTCTCTGCTCCTGAGCCATGACTAGTTCCATCTCCATCTCACCTATCCTCCCACACCACTCCAGCACTTCACCATCTCCCAAAACTTCCTCGGTCAAACATCCTGTAGAATTGCACAGACTTCCTGTAGAAATCCCTGAGTTTCCTGTAGGATACCCTGCAGACTTCCTGTAGAAGCCTGCAAACTCGGTTGCTGAGAATCCGAACGTGGTAGACTTCTGTGGACTGATGCTAGAGACCCTCTGGGACCTCCCCTAGCCATCCTGACCTTGCCCATGCTTTCCTTCCATTCCAACCGCTCCTGCACAACCAAACCCTAATCAAAAGCATCATCACAATAAATCCAACCACTTAATGAAAAAATACAAAAACATGTCTTTTCAGATGCAAGTAGCTTAGATGCATGTATTTCAGTTCACTGCAAGTAATGGCACTATTGGTAGTGGTTTCATTCACAGTTTTGCATAGTAAGGGTCTAGCTAGTCAAATTAGGGTTTACTAGGGTTTCCATGCTTTGTTGGCCTTCAGTTTCCTTTTTGCAAAGTAGGCTAGCTTTCTTCGAGATAGCTTTCGTCCATCACTCATAAAGCTTCTTCTGAGAGCATATAGAAGTTGGCTTGAGCCCTAGCGGACTTGTGCCAGCTGACCAAGTGACAGCTGCGACAAGAGCTAGTACTTGTGCATACAACACCGTCGCTTCCAAGTTTGTACGAACTACCGGGTTGATAAAATTAGAGATAGGAAGCTCTAGGAGTTGTAGCATTATTGCTACAATACTGGAGCCCACCATCTTTTTGGCGCCGTTGCCGGGGAAGCGTCAGAGTATTAGTAATTGTTGCTTTTCTTCTACTTTCTTACTCTTGCCTTTTGCCAAGTAGTTTACTTCATTTCCATTCTGCAAAAGTAGCATAGATATTTCCTACTTTCATAGATTAGCATTTCCTGCTTTCATAGATTAGCATTTCCTGCTTTCATAGATTAACATTTCCTTTCTGCAAGCGTAGACTAGCATTTCCATTCTTGCAATTTCATTTGAGCAAAGTAGAATAGTTCTTTCCTGCTTTCAGTTTAATTCTGCATCTTTCATAGTTAGTTGTAGATCAATCTGTCTCAGTTTTGCAGGTACCAAAAGAAAAGCAAAGCAAAAACAATCAAAAGAAAAAGAAAGTCTTTTCCATTTCATGCCTCGTAGGAACCGAGATAGATCAAGCAAATTCCTACCAAACACCCCCACCACATCACTGAGTCACCCTTCTCTCTTCTTTGGTGACAGTGACCCAGAGGAACCTATAGCTGAACATCCTGAGATATCCAAAGATCCTATAGTAGAAGAAGAGTTAGAGACCACTCCATCTGAAGCTATGGCTGACAATAGAAGAGATGATGAGAGAATAGAAGGTGCCTTCCCCATCCGAGAGACCAATGGAGAGATGAAAATGAAGAACATTAGCCCCTCCGCCTTACCTCACTTCCATGGGTTGACCACTGAAGATCCGGATACCTTCCTGTTTGAGTTTGCTATCCTTCGTAGAACCTATGACTATACTGAAGATGAGCAAAAGTTGAAACTTTTCCCTTCCACTCTTAAGGATGCAGCACTACGCTGGTTCATGGGCTTACCTGGGAATAGTATCACCACTTGGGCTCAGATGCAGCAAGCTTTCAACACCAAGTACCGGGATTACTGTAGGTCCAAGGAAACAAAGGGGGAAATCTTTCGGATGTCCATGGGAAATGATGAGTCCTTAGAGGATTATGAGGAGAGGTTCCAACTAAGCTATAAGCGGGGCAGGTGCACACTTGACCCTGAATCCCTCAAGTTGGTCCTGCTCCGAGGAGTCCCTGAAGACCTCTTAGATACCCTTCACATGTTAGCTGGGGGGGACATTTACCAACTGCCTTATGAGGACATCAAGACTGTGTTTAGAAACCACTCTAGGGCAGCTCGGAAACGAGGTAGAGGAAACCACCTCTCAACTAGTGTCCCTTTCTCCAAACATGAGCTTGCAAATCAATTAGAAGATCTTAAGAGTGAGGTGAGACAGACCATTGCCATGTAGCTTGACACATTCAGGATTCAGCAAAAGAAAGAAGAAGCTGAGAGAGCCTTGGCTGTCTTCTGCCCTAGGTGCACAAGGAGACACCCTAAGAACGAATGTCCATTGCATTCGGTTGAAGTGTGTTTCGTTTGTGAGGAGGACCATCCCACAAATCAGTGTCCAACCTTACCTGGGTTTAAAGCCATGTACCAAGGGGTAGAAGCTCCCACTGAACCTCTCTATTACCTCAACCAAAGGAGGCCACAGGGATCTAGACCTTATCAGCAGGGGATGCAAGGGGCATCTCAAGCTTATTACAGCCCCAACCAATCGACTCCTATGCCTTCCTGGGGTCCCCCTGCTCATCCTTCATGGTCTTATCCACCTCAGTACCCCACTCAACCTACTTCTCATTCATATCACTCACATGCCCAGCCACAGCCTTAATGGAATGCACCTCAGTCGGGGTGGAGGCCCCAATACAACACTCCTCCTGCCATCTTGCCTCCACCACCAGTTCAACCTCAGCCATTACCTCCTGCTCCTCCAAGGCAACCTCAAATGCCTGCTCAACCGAACCCGAACCCCAACAATAGATAGGCCCAGCAGGTATACACTGGGGAAACCTCATGCCCTACCTATGCTGTGGAGATCCAGGAGATCAATCTTCAATCTGGAAAGACTCTACCAGATCGCCAACCTCCTCCCCCAGAGGATGAGGAAGATAAACAGGAAAGTGAACCGAAGGTTATTCCACCCTTTCCTGAGAGACTAACAGCCACCACACAACCCAACCCAGAGGAGGATGAGCTTCTGGGTGAG
Source organism: Pinus tabuliformis (assembly GCA_031772625.1). Classification (NCBI taxonomy): domain Eukaryota; kingdom Viridiplantae; phylum Streptophyta; class Pinopsida; order Pinales; family Pinaceae; genus Pinus; species Pinus tabuliformis. Next base: position 1,557,817,548 of record CM062820.1, read on the forward strand.
CTCAAGCAGTTGTGTGTAAAAATACCACTTCTCCAAGCCATCAAGGATGTGCCAATATACAACAAACTGGTTAAGGAGAAGTGTCTCAAACACCCAGGCAGACGGAAGAAAGATGCCTCAACTATCAATGTCATAGGACAACTGTCTGACCTTATGTTAGGACAAGTCATCTGCCCAAAGTACCTAGATCCTGGAAGTCCTGTAGTAGATGTTCACATCAATGGCACCATTATACCTCACACCTTGATTGATCTGGGGGCTGCCATTAATGTGATGACCAGGGATACCATGCTTAAGCTTAATCTTCAGGGTTCCTTGAGGAAGACCTCGACAGTACTGCAATTAGCAGATCGCTCCACCGTGACTCCCGAAGGGATTGTGGAGGATGTCTTGGTCTCTATTGACTCTTGGGAATACCCTGCAGACTTCCTGGTTCTGCAACCAAAGGCCAAGCTTACTGGATATCCTCTCATTTTGGGAAGGCCTTGGTTAGCTACTGCAGATGCTTACATAAGTTGTCGTGCAGGAAACATGACCATCAAAAATGGTCCCATGTCCAAGCAGCTAGTCCTATACCCTCCTGCCCAACCCTCCTTAGAGCATGACTTACCACTCTGGTTGGAAGAAGGAGAGGAAGATGAGGTGTACTCAGCACCTCTGTGTACCTTAGATACCACTAGAAGAGACCCCCCAACCGAGGATGACTTGATCGAGACCTTGATCCAGAATCCACCTTCCAGTGCACTACCCTGAGAGAAATTGGTGGAGGATGCCCAAGCTAGCACCTTAGTGGATATTTGTACAACCAACCCTGTTACTCCCAGAGTCAAGAATGTGGAGTTCGGCCCTGAGAAAGCATTGAAGATCAGCTCCTCCCTATCTCCTTCCCAGGAAAAGGAGCTGTGTAGTCTGTTGGCCAACCACCTAGATGCTTTTGCTTGGAGCTATAAGGAAATGAAAGGAGTCCATCCTTCGGTCTGTACCCATCATATATACATCAAAGAGGATTGTAAACCGGTTAGGCAACCTCAGAGGAGAATGAATCCAGCCCTTAAGGACATTGTCAAGGAAGAATTGCAAAAACTGTTGGATGCCGGGTTCATCTACCCCATCTCAGATAGTGAATGGGTGTCCCCTCTAGTGTTGGTTCCCAAGAAGAATGGGAAATGGAGAATCTGTGTGGACTACCGAGAATTGAACAAAGCTACCAAGAAGGACCATTTCCCTCTACCTTTCATAGATCAAGTGTTGGATGGACTGGCAGGAAAGAAGTTCTTCTCTTTCCTGGATGGGTTTAGCGGGTACAACCAAATCCAAATCAGCCCGGAAGACCAAGATAAGACCACCTTCACTTGTCCTTGGGGTACCTTTGCCTACCGAGTCCTTCCCTTTGGGCTATGCAATGCTCCTGCTACCTTCCAGAGAGTTGTCTTGAGCATCTTCTCGGAGCTGGTCCATGATGCGGTAGAAATCTATATGGATGACTTTACTCCTTATGGGGCCAACTTCCAAGAAGCATTGTCCAACCTGGGAAAAGTCCTAACTAAATGCACCGAGATGAACTTGTCCCTTAGTCCCGAAAAATGTGAATTCCTAATGACTGAAGGGACCGTGCTAGGCCATACCATTTCTTGCCAAGGGTTGCAGGTGGATCCTAACAAAATTGCTCTCATCAAGAGGGTTCCACCTCCTCAAAAGGTAAGGGATGTCCGGAGTTTCTTGGGATTAGCAGGATACTACCGGAGATTCATTAAAGATTTTAGCAAGCTAGCCTCGCCATTGTTTGGCCTGTTGGCAAAAGATGTGGAGTTTAATTGGACTGACGATTGTCAGAGGGCTTTAAATGAATTGAAGGACAAGTTGGTGTCAGCCCCAATCCTGAGAGGTCAAAACTGGGCCCTACCTTTCCACATCCACACTGATGCCTCGAACAAAGCCATAGGTGCAGCTTTAGGACAAGTTGAGCAAAAACTTCCATATGCCATTTACTTTGTTAGCAAAAACTTGTCCAAAGCTGAGCTGAATTACACCGTAACCGAGAAAGAATTCTTGGCTGTGGTCCATGCATTGAACAAGTTCCGACATTATATTACTGGTTACCAGACCTTTGTACATACTGACCATGCTGCTATTAGATATTTAATGAATAAACCAGATGTGAATGCTCGTATTATTAGATGGTTACTTTTATTGCAGCAGTTTGATTTGACCATTGTTGACAAACCAGGTAGAGAAAATGTTGTTACTGACTTTTTATCTAGATTGGATTTGTTTGCAGATGAGGATGGAACAGTGGATGACTAGATGCCCGATGAACATCTGTTTGCTATTTCAGTACTCTCTCCATGGTTTGCTGATATAGCAAACTATCTTGTTTCAGCACAGTTCCCTCCACACCTATCTTCCAGAGAGAAGAGCAGAATCATCAGAAAAAGTGCCTCATTTACTTGGATCGGGGGCAATCTGTTCAAGCTTGGCCCCGATCAGATCTTAAGGCGTTGTGTAAGGGAGGAGGAAGTCTTTGATATCCTCCTCACTTGTCATGATGGGCCTTGTGGAGGACATTTTGCAGCAAAGAGAACTGCCTTCAAAATCCTGCAGGCAGGCTACTATTGGCCCACACTTCATCAAGATGTCAGAAGATATGTCAGTCAGTGTGACCAATGCCAAAGAATGGGGAAACCGACCCAAAGGGATGAGATGCCTCTCCAACCTCAAGTGACTCTTGAGCCATTTGAGAAGTGGGGCATGGACTTTGTGGGCCCAATCAACCCCTCTTCGAGGCAAAGGACTTACATCATTGTGTGTACTGACTATTTGACAAAGTGGGCTGAGACCAAAGCAATCAAAGCAGCAACAGAAGAAAAGGTGGCCGAGTTCCTAAGAGAAAACATCTTCTATAAGTTTGGCTATCCAAGAGAGCTGGTCACCGATCAAGGGAGCCAGTTCACCTCCAACCTGGTTGAAGATCTACTAGCTCATCACAAGATCAAGCATAGGACTTCCACCCCTTATCACCCGCAAGCAAATGGGCAGGTGGAAGTCACCAATAGAGCATTAGAAGGGATCTTGACTAAGGTGGTGAGCAGCAGCAGAAAGGACTAGGCAGATCGCCTGGTTGAAGCCACATGGGCTTACAACACCACTTGGAAGACCACCACCGGCTTCACACCATATGAGCTGGTCTATGGGAAGAAAGCTTTGCTGTCCATTGAGTTTGAGTACAACACTTTGAGGATGGCGGCTCAGCTGGACCTGGATCTCAGCCATGCACAACAAGAAAGGCTACTGCAGCTGAATGGCCTGGATGAGCACAGAATGCAGGCCCTCCTTCACTCAGAGGTGGTTCAACTTCAGAGAAAGGTGTGGCATGACCAACATCTCCATGACAAGCAATTTCAGCCGGGAGATTGGGCTTTGTTGTATGACTCCAGATACAAAGACTTCAAGGGGAAGCTGAGAACCAGATGGCTAGGACCATATGCAGTGGAGAAATGCCATGACAATGGATCTGTCCTCATTCGAACCATTGATGAGGAAGCCATTCCCATGCTTGTCAATGGGCATCGATTGAAGATCTACAGGAGACCTCTCTCAAGACAAGAGTTCATCAAAACTATGGAGAAATCTGTATTGGTCATAGAGAAGGGTTCTGCCTCTGCTTTTGGCATACCCTGAGGGATATGAAAAAAAAAAAGAGAAAAAAAAGAAAAAAAAAAGAAAAAATAATAAAGATCCTTGGGTGAAAACCTCTCTGAGGCGCCCAAGGCAGGTGGTAGGGGTGAAAACCTCATTGAGGCGCCCCTATTGTCTTTCAAAAAAAAAAAGGAGAAAAGGTTTGAAAAAGATCCTTGAGTGAAAACCTCTCTGAGGCGCTCAGGGCAGATGGCACGGGTGAAAACCTCTTTGAGGCGCCCCTGTTATCTTTCAAAAAAAAAAAAGAAAAAAGAAAAAAGAAAAAAACAATAAGCAAAATATGGTAAAATTGCATGCAGGTTGCAGATGTTCTATGGAGGAGAGGAAGCCCTTCAACTCAAAGCCAAGGGTCCTTATCATGCTGTCAAGAGACCTCACCAGCACCTCCTCCAAGGGTACCCATGTTTTTTTCAAGGTATGTGCAATTTTATCATGGTTTGAGTCCTCTACAGGAAGATGCAGTCTTTCTACAGGAAGATGCAGTCTTTCTACAGGAAGATGCAGTCTTTCTACAGGAAGACGCGGATTTTCTACAGGAAAGTGCAGACTTTCTACAGGAAGCCCAAACTTTCTACAGGAAGCTCTGTGTTCTACAGGAAACTTCCTGTAGAAGTTTGGGACGGCCCAGAATGCATCTTAAAGGGAGATTTAGCGACTATGGATTGGTTTGGACGCATGCAAGCCTCTGTTGGCACCCTTGCACATTGCTGTTACCTTGCTCCACCATCCTTGTCGACATGCAACCAAGTTCCCTGCACCAACAAAGCAGATCGATGAGTTCTCGCGGGAAAGGCCATTTTCAAAGATAAACAAGTGCTGAGATCTCATACCACAGGCATCAGAAGCTCCGGGAACGTGATTGAAAGGCCAGATCCTCCGTCGTGCAGCATGCACCCAAGGAGGAAGAACTGTTACGAGACACCTCACGGGAATCCTGTAACAGTTCAACCTGCTAGAGTGGATACCATTCACAGCACCGCCATCTGCAATGAAACGCGGGCGCATGCAACCAAAACATCCACTCCATCATCGGCATCCTGTAACCATGAGCCTCCGGGTCTGTGTAAGTTCGCATGCAGCAGGTAGATCCACTCACCATCGTCCAAAGACTGGAAAAATCGTGTGCAGCCACGCAGGTAAGTGTCTCGACCCTTCCTTCCATCAAATCGCATGAATTTTACTTTGAAATTGTTTGCACAACGTAAAATTGAATGGTTGAGCGGCCGTATGGCCAGTCGACTGGCCACGTCGGCTAGTTAAAGTGTAATTGGATGTTCGGGTGGCGGCCACGACAAAGAGAATGAACGGCACGCACGTGAGAACACTCCCGTCAGAAGCATGAGTTTAACAGGAAAAGGCGGCGGAAAATCTGTGGGAATGGATGCGGCAGCAAGTGAATACGCAGGCGAATGATGGATGACGTCGCCCAACGGTCCGGCGGGGACAGCTCATCCCCCGCGCCACGGATTGCGCCGATTCAAAATCTAATCGGCTAGATCATGCGCATGCATTTATCAACCACCACTTCAAACTCGGGTGGCTATTCTGATCTCCTCTGCACTTTGATACGCCGAGCTGTTGGCTACCAGAACGCCGGTGAAGCACACCTCGAGCGCGGGCCAACTACAGTCCTCCCCGAGAATTGCGCACAGTTTCTACAGGAACGCAGTTCTACAGGAACGCAGTTCTACAGGAACGCAGTCTCTACAGGAACGCAGTCTTCTACAGGGAAGCGGGTGCCTCACGAAAAAAGGTGGCCAATTAAAGAGGTAACCCTGAACTCTTCATGCAACTGGTTAGTAAGAGTGGCAAGACCATCGTCCACAGTCTGGTCATAAAGATATTGGTGGAATTGTTGTTTGCTGTGCCTATGCTGTCGTTCTACAGGATGTCAGTATAAGTAGACTGTGTTGAATTTTGTGGATTATGTGCATGCTCTGTCTTAATAGACCAAATCTCTTTTGCATTTGCCACCTTTAATTAAAACAACCGTGTTCATCATGCCGGGTGGGTTTATAAGACGGGAACCCACTGATTCAACCAAATTAAGGGAAAACCCGGCAGTGGTAGAGCTCTTCACCAGAGCACAATGGATGCCTTTTTGTGATAAGCTGCAGGGCTACGATGATGAAGTGGCCGAAGAATTCTTGCAGGCTCTGAAGCCTAAATCCCAGACACTGGCCACAGTGAACTTCAGAGGTCTAAGCCTCAAGCTCACCCCGGAACATATCAGTCGGATCACAGAACTTCCTATGGGTTTGCCGTGGGATAAGGAAGAAAGAAAGCTGAGCCAGCAGGCAAAGAAAGAATTCTTTCCACCTGAGGAAGAATTCTCGGAGGACAAAAATGGGGTGCGAAGAACGAGCCTGTTGCCACCATGGAATGAAGTCAGTTTGCAAATCATGAAATATATCACTTGTGAAGGCCGTTTTAGCATCGTGTATGCATATCACTTTCGGCTGCTCACTGAATTGAGGCACCGAATTGATCTTCCTGTAGAACAAAAACTGAGCATCCCTTATTTCTTATTACAGTCTCTAATGGAGTGTGCCACAAAGCTAAAAGAGGGCATACCAGATCAGATAGCCCACCATGGGTTGATCAAGCTTCTTGTGGAGGATGCACTGCATTCATATAAGGTTCCCCTCTCATGGGAATCTTTCCGGAATTTCACAAAAGATGGAGACATTAAAATGTTGATTGAAGAAACGGGCTCCTCCAGCAGCGAGGAACAAGAAGCAGTGGCCGAGGAACAGAGAGAAGAAGGCCAGAAGACCCCGACCACAGTACAGAAGAAAGAACAAAGGAAGAAGCATGAGGAAAAGGGGGACAAAGAAAAAGGTGGCACACCTATCTTGTCAGCAAGAGAAAAGATGATGAAGAGCAGAATGGACAAAGCTGAGGTGGCCCACATTAGCCCAAGTACCTCAACAGCACCGGCAACCAAAACAAAAAGCAAAGCTCAGGCAGGCAAGCAAGCAGAGGTGGAGACACCTGTGTCTACAGGAAAGCAGAAACAGGCTTCTACAGGAAGCCCGAAAACAAAGACAAAGGCTTCTACAGGAAGCCCGAAAACAAAGACAAAGGCTTCTACAGGAAGCCCGAAAACAGAGACGAAGGCTTCTACAGGAAGCCGAAATTTCAGAGACAGGCTTCTACAGGAAGCCCCGAAAAGGTGAAACCCAAAGAGAAGAAGGTGGATATTCTGGCACGAGAGGCAGCAGCTGTATTAGCTGGCCTCAACACGCCACCTAAGCCAAAAGAAAAGAGGAAGAGGGAGACCCCTCTATACTTTAAAGCTCGAAGAAGTGTTAGGATAAAGACGAGGAGCCAGAGCAAAGTTGCTCAAGGATGAGCAAATAGTTTAGCTGGGGGGTGATGATGAGCCCCAATTTTTGGTACAATTTGGGCTCATTTGGCCTACTTGCTCTGCTCAAACCATTCATTTTTTATTGCTTATGCATTCATTTCTTGGTTTATTCGTGTTGTTTGTAGGAAGAAGGGTAGGCATTCTATCCACGTGACTAATACATGATGATTTCAGGTTTTGGCATTAAAAGGGAGCAAAGACCACGAGAAAGGAGACAAGGAGACAATGAGGTGGCACTGCTGGTTTCTAGGAGAGGATGTCCACAATCTTGGGGACCTTCCTCGTGATTCCCACCATAGCTCCAAGCTCCAATCAATCTCCCCACCGAGCTTAGAGGCAGCCAACTGTTCTACAGGAACAGCAGTTATAACTGTTCTATAGGATCAATAGTTTAACCTTCAGTTGGACAGCCGAGCTCCACAAATCAAGGACACCTGTTGCATGATCATTTTGCATAAATACTGAGGCCGTAGCCTTGGATAGAAGCTTTTTTGAACTTTTGTATTGCTCTTGTAATTTGGAAGTACGAGCTACAGCTCGGTGTTTTGTTCCTTTTGTAAGCCAGTTTTGGCATGACATCAGATTTTTGTTTATGAATAAAGGCAGGCAGATTTTGATCTCATTCTGAGTTTCTAAGGGAGCTATAGCTCTCAGATTAGGGCCCAACCTGAGAGCAATAGATCTCCTCGGTGTTGTAATGTTGTTTGCATTTCGTTCCAGCACTTTGAGTTTTTACTTTAACATGCAATTCGAATTTACAGTCTGTTAATTTAGTCTTTTTCATGAGATTGAATAGGATTAGTTTATGGTGAATTTGTTTCCAGTTGCTTAGGTTAGAAGAGGATAGATATAATTCATTGGAGCTCCAGAAAAAGGTTGTTAGAGCTCACTGCCATCTCTGCTTAGGGATTGGGGTGCAGTCCATAACCAACCACCAAAAAGAAACGCAGTTCTTCTCACTTCCATGCAAGCTGCAACATAGTCATTTTTGTTGAAGATCCATCCATGCACTTTTGATATTGAAGCATACTTCTACATTCCACTTCCATGCACGAGTTTCTTTTCACGGTTTTCCATTGCTGATCATAGGTTTAATGGCACAGTTAACATAGGTTGATGAATTCTCGTTTTGGTGCATAAGTCATTTGTTTCATTTACGCTGCTCCATATCATTCCACTTCCTTCTTCTTCTTCTTAACCTCTCCTCAAGCCACCCACTCGGCCTCTGTCCAGCTCATTTACCCTCCAACTCATCCATTATTCACTTAGCTCCATCTACTTAAACTTTCGTTGATCCCATCCTTCCAACCATCAACCCACTGTATGCACTCTTCCTCCATCTGACTTCTCTGCTCCTGAGCCATCACTAGTTCCATCTCCATCTCACCTATCCTCCCACACCACTCCAACACTTCACCATCTCCCAAAACTTCCTCGGTCAAACATCCTGTAGAATTGCACAGACTTCCTGTAGAAATCCCTGAGTTTCCTGTAGGATCCCCTGCAGACTTCCTGTAGAAGCCTGCAAACTCGGTTGCTGAGCATCCGAACGTGGTAGACTTCTGTGGACTGATGCTAGAGACCCTCTGGGACCTCCCCTAGCCATCCTGACCTTGCCCATGCTTTCCTTCCATTCCAACCGCTCCTGCACAACCAAACCCTAATCAAAAGCATCATCACAATAAATCCAACCACTTAATGAAAAAATACAAAAACATGTCTTTTCAGATGCAAGTAGCTTAGATGCATGTATTTCAGTTCACTGCAAGTAATGGCATTATTGGTAGTGGTTTCATTCACAGTTTTGCATAGTAAGGGTCTAGCTAGTCAAATTAGGGTTTACTAGGGTTTCCATGCTTTGTTGGCCTTCAGTTTCCTTTTTGCAAAGTAGGCTAGCTTTCTTCGAGATAGCTTTCGTCCATCACTCATAAAGCTTCTTCTGAGAGCATTTAGAAGTTGGCTTGAGCCCTAGCGGACTTGTGCCAGCTGACCAAGTGACAACTGCGACAAGAGCTAGTACTTGTGCATACAACACCGTCGCTTCCAAGTTTGTACGAACTACCGGGTTGATAAAATTAGAGATAGGAAGCTCCAGGAGTTGTAGCATTATTGCTACAATACTGGAGCCCACCACAGACCTGAAGTTTATCTTCCTCTTCTTCTCTATAGAAGATTCTTGTTCATTTAAGTACCTCAGTCCAGTTCTGGTTCCTGAGGGCCTTTTACAACTCATAATCTGATTTAGTCTTCTAGTTCCTTCAGAAAATATTTCATCTAGACCCCTCTTGGTCTTTGCTTTCTCAAGGTCAGTTCTTAGAGAGACCACCCCTGCTTCGCATTATTGAATCATACCTTGAAGTACTTCCTCCTTTCGTCTCACTTCCTCTAGCTCAACCTTCAAAGATAGATAATCATCTTTGCAAGTTTTTGAGGTTGTTCCCTCTTTAACTTGAAAAGCTCATGTTTCAACTGCTTGTTCTCCACTTATAATCTTTCACAGTCTCCTTGTTCTCCTTTCATCATATGAGCCAGACAATCCTTGCTTTTGATAGCTTCTTGAAGTTTTTCTTTCTGATATGCAAACTCCTCATTATTTGAGTTGTACATTCCTTCTTCTACACACTGCAATTGTTCCTTTAGCTGCTTGTTTTTCTTTCTTGCTTTCTTCAACTCATCAAGGGCATTGATGAGTTCTCCTTCAAGATCTACCACTCCTTCCTCTTATTCCTCTTTAGAGTCCATAAGACCCTGTTTCTTGGAGTTTGTTTCAAGGGCCATAAGAAGATACTTATTTGACTCATTTTCAGATGAGTCTTCACAGTCTGATTCCAGAGCCAAACTATCTTCTTTGGAATAGAACCCCTTATTTTTGTAGGGTTTCTTCTTCTGAAATGTCTAAGACTTATTTCTAAATTTTAGATCTTCTTCTCCTTCACCCTTTTCTTTGTAGGGGCATTTGGAAGAGAAATGTCCAACTCTTTCATAGTTGAAACACTTAAAGGGTAACTTCCTTTTATATTTACCAGAGCCACAGTTCAGTTTTCTGGCTAGTGAGCCAGATCCTAATCAGATTCACTGCTGGAGTAGTCTTGATGAACTTTTTGCTCCTTTCCCTTATTGTATACTTTGAATGTTGCTTCCTTTCGTTCATATTTCTCCATTCCTACTCTAATATCATAGGTTGTAAGAGTACCATGTAGCTAATCCATTATGAGATCCTTCAAGTTGACTATTTCCTCTATGGCTAAGATTTTGGGTAGAGATATCAATACCTTTTGAACAATAAATTCTTCACTGACTACTTAACTAAGTCCTCTAATCATATTAACTACTTTATCAACTTTGAGGAAGTATTCACCAATTCTTTCATTCTCAGTCATCTTCAAGATTTCAAACCTCATTTTGAAGGTTTGAAGTTTTTCTTGCCTCACTTTGTCATGTCCTTCATGACATTGGTTAAGCTTCTCCCACATTTCATAAGCGGACTTACAGTGCATGAATTTCACAAGTTCAGACTAACTAAGACCATCCAAAATGGAATTCTTGGCTTTACCATTGCTTGGATACAGTTGTTGAGGCAAATTAATTACCTATCATTTAACTATCAACCCAGGGGTTTCGTAAAACTTGCGAAGCATGCGTGCACTATGTATGCTAGAAATTAACTTCCAATTTAGATCAATCTAACCACTAAAGCAAATTCACCTATTCTAATTCAACAATCAATTCAAAGGAAATTATAGTACAGTGTTTGGAATTGAAATCTTAATCTATCACACTTGCAGGAATTGAAATCTTAATCTACCACACTTGCAGGAATTGAAGTCTTAATCTACCACACTTGCGGGAATTGAAAAGAACACCACTCTTTCAAAAATGAAATTGCATGAAATGAAATCTACTCTAAGGGATCATGTGTGCATTATCAAATCAGGATCCTATGAAATGAATAATCAAAACCACATGATATGAAATGAAAACAAAAATAATAATTCTTAACCTCTAGATATGAAAGCAAATAAAAACAATCACTTTTAACCTCTCACACAGGAAAAGATATGAAATAAATAAATCTTAATCTATGAAAACAAATAAAATAATCACTCTTAACCTCTCACACGGGAAAAGATATGAGATAAATAAGTCTTAATCTATGAAAGCAATAAATCTTAATATATGAAAAACAATAAATCTCACACATTATAGATGACCAATCCAAAAGCATGAGGGATGGAAAGTTGAGAGGCTCCAAAACCAAATCAAAGTGAACATCACTTATGAGCATGGTGCCAAATCCAAATTCTATATTCAAAACAAGAGCATTTCCCCAACTTTACATTTCAAATGATAGGAGAAAACTTCCCCTATTTATACAAAAAGATGAGAATCTATCTCATTAATGAGAGTCCATGAATCTCTTCCTATATCTATAGAGTTACAATAAAAATAGGAAATGATAAGACACATCTTCTTAGAGTTTCAATACAAATAGGAAATGATAAGACACATATCCCCATGACCCCATGATCTTCTCCACTCAAATTCGAATTTGGTTTTGGGATGCCACATAAGGGTCTTTTAGAAGCTTCCTTTTGACCTACACATGTCAACAATCTCATCCCACTTGTTAAGTATAAGCATATGCACATTATTTTCTAATTTTTAACCATAAATTCACTTAAAAATGCTAAGAATTAATAAAATTTGGAAAAACATAAATGTGACCCAATAATGATAATGGTAAGGTAAATGTAATGAAATAGAGGTGGAGTGAAGGTGACAATATGGAAATATAAGTGAAAATGTAATGGAAGTGAATGAAAATTTCAAGGCCCAACATACCTCCCAACTGAAGCTATTGCATGTCCTCATGCAATCTATTACATCAATTCTTTTTTATCCTTGAGATTTAGCTTAAATTTTCATGATATCATTTAATAACTTCATAATTCTGCAAAATCTTTTAGTTGAATTGCAACATGGTTGGTTCTTGTGTTACAACCATATTTTGTTGTTGCATTCATTTTTTATCTTTGAACTTCGCATAATGATAATTTGGTTATTGTTGCAAAGTATATATTTATTGGATTGCATCATAGTTGGTTCTTATGTGACAACAATGATTATGTTTGTATCAAATTATCTTTTTAGTACTTTTTGACAAGCCTTTGTATGCTTATAACAATAATGTAATAGTTAATATCTTTTGAAAGTATGTGGACTTTTGAATGTGATATGAATATCGCAAAATATGAATATGAATGTATCCCCCCCAACTAATGATATTGGCAATATTATGAGATGAGGAAGAGAAATGTTTTTTTCAAAAAATTATCATTCTAGCTTTTTAAGGAATTTTATGGTAAAAAGTTAGAAAATGACATACCTTAACTTACCCTTTAGAAATGGATGAGCTGCATGTGTGGTGGCTGAAAAATTATGATCATAATCTTCTTCAAGTCACTGGACAAGTCATAGAGAAAAGAGTCAAGATGAATTTTTATTTTCTTTTATTAAAACTTGCTGAATCTGCTGTAGAATAGTGCTGATTCTGCTACTACCATCTGATTCCGCAATTGTTATTTGATTCTGTAGTTGTCATCTGATTCTACAGCTGTTGTCTGATTCTGCAGTTGCCATATGGTTTTGTAGTTGCATATCTTCTACATTTGCTCCAAAATGCTAAAAATGATAGTCTTCATGTCTTCAAAAATCATTGGCACAATTCCTGTTATTTGAATAAATGTTATGATGTTGAACATATCAGGAAATTGTTGACTTAGTGGCCATTAATGGATGCCACTAGTCAACACGAGAACTCTCACCATTGATGACAATGAGAGTCAATATGCTTAAACACATCTTGCTAAGTACGAATAATTTTGTTGTTGTTGAGTACCTAGAAGATCCAATGAACAAGGGACATTGATGTATTCCCATTGTTCATCGGCATGAGGACTTGCCATTAAGACATGCAAGCCTCAAGGTGTTTTTGTGAAGATTTTAGACTCAAAGGACTATGGACTCAAAAATTTGTATTGAAGCAGGGTTTATTTGCGAAATGAAGAAGGATAGGAAATGAATATGAAAATGGAAGATGACAATGGGCAATAAGCATGAAAGTAAGCTTCTTTCTTTTATTTGTGGAGTAAACGGAAAGTGTATGTGAATGAAGGAAAATGAACAATTGATTCTTGCTGGGAAAAATAATTGTGGCTTGCTTTGAATTACTTGGTTGGATTTATAATTCAAAAGGGAGGAAATGTAATGGTTTTGATGGATATGGATATGGACTTGTTCTCATGTTTTTCATGGAATCGGTCCTTTGAAGACCAATTGTGCGCACAATTAGTTTTTTTCAATGATCATTCGATCATCCCAAACCTGCAAAAAAAACTTGACATAAAGAACATGAGTGTGTTCAAAAAGAAATGATCAGTTCCTTTTTGATTCTTACACAAAGTGTGACGTATTAAAACACAATTTTCTGAACATTTAATAAAAATCGTTTTTTCCTCACGTAGTCACCAAACAAGGTCCCGTAGAACCACATTTTTTTCCAAACGGTTAGGAATACGAGGAAACAATTTTTGGGTTTTTAAATTCATCCCGTTCTGGAAAAAATCCATATCCCATTTTTTTCAGATTCACCTTGGTTTGCTTAGAAAATTTGTTTTAAAATTGGGTGTCAAGATATTTACGCTTTCTGGCAATTACATTTTCTGCAAAAATCAATTTGGATTTCTCCTAAATGGTTGCAACATCCAGAAAGTCGCTTGTGAGTTACCTAATTGTCCCCATTCCAGAGAAATAAAATGTCTCAATTTTTTCTAATTTTGCCTTGGTTTGCTCAGAAAATTCATTTTAAAAACGTGTGTTTATGTTGCTGCCTTTTCTGGCAATGGTGATTTGGCAATAAAATTGCGGTAGGTTATCTTTAATGGCCATTATGGCGTTTTCCAATCTTTTAACTGTAGTCATAATATACGAAATGTGATTTTTATCTCTCCTCTACAGGTCGAAATATTATGCAATGCAAAGATCTGCAAACTTTATTTGTAGGTTAAGGCCGAAGAGAGCTATAGAAATGTTGGATTTGAAGCTTCGTGTCACCATTCACAAAATCGCCTCTGCATTATGTCAAAAATTATCTCAGCCCTTTCCATTGTTTTATTATGTATATGGTGGGGTTTTAATCTACAAGCCTATGGGCTTTTATGAAAGGTTTTGTTTTTATTTGATTCATTTTTTTGTTTGTTTGTGATTTGTTTTGTTCTATGCGTTTTATTTCTTTTCGTTTTATTTTTTATTTTTTATTTGTTTTGTTTGTTTTATATGTTTTTGTTTAATTATTTTATATGTTTTGTTTTTAATTGTTTTGTTTTGTTTTTTTTTAATGAAATTATATATGTTATATTTAAAAAAAAAAATACATATATATTTCATTAAACAAAACAATTTATTAATAAAGAAAATGCATTTGGAGAATATATATATATATATATATATATATATATATATATATATATATATATATATATATATATATATAAAGTTAATTGAAAAATCAAATTGAATTAAATCAAATCATGAAAACAAAAATTTGCAATTCTACAGCTAAATAATTTTATGATATACTAACAAAACAATTTCTTTTTCTAATCCTCCAGGTCACATGAAGTGCAGGAGGAGAGCATACTTGAGATTTTTTTATTTTTATTTTGTTAGCATAGTCAAGATTTTATCAATTGATTCCTCTATAAATTTCGTAAATTTAAAATGAAAATGATTGATCTCAAACCTTAAATTATCGTTCGTGATCTTTGCTTGCGCTCTTTGTTCTCAATCATTTGTTTTATTGCAAATCTTTCCTACCAGGGATTAGTAGATGTGTGGTTCTTACTGCACCACAAAAAATCAAATTTATCCTAAAAACTATAAAAAATTATTTTTATTTTTCCTATCTATCTAATTATTATTATTATTTTTAAAGTATATTCATGCTTCCAATGAAGCCATTTACGGATTAGAATTTTTGAAATGCTCATATCCAAACTTGAAAAATGTACCTGATTGTTTGTAAGGATATGCGAAATCAACTTGACCTTTCGATTTTCCACAAGGATCTCTTGAAGAATTGATGAATATTGTGGCATAATTGTTTTTTGATACCATTTCTCAATGTAGTCTTTGGGCTGCATTCTAGACCCTTTGTCCATAAATGGTTAGTAAAAACAAAAACAAATAAAATACACTATAAACTGAAAGCTAGTTCCTATGCACACTTCCCCAGCAACGACGCCAAAATGTTGAGGAAAATTAATTACCTATCATTTAATTGTCAACCCGTGGGTTTCGTAAAACTTGCGAAGCATGCGTGCACTATATATGCTAGAAATTAACTTCCAATTTAGATCAATCTAACTACTAAACCAAATAATGATAAACCAAATTCACCTAATTTAATTTAACAATCAATTCAAAGGAGATTATAGTATAGTGTTTGGAATTGAAATCTTAATCTATCACACTTGCAGGAATTGAAATCTTAATCTACAACACTTGCAGGAATTGAAGTCTTAATCTACCACACTTGCAAGAATTGAAAAGCACACCACTCTTTTAAAAATGAAATTGCATTAAATGAAATCTACTCTAAGGGATCACATGTGCATTATCAAATCAGGATCCTATGAAATGAATAATAAAAACCACATGATATGAAATGAAAGAAAAAACAATAATTCTTAACCTCTAGATATGAAAGCAAATAAAAACAATCACTCTTAACCTCTCACACAAGAAAAGATATGAAAGAAATAAATCTTAATCTGTGAAAACAAATTAAAAAAATCACTCTTAACCTCTCACACAGGAAAAAATATGAAATAAATAAATCTTAATCTATGAAAGAAATAAATCTTAATCTATGAAAAACAATAAATCTCAACATTATAGATAGCCAATCCAAAAGCATGAGGGATTGAAAGTTGAGAGGCTCCAAATACAAGCATAACCAAATCAAAGTGAACATCACTCATGAGCATGGTGCCAAATCCAAATTCTATATTCAAAACAAGAGAATTTACCCAAATTTACATCTCAAATGATAAGAGAAAACTTCCCCTATTTATACAAAAATATGAGAAGCTATCTCATCAATGAGAGTCTATGAATCTCTCCCTATATCTATAGAGTTACAATCAAAATAGGAAATGATAAGACACATGTCTTCTTAGAGTTTCAATACAAATAAGGAATGATAAGACACATATCCTCACGATCCTATGATCTTCTCCACTCAAATTCGAATTTGGTTTTGGGAGGCCACATAAGGGTCTTTTAGAAGCTTCATTTTGACCTATACATGTCAACAATCTCATCCCACTTGTTAGGTATAAGCATATGCACATTATTTTCTAATTTTTAACCATAAATTCATTAATGCTAAGAATTAATAAAGTTTGGAAAAACATAAATGTGACCCAATAATGATAATGGTAAGGTAAATGTAATGAAATAGAGGTGGAGTGAAGGTGAAAATATGGAAATATAATTGAAAATGTAATGGAAGTGAATGAAAATTTCAAGGCCCAGCAATAGTTTCTTGCCATTTGCATCTGTGGGAGGAACATCTAGGACATTGTAATTGACTAGTATAGAGGTCTAAACATCCACCCCTAGGGACATAAGAGATGCCTCCATTCTTACTTTCCAAAAGTTATAATTGGCCCCATCAAGGACCAGTACCTTACTTGAGTAAACTTCTTGATGCTCTTACCTATTCATAATTCCATAAGTATCTACCTTCCTGTGGTTAAAATGTTATTGAAGGAACTTGGCTATGATACCAATTGTTGGAATAAGGAATTGCTGAGAGAGGGGGAGTGGGGAGGGATGAATCAATAATTTAAGAAACTGGTACTTTTATTTTCTTATTGTACTTTCTTATATGAGAGCATTCATTCACAAGACATTAAATTAATAAACTTTTAGATACGAAAACTCATACAACAATCCCATGTAAATCATACATTTGACACAATGTTTTCACGCAGAAATATAGAGGGAAAAAACCACCAATTTGTTGTTTGTTTTATGATGTAATTTAGCACCAACTTAATTACATATGTTTGTTTGTGAGCACCCATTCACTGGAGGCACCAACGCCCTTAGTTTTAGAAAGCACAAACTTGACAAGAGGCACCAACCTCTTAAGTGTTTAGGCACCAACCTTTCACTACCACTGTTTTACTTTTTCATACAATTTTAAAACTAAAAACAAAGGCATATAATGTTACAAGTAGAATAACATCTAACGTTTTTCTGAAGATACAATTTCTACACTCTATTTTCTGAACACTTGTGGTGGTCATCCTCTTGCCACTCTCTCTGTGTTTTTCTATCTCTGCTCAGGTATCTCCACTATTTTCAACACAACACTACCCTTGCAACATTCTTCACATCTATCGTAGGCGAAATCTCTGCGCTTGCTTGCTCTCACATCTGCTCACACTCCCACTTTGCTCAATGGAATTTCACAGTTTTGTTCATGTGCTGTACTTGGCTCGATGTACTCACTGTCATCATCAAATCTACCCAAATGTGTACTACTGGCATGGGTCCCCATTATTTTGCTAAAACACACTTCCCATGTGTTGTCGCTACATTCAGGATCAGAGGAATAGGCAATGATCTCTTCTCTGTCATGTTGCAGGCACTCCATGTTGTGTATTAAAACTCGGATCTCTTTGCGTACTTCATAGAAGCTCCCCATGATCATTTATGGCTCACAAAGACTTAGATGGACATTCTCGCAAGACCTCTATTCTTCATTTATACTTACAATTT
The DNA here is from genome assembly GCA_031772625.1 of Pinus tabuliformis. NCBI lineage: Eukaryota > Viridiplantae > Streptophyta > Pinopsida > Pinales > Pinaceae > Pinus > Pinus tabuliformis. The sequence continues at coordinate 1,557,835,465 of CM062820.1, forward strand.
TCATGCATGAGAGTTCTTCAACCATCAACCATATTGAACTGCATTCAAAGCCACAACTGTTGATTCATACATATTTAATACACCTTTGTAATGTTGTTATATTAGTGGACTTGCACTATAGAACACTACCTGAGCCTTTAAAATCCATACAAAAACAATGAGCTATGATAATCCCCAACCCCTTATGCATAAGCCCCTCTTTGTGTGTTTCCTCCATAGAATTGAGGACTGTGATCGAGGGCTCATCCTTAAGGTTCTAAGGCCTCCAGACCCTCGACGGGGGCTATATTTCCTTTGTTGGCCCCTTACACATTTGTTTCATAAAACTAGTGATTTATACCCCAAGAGGCCATTTATCAGATAATTATTTATGTTGCCACTATGCCAACTATCAAGGATCACCGATCACTAATTTCCAAAGTGATGTCATCACATGCCAGATGGCGTTTTCCAAACAGTGACACGTGTCACCAAGATATGGCCCATTAGGCCATCCAAAACCCCGAAACAACCTACCATGTGTCCCTCCATATTGTGATGTCATGATGATGTCAGCAACTACCTGGCATTATCAAAACCAATCAAATGCTGCCATGTGTCCTGATTAGAGCTTCTCTGATGCTTCCACCTATCCTTATCAAAGATAACTAGACACCTCCACATATCCTTATCGCAGCGATTTTCTTTGTAAAAACATTTTTGGCTCTCCCGACGATTTAACACTAGAGGCGTCAATTTTGTTATCATTTTTGAAACATCGAATGCCGATTGTTGATGCACCATTGTGTGCTGACTACCAGGACCTCTAATATGTGATATTGCAGATCGCATATAGCAACTTGTTGTTGCACTGCACCCTTGATTCTCCATCCTCCGATCTCCAATATGCCGAGACCTCTGATATTCAATATCACAAATCAGTAATTGATGGTTCACTTCCACCATGCACTGAGCCTTGAAACCCCAGATTGTCGATTGTTGGGATCTCTGATCTTCGATATTACTCACTCCATAAGTCCTGAATCAGGCCATATCTTCTGAACCACAAGACCATTTCTGGACTTCTGCATATCGTTGGAGAGCTCTTCCATAACACTTTCCAATGAAAGGAGTTCAATTAGCCACTGAGCCCATGTGCTACCTCAAAAGATGGCTCCAAAGTCTCTACGTAACAGATCATCACAACCACCAAGGCATGAAACTCCATCATCATACTGAGCTTGTTTGACATCAATGCCAACATTTGCACAACCAGCCACCTTCATACCATCAAATGTCCAACATTTTCCTTGTTGATTTATGGATGCATGGTGTATGCAAGTGATTATTTGGTTATGTGTTGTCATTAGCATGGAGCATTTCCTGGATTGACAATGGTTTTAGTCTTACCTTTCCATTTCCTAGATATCCATGATGTTGAGGGTTTTCCCATTTTATTTTTTTCTGGTTGGTACTCATTATTCGTTATGGTTGTGGGTTGGAAAAAATGTTCTGGAAGCCCTAGAATAGCTTGGGTTGAATTACTAGTCCTGGAGACTAGGTTGGGACAAACGCTCTGGAGCCCTTAGTGGGTTGAGTTACTAATCCCTAGAGCTAGGTTGGACAAACGATCTGGAGCCCTGGAAGGTTGTGGGTTGAGTTACTAGTTCTTGGAGCCTTGGACAACTTAGGTAGAGACCGATCTATTTGGTGTTAGTGATGTTTGACCATTAGGTGGAATCACTGGTTGAAGGTTGAGGTGGTTTGGCCTCTGGTAGCCATTGTTTGGTTTTGTTTGGTTTATTTCATGAGATCCCACATTCATGCTTGGAATATGGCATGAGGGTGATTGGTTGAAAGAGATATTTGGTCCAACTCAATCTATGGTTGGGTGGTACGTGGAAATCCTTGACAAGATTTGGTTCAACTAAATCTATGGTTGGGTTTTACGTGGAAGTCCCTAATTTGGTTGGTATTTTCATATATTAATAAGATTTATTCTAGTATTTTGATTCATGCATATTTTTAGTGATTATTTTGGTGATATTATGGCTAAGTTGGCATGGTTCTTATGTTAGTTATTTACTGGTTATTTGTTGGTTACATGATGTATGCTATTTATGGCTCCTACCATGAATAGTTTAGCTATTGATTGCTTGATGAATGTATGGAATAATAAATGTTGTTACAAATATGTGGAGAGGGCATAGGGCCTTTTCCGTGATTCTCAAATGAACATTATACTTTTATGATCAAATATGCATTCATGACCAGTAACTTCCATGTATGATTTGTGTTTGACAAAATGCCTAGTATGTTTTGGTTAGTCTAGGTCAAGTTCTGAGTTGAGATTGATTGTTTGTCTTTGTCATTGTGTCATTTATGATTATCTGGAAAGCTTGTGAATTTGGGTAAATGTGGGACGGGGCATTACAGGGTGGTATCAGAGCTTCTAGTTTCAAAAAACTGGATTAGATGGGTGGAATGCGTTTGTCATGCATGCATGTTAGTTTTCTATGTGTTTGTTATGCAGGCATTGTGATGGTCATTGTTGTGGTTCTGTGTCGTCATGATGTTGATGTTGGAATGATTGATATGTTGATTTCATTACATATGCATATGTTGTGCTAATATGGACTTATTTGTTCAGAAGAAATAGCCTCCCCTGAACTTCATTAAGGTATGTTTGACCATGTTTATAGTTTATCTGACATGGTATGTTTGCAGGAAGAAGATCAAAGATGAAAAAAAAAATGGTAGACTACAGTTCATGTGATGAGTAATACCCTGACATAGCATATACATTGAGAAGTTTGAAAGAAGAGATAAGAATTTGTAAGGAAGATAAAAACAGGATCATTCAATCACAAGAAATACTTTCCAGGGAACATGAAAAGCAAGTGGAAGTTAATGCAGTCATCCTTTAGATTCTATCATATTTGTAGAGTCAGGGACCACTTAGGATCAATCATGGATAGGAGGAAGGGACTAATGGGGCATATGGAAACATGTCTCAATTAGGATACAGGTTTGATAGGGATGACATAGTCAGATATGGTAGGTTCTTCAATACACTTGAAAAGAGGGGTAATGACTATGGGTTCTATTCTAGTTTTGGTTTAGATAGACAACATCATCATCACCGTCACCATCCATATAGGAGAAGCAAGAAGCAAATTTGCTAGAGGATTTAAGGAAAGCAAAGCCTCCTACATTTGATGGAGAAATGAAGAAGTCACAAGATGTAGAAGCTTGGTTGCTTTGGATGAGTAAGTTTTTCAGATTGCATTATTATTCAAAAAATATGAAGGCCAGGATAGATACTTTCAGTCTTAAAGGAAAAGCAGACAATTGGCGGGAAGATGTAAAGATTGTCAGAGACATTAGAGAGGAGGAGCTAACTTGGAATGAGTTCAAGAGACTTTTCGGGAAGAAGTGTCTATTTGAAAGATACTATGATGACAAGGAAAATGAGTATATGAATTGAAAATGGGATCTATGACAGATGAGAAGTATACTAGTAGATTCTTATAATTGTTGAGATATGTGCCTTATCTTAAGGAGGAGAAAGAAAATATTTAGAGGTTCATCAGTGGGTTTTTGGTATAATTTAAAGATAGGATTGAGTTTGATGAGCCTAGATCGTTGGAGGAAGCCATCAGAAAGTTGAAACATTGTTATGAGAAATCAAAGCACAGGTCTGAGTCTAAATAACATTGGAAAGGTAACAAGAAGAATAAGGGCAATTGGGTTAACAAGAGAGCAAATCCACGGGATACAAATGACAAGGAGAATGAAACACAACACAAAAATTTCAATGCAATTGACAGAGGAGCGGGATTTCAGTATGAGGATCAGAACAAGCATGATGAAAGAAAGCCTTTACAACGTTGTAATTGTGGAAAAGGTCATCGTAGGGGGGATTTTCCATAGCATCAAGGTGGCAGATTGTAGATCTATAGAGCTCAAGAGGCAGAAACAGTTGGGAATGTTGGAGAGAGTATCCTCGGATCTATGCAACATTGGATAATAGGAAGGAAGATCACCAAGAATCTATTATCGTGATGGATGGTAAGCTCTGTGATCAAGTTATTTCTATTTTGATTGGCCCTGGATCTAGTTATAGTTATATTAATTCTGACCTAGTGGATAAGTGTGGTTTTAGAAAATAAGTGCATGTAAAGTCTTGGTTAGTACGGTTGGCTATAGGTACTAAGAAGAGAGTTCATCATTGGATAAGAGCTTATGCATTTGATTTCAATCATATGTATACATCAGCGCATATAAATGTGCTTCCGTGGGGATTGTAAAATATGCTATTGGGTATGGATTGGTTGTATCTTCATAGGACTAAGAAGGATTGTTATGAAAAGGCTATTGAGTGCTTGGATGACAATGAAGAATAGAGAATATTTCAGGGTAAGAAGAAGGCGACATCATTTAGAATGGTTATAGCTATGCAGGCCAAGCATGATAGCAGGAAGGGATGTGTATTATTTTTGGTTCATATTTCTAGTGATAAAGGTAACGATGTTGAAGATGATGAGGTCTTGAAGAGGTATCCAGTTTTGTAGAAATTTCAAGATGTATTCCTAGTAGAGATCTTAGAGTTACCACCTCACAAGGAAGTGGACTTTTCTATTGAGTTGATGATGGGAGCAACACCAACATCAAAGGCACCATATAGGATGAGCACTCCAAATTTAGTGGGGTACCATTATTTCCTGTGAAGAAGAAGGATGGTACTCTCAGGTTGTGCATTGATTATAGACAGTTGAATGAGGTGATGATTAAGAACAGGTACCCTTTGCCATTGATTGATGACCTGTTCGATCAGTAGAAGGGAGAAGCAATGTTCTTGGAGATTGATTTGAGATCATGATACGATCGGTACGCATCAAAGAATAGGACATCTACAAGAGTGCTTTCTAGACTAGGTATGGGAATTATGAGTTTGTTGTGGTTCCTTTTGGTTTGACTAATGCTCCAACTACTTTCATGTGTTTTGTTATCCATGATAACTCCTAGAAATATTTTTTAGTTTGATTAGTCATTTTAGATAAGGTTTTTCACCACTGCTCTTCGCATATATCTATTGGTTTTCTAAAAGAGGTTGTGCTTTGAATTTGGAGATTAAAGGAGGAAGAGTACATCCATTTTAAATTGTTTTGGAGAAATTCCCATATTCTCTAAAACCCATTTCTTTCAAAAATCCCATTTCATCCTTTGTTTTTAAACTCTAGCCATCTCCATTTATTGTTAATATTCCAACTCTATCTGCATCCCATTTAAAGCTAAGAAATCATGTCACATTCCTTTTTAAAGGGTTGGGACACACAAACCATATCACATAAAACAACCATCCGTCTCCCCTTCCATTTTGCAATTGCATTATTTCATATCACAAAGTCCCCCACCAATTGTGATATCATAAGTCCCTCCTCTGCTACGTAATTGTGGTAAATTCCTTCTAGCCGATATTGCAAGTTCCACCTGCTGAGTGCGATAACTCCTTCTTCTGCCAATTGCGATATCGAAATCAGGGATCTTACAGTCATAAGTCCCTCCTCCATGGAAATCCCTTTCGGCTTGCGATTACGATGTGCAAAAACCCTCTCAGATGCAATATTTTATGTGATGCATTCTATAAACGGTCACGTCTGGAACATCATGAAATTACTATAAATCAATGTTAAAAGGCCCTCCCATGTATTGCGGTTGTGATACCAATAGGTACGAATCAGAAAGCCCAGATCAACGAGAATCAAAACATCCATTTCTCTTCTACTCAGTGGGACAACAATGGTATTTTTCGACGTATATCCAACAACACAGTCATCAAATAGAATGCAGTGGAAGGTGGGACAAGGAGACACGGTGAGACAAAAAGACACAGTGAGACGGTGAGAAATAAAGGACAACTAGACACTTTCAACACGTTTTAATTAGCAAACAACACAACAGGATTCAAAGGGCTAAATGTTCTGAATTTCCACAAATAGAGTGCCAATAGTTGCAATTTTCCTAAATTATTGTAACAGTTAGATAGATTATGTTTAGATGTGACTCCTATTTGTATTCAAACTCTATTAAAATAGAAAATCCCTATGAAGACTCTGTTAGTTAGAAGAAAAGTAGAATTAGGTCTCTTAGCCATGCATCGAGTCTAGCCCAAGTGGTAGATTTTGTAAAGGAGATCTCACCCTATATATGTGTGGTTTCTTGACTTTGGAGAAACGGGGATCGATGATGTGAGAACACCAATTTTGTATACTTTTCAGTTAATAAAAATATAGTTTGCTAAAATACTCCGTTTTAACCTGAGATTCGTTTTTGGTTTCAGTTCCATCCTATCATGCTTCTATGTTGTTATTAGTTTTCATAACTTATTTAACTACTTGGAATTGAATGTTATATTTCTCCAACTTCCTTCAATTTGTTGTGATTACTGTAAATGTCCATATTCACATTAGTAAACCAAAAATTGCCTTAGCTTCCACAAAACAGTGTTGTTTGTAATTGATTTTCTTTAATTGACTCCATGCCCAATGGTGGCTGTCCTCACACTCTTTCATCTGCAAAATCACATAGAAAACCAGAGTTAGCCATCTGATTTTTTGAGCTTATCATAGCCAAATTTTTAAGTATATTGAGGGAACCCTCTCAGATTAGAAGGGCTAACTTCTAGTTAAAAGTTGGTTTGAAATAGTTACACTGGGTTGAGGGTTGACACAGACCAGCCTGTTCCAGTCTAGTGATAACATTTTGGTGCGTCTAACGGGAGTCGAAAAGCTCCTTTTCCTAGATTTTCTTTGAGTATCTTCATTCTGATTCCCGAGGGTAACAGGAAATCATAATTTTCAAAAGGTTGTGATATTACCCTGGTGACTCCAATCTCAGAAGATCCAAAAGATCGAAGCTTCATGGTGAATCCACTGCTTGAAAATGAGTAGCTTGAAGAAATTCCAAGACGAGTTCTACTACAAAAATAAATGTTAGGTATGCTCTTATGGATTGGTCTCACATCCATGGTTTTCCAAATCCTATGCCTTGTGTTGATTGGTCAACCCATCTTCCCATGTTCAAAGATGAAAAGAAAGATGATGTTGGTCTACATTTGGTTAAATTCTATATACATGTATGTAGACCGAGGGTTGATTTTCCCGAGGATTGTATCATGAAGATGTTTATGGCTACCCTTGAAGACAAAGCTAGAGTATGGTATGAAGGTTTGCCATCAGGAAACTTATGTTCTCTTAAAGATTTCCATAGAATATTTTTTGGACATTATGGGAAGTCTCATCCTTCATCACCACTATTTCAAGATTGTTGTAATTTTTGGAAAGGTTTCATTCAATATATCAAAAGTATTAATGATGATGTAGAATGTATGGATGATGATGAGATATTAGAGGAACTTTATGAATTTTCTTCTCAAGCTAGTTGTCATGATGATCAAGAAGTTTTCCAACAAGCATATGTCTCTTCTTTAGTTGAAGATGAAATGGATCAGCAATTTGATAATCAAGTTATATTACATTAAATGCATGAGGATTGGAGCCTTCTCAATCTATATGTAGTCAAAGGTATGAGCCAAATCATTCAAATTGTTTTTCAACCTCTTCCTTTTTTGAGATTTTATGTCAAGAAGAAACTCCTCAAGGTCAAGTTGTTGAAAATACATGCATCAAAATTCTGAACAGTGAGGTAACATGTGATGAAAGTTGTCTACCTAGACAAGAACTTTTTTCCGTTGAAAATCGTAATGATGTCCCGGTTAAAGTGCATGAAATTTCACTTTTAGGTAAACTTGAGTTACATGAAGAGCTAAATATACAGGTTTTACCTATTCTATTTAAGGATCATCAAAATGACATGGATGAAATGCATAAAGTTGTTTGTATAGTACTCAAGATGACATTCCTCAAGAAAATTTACCAAAGGTTATATCTAATTTGTTTGATAAGCAAAAGATTAATTTTGATACACACAATATGGATGTCATGTTTGAAGATATTCAAGGATGCATGGATGGTTTTGTTGATTTACATGGAAGGGAAGACAAATCTATTTTTGCCTTTTTATTTGATGATGTTCTTGGAATTGAAGACATAGGACAACAGAAGCCATCAGTTATGAATGAAGTCAGCCCTCATGGTTTTACTCATCAAGAAGAGGTGATTTTTCATAATTATCAAGATCATTTGGTAAGTCTATTCCAGTCATCAGTGAAGGTGGATTTTTCTTCATTTATAAGCTCAGGTGGTGGATTAAGTGCTTATTCTAAGTTGCTAATAGATGGTCCACTTAAGAACAATCAAGGAGCCCAGGTGTTGGATCAACTCTTTAACTGGTTATACCTGAGGTTTCATATCACTTGAATTAAGCAGGTGGATTTTAAAATGTTAGAATAGGGTTATTGGTACATAAATAAGCTTGTTGGGCAAGCACTTCCTTTAGCTTTAGGAAACATTTTGCAGTTGTCAGTTTTAGTTTGTATAGTAGTTTGATATCATATTGTAGCAGTAGTAGTTGGTTTGCAGTTTGCTTTCAGTTTGGTGAGTGGGTTTGAATGTAATCTTCAAATTGGGATCAACCCAATGGTCAGGAAACTATTCTCCTAGTTCTTTGTTGCACCATAGGGGCAGAACATCTCCATTGGATCCATTGTTATCCATGATAACTCTTAGAAATGATTTTTAGTTTGATTAGTCATTTTAGATAAGGTTTTTCACCACTGCTATTTGCATCTATCTATTTCTTTATTGAAAGAGGTTGTTGTGCTTTGAATTTGGAGATTAATGGAGGAAGAATAGATCCAGTTTAAATTGTTTTGGAGAAATTCACATATTCTCTAAAACCCATTTCTTTCACAAATCCCATTTCATCCTTTGTATTTAAACTCTAGCCATCTCCATTTATTATTAATATTCCAACTCTAACCGTAGTAACCCATTTCCAACTCTAGCCGCATCCCATTTAACACTAAGAAATCATGTTGCAATCCTTTTTAAAGGGCCAGTACCCACAAACCATATCGCATAATCTCCCCTTCCCTTTAGTGATTGCAATATCGCATATCACAAAGTCCCCCACCAATTGCGATATCGTAAGTCCCTCCTTCGCTTGTTGATTGCAATAAAGTCCTTCTCATTGATATCACAAGTTCCACCTACCGATTATGATAATTCCTTCTCCTGCCAATTTTGATATCTCAATCGGGGATCACACAGTCATAAGTCCCTCCTCCACTGAAGTCTCTTCCAACTTGTGATTGCGATGTGCGAGAACCCTCCCAGATGCGATATTTTATGTGATGCATTATATAAACTGTCACGTCTGGAACATTGGGAAATTACTATAAATAAGTGTTAAAAGGCCCTCCCCTGTATTGTGATTGCGATACTAATAGGCGCAGATCAATGAACCAAATCAGCAAGCCCAGATCAACAAGCATCAAAACAAACATTTCACTTCCGCTCAGAGGGACATCGAGGGTATTTTTCGGCGTATATCCAACAACACACTCATCAAATAGAATGCAGTGAAAGGTGGGACAACAAGACATAATGAGATAGTGAGACATAGTGAGACAAAGAGAAATAGAGGAAAACGAGACACTTTCAACATGTTTTAATCAACAAACAACACAACAGGATATGAAGGGTCAAATGTTCTAAATTTCCACAAATACAGTGCCAACAGTTGCAATTTTCCTAAATTATTGTAACAGTTAGATAGATTATGTTTAGATGTGACTCCTATTTGTATTCAAACTCTATTAAAACAAAAAATACCTATGAAGACTCTGTTAGTTAGAAGAAAAGTAGAATTAATAAAAATACGGTTTGCAACAATACTCTATTTTAACCTGAGATACATTTTCGGCTTCAATTCCATCCTATCATGCTTCTATGTTGTTATCAGTTTTCATAGCTTATTTGATTACTTGGAATTCAATGTTATATTGCTCCAAATTCCTTCAATTTGCTGTGATTATTTTAAATGTCCATATTCACATTAGTAAACCAAAAAATTCCTCAACTTCCACAAAATAATGTTGTTTGTAATTGATTTTCTTTAATTGACTCCATGCCCAATGGTGGATGTCCTCACACTCTTTCATCTACAAAATCACATAGAAAACTAGAGTTAGCCATCTGAATTTTTGAGCTTATCATAGCCAAAATTTTAAGTATATTGAGAGAGCCCTCTCAGATTAGAAGGGATAACTTCCAGTTAAAAGTTGGTTTGAAATAGTTACACTGGGTTGAGGGTTGACACAACCCAACCTGTTCTAGTCTAGTGATAACATATTTGATGAATAGTGTGTTGTGTCCTTATCCGGAAGAGTTTGTGATTATATTCATTGATGACATATTGATATATTCTAAGAATGAGGAAGAGCATGTTGAACACTTAGTAGTAGTGTTAACGCTGCTCAGAGAGCATTAGTTGTATGCCAAACTTAGAAAAATTAATTTCTTTCAGATGGAGGTTCATTACTTGGGGTATGTGGTTTCCAAAGAAGGATCCGAAAAAGATCAGAGCTATCATGGAACGGGAAACTCCTAGGAATGTGGATGAGGTCAGATATTTTATGGGGCTAGCAGATTACTATAGGAGCTTCCCCAGGAACTTCTCACGAATTGCATATCATATTACATCATTACAACGAAAAAGAAATAAATTTGAATGGACATAGGAAAGTGCAATGAGTTTTGAATAGTTGAAGCAATTGCTTACTAATGCTCCAGTTCTAAGGATTGCGGATCCAAATAAATAGTTTTTGGTATGTACAAATGCTTGCAAGAGAGGAATAAATCGATTTATGATGCAGGAAGGATATGTAGTATGTTATGATTCAAGGAAATTGAATTAGCACAATCAGAACTGTGTGACACATGATCTTGAGTTGGCAGCTATCATCCATGTATTGAATATCTAGAGACACTATCTTCTTGGCAGGATTTTCATCTTGATGAGTGATCACAATGGATTGAGATACTTATTTGACTAGCCTAATCTGAATGATAGGCAAGCTAAGTGGTTGGCCATGATCAATGAGTTTGACTTCGAGATCAGGTACATTAAGGGAAAAGAGAATAGGGTTTTTGATGCTCTCAGTAGAAGGGTGCAGGTCAATCACATTGCAGTAGTAAGTTCTTATGGGACAAACTTATAGGAACAGATCTTACAGGTAGGGTAAAATGATGACAAGTATCAGTAGTTGAGGCACAGGCTACATCAGCAAGTTGAAGGTAATAGGGATGAGGAGTATCATCTCACGACAAATGGTGTGGTCAGATTCAGGAACAAGATTTATGTACCAGATGAAAGTGAGCTCAAGAGGTTTATCTTAAGGGAGTTTCATGTCAATCCATATTCAATTCACCCAGGATATCAGAACCCAGGATATCAGAAGGCTCTGACAATAGTTAATAAGTTCTATCATTGGTCGAAATTGAAGAAAGAGGTGCTTAAGTTTTTTGCGAGATGTTTGGACTATCAATAGGTAAAGGGAGAGTGAAAACATCTAGGTGGTTTATTGTAGCTGATATCGATTCCATAGTGGAAATGGGAGGTCATATCCATAAAATTGATTATAGGTTTGCTGACGACTATGAGACAGCATGATTCCATCATGGTTTTGGTTGACAGGTTAAGTAAGGTAGCTAATTTCATTGTAGTGAAGTCTACTAACTCAACTAGTGACATAGCTTAGATTTTCATCTAAGAGATAGTGAGGTTGCATGGTGTTCCTATGAATATTGTATCATATAGAGATGCCAAGTTCACTCTTCCAGTTTTTGAAAGGATTTGTTTGCAGGTTTGGGGACAGAGTTGGCTCTCATGTACAGTTTATTATCTACAGACATATGGACATACAAAGAGGGTTAACAGGATTCTTTAGGACATGTGGAGGATGTATATTATGCATCAACATAGGAAGTGGGAAGAGTATCTACCACTGGTCAATTTTTCCTATAATAACAGATATCAAGAGTCCTTGGAGATGAGTCTGTTTGAAGCACTTTATGGGCAGAGTTGTAATACTTCTATTAGCTGGAGTGATCAAATGAATAGTGTATTTATTGAACTAGATATGTTGGCAGAGATGGAACAAGAAATTCAGGTTATAAAGAGTAATCTAAAGGCAGCACAGGACAAGCATAATAGTTATGAAGATCAACACAGGAAATTTAAGGAGTTTCAGGTTGGGGAACATGTGTACTTGGGAATCAAGCCCAAGAGGATATCCTCAAGGATTGGGTCATGTGCCAAGCTAACATCTCAGTATTGTATGCCTTTCGAGATCCTTGAGAGGATTGGACCATTGGCCTACTGACTTGCACCGCCTCCGACAGTGAAAGTACATGATGTTTTCCATGTTTCATTACTTAAGAAGTATGTCCAATATGTTGATCATTTGATTGACTGGTATTTATTGCAAGTGGAACGAGAGGGAGAATTCCATCTAGAACCTCAATGCATATTGTAACAGAAATAAATCATGCTCCAGAACTAAGCAATTGAGCAAGTTAAAAAGCAATGGAAGCACTTTAGGGCCGATGAAGCTACATGGGAGATGACTGATTAGATGTGGGATTTATATCCTTCATTATTTGTTGATTCAAACAAATCAGTTTTTGGTAGATTTATATGTATATGTATATGGATTTTTTTGTGAATGTCGCAATGAGTTGTGTTATAAAGCTCCAATAAGTGGTATTATTGTCATGTTTATCATGTTGGTCATGGTTTGGAGTTGTTTTTCATTGTAAATATTGCATCAAGCTATGTTATAAAGCTCCATGGGTAGTATGAGTTTTTTTCAGTGGTTTGTTGGTCATAAGTGTCATTTAACACTGAGGACGGTGTTCCCCTAAGGGGGAGGGGTTTGTAACAACTGATAAGCACCAGTATTGCAAAAAGGATGCTACAAATCCTAGGGTTACCAACTTTACTTAATCAACCCATGGTTTGTACAAACTTGGAGGTGACAGTGTTGTATACACAAATAGATGTAATGGGTCCACTCTTTGTCACTACTAAGCTGAGGCGATAGACCACTAGGGTTTCTCAAACCAACCTTCTATTGATTAGAAGAATTTTGATTACCAATTGAGAGAGGAGAATTTTACCCTAGGGTCTTTATCTATAATTGTAGCCATTTTTCCTTGAGGTATAAGGCATATGACTTTGCTGGCATCCTGCACTGGATTTCCTCCATGGATAAACTGGCCATAGTTGCCAATTGGTCTTCCTTTTCTTGTAGCCACTTCCTTAGCCATGTGTTATTAGTCTCTAACTGAGGTTTCATTATTGCTTCTCTGTCTCTTATGCTACTTAGTTCCCTGGCCATTTCCTGCAATTTCTCTTCCATGTGAACTACATCATCTACCCCTTTTGATTTAGCAATTTTCATCAACCTGTGTGTCCTTGCCCTCTCTTTTTCAAGTTCAAAGAATAGAGGAATGGAAAATTTATGTGGTATCACCATAACTCCTTCAATGAATCTGTAGTAGGAGCTGAGGTTTGGCTATGGGCTAGGTTCCTTCAGTTCCTGGGCCTCTTCCTCTTTTTATTCTTGAGTAATTCCTTCCTGGCCTCTTTTCTGTGTTTCCTATAGGTTTGATAAGCTTTCCTGTAGGATTGGCTCTACTTCTTGTAGGTCTGATTGTGCCTCCTATAGGAGGCCTTTTCCTTTTGTTGAGGTTGACTTGGTGACAGGCCTCCTAATGTAGGTGGTTGGAGACTTGTGAGAAGCTTCTTTTGATGTTCCTTCTCCTTCCTTTTTCCCTATTGGGACTGCTTTCTCTTGTTTTTTGGTGCATCCTCTATGAAAATTGGAGTTTTGGTAGGGGTTTGAGGTCCCCCTTGTCTAATCCTAGTGCTCTTTCTTGTCTTGAAGTAAAGTGGAGCTTGTCTTTGTCTCTTTCCCTTTGATTTGATAAGTGTACTTAGGGTAGTTAGAGCAGCTGCTGCCTCTTTATCTGTAGGATCTGGAGACACTCTTGGTGATTCTTATTCTTCCCTACTATAAGTTGCAGACATTTGTTCATCCTTCTATCCTTCATCCTCTTTTCACTTCCTTTTTCATCCTCTTCTTTGTCTCCTTTTTCCTCTTTTGTTTCTTCCTCCATTTCTTCATTCTTCTCATTTGTTTCTTCTTTTGTTTCCTCCTCTGTTTCTTCTTCATTTTCCTCCTTTGTTTATTCTTCCTTGACATCCTCTGTTTATTCTTCTCCCTCACTAGAAGTAGGGCTTCTGTCATACTCAATGTCTTGAATTTCTCCTTCTTCCTTCATGTCTGCAAATGTTTTCCATGCAATAGGGATTCTTAAGTTGTGTAGTGCATCTTCAAGGATGAGTTTGATCAACCCATCATGGGATAGTTATTGATTCTTTCCCTCTTGTACCTTGATGCTCATGTCTATCATGGATTGTAACAAGGAATAGGGTATACTCATTATGTTATGAGGAGGTGTGTTCTCTCCAAATCTCAGTTCTTGGAGGATTCTGAAGTGGTATCCATACACTAGACTGTATCTACATTCACACGAGATATATTTGATGATGTGGTAACTGACTTCATTCCAAGGGTATTGAATGCTCTGCCTTCTAACCCCATTTTTGTCTTCAATTGGTTCTTCTCCTTCTAAAAAGAAACTTTTCTTTGCAAGGGTTTTGTTAGTCTTGTCCTCTTTTCTCCATTGCAACCCTAGGGGGAGTGTAGTTATCTTGCTTATAACCTGAGGGTTAATTTCTATTGAAAAACCCTTCACTACAACAGTGGCATTGGCTCTAGTGAGGGGTATGAGTGACATGGAAAATTATCTATCCACATCATCATCGTATCCTCTCATCTTCTTAAAGAACCCTGTCCATTGATGCTTTGTAAAAATTTCCACCACAAGAGGATGCTGGCAGATTCTTGCTGTGTTGGTGGGTTCTCTTTTATTCGAACCTCCTATCATATTTCCCTAGTAATTCTTGAGGTTTGGGTGGATACGATTCAAGACTTCTAGTAGGTGAGGAAGTTTTGGAGTTTAACCTACATTGACATGCAATCAATATTTCTATTATTACATGCACTGTGAATTCTTATTCGAATTGAGGATTTATTATTTTTAAATGAACACTATAGAAGGTATGGCACGTACCCCACTTTCCTATGTTTTGGTGATGATAACCCTTGATTCGATTTCCTTTAATGTCCACTAATAGCTCTGTATGCTAATCTCCCTGTATCATGTAGGTTTCCTGCTTGCTGTAGGTGCTCACTGTTCCCTGTAGGTGTTATTTCAGGAATGTTGAGAGTAACCTCTTCATTCGATGACTCCTCGAAGTTTCCTCTACCTTCTTCATTTGGGAGTCAATGTTTATTTCTATTTATGGATGACCTTGTTGGGTGATGTGTTGGCTGGCCAAGTACGAGTACCTTATTTTGGACCTTTGGTCCCACTATCAGTTCGTCATATCACCTTGCCTCGTAATCATCTCCCACTCTTATTATCCGTAAATTAACCATTTTTGGATTCATTCCCCTTTTTCTTTTTATTTGACGTTGCCACGTGTGTAGTGGACTAACCCTTTTCTTCTTGTTATATGACCAAGGGTGGCCAAGTGAACTAGCCACCTTCGCTTATAAAATCAACACCCCCAGTATTCCTACTGTTTTAATCATATCGTACTTATGAGGGAGCATTGGTAAGATGACATACCTGTGGGCCCTTTGCTTCGTTGATGATGCATGCTGGAGAGTGGTGCCAATTCACTGTTCTTTTTTAGTTGCATATTTTCAACTGTATATTTCCTCTTCTGATGACTTGTTCCTTTTGATGATGTCCAGGTGATGGACCTTATTGTTGCTAATCTTCCTGCTATTGCTAAGATCTGGAGGAGCTTCCTCATCCTTGTAGACCTTGTGCTGAATATGGCTGCAGCCTCTGTGGTCTCTTTTGTGGCATAGGCTATATCAGGATTTCCTACAAGATGTCTACAAGATATCCTATAGCTACCTTTCCCTTAAAATATCGCATTTTTCCTCGAATTTGAAGTAGAAGGGGTGTTGAAATGGGTTAAGAATGGGGTTATGGAATGAAAGGTGAGGGACGCTGCTTTTAGTATGCCTCCTCTTTCCCTTTTCCTTTTTTTATATTTTTTTTTAACTTGATTTCTTTGATGGATACAGGGACGACATGGTTATGAAAGGTATTGGTTGTGGTGTGGTGAGGTAAATAGTTTTTTTTTACATTCAAACATAGGCTTGTGTCACCACCTTTCCATTGGACTTCTCTTCTTGTGGTTTTCAAGACCTCTTGTAATTCCTATAGGAAACTCCTGTAGTATTACAGGGAATCCTGTAGAAAACACAAAATTGTTTGAAATGATCTAGAGTGGAGTATAGATGGAAGACTAGGGGGATAATGGAGGATATGAGATGGGTGAAGTAAAACATAGCTTTTGTAGGTATTGCTATCCTCTATATGATGTGCTTATCTTCCTCTTGCAGACATGCAAAACAAAATTGTCATCTTTGTATCTTTTCTTTTTTTTGAAAAACAACTAGTCTGCCTCCAAGGAGGTTTTCATCGTAGTTGCTGCCCTAGGTGCGTCAAAATAGGTTTCACCCAGAGATATTTTATTATTATATATATATATATATATATATATGAACACTCTTGGGTCACCTCAAGAGGTTTTCAACCCAATAGTTGTACTTAGGTGCATATATATTGAACACTCTTGGGTCACCTCAAGAGGTTTTCAACCCAATAGTTGTACTTAGGTGCCTCATGGAGGTTTTCACTTGAGTCTCTTTATTTATTTATTTTTTTCTTCAGGGACTTGGTCGGGTGGAAAATGAGACTTGCTCGACCACCATCACTGCCTTGCTGATGTTCTTGATGAATTCCTGCTTTGGTAAGGGCTTTTTGTAGATTTTTAATCTGTACCCATTGACAAGCAAAGGGATAGCCTCTGCATCAATGGTTCTTATTTGAACAACACCATTATCATGAAACTTTTCTATTACATAAGGCCCTAAACATATAGTCCTTAACTTGCCTTTGAAATATTTGTACCAGGAATCATACAACAAATCCCAATCGCCTTCTTGAAATTGTTTATCTTTTATATTCTTGTCATGCCAGATTTTCCTTTGAACTTGAGCCACTTCTGTGTGCAGGAGGGCCTACATCCTAAGTTCATCTAACCCATTCAGCTGGAGCAATCTTTCTTGTTTTGCCCTTGTGATATCTAGATCTAGTTGTGTTGCCATCCTTAAGATGTTGTATTCAAATTCAATGGACGTCAGGGCTTTCTTCCCATAGGCCAGCTCATAAGGGGTGAAGCCAATGGTGGTCTGCCAAGTGGTATTGTAGGCCTAGGTGGCCTCAAGTAAACTATCTGCCCAATCCTTTCTGCTATTGCTAATCACCTTGGTAAGAATGCCTTCCAATGATCAGTTGGTTATCTCCACTTTCCCATTAGACTGTGGGTGGTAAGGGGTGGATTTTCTGTTCTTGATCTTGTGTTGGCTTAATAAATTTTCAATCATGTGAGATGTAAATTGACTGCCTGGATCAGTGACCAAGGGTACCCAAACTTATAAAGCACATTCTCCCTTACTAATTCAACCACTTTTTCTTCTGTTTCTACTTTGATGGCTTTGGCTTCAACCCATTTTATTAAGTAGTCAATGCACACAATGATGTACTGCTTCTGTTTGGATGGAGGGTCAACGGGCTCGATGAAATCCATGCCCCACTTGTCAAATGGCTCGAAAGTCACTTGAGGTTGCAGAGGAATTTCATCCCTTGGGGTAAGTTTCCCCATCCTTTGGCACAAATCGCACTGGCTGGTATACCTCCTTACATCTTGGTGAAGAGTGGTTTAGTAATAACCAGCTTGTAGCACCTTGAATGTTGTTCTTTTGGCTTCAAAGTGACCTCCACAAGGCCCATCATGACAGGCTAGAAGGAAGTTGAAGACTTCCTCCTCCCTGACACATCTTCTCAAAATTTGATCTAGACCTAGCTTGAAGAGGTTGCCCCCAATATAAGTGAATGGGGTGTTTTTTCTTATGATTCTTCTCTTTTCATTGGAGGACATATTTGGAGGGAACTGTGCAGATACCAAGTAGTTTTCTATGTCAACAAACCATGGAGAGAGAACTGAATTGGCGAATAAATGTTCATATGGTCTCTGATCATCAACCATTCCTTCCTCCCCTGCACACAAATTCAGTACGGATAAAAAATTTGCAACTACATTCTCCTTGCCAGGCTTATCAATATAGTTAAATCAGATTGTTGCAATAAAAGTAACCATCTAATAATCCAGGCATTTACATTAGGTTTATTCATCAAGTATTTAATTGCAACATGGTCGGTATGTACAAATGTCTGGTAACCAGTAATGTAATGTCTAAATTTATTCAATGAATTCACAACAACTAGGAGCTCTTTTTTAGTTACTGTGTAGTTTAACTTGGCTTTCAATAGATTCTTACTGATGAAGTAAATGGCATAAAGTAGCTTGTCATCTATCTGGACTAGAGATACTCCTATAGCTATGTGAGAGGCACCAACATGAATATGAAAAGGAAGAGCCCAATTTGGGCCTTGGAGAATAGGTGAAGTAGTCAACTTGTCCTTTAGGGTGTATAGGGCTTCTTGGTAGCTTTCTGACCATAACAATTCAGAGTCTTTGGCCAATAACCCAAATAAGGGAGATGCTAACTTGCTAAAATCTTTTATAAATCTCCTATAGTATCCGGATAATCCTAAATATCTTCTAACATCCCTATGTTTCTGTGGAGTCGAGACCCTTTTGATGATGGCTATCTTATTTGGGTCTACTTGCAGTCCTTCCTTGGATATTGAGTGGCCTAGAATAGTCCCGACAGTCATCAAGAAATCACATTTCTCAGGAATAAGGGATAAGTTCATTTCAATGCATTTGTTTAGCACCTTACCTAGGTTAGAGAGAGCCTCCTAGAAATCACACCCATAGGGTGTGAAGTCATCCATATAAATATCTATTGCATCATGGACCAACAATAGTCAGAATTGCTCTTTGGAAAGTGGCAGGGGCATTGCAAGGACCAAAAGGGAGAACCCTATAAGTGAAAGTACCCCAAGGACATGTGAAGGTGGTTTTATCCTGGTCCTTTGGGCTAATATGGATTTGATTGTACCTATTGAACCCATCTAAGAAAGAGAAGAACTTCTTTCCTGCCAGACCATCTAGCACTTGGTCAATGAAAGGTAGAGGAAAACGATCATTCTTTGTGGATTTGTTTAGCTCTCGGTAATCGACACAAATCCTCCACTTTCCATTTTTATTTATAACCAACACCAGAGGAGACACCCACTCATTGTCTGAGATATGGTAAATGAATCCTGCATCCAGCAGCGTCTGCAACTCTTCTTTGACTATATCCTTGAGAGCTGGATTCATTCTCCTTTGGGGTTGTCGGACTGGTTTGTAACCTTCCTTGATGTAGATGTGGTGAGTACACACCAAGGGGTGCACTCCCTTCATTTCTTTGTAATTCCAAGCAAAGGCATCCAAATGATCTCTTAGCAAATTACATAGCTATTCTTCTTTGTGTATGGAGATAGAGGTGTTGTGGGGAAAAATGCCTATGCAGGACGATCCTATCCACCTAAGGTGTGACAGTGCCTTAGCAACAAACGAATACAGCTATACTAGTTTCTTCCTTTATGAAATGTGAAAGAAGAGAGATCAATAGACTTACCGGTGTCTTCCGTTTGTCCCTCGATCCAATCTCCCTTCTCTTTGGGTGTTCACAGCTACTTGCCTTCCTGCTTATCCAGCTACAACTTCCTGCAAGATCACAAGAGAACAGCTACTTGCGACAAGAGAACAGCTACTTGAGACAAGAGAAGAACACTACACAAAGACAGATGTTCACATTCATAACTAGTTTAGGATTAGAAATAAACCAAATACACTAATACATTTATACATCAAAATACATCAGCATATAGGAGAAACCAAGATAGCTTTATTGATGAATAACAAGGTTCAGGAAGAGATACAACCCAGAGGGCTCCAATCCAGCATCTCCTTCCCAGCAAATGGAATTCCTATCTTCAGCCCCTTCAAAGCATTAAGCACCCAATGATTCCAGTCTCAAACCAACAGCAATTCTTTGCAATAATAAAATTCTAGCCTCTTAAATCTCATGGAGGAGAGATCCATATATAGATGTTTGGAGAGAGGATGAGTCAGCTTGAGATCTTACTAGTGTCCTCTCCCTCTGTCAGTTCTTGAGTCCACTTGGAGGTTCTTGCTTCCACTTGGAGATTTGGAACCTCTTACTCATCACCAGTCGAATTCCCTGAGGCAAGTGTCATTTTGGAAGCTTCCTAGGTTCTGACACCTTGAGGAATGAGTCTGCCACTTGTCCAATCTCGCTCAGCACAGGTAGCCAGTGTTGGAGTTGACATTCAGTGCAGGTAGCCAGTGGAGCCATTGACATTCAGTGTAGATGGTCAGTGGAGCAGTTGACATGATCCTGAATTGACTTGTTTTTGAGCAGTTTCAGGTGGAGAACTTTTGTGAATTGCTGTGGTTTGTTAGCCTTGTTCCTCTAGGGGTAGGAACAACATGTTTAGGGACTTTGGATCCCTTAGATTATGGACATTTCATGCTCAATGCTATAAGGCACAAAAATGTCTATAACAGTTGCCCCCTAAAGTATGAGGCTGTTTATCGGGTGAAATGCTTTATCAGGGGAATCCGAAGTTCATCCAATGCTGGGAGGGAGACCTGTAATACAATACAATACAATACATTATTTTTCATACTGCTTTCATGATCTAGCTGAGGCGGGCATTCCCATGCTCAGCTTTATAAATTCATTTTTCGTACATAGAACAGACAATCGTCTGATGATAGACTGATAATTTTGATGAAATTATCATCCTTTGAGTAGGATGATTATCTGCTGCAATGATGTACATGTCAATGTCTTTATCTTTCCTGAATATATATCGCAGCCCGGATGGATGAAAATAGATCCGGGGTCTTCAAACTCGTTCGATCTTCACTCTAAGTACAAGTCGATCCATGTGAGAAATGTTCTGAAGTTGAACATGGAAAGACATCGCTTGATTACCGGTCAATGACGTAAACCGTTAACAAGCGCGAGAGGAATCACCGATAATGATAATGACCCTCAAGGTACTGCAGTACAATTCACGTGGTGTGAATAAAGGACTTGGCATCGAACACCACGCAAAATATTCCGGTCGAAGGTCACTGATGTATACCTGTCTCCGGAAGTGAGAAACTTGCCATTGTGGCATGCAAGCTTCAAAGTACTGAAGGGGTTGTTCCTAGATCAACTTCTTGGATAATGAGCTGATCTCGACAAGAAGCGATCCGTCAAAGGAGGGCCTTGATGAATCCCACATCATTGACACGGAACGGAGCTAATGATTTTAATGGAGGTGAAAACGATCTGTGACATATGATTCAGGGTGGCGGTCATGAAAGGATGAAGGATAATGTATGGCAGTGGATGGGACACGGTTGACTTTTTCTGAACGACTTCTCTTGAACATATGGCGACACTGATGCGATGGATTGGTAGCATTACCCCAAATATGGATGGTATGGCGAGACCATGGATGTGACCAGTGAATGAAACAACCCAACCCGATTGTGGTACGGAGGAAAAGTGTCATGTTCAAGAGCGACTTGCTACCATCAAAGTTTTCTTTAGTTTCTCCCAATTTTTCCCCAGTCATTGCTGACTAGTACCTCTTTATTTTTGTCAAGCTTGAGGAGGATAACATATGCTTGTTCTATAACCTGCCCTTCGGGCAAGCCCATCGCTATGTTTTAACGAGCCTAGCGATAGTGAAACTCGTTCTCGTCTAAAGACAAGTTTGTCGCTATTTAATGATTTTAACGAGTCTAACGACAAGGATAACTCAATCCTTTTCATTTTTAGAGAGTCTGAAAAGGTACATAAAGTTAACTCCAAAATTCCTTTTTCGTCATCTAATCCCTTAAGTCCGAAAAAGTATAAAACAATACAGAAGGGATGAGTTTTCGATAGTTTTAACGAGTCGAATAAAACAAGCGCTCGATCTTTTTGTGCAATAATCCCTCAGGTCCAAAAAGATTAAAATCTAGAGGAGGGATAGCTCTTCCGGTCGCTTTAACGAGCTGGAAGGCCAAAACTTGGCAACCTTTTCATATTTTACGAGTCAGTTGAAAAGAGCTTAAAGAAGACTCCTCTTCTGAGGAATGAGTGATAAACAGGGATAGCAGCAGATTCCAGGTACAGGTTGGAATTTTCCAATCACGGCAGTGTCACAAGGATGGCTAGGTGAAATCACTCTTCGCAATTGTTCCTCAAAATGGGTAAACAATCATATGGAGGTGAACGATCGGCCAAATGAAAAGTGGAGGTGACGGTGCAAACACGACCAAGGCTTTAATGGCTGATGATATTACATTCACAGTGGTTATTTACCGGGATAGTTCATTTTTTAACGAGCTTAAACGCGGGTGGAAACATTTGCTCGATCTTATGTTTATTTTTTAACGAGCATGAACTATGTGCTAAAACTGCTCGGATCTTGCGTTTATTTTTTAACGAGCATGAACCTGGTGCTAAAACTGCTCGATTAACCCAGTCATATGATAAGAATGTCTCATGTAAGATTCCATTTTTTATGGAGCTTGCGCCTTACCAAAGCTATGCTCCGCACCCTTTCTTTATGCAAGTTAGGAAACGACTAATCCTACGAGTTTAAAGGGTTAGAGGTCCTAAAAATTTAAAAAATAAATAGCCGCTCCTTGCCTGCACTCCAAAAGGTTTGCATGCCCCCAGGTATAAAATAGAGTTTCAAGGTTACCTCTACTTCTCTTTCGCCAAAACATTTGTTTTAACGAGAGAGGCTTACCTCTTTCAGGTTACCCAAAGATTGTCTCGTTAATCTTTCAAACAAAACACTTCCTCGGCAATGTCTACCGAAATAGATAGAGGTGAGTGACGATGCCCACCAACTTACATAACTTTGACAAAAGAATCTTATTCTAGAATAACCCCTCTTCCTCTACGGACGGGGTACAGACTAGTCATATTCTCCCGCAGAAACCTACTCTATACCCAAAGTTTCCCTGCCGAAGCAGGCCAGGACGCATGCCCCCTGGGTTCCAGTCATATCCTCCTGGATTACTCGCGCTCATCAGGAGGACGGACCGTGGGTTGAGACACTTCTTGCGTGAATAGACCATTTAGGGATGGTACATGACTATTTGCGATGCGTGATCCGGGAAATGAAAGTTGGTCCACGAGCTTGACCATTCTTCCTTCATGCGGAAAACACATTACTCTAAAGAGTGAGGAGACTATAGCTCCCATGCAATATATATAGTCTCGTCCAAGGAGTAGGTTATAATCCAAGGGTCCTTGAACGACCATCACGTTCATTTGAATGGTCTTCCCTTTCAATGTTATGGGCACATTGGGGAGGATCCCTAAAGGTCGACTGGTTCCTTTATCAAAGCCTGATAGATTTCTCATTTCAGGCAAAAGCGCAGGCGAACCAATCACTTTCCAAGCAATAGAGGAAAGGATACTCACATACGCCCCTTCATCAATGATAGTGCCAGCCATTACCATTCTGTATATTTGGACAATAATTCTGAATGGTATACTGGCTGGAAACCGGGGTAGTTGGTTCCAGTCGAACGAGACAACTAGGTTGCTTGGTGGTGGGACCGAGTAAACGGCCGGATATCGTTCTGATGAACTTCCTTCTTGCGATAAAGGAATGGTGGCATTGCCCCCTTGTTCATCAGAGTCAATGCTGATGAAGAGAATTTGGACGGTGTCGTCTTTATTCTCCTCTGTGATGGTATCATTCGAAGATAGAGCCTCTGAAGGCAAAACCGGGTCAACTGCCGTTTCAACCTTTAGACTTTCGTCAGGTATGGATTCAGACGGTTCATCTTCAATGACAGGTGCTTCGGCTGACCACCTGGGCGGGTCAGCCGGGTTATCAACTAGCGAAGGACTTGGCAGGAGTCTTTGATATCCAGGAGGAAGTTGCGCTCGTAAAATTGGGCGATCTTCCAGAACTCTTTTTGCCTCGTCTAAGAAGGGAAAACGGTGGATGGCATGATCGCCTTCACACAGTCTGCAGGGAAATTTAGCTTTCCCTCTCTGTCCTGGGGCTTCACTCCCACTAGTTGATGGTGAGCAATCAACATGGCTATCAGAGGTTGATGCTACCGAATTGTGCAAACGGGGAGACCAGTCCCTTAGTATTCGAGGGATACAGGGACAATCTCTTTGGAAGTGGTCTCCCTTGCATATGACGCATGGCGATTTAGGCCTGGTCAGTGTTGTGTGTGGATTTTTGTCAGACGACTCTCATTTGCCCCCAGTCGCCTTTGGCTCCTTCTTCTTCTTTTCTTTCTTCTTCTTCTCTTTCTTCTCCTTAGGAGCCTGGTTTTTGGTTTTACCAGTTCCGTCAAGCGAAGAGGAAGGAGGAGAGGAAGACGAAGTAGAAGGCTGGTGGGTGACTCTGGTCTGGTCTGACTATTGACTCGACTGTTCAAGAACGGTGACGTTCTGAACGACATTGGTTGAAAAGAGCCAGACTAGCAGGCCAATTGTCGGTCCTGGAAGCGACAATGTGGCCATGTGGGGCGCACCAACATCTCCCCAAGAGGAGAAGGGACTAGGATTTCCACCAAGGGGAATTCCTTGGTTGGGGTGCTCCATCTTTCAACCTAAAGATCAACGCAATAATTAAAGGGTGTTTGTTCCGTTTAAAATAAATTTTAACGATGCTTTAGACACAACTTGCTTTTTCAGTTTTAAAGAGTCGAGAAAAAGCTAAAGATGACTCTAGTCTCCTTCGATGTTTTAAC
Source organism: Pinus tabuliformis (assembly GCA_031772625.1). NCBI lineage: Eukaryota > Viridiplantae > Streptophyta > Pinopsida > Pinales > Pinaceae > Pinus > Pinus tabuliformis. The sequence goes on from CM062820.1 coordinate 1,557,860,380, forward strand.
GAGCCCGAAGTGACAAATGCTCGGATGGACTTTTTCTGTTATAGAGTCTGAAAAAGGCCAAAAGGAACTGCTCTGGAGTTCTAGGCAGAGGGTGTGCCAAACTTTTCGCAAAACCGCAGAATACTTTTTAGGGTACGGGCGGTCGATCTTCGTGAATGCTGTGTTCACTGCATTGCGATCAGTAGGGCGGCCGACACGGCTTCCTAAGGATAAAGGATATATGCCTATAGGGGTCTCCCAATATATACACGACGGTACGTGGGAGCACAATCCGTACTAGCGCTATCGTCCCTCAGGAGGAATCACCCACCTTCCACGAGATCGACAGTCACTAGGCTTAACGACGCCGGAACACATCTCTAACCTAGACCTCTATGTTGTGCGTTATGTTACAAAGCGTTGTTAGGTTCATTCAGTTTATTTTAGGTTGATCTTTTTAAAGTTTGCCTTTCAAGGTTCACCACGAGATGTATGATACAAATTCCTAAATGCAGTCTAAAGATGATAAGCAAGCTTTATATCTTTTCAACTTTGAAAATCCTAGCTACTAAGGGAAAAGAAAGACACCATCTTTTCTCAAAGAGCAATCAGCACACTCTAATGCACTTTTCCTAAATCCAACATGCAAATTATCAAATGCAAAATGCACAATGCAGGTGTTTGTTTTCCACTTTCTTAGTATTGATGCCTACAAAGAAAGCTTTTTGTACAACTTTGAATTTGCTTTTAAATGACCAATACAAACAAGTTCACTTTTTCGAAATCAGAGAAGATAGAAGAGATTACAACACTTAACGATTTTCGAAATAAAGACTTGTTTTGACACTTAAAAGAGACAAATTCAAACCAATAAGCAAAAGTAAATGTATAATGAATCTGCAAACAACCAATGAACTCTCTTCTAAGATCACAATCAATCAGATCTGAATCAAAGGCTACAGGATGACTACTTTACTCATGCAAAGGAAAACTGTAAATGACGCCACAAACACATAAAAACACTCACAGTCTTTTTTTACAAAAGGAGGCGGAATCTAAGCAAAGAAAAGGAGTTATCTGACTGGTACCTATGCTGGTTAAAGGCTGCAAAAACAGAGATCAAAACAGGGCAACAGAGAGCAGAGAACCCCAGCTGCACAAGGTCAAACTGGTTCAGCGCAACCTCAACACTGAGGATTTGACATTCAGCACAGGTAGCCTTCATGGGACCTGCGTTGAAATGCAGACTGCCTTCACAGCAGTTGCGCTGAAGGAGAAACTCTCGTTTCTCCTGGGTTCTGGGTCACAAATTGCTCAAAAATCAACAATTTCAGGCCAAATCAGAAACACAAGCAAGGTATAATCAAAGGGATGCTTTGAAAGCTACTAAGATCTATCACGAGGATCATCAAATCATTTGTGAATCCATTGTTCAGATCATAGACAAGTCCAGCAACTGGATCAAAGCAGCAACTTTCTACTTTGCATCCGGGAAAGATGCAGTTCGATTGTTGCTGTCAAGTCTATGAAGTAAACAAATGATAGAAACACAAATAAAATGACTAAACAAACTACCCAGCGGAGTCGCCAATTTGTTGTGGGGAAAAATGCCTATGCAGGACGATCCTATCCACCTAAGGTGTGACAGTGCCTTAGCAACAAACGAATACAGCTATACTGGTTTCTTCCTTTATGAAATGTGAAAGAAGAGAGATCAATAGACTTACCGGTGTCTTCCGTTTGTCCCTCGATCCAATCTCCCTTCTCTTTGGGTGTTCACAGCTACTTGCCTTCCTGCTTATCCAGCTACAACTTCCTGCAAGATCACAAGAGAACAGCTACTTGCGACAAGAGAACAACTACTTGAGACAAGAGAAGAACACTACACAAAGACAGATGTTCACATTCATAACTAGTTTAGGGTTAGAAATAAACCAAATACACTAATACATTTATACATCAAAATACATCAGCATATAGGAGAAACCAAGATAGCTTTATTGATGAATAACAAGGTTCAGGAAGAGATACAACCAGAGGGCTCCAATCCAGCATCTCCTTCCCAGCAAATGGAATTCCTATCTTCAGCCCCTTCAAAGCATTAAGCACCCAATGATTCCAGTCTCAAACCAACAACAATTCTTTGCAATAATAAAATTCCAGCCTCTTAGATCTCATGGAGGAGAGATCCATATATAGATGTTTGGAGAGAGGATGAGTCAGCTTGAGATCTGACTAGTGTCCTCTCCCTCTGTCAGTTCTTGAGTCCACTTGGAGGTTCTTGCTTCCACTTGGAGATTTGGAACCTCTTACTCATCACCAGTCGAATTCCCTGAGGCAAGTGTCATTTTGGAAGCTTCCTGGGTTCTGACACCTTGAGGAATGAGTCTGCCACTTGTCCAATCTCGCTCAGCGCAGGTAGCCAGTGTTGGAGTTGACATTCAGCGCAGGTAGCCAGTGGAGCCATTGACATTCAGCGCAGATGGTCAGTGGAGCAGTTGACATGATCCTGAATTGACTTGTTTTTGAGCAGTTTCAGGTGGAGAACTTTTGTGAATTGCTGTGGTTTGTTAGCCTTGTTCCTCTAGGGGTAGGAACAACATGTTTAGGGACTTTGGATCCCTTAGATTATGGACATTTCATGCTCAATGCTGTAAGGCACAAAAATGTCTATAACAAGAGGGGTTGATTTTCAATGCTCTTTTAGGGCCAAATTCTTTTGTCTTGACACAAGTAGGGGTTGATTTAGCTAAGCATCGATCAATCCGATGGTTGTCCTTGGTTTCCTTCACCACTTCCTCTAGAGACATGGTGTTTGGAGTTTGATTTTGGAGGATGTGTTCCATCAAATCATCTTCATCAGGCTTCCCTCCTCCTATGGCAGTTTCTAGGGTCTAGATTTGGGAGGAGTAGACTTCATCTTCTTCCTCCTCTTCTAGCCATAAAGGTAAGTCATGTTCTACAGATGGTTGAGCAGGAGGGTATAGGACCAACTTCTTGGATAGATGTCTATTTTTTATAGTCATATTTCTAGCTCTCCATCTTATGTAGTTATCGGTAATGGCTAACCAAGGCCTCCCAAGGATGAGAGGTAACCATTAAATTTGGTCTTAGGTTGGGGAAATAAGAAGTCTGCAGGGTATTCCGAGGAATCAATGGAGACCATCACATCCTCAACAATCCCCTCAGGGGCTACTATGGATTGGTCTCCAAGCTGCAGGACTGTTGTGGTCTTTCTTAATGATCCCTCGAGATTCAACTTGAGCATAGTGTCCTTAGTCATTACATTGATGGCAGCCCCAAGATCAATCAAGATATGGGGGAAATGGTGCCATCGATGTGTACATCTACTACAGGGCTCCTAGGGTCTAAATAATTTGGGCAAATTACCTACCCCAACATTAAGTCGGACAATTGTCCAATGACATTAATGGTATGGGTGTCTCTTTTTCGCCTTCATGGATGTTTGAAACACTTCTCTTTAATCATCTTTTTGTAAATGGGTACATCTTTAATAGCTTGGAGAAGTGGGATTTTGACACATAGATTTTTCAACTCACCCAGAAGTTCATTCTCTTCTGGGGTATGCTGGATTGGATGGGTTAATCTTTCAGGAAAGGGTGGTGGATTTAATTTAGGCATACTTTCCTCTCTTTCCTCACTCTCCCTAGGTAGATATGGAGGTTGGTTATCTGGGAGCACTCTCCTAGACCTAAGGTTGATTTCATGAATTTCCATAGCATAAGCAGGGTAGGATGTCTCTCCACCATAGACATGTTGTGCCTATCTCTTGTTCAGGTTCGAGTTTAGTTGGGCAAGCATCTGAGGTTTTTGAGGTGGAGAAGGGTGTAAAAGCTGTGATTGAGATGGAGGTGAAGGCAATAAAGCTGGAGCATTGTTATATGGGGGCGTCCACCCCTGGGGTGGTGCATTCCACTGAGGTTGTGGAGGAGTATATGACTGAAATGGTTGATTGGTTGGCTAGGAATGGTATTGAGGTGAAAAAGACTAGGGAGAAGGTGTAGACCAGGAGGGATGAGCAGGGGGGCACCAAGAGGGAATGTATGTGTTTTGATTAGGTTTGTAATATGAATAAGATGACCCTTGCATGGCTTGCTAGTATGGTCGAGGCCCATGAGGACTCCTTTGATTTATGTAGCAAATTTTTTCAATCACCCCTCAGTTCCTTGATACACAACTTTTAGTCTAGGTAGAAAAGGGAACTTGTCTGTGGAGTGGTTTTCCTCATAGACCGAGTAGATTTCTATAAGGTTCAATGGAAATTCATTCAAAGGGTGCCTCCTTGTGAATCTAGGGCATAAGATGGATAATGCTCTCTCTGCTTCCTCCTGCTTCCTATTGATTTGCATAGTGTCTATCTGCAAGGCAAGGGTTTGTAGCATTTCACTCTTAAAATCTTCCAACATGTTCCCAATTTCGCTTTTTATAAATGTGTTGGAAGAGGATGAGTTGGCCATTGTTTGACTAACCCTACCCATTTTTTTAGCTGCCCTAGAATGATTCTTTAAAATGGCCTTGATATCCTCATAGGGTAGCTGGGAGATGTCCCCTCCTGATAGCAGGTTTAGGGTTTCTAGGAGATCTTCCCTGATCCCCCTGAGAAGGACTAACAGGATCAAGTGTGCACCTGGCCCTTTTATAGCTGAGATGGAATCTTTCCTCATAATCCTCTAAGGACTCATCATGTCCTAAGGTCATTCTAAAAATTTCCTCTTTGGTATCTTTGGACTTGCAGTAGTCCCTATACTTGTTGTTGAAAGCTTGCTGCAACTGAGCCTAGGTTGTTATATATCTGACCCAAAAATATATGAAAATAAAAAGATACCCAAGAAATAAGAAGATCTGAATATAGAAATGCTTCACTTTATTGATCAAACCCTTAAGGTAGGGCAACACCATACATTCACTCCTTAAGGAAGGAGAACACTCCACAAGCCATATGCTTGTTCATGCAATAATCGTTAACATCTCTCAATGGGGAGTCTCTAGCCTCTATATAGGCCTCATACATACAATACCATGGGTCATTACCATGGTTCCCTCAATACCATCTATCTAATACCATGGGATTATTACATTATTGCTAACTACTTGTGGTCCCTTACATGATACGGGTTAACCACTTTATTTATTGCTATGGCCCATCCCATTATTACATTATTCCCTCAGGTACCTCTCTCTATACCCCATACTAACCCCCTAGGTATACTACATTCCACCCCCCCTTAAACATGTTTCGTCCTCAAAACATAAGAAGAACACAAATAATAAGATCTAATCAAAATAGTAGTCCACTGATACCATGCACATGCATCTAGCCATCCCAGAGAAAGGTAAACCCTTGATCTAGCTAGTGCCTCGCTCACTTCAGATGGAAGTTGAACCTGGTGGCTCTTCTGTATTGTTGTGTTGTGGTTGGATCATTGCCCCTATCTATCTATCATGATTGGGTTGTTGTCCTTGTTACTGATTCGTTGCCATCTTCTTGGTTGTTTTCTTGTGGGGTGATGTGGGTGGTGATATGCTGAAGTTTTAACCAATGGTGTATCTTTCTTTAATTCACCAGCTAATGGAGCCTGATTGGTATCTGGTACATGTTGTGGTACTTGCTGTTGTTTCTTATCTTCCAATATGACTTTAACCACAGATTCCTCATTTGATGTATCATTACATGTAACATTTTCTGCTTCAGCCTCCTTGGACTCTACCTGTTGTTCTGGTACCTGGTTTGATGTTTGTGTTTGGTTTTCGACCATCAAGGGTTCATCATCTGATGTGTCAATCCCTGGAACATCTTCTACTTCAGCCTCTTTGTACTCTACCTGTTTATTGATGGAAATATCCTGTAATGCAATTTTCTTTTTTTTATACCAGAGCTTCAGGAATTTCTTCTGCACATTAATATTGATAGTACCCACGGATTCCATCCAAGGGTATCCCAAAACAATATCCACATTCGCCATATCTGAAGCATAAAAATCTGAATGCAATACATACTTGTCCATAAAAATCTTCAAATCTTTATAAACTTGCACTTCCTCATTATTAACTTGTGTGTGCTCCATTTGTTTTGCTGGAACTTGCAATTTTTTTTCCAAATTGACATTTATAAGACTTTGCTTGCAACTAGGATTTATAAACACAATGATCTTCTCCTTCTAAATATATCCATGAACCTGTAAGAAGCAGATACCAGTAGAAAATAACCCCACATGTTTCTCATTATCTTGTTTTCTAGCATGAGACCATCTGTCTAAAAGGAATTTTTCAAATTCTTCATTGAGCAAGTTGGAACACTTTTTTTTGTTAAGTAATTCCCACCATGAGGCCGCCTCATCTTTAAAATTAGCCACTACCCAAAATTTCCAATGTTTTGTCCATAATGACTTTTTTTCTTTTATGTATTCTTCAATAGTAGGACCATTATCTTTTCCTATAAAATATAGAACCACCATGAAGAGGGTTTTGAAAAAAATTCACTTACTTGGTGAAAATTCGAAATGGCTACAATTTAGTCAATATTACTCAGAAACCCTATTATAAACTATTTTTAGAAATGGAACAACCATTCTAGATCTTCCCTTGTGATAGAAATCCTGATCTAGGCACTGGAATTTTAGATTTCAATTGCAACTGTCCAGCTGTTACAAAAATTTCTGAAAAATGAGCTGATTTTAAATCACAATATCTCCCTCATATGGACTCCGATTCGACTGATTTTTTTTTGAAATTGGATATTTTTTGGCAAGGAACCCAGATATGCAATTAGATTCTGCAAATGTTGACCCAGAACATACAGATCTGATCTTCAAACTCGACGGCCCGAAAAATGTCTACAACACAACTAATTTTTTAAATCAACGATATCTCTCTCATCCGGACTCTGATTCAGCCAATTGTTTTTTCTCAAATTGGGTATTTTTTTGTAAAAACCTAGATTTGCAATGATATTCTACAAAATTTTCACCAGAATGTATAGATTTGATCTGCAAACTTGTCGCCCTAAAAAATGTCTACAACACAGCTGATTTTTAAATCAGTGATATCTCCCTCATTTGGACTACGATTTGGGTGATTTTTTTTTCAAATTGGGTATTTTTTGCAAAAAACCTAGATCTGCAATTAGATTCTACAAATTTTGCGCAAAAACATACAAATATGATCCGCAAATTCGCTGCCCTGAAAAATTTCTACAAAACAACTGATGTTTTAAATCAGTGATATCTCCCTCATTCGGACTCCGATTAGGCCGATTTTTTTTTCAAGGAACCTAGATCTGCAATTAGATTCTACAAATTTTCACCAAAATGTATAGATATGATCTGCAAACTCTCCGCCCCAAAAAATGTCTACAACACAGCTGATTTTTAAATCCGCAATATCTCCCTCTTCCGGACTCCGATTCGGCCGATTTTTTTCTTTTCAAATTGGGTATTTTTTCACAAGAAACCCATATCTGCAATTCAATTCTAGAAATATTTCCCCAAAATGTACATATTTGATATGCAAACTTGTCGCCCCAAAAAATGTCTGTAACACAACTAATTTTTAAATTAGTAATATCTCCCTCATTTGGACTCTGATTCGGCCGTTTTTTTTTTCAAATTGGGTATTTTTTTTCAAGGAACCCAGATCTACAATTATATTCTACAAAATTTTTCCTAGGACGTATAGATATGGTTTGAAAACTCGCCACCACAAAAAGTTCCTACAAAAAATAAAAATAAAAATTCTGCTTTGCCTAAGAAAGTGCTCTGATACCACTTGTTATATATCTGACCCAAAAATATATGAAAATACAAAGATACCCAAGAAATAACAAGATATGAATATAGAAATGCTTCACTTTATTGATCAAACCCTTAAGGTAGGGAAACACCATACATTCACTCCTTAAGGAAGGAGAACACTCCACAAGCCATATACCTATTTATACAATAATCCTTAACATCTCTCAATGGGGAGTGTTTAGCCTCTATATAGGCCTCATACATACAATACCATGGATCATTACCATGGTTCCCTCAATACCATCTATCTAATACCATGGGCTTATTACATTATTGCTAACTACTTATGGTCCTTTACATGATACGGGTTAACCACTTTATTTATTACTATGGCCCATCCCATTATTACATTATTCCCTTGGGTACCTCCCTCTATACCCCATACTAACCCCCTAGGTATACTACATAGATGGTGATACTATCCCCAGGTAAACCCATGAACCAACATAGGGCTACATCCTTGAGAGTGGATGGGAATAATTTTAACTTTTGATCATCAGAGGTCTAATCATAAGTTCTGCATATGACAACAAATTCGAAAAAAAAGTATCTAGATCTTCTAAGATCAGGCCATGGAAGTGAGGAAGAGCAGAGGGGATTATGTTTTTCATCTTGGCGTCCCAATTAGTTTCTCTGATGGGAAAAACACCCTCAATTCTTTCCCTATCTTCCCTTTCATTTATATTTTCAACCATTATGTCAGTGGGAATGGTTTCTTCTTCTTCCCCTATAGGCTTTTCAAAAATATTTGGTTGTTCGCCTAAGGGGTGCTCTAATTCACAACCACCGAAGAAGAGAGAAGGTTGGTTGTTTGAAGTGGTGGGGGTATTTGGTGGAAATTTTCCTAAGTTATCCCTATTCCTACGAGGCATGAAAAGAGTGTTTTTGTTTTATTTTTCAAGCTTTAAGACTGATTACAAAATAGAAAAGACAAAGTGAATTGAAACTAACTGCTAAATGGAATCAATTGCAGAATGGAAAAGAAAGCAAACCAACTTAAAACTACTTTGTAGAATGGTACTAATAGCATAATGAAAGAGATAAGAAATGGAAGAAAGAAAACAAAAATCACATCTACTCAGACACCTTCTTGACAACGATGCCAAAAAGTGATGAGCACCAGTATTGCAACAAGGATGTTGCAACTCCTGGGAATACCAACTTTACTTCATCAACCCAAGGTTCGTACAAACTTGGAGGTGACAGTGCGGTATATACAAATAGATGTATTGGGTCTACTCTTTGTCACTGCTGAGCTGGGGTGATAGACCACTAGGGTTTCTCAAACCATCCTTCTATTGATTAGAAGAAGTCTGATTACCAATTGATAGAGGAGAATTTTACCCTAATTGAGAGAATTGCAATGCTACTTACTGCAGTAATGAAAGAATGAAAGAAATGCCTACAAAACACATAACTCAACTAGATATTTTTTAATATAACTTGTTTTCAATAATAACTATAATTTAACACATGTGAAGTCCTAACTATCCTAAGCATGAAGTCTAATCTAAACAAGTACTTAACTACTGTGTGCAAGAATGAATATAAAGACTTTTTCTTTTTATCTTTTTGTAAAAATGTAAATGCTAATCCTTCTTGGTTGCATGGTAGGTGAGATAGGTGTGGAGGGAGATGAGTGCAATGGTTCATAGGGCATGGGAGGAAAGAAGGAGTCTACTCCTAGATTTAGTGATGTTTTTTTCACAATTCGGGCTCAAAACAGGCCACTACAGGTTTTCCTACAAGATGTCCTAGTTCACCTACAGGATCCCCTGTTTTCCTACAGGAACAGGCTGAAAGCATATGGAGTGGTTTGAAAGGTGGAATGGAGCTTAGAGAAGGTGAGTAAGGAGGAAATAATGTAAGGGAGTGGTAGGCACTCACTCAGAACTCAAATCAAATCTTTATGATCATTGGATTTTCTCAAGAATCATGGGAAGTTTTCCTTGTAAAACAAGAATCCAAATTGAGAACTTAGTGGATTTTGGCAATCATGGGTGGATATGGTTAGCCTGAGGCTAATGATATGAGGTATTCCTGCAATGGAGAAACTCCTGCAACATATAAATCATTGTTGGCATTTATCCATAAATTCATCTCAGAACAAGAAGGGTTTGCTAAAATATAAGAAAACATAATTTGCATCATTTATTTGCCAAGTTCATGCATGGGAATGCTTGAAACCATTGGTGAAAGTAACATGAAATCTAACGCAAGACCTAAGATATCAGAAATTTCAATTGTACCCTCTCTTCTAAAACTGAAAGATGATGACCTAATTAGCATCAAAACCCTAAATTTCATAAGAAACCAAAATTCTCTCTTTCTTTGGGCTGAATGGGAATTTTTCCTCAAGCCATGGTCCTAGGAAGTGAGGAATAAGGTAAGATCCACTTATTATTAGACTTTTTTGAAAATTTTATTATCTCTATAATGATATTGTTAGGTCTATTTACAAATGGAAGCAAACTAATCAAATCTACCAATACTTGCAAATTAACAACACCAAAATCAGTTTAACAACTAACTGTGAGATAACCTAAGCATACATGTACAGTAAGAGGAACCTCTACTGCTAGGGTTGGGCATGGGTGTGGAGCCTAATTATCTTCTTTATTTAGAGATATCGCCACATCAGACCCCAGTTCGTAATGTGGTGGCAACACCGCCCGTAAAATGTACGCCACCAGGGGGGGCGACGACAATTATTTAGAGCCCCCCCTAGTAGGGGATCGAGGGCTGCGCCCCCGAAGCTAAAAATAGGTGTAAAACTTCCATGTAAAATGTTGTAATTTTGTAGTCAATCTGGGTCGTTCATTAGGCGGATATTTGACGGTAGAAGTTATGTTTAATTTAGGGTTTTTTGCCCTAGAAGGAAACCCCTCGCTATATATGAGGGAATTGTATTGCGTCTATGTAGATCTATATTCTGAGTGAGAAAGAGAGAGGAGATTGTGTGAGAGAGAAGAGGGAATTACATCGGATTTTTTGTAGGTTGTATCTCTTCAGTTTGCTGGATAATATAAAAGGAAGGACTAGTTGTTTCTCCTCGGATGTAGCCCAAATTGGGTGAACCTCGTATATCTATGTGTCTCTTATTTTATGCATTTTCTGTGTTTATATTTCTGCAATATTTTATTTGTTCCATTGCTCTGTGATATATAATTTTCTAACAACTGGTATTAGAGCTGAAGGTCTATTTGGATGATAAACTCGCATGAGAGAAGGGTTCCTAGTTCGAGTGGGAACAATGGCAGAAGATGGTAGGTTTAGGGTCGAAAAATTTAATGGCCAAAACTACCAGTTGTGCAAGATGCAGATGGAAGATTATCTGTATCAGAAAGATCTGTACCTACCATTGAGTGGAAAGAAAAAGAAGCGGATGAGTATGATAGACATGGAATGGGATATTCTCGACAGAAAGGCACTTGGAACAATACGGCTGTGCCTAGCGGCGTCGGTAGCCTTTAATATTTAAAAGGAAACAACGACAAAGGGTTTAATGTCGTCATTGGCCAAACTATATGAAAAACCCTCGGCCTAAAATAAGGCATTTCTTATGAAGCATTTATTTAATATGAAGATGTCAGAAGGTAGATCTGTCGCTGATCATTTAAATGAATTTAATATATTTGCCAGTCAGTTAAGTTCAGAGGGAGAGGGACGGAGTCACTCACTATTCATATCGTGAGGGATTTATCGCTCGACCATAAGGTCCGGAGGCGCTCGACTGTTAAGGAGAGGGCCGCCATCGCCGCCATCGTCGGGGTAACTTTTGATGATGAAGTTAGGGCTATGTTATTTCTATGCACATTGCCAGAAAGTTGGAATGGTTTAGTTATGGCCATTAGTAACTCTGTCTCTAGATCTAGTACTTTAAATTTTGATGATGTTGTTGGTGCAATCCTTAGTGAGAAAATGCGACGGAAAAGCTTCGATGAGACATCAGGTAATGCTTTGACTACAGAGACTAGGGGAAGAAAAATGGAAAGAGGAAAGAGCCTAGGATATCGCAGTAAGTAAAGGAAAGGCAGATCCAAGTCCAGATCGGGGATAGTGTGCTAGAAATGCATGAAGAAAGGACACCTGAAGAAACACTACAAGTCTTGGAAGGGAAAAGAAGGAGTCGTGCAACAAGAACACAATCATGAAGTGAATGTGACAGGTGATGTATTGCAAGATGCTTTGATTCTTTTATTAGAAAATATTATTGATGCCAGGGTGGTAGATTCAGGGGCCTCATTCCATGCCACACCTGATAGGAAACATTTTCATGATTATGTTCAAGGAGATTTTGGATAGGTTCGATTGGGTGATGATAAACCCTATAAAATCATTGGAATGGGTACAATTTTCATAAAACAACAGAATGGAAATCAGTTGTTGTTGAAAGAGGTAAGGCATGTTCCAGATCTGAAGAAAAATCTAATTTCAATGGGGTAGTTGGGAGATGAAGGTTGTGTGACTAATTTTACAAATAAAACTTGGAAGGTCACTAAAGGAGCCCTGGTAATAGCAAAAGGAGAAAAGGTTGGTACATTATATTTATGAAATGGTATTTCTAATTTTGTTAATTCTTTAAACTCTACAGGAGAAGATACGACATTGTGACATCATAGGCTTGGGGACATGAGTGAGAAGGGGATGCAGATTCTTCACTTAAGAATTTTTTTCCAGGTTTGAAGCATGTTGATTTATAATTCTGTGAGAATTGTGTTTATGGAAAACATAAGAGAGTTAGATTCCTCAGAGTTGGGAAAGAAAAGAAGAGCGAAAAATTAGAGCTTGTGCATAAAAATATATGGGGACTTGCTCAGGTATCATCTTTTGGTGGCTCTTGTTATTATGTTACTTTTATTGATGATGCAACTAGAAAAACCTGGATTTATTGTATTCGAAATAAATCTGATGTATTTGATACTTTCAAGAAATGGAAAGCTTTGGTTGAAATGAGACAGGAAAAATGTTTAAGTGTCTTAGATCAGACAATGGAGTTGAATATTGCAACAAAGAGTTTTATAGGTATTGTTCAGAGAATGGAATTCGTATAGAGAAGACAGTTCCAAGAACACCACAAGAAAATGGTGTGTCAGAAAGGATGAACAAGGCAATCATGGAGCATGCAAGGTGCATGAGGTTTCATGTAGGATTGCCTTCACAATTTTGGACAGATGCTATAGATACTTTTGTTTATCTAATAAATAGAGGGCCTTCAAGTTACTTGGATGGTGGTATTAAAGAGGAAACATGGACAGGTAAACAAGTAAACTACTCATTTTTAAAGACTTTTGGTTGTGAAGCCTTTGTCCACATTAATAAAGAAAATAAAACAAATTTTGAGGCAAAATCAAATAAATGAACCTTTATTGGATATGGTGTTAATGATTTTGGTTATCTCTTTTATAATTATGAAAAAAAAAATCATTAGGATCAAAGATGTCATATTCAATGAAAAGGTTTTGTATAAGGATCAAATGCAGGAAAAGAAAGAGGAAAAAGAAAACAGAGAATACACAATGCTTGATGAGATCATAGAAAAAGTGAAAGTTCCTGAAAATCATAGTGATCAACAGCCATAACAACAACAACAACCACAACAGTAACAAGCACCTCAAACGCTTAAAAGTGGTGTTAGAAGATCTACCGGGATAAGTAGACCCCCTGAATGAACTCTCCTTCATTATATTATGTATTGTTGACTGATTCTAGTGAACCAGAATGTTATGAAGAAGAAGTGCAGGTAGAAATCAGGAAGAAATGGGAGCAAGCCATGAAAGAAGAGATGGAATCCTTAGCACATAACCAAATGTGGGACTTAGTCAGGTTTCCTGCACGTAAAAAAACATTGCAGAATAAATGGGTTTATAGGTTGAAGGAAGAAGATGGAGGTAGACAAAGGTATAAAGCTAGATTTGTGGTGAATGAGTTTGCATAGAAAAGGGTATAGAATTTGATGATATATTTTCTCCTGTTGTTAAAATGACTTCAATCATAACTATTTTAAGTCTAGTAGCAGCTGAAGACTTGCATCTTGAGCAGTTAGATGTAAAGACAACCTTTCTCTATTAGGTCCCTATAGTACTAGTGTAACCCCTTATTTTTATTACTGCAACCCCCTTATTAGACTGTTGTGCCCATGTAGTCCCCATATTGTTATTATTGTTCCTCATAGAAGCTCGCTATTGTTATTGTTATGCCCTTACATTATTATTGTTATGTCAGCTCTAACTATATTATGACCCCTTAGACTCCTATATATAGAAAGGATGTCTTGTCATTTGTATCATCCAAGAATTTTTCATTGGTGTAACGTAAAGGAGGTTTCCACCTCAAAGAGGCTGATTTCTAAGGCATTGATCTATCTTTTCTATCTTTTTGTGAGTTGGTTTCATAACGTTTAGTATTAGAGCTTTGGATTCTAGGGTTTTGCTGCTCCAAATAGGTCATTGTGGCATTTTCTCTATAATTGTTTCACTACAAAGTTTCAGAAGCTAAAATAAAAACCCATTTGAGAAGAAATATTTTTGAACCTTGGGTTTGAATTTCCAATCTTGTCTCGCTATATTTTCGGAGATATGATTTGAGGCAGTTAGGGTTTTTGCAAGCTCCAAAATTCCATATAAAATAGGTCACCGTGGAATTTACGCTATAATGTTTTTCTACGAAGGTTCAAACTCTCAAATTAAAACCCATTTGAGTCAAAATCTTGTTGAATCTTAGGCCCGAATTTAAGATCTTTTTTCGCTATATTTTCGGAGATACAGTCCAAGCCATTTAGGGTATCTACAGGCTCCTGAATTAAATCATAAATAGGTGACCTGGGGAAGATTGTCATAACTTTCTCTCTAAGAATCATATTGAAATGTTGTAAGAAGTTATAGAAAGAGGACAGAATATAATTTTCTTTGTATTTTTTTTAGGTCCGAAGGTCGAAACAATAACACGTGGCACTTCGTACAAGTATGCTCTATCGAAAAATTATATAAGCAGGCCATCTTGGGAGATTGGGTATAACTCTTTCTTGGAGAATCCAATATTGATCAGATTGGTGGGGTTAGAAAGAGGATCCAAAGAGCTACCACAACAAGCAATTTCTGAAATTGGAGATACGAAATTACATAGCTACAATCATTTCAATATCAAGTTCCTAAAATCAAGAAAAAGCGATATGAGGAAGTTTGATGGCAAGGATCCAGTAAATTGGATACTACAGATGGAGCAATATTTTGATCTACATGGTGTACAATTGTTACAAAAGGTACATATTGCATCTTTATATTTAGAACCGAATCAATTTTTATGGTATAAAGGTATTTTTTCTCGTAAAGCACTTGTCACTTGGTCAATTTTCATGGAGGAAATGATAGCACAGTATGAGGATACAAAGAGAAACACCTTCTTTAGCTAATTGATAAATCTTTAAAAAAAGGGTTCAATGGCAGAGCACATTGAGGACTTCCAAAAATTGAATATAAGGGTAAATGATATTCTAGAGAAGCAAAGGATTGATGTCTTCATAGGGAATTTAAAGGATAACATTCAACATGAGGTTCATCTTTTGGAACCTGATTCATTGGAGAAGGCATTCAGGTTGGCAAGAAAATTTGAAAACGGAATTATGGAAACAAGGAATCCTACCACTCACAATTATAAATATGGAAGTGTTTTTTCTCCTAGCCTTCCATAACCTACAAGGTTTACACCACAACAATTGAAATAAAAAAGAGAAAAAGGGCTTTGTTACAGTTGTGATAACAAATACACTAAAGGTCATAAGTGTACTAAGAAGAAATTATTGTACATAGATTGTGAAGAGGAGGAAGAAAAGGATCAAGAAATGTCAAAAGAAGAGGATATACACCAGGAATCAACCCTAGATAAAGAAGAAATTAATCCAACCATATCTTGTAAAGCATAGGAAAGAATTACCACTCCTCAAACTCTAAAGATAGAAGGACATATCAAGAAGAAAAAGTTTCAAGAAGTGAAAGATCACATTGAGCATCAAGAAATGAATTTGGTCATATCTTGTAATACATTGGCAAGAATTACCACTCCTCAAACTCTTAAGATAGAAGAACAAATCAAAAAGAAAAAGGTTCAAGCAATGAAAGATCACATCGAGCATCAACAACAAGTTCACCAACTTCTAAAGGATAACCCCACTTTGGTGCAGAATAGAATGAAACAACAGTTAGATCAACATCGTAGCAAAAGAAGTTTTGATATAGGCGATTAGATATTTTTACGAATACAACCATACAAACACATTCCCTCAAGAAATCTAAGAAGGATAATAAATTATCACCAAAGTATTATGGTCCTTACAAGGTGCTGCAAAAGATTGTTACTATGGCATACAAATTGGAGCTTCCTGCATGTTCTCGAGTGCCCCCAGTTTTCCATGTTTCACGCTTAAAGAAGGTTATAGGTGACAAGCTCCCAGTTCAAACAATATTGTCGGAACTTGATGAGGAAGGAAAAATCATATTGGAACCTACAGCAGTCACGGAAACAAGAACCTAACAACTATGAAATCGATCAATTTCAGAGCATCTCATCAAGTGGAAGAACTTACCCACTAAAGATTCCACATGGGAGGATGAGAATTTTATACAGAAGCATATAGAACTACTCAAGCATTGAGGACAACAATTTTTGAAGGATAGGGGCATGTTAGGTCCCTATACTACTAGTGTAACCCCTTATTGTTATTACTACAACCCCCTTATTATATTTTTGTGCCCATGTAGTCCCCGTATTGTTATTATTGTGCCCCATATAAGCCCACTATTATTATTGTTGTGCCCTTACATTATTATTGTTATGTCGACTCTGATTACATTATGACCCCTTAGACTCCTATATATAGAAAGGATGTCTTGTCATTTGTATCATCTAAGAATTGTTCATTTGTGTAATGTAAAGGAGGTTGCCCCTTGAAGAAGTTGATTTCTAAGGCGTTGATCTATCTTTTCTATATTTTTGTGAGCTGGTTTCATAACATTCTCCATGGCGATTTGGAGGAAGAGATACATATGCATCGGCCACAAGGATATGAGGTTAAAGGGAAGGAGAAACTAGTGTGCAGGTTGAAGAAGAGCTTGTATGGCTTAAAACAGGCTCCAAGGCAGTGGTATCTAAAATTTGACAGGTTTATGTTTGAACAAGGTTATACTAGATGTCACTTTGATCATTGTGTTTATCTCAAAAGGAAAAATGATGGCAGCTATATTATATTGTTATTGTATGTAGATGACATGCTTGTTGCAGGTTCTAACATGCAGGAAATAAATGTGCTTAAAAGAAAATTGGCAAACTCTAATGCAATGAAGGATTTGGGTGTTGCAAAACAAATCCTTGGTATGAGAATAACCAGAGACATGAAGAATCGAAAATTAACATTATCTCATAGTGAGTACATAGAAAGGTGTTGAAAAGATTTAATATGCAGAATGCAAAACCAGTTAGTATACCTTTGGCTAGCCATTTCAAACTAAGTAAGGAGGTGTAACCCAAGACTCAAGAAGAAATGGATTATATGTCTAAATTTCCATATGCATCAGCAGTTGGAAGCTTAATGTATGCAATGGTCTGCACAAAGGCCTGATATTGCACATGCAGTGGGAGTTGTAAGAAGGTATATGAACAATCCAAGAAAAGAACATTGGATGGCAGTGAAGTGGATTCTCGGGTATTTGAGAGGTACCACAAATCAAGCATTATGCTTTGGTTTTTCAAACATTTCTCTACAGGGATATGTTGATGCAGATATGGCAGGTGATAGAGATAAAATGAGGAGCAAAACAGGGTATGTGTTTGTTGTAGGTAGAACAGTTGTTATTTGGGTTTCAAACATGCAAAGTGTTGTTTCACTCTCAACAATGGAAGTAGAGTATGTTGCGACTATAGAGGCTAGTAAAGAAATGATTTGGTTATAAAGGTTTCTTAATGAATTGGGTAAGAAGTAGGAGTTTGGCAGTTATACAGTGGCAACCAGAGTGCAATACATCTTGCAAAGAACTCTGCATTTCATTCCAAGACTAAACATATACAGCTCAAGTACCATTTCATATGGTCAGTGTTGGAAGATGGAAAGTTGAAGCTAGAAAAGATACACACTAGCCAGAATCCTGCATATATGTTAACGAAAGCTGTAACCAAGGAGAAAATGAGATTTTTCTCAATTTCTATTGGTCTTCAAGTATGATGAAGAAGATGAGAAACAACTCGGTCCAAAGTGGGGTCATTATCTAGCAAATGAAGCAGCGGTGGAGCTGCTATAATTAGTCTCCAAGTGGGAGATTGTTGGGTGTGGAGCCTGATTATCTTCTTTATTTAGAGGTATCACCATATTGGACCCCAGTTTGTAATGTGGTGGCAACGTCGCCAAGGGGGGTCCATGGGGGGGTGATGACGATTATTTGGATCACCCCCTGGTGGGGGATTGGGGGCAACACCCTCGAAGCTAAAAATAGATGTAAAATTTCCTTGTAAAATGTTGTAATTTTGTAGTCAATTTGGGACATTCATTAGGCAGATATTTTACGGTATAGGTTATGTTTAATCCGCAATCGCCTGAATCTCGAGACGCTCTTCGAACCAATCGTATACTTTATTGAGATAGGTAAACTGAAATTCCCCCTCTAAAAACTGTACATGAGAATTTCCCTTCATACGGATTGAACAAGAACACGCAAATGCGTCTTTAGTTTGCTAGATAATATAAAAGGAAGGACTAGTTGTTTCTCCGTGGACGTAGCCCAAATTGGGTGAACCACGTATATCTATGTCTATCTTGTTTTATGTGTTCTCCATGTTTATATTCTGCAATATTTAATATGTTCCATTTCTCTGTAATATATAATTTTCTAACACTAACCCAAGAGCTTCAACCCTCTGAGTCAAATCAGTGTTGGATCAAGATAATGCTACTCATTTTCATTAACATATCAAAAATATACATAAAAGTGTTTGTCGCAATCCTTCATCTAGAAAACTACTTAGCTATCTTGCCTAAAACATCCCCATCCTAATGAGGCTCTAGGCATATTTATTTATACAATCGAAGTTTCCAACAACTTCCTTAAATCTAGGGAGGCTTGACTCCCAATCTTGAGATTAACTTGTTCTTAACTATTACTAGCTTGCTTTCCAATGATCCTCATGAATCAGCTGCTTGCAACTCCGAGCTGGTGTGATTTGATTGAGGGATCTTCGAGTGAGTGAGGATTTAAGGAGGCAGATCCTGTCTCTTATAATCTCTCTCTGCTTGTCTCATTTGAGTTCCTACACCCTAATTAGCCACAATTTTCTCCCAAAACTTGCAACCAATGCACATTATACCACTAGACATGATATCTTACTTTTACTCATCTCATTCAAAAAATTATTTTTAGAACATGTAAATAATTACGAGAAGAGTTGATTTTAGTAAGCTAGAGGTGCATTAAGGTCCATATATTTTACCCATTGATGAGCCTCATCAACAACCCCTAGTTGATTTCCCATGTAAATAAATAAAAATAAGACCAAGGTCATGGGACACATATTCCAAGCTGAATGTTGGGAAAAGCATAGTGATAGGGATCACTATTGATGAATAAATGGATATGGAAATTGGCAAAGGCAAAGAGGCATTAATTGGCTTTTTATTTATTAAAATAATGGAAAATAGGAGAAAAGGGAGATGGAATGTCACAAATTTGCATGAGAGGGAAATTCATGGAAAATTAAGGAAAACTGAAGAAATGGAGGACTCAATGATAAAAAGGCTTCTGAGGATCAATTCGCAACCTTTTTTCAGTTTTAGCTTGGAGCTCTCTTCTATTCTCTCACTCCCCCATACTATTGCACTCTTAGTGCATTCTTGGAGCATGCTTGGAGCACTCTAGTATTCACTTGGATTTGGAGAAAGAAGGCAAAGGAAAGAAGGAAACCACAAGGGAACAATTGGATTAGCCACTACAACTAGATTACTTTGTTGGTAACAAGTTGCATGTGTGTTTTCCTTGTTGATTTATGGATGCATGGTGTATGAAAGTGATTATATGGTCATGTGCTATCATTGGCATGGAGAATTTCCTAGAATGACATTGGTTTTAGTGTTGTCTTTACATTTCCTGGATAGCCATGGTGTTGTGGGTTTTCCTATTTGATTGTTTTCTGGTTGGTGATCATAATTCGTTATGGTTGTGGGTTGGAACAAACATTCTTGAAGCCGTGGAACAACTTGGGTTGAGTTACTAGTCCTAGAGTCTAGGTTGGGATAAACGTTTTGGAGCCCTTGGTGGGTTGAGTTACTTGTCCCTGGAGTCGGGTTGGACAAATGTTTTGGAGCCCTAGAAAGATGTGGGTTGAGTTACTAGTTCCTGGAGCCTTGGACAACTTGGGTAGAGACCGATTTGGTTGGTGTTAGTGATGTCCGACCATGAGGTGGAATCACTGGTTGAGGGTTGAGGTGGTTTAGCCTTTGGAAGCCCTAGTTTGGTTTTGTTTGGTTTATTCCATGAGATCCCACATTCATTCTTGGAATATGGTGTGGGGGTGATTGGTTGAAAGAGATATTTGGTTCAGCTCAATCTATGGTCGGGTGGTACATGGAAGTCCCTGACTTGGTTGGTATTTTCATATATTAATAAGAGTTATTATTCTATTGTGATTCATGCATATTTGTAGCGATTATGTTGGTGATATTATGGTTGAGTTGCCATGGTTCCTATGCTAGTTATTTACTGGTTATTTGTTGGTTACATGATGTATGTTATTTATGGCTCCTATCATGAATGGTTTAGTTATTGATTGGTTGATGAATGTATGGACTAATAAGTGTTGTTGCAGCTATGTGGATAGGGAATAGGGTATTTTCGATGATTCTTAGATGAATCTCATACTTTTATGATTAGATATGCATTCATGCCATGTAGCTTACATGTATGCCATGTGTTTGATGAAATGCCTAGTATGTTTTGGTTAGTCTAGGTCAAGTTCTGAGTTGATATTGAAATTTTATCTTTGTTATTGTGTCATTTATGATTCTTTGGCGAGCTTGTGAATTTGGGTAAATGTGGGAGGGAGCGTTACACCAGGCATCCATTATTGAGATGGAAGGTAAGTTATAAGAGAAAATTATTTCTATTTTGGTTGATCTATGTTCTAATTATAGCTATTTCAGCCTAGATCTTGTCGAAAAGTGAAAATTGGTTAAAGGAACTGCACCAAGAACCATGGATGGTTTAATTGGAAACATGGACAAGGAGAAGGATCAAATAATGGGTGAAGTCATGTTCATTGGAACTCAGTGGCATGACCACAATAACTCACCTGAATTTGTTTCCATTTTTTGGGTATGGAATATTATTGGGCATGGACTGTTTGTATGGGCATCGGACCAAGGTGGATTACTATGAAAAAGAAATAGAATGCTTATATGAGAAAGGGATGATAAAGGTATTGCAAGGAAATAAAAAACCCATACCAGTAAGTTTGATCATTTCCATTCAAGCCAAACGTAGTTATGCGAAGGGATGTACGTTGTTCGTAGCACAAGTTTCCAAAAATGAGGGAGTCGACAAAGCAATAGGGATTGAGGAAGTTGAGTTGATCTGATGGTACCCCGTCTTGTAACAGTATGCATATGTCTTTTTAGTATAGGTTCATAGCTTTCCCCCTCATAGAGAGATAGATTCCTCTATCAAGTTGATACCTTGAGCAACACTAAAATTTAAGGCACCATATAGAATGAGAACCCTTGAGTTAATGAGTTGAAATTGTAGTTGAAAGAAATGATGGAAAAAGGGTACGTAAGGCAAAGTGTGTCTCATTGGGGAGCACCAATATTGTTCCTAAAAAATAAAGATGGAATCCTGAGACTATGCATTTATTATAGACAACTGAACAAGGTAACCATTAAGAATAGGTACCCATTACCAAGGATTGATGATCTTTTTGACTAGTTAAGGGGAGAAACAATCTTCTCCAAAATTGACTTGAGGTTAGGCTACCATCAAGTGAGAATCAAGCAAGAAGACATTCAAAACAAGATATGGGAACTACAAATTCATAGTGGTACCCTTCAGGCTTACTAAAACTCCTGCCACATTCAATGAATGGGGTGTTACATCCATACTTGGACAAGTTTGTCATTGTATCTTTAGACAACATATTGGTATACTAAAAAATTGAAGGAGAGCATGAGCAACATCTAGTGGTTGTTTTACAGTTGTTGAGAGAACACAATTTCTATGCAAAGTTTAACAAGTGTGACTTCTTCCAGACAAAAATACACTACTTAGGGCACATCATATCCAAGGAAGGTGTATCAATTGATCCAGATAAGGTCAAAGCCATAAAGGAGTGGCCAAATCCAAAGAATGTACATGACATCAGATCATTCATGGGATTGGCAGGATATTGTAAGAGCTAGGATATTGTAAGAGATTTATTCGTAATTCCTCCAAAATAGGGCATCCCATTACAACCTTGCAAAGAAAAGGGAAGAAATTTGAGTGGACCGCATTATGTGCAGATAGCTTCAAGCAGTGAAAGAAATTGCTCACTAGTGCATCTGTGCTGTGAATTGTGGATCTTGACAAGGATTTTTTAGTGTGTACCGATAATTGCAAGGAGGGACTTGGTGGAATCTTAATACAGAAGGGCCAAGTTATGTGCTATGAGTCCAGAAAATTGAGTAAACATGAGGAGAATTACGTGACACATGACCTAGAATTGGTTGCTATTATTCATGCTTTGAAAATGTGGAGGCATTACCTCCTTGGTCGAAATTTCACGCTCATGACAGATCATAGTGGTCTCAAATACTTGTTTGAACAACCAAAGTTGAATGTTGGGAAATTTAGATGGTTGGCCACGCTCAACAAACTTGACTTTGAGATTAAGTATATAAAGGGCAAGGAAAACAAGGTGGTTGATGCCTTGAGTCGGAGGATCCAAGTGAACCATTTGGAAATTATAAGATCATATTCGAAAAATTTGGATGAAAATATAAAAATGATGGATAGCAGGATGAAGCATACTAGTGATCAAAGGAGAGGTTGAGATGAGGTGGTGAGGATGGAGAATACCACCTCACTGAGGATGGATTAGTTTGATTTAAAAGAAGAATCTACGTGCCTAATAGTGATGAAATAAAAGGTTTGATAATGATATAATTCCACACTAAGCCTTACTCAGGAAACACATGATATCAAAAGAAGCGTTATAGCCATCAAAATATGCTACCACTAGCCAAACTTGAAGAAAGAAGTAGAAGATTTCGTGGTGAAATTCATGGAATTCCAACAAGTGAAGAGCGAATGCAGGCATACAACATGAATACTACAACCTATCCCTATTTTGGAATGGAAGTTGGAGGTAATCTCTATCGATTTCATCATGTGACTACCTAAAACAATGAAGCAACACGATGCAATCATGGTAGTGGTGGAAAAGCTTAGCAAGGTATCTCATTTCATGTTGGTCAAATCCACCCATTCTGCTAGTGAAATAGCACAAATTTTCATAAGAGAGATCTTGAATCTACATGGCATCCCCAAAAGGATCGTGTTCGACAAAGATGCTAAATTTACTTCTAGGTTTTGGAAGGACATGTTCACAGGCTTGGAGTCAGAATTAGCATTCAACACCACTTATCATCCACATACAGATGGGAAAATAGAGAGTACCAATGCGATCCTTGAGGACATGTTAGGGATGTATGTAATGCATGAAACCGGGAAATGGGAAGAATATCTTCCACTTGTGGAATTTATGCATAACAATGTACACCAAGAATCCATAAGGATTAGCCCCTTTGAAGCTATGGCAGGAAATGCAATACTCCTATTAGCTGGAGTGATCCATTTAACATAATTAATGTAGGACTTCATATGCTTAAGGATATGGAACAACAAGTTCATATCATAAGGCAAAATATGAAGGTGGCACATGATAGCAAGAAGAGCTATGCAAGTAAGCATCATATTCACAAGGAGTTCCAAATTGGGGAACACATTTATCTAAGGGTTAAGACTGGGAGTTCCCTAAGGACAGGGACATGAGCCAAGATGGCACAACGATACTATGGGCCATTTGAAATACTTGAAAGGATAGGACCAGTAGAGTATAGAATGGCCTTACCTCTGTCAGTTAGAGTTCACAATGTTTTTCATGTTTCTTTACTAAAAAGTATGTACAGGATTATAATGATGTGATTGATTGGTTTGTGATACCGGTGGAACTAGACAGAGACTTCCAACTAGAGCTAATGTGCCTTATGGATTGAAGGAGTCTTATGCTTTGAAACCGATCTATAAAGTAAGTCAAGGTGCAGTGGAAGCACTTTGGACCAGAGGAGGCCATGTGGGAAATGGATAATGCAATTAAAGTTAGTTATCCTTATAAAATTAGGTGATATATGTGGGAAATCGCTAAATTTAGTTACATAATTAGTTAGTTATCCTTACAATTAGTTAGGTAACTATTTCGGTAACTAATTAAAATTAGTATAGTAAGGTATATGGCTATGTGTATAAAGCTCCAAAAAATTGTGTGTTGCATTTTGATTCTATGATTGTAAATGGAAAAATTAAACACAAAGGACGACATTCCCTCAAGGCAGAGGGGAATGTGACAACCCCACCTGAATTTCTCATGCAAATGGCATCATAAACATATTGTCAATATTGTACGATGAATTGAAATCAAAATGGGGACTGAGTCAGGGGACACGAATTCCAGTTCTGGGAAGGGAATCATTTTTTTTAGATGTGATGGTTCCATGTGTAAGGGAGAAACCTGAAATGAAGGATAACCATTAAAGTTTGGATAGTACAGGAATTGAAGAAAATAGCTCTTGAAATTAAATGAATAGAAAAATGAGGTATGCAGGCCCATGCCAATTGGGAAGCAATCAAAAGAAAGAAAGGAAAGGAATTTCTGAATCGATGAGGCACTACAAGCCAGGAAGGACACGACAAAAAAGGGAATCCGAGGAAGAAACCAAGAAAAATGATGACGGAAAAAGAAAAAGAAGAGGAGAGATTAAAAAAGGGATATCAGGGTTGAGGTGAATAGGAAGAGAAGAAGAGACAATGTGGAGGAAAAAAAGAAAAAGAGTGAAACAAGAGCTCTCTGTAGGCAACATTGAAGAGAAAAAAAGAGAAGGGGATTGGATCTTGATCCCTGGAGGCTATGGGTTGAGTTTTTAGTCTCTAGAGCCTTGTAATATCTTGGGGTCCCTGAAGGTTGTGGGTTGAGATAGAATCCTTGGAGCTCCGTAATAGCTTGGGTCCCTGCAGGATGTTGGTTGAGATGGAGGTCTTTAGAGACCTGTAACAACTTGGGTCCTTGGAGGCTATGGGTTGGGATAGAATCTCTAAAGCCCTATAACAACTTCGGTCCTGTGGAGGCTGTGGGTTGAGATAAAAAAATATAGATCCCTATAATATCTTAGGTAGAGGTCATCCGGAAGCAGAAGCTGAAGAAGACCAGAATGAAGTCTAATGGTTAATTCCCAAATGGCACAGTGGATTCTCGACTCCCTACAAGGGAGTGAATCATTGTGTGAGCACCTGGGGGTGAGGTTGGGCACTTCTGGACTCCTGGTGTTAACCAAATAAGAAGCTGCTAGCTGGTGGGATTGAGGAAGGAAGTCCTCTAGAGTCTTGAAGTTAGTGACAGATTGGTGTGTTAGTCCCTGAAGAAAGCACTCCCCCCAAACTTTGGAATCTGGCTTGGGGGTGACGACTGCAAGTAAGTGTGGCTGCAACTGTCTATGGTTGGGTGGAGAGTCCTTTTTCCAGACTCAGTACCCTGTATATTCCAAGATAAGTAAACATGTATTATGTTTAATGTATGATGAATGGTGTTACTATGTTATGGATAATGGTTTGAAATTAGCGACTGCAATGTGTTGATGAAACTTGTATATGTGTTACATTCCTTATGGGATGTTTTAAGAAATTTGTATCCATGTATGTGTATGAATTGAATATATGCATGAATGTGTGAGAAAGCCAAAAGTGGAATATCTCTAACAATTTCTAACGAAGGCATGAAACATTTCGAACATAAAAGCATAATAATCGCATGTTAACTAAGACGAGGTCATAATATAACACCGATCCATGAAAGCTTCGATTAACACTTGAAAAACAGTGGGCTTTGAGACCCTTTTATTAATATAAGAATACATAAGAGACATTTTGCATAGTAGGGTCTATATTCACTTGTGAGTCATCCATGGTCACGTTACAAGTTGTTGTGTTTCTCAAAAATTATGTCCTTAACATTGAAGGGAGTTTTCCCTAGTATCAATTGAGCCACTAGCTTTAGCTAAATGTCCTTCAGCCTTGCGTTTTTAGTAGGTTGTATATCTATTTTTGGCATCATAAAGCGACAACCGAGGTACCTGATGGCTCTACATATCAACATGGAGTTGTTTGCAGGCCTGACACAAGGTATGGCACCTTTGGCATGTGGAAAGCAAGGTTAGAACCTCCTAGGAGTCTATGTCAAGTCCATGGCAGGTAATCCATGCAGTAGCGCCTATGCCTCCCATGGTGGAATGCCCTTCGTGTGGGATGGGAATACTTGCGGGCTAGGAACTCACTAGAGAACCAATCACTCATGCTTGAGAGGGATAATGTCATAAATCACCCTAGGAAACCAAGAGTATCATTGTGAACCTGTAAAACACATTTTGAAGTTATTGGGAACAAGTCCCCTAGGGTCAATTTCGGGGTTAAAATCCCAAGTTCTGGGGCTAAAGGCCCAAGTTTTGTATAAATAATGTAAAGGCTCAGCATTTTGTGGTCATGGAGTGTGAAGGTGTAAACAGTAAAAAAGGGTTGTTGCCCTTAGCTTAGGTAGCTTGTGTCGGTTTGATGAGATCCACCCTTGGTCTGTGGGCCATGGGAATATACAAAAAGGGAGTCTTAGAAGAGTCTAAAGCAATTTTTAGTTTAGTTCTAAGTATCTTTTTGGGCAATTGATCAATGTAATGGGTCTGTGAGAGCTAAGAGCAAAGAGTCTTAGCATAGGAAGAGGCTCTGCAGCTAAGTGCATATAGGCCTAGGGTAGAAGTCTGCAACTGAGTGCGCAGACCCCTGCAGCTGTGTGCACAGGGCATTCAGAGTCTGTACTAGAGATCTGAACCACCAATAAAGAGGATTATTCTAAAGATATCTGTGTATGAGCTATTTTACTTCTATTATGAATGTTTGCGGTTATGTTATGCTAAATACTGGGTTTATGATTTAATTCTATATTGATGCACAAATCTATGTGTTTTACTTTGTCATATGAATGCAAGTAAGAATATCTATTTATGCAAAGATAATCATAATGCATGTTGAAGTTAACCAATATTTAAGCTAATCTGGGTAGACACAGAAGTAAGAGTAATTACAGAGGCATGTAAGTGTCTGAATTGACTATTTAGGGTCCACAAAGGATGATCGGACACCTTCGCAATGGTTTCAAAGCTGAATAAGAGAATTAAATTGATAAGCCCTAAAGGGCTTATGGGTCTGTATGAAGGAAGGGTTAAGGCATAAAACGACATCATAACTATCTTAGGGTGCATAAACTTGGTTCCTACATCCCCCCATACTACTTCGGGTGAGACTTCAGTTCGTGCTCCGTAGATTAAGGCCGAAAGGGCCAATAGTGTAAGGATTTGGTTGGCTAATTAACATTGAACCTGGGTTAGGGCCCATCAAGCCAATAAATGGTTCCATTGCCGGGACCGAGATTTGCATAACGAGATGTGTGATGTCACATCATTGGAATCCAACTAAGAAGGAGATCGAAGACTGGTTGGATAGAAAGATCCACTAATTCGCGACGCAAGAGAATGGGAATCTATGGTTGATGAAATAACAATGGTTGGATAGGTACCTTTACATAGAAATACACGATATCTTCTTTTGTTCCTTCCCGGTCGAGTTGTACAAGTGGATCGCGAAATTGGCGGACGACCAAGGAAGGTGGAGGCTTGACTATCCAATAGTATGGACCCCAGAGTTAGTGTGAATATTAGAAGGATCTAAAGGTAATATCATGCATGTTGTCGATCATTGGCTCGATCATATCATAGGAGGGTTTGTGATAGAGTTCGCGGTCAATACCTCAGTCAGTTACAGCGAAGTAGAGCGCCGCTTCTTCAAGGGGCCGCGAGGTAAGTATTTAAAATAGTTAAATACTTGGATTAAGATTCTCTTGTTTGAAAAGTGGGTTATGCAACTACCTTGGTGTTTGGGGCTACACGAAGTGGAAGGACATTCAGGAACAAGGGAAGAATAGGCCAATTGAACCCCCATTGAGTGACGACGAGGAAGAAACACAAGCATCTTCACAGAATGCTATTCCATTGATAAAGCAAGGGTTCCCGCGAATACCCCATCCACCCACACCACCTCCATCTTCACTTCCGCCACATACGCCTTCACTTACACCACTGCCACCTCTTCCACGGTAAAGCTATCTGTGTTCAAGGGCATGGGAAATGAAGATCCAGACCAATTTTGGTTCATAGCGAAGGCTGTATGGTAAGCTTATGGTATCATGGATGATTAAATGAAGAAAGCAATGCTGGTTAGTGCTTCGCAGGATCATGCACTAACATGGTACATTAAGTACTACACTGATAATTTGATGTCAGCCTTGGCAGATATCTAGACTGCACTGAATAAGGAATTCAGTAGACCTAAGTTTGAAGCGCAATCAATTGTGGGATTCAAAAAGATCATGATGAAGCCTGGTGAGACACCTTGGGATCTGGATCATAAATTGAAGTGTACGATCCCGAGGCTAACATGAATTTGACTGATGGGCAGAACCATGAATGGTTTGTGGCTTCTCTCCTGCCTCATCTAAGGGTTGCACTATCATAACAGAAGATTGGGACCTAGGCGGAAGCTCTAGAAATTGCGATGAGATTGCATGAGACACCAATGAAAGATGATAATATGAGGGTTCAACAGATTCATGCGTAGTTGCAAAACCTTTTCCTAGAAATGCAGAGTCTGAAGAAAGATAGAACAACTCGGCCCGTGGTGTGTGAAGAATTTTGGTGCTTGAAGTGAAAAAGCCAGGGGCATGACAAAGATCATTGTCCAGTTTTTGCAAATTATGTTGCAGTAGGGGGACCAATGCCTCTGAGGCTGGAAGCTCTAGCAGGGCCAAGTACAGGGCCCGCGCTATGGTGTGCTATTTGTCAGGTAGCTAGAAAACATGTGAGAGACAATTACCATTTGCTGCAGAACTTCGTACAGACACCGCGACATCTCTTCTGCAACTTCTCTCAATCAGTAGGTCATGATGACTACAATTTCCGTAGTTACGAATTAATGATGGATAGAACGCTTGCATATAGGGTGTAGGTAGAAACACGGCCTCTGGACCAAGGCACTAAAGGAGCATGAGGCGAGTATCAGGGGTGCGGATGAGGCCGAGGTGGAGGAGGACTTGGTAGAGGTCGAGGGCAGGTCATTTGTTACAACTGTGGGGTACTAGGACACTATGCGTGAGATTGCCCAAATCTGACACATCTTTCATGCCGCTATTATACTCAGTTTGACCATGCGATGGAGGATTACCCTATATTGTTAGCTAAAATATGCGAAAAGGGGGCGCAGTCTCAACAACCAACTCAAAACCTGCAAATGATGAGGGATGGGCCTTGAGAGGGAGATCCTACGGTAAGTATTGTGTTGTGGAGTGGAGCGAAAACTAGTTAAGATAAGGGGAAGCAATCTGAAGAAGGTGAGTGGGTCCGCAAAGCACTAGAAAAGGAGATCATGTTTGATTTAGAATGCGCAAAAGAAACGTTTATGGAAGTGAAGAAAATCTTCACTGAGGCCTCTACCTCAAGGAGTTAGGAGAAGCCGACTAAAGAAATGGACCCGTCCATGATTACCACGTCCTTGGAGACCTGCATGAAACTGTTAAGTGATAGCAAGGCTATGAAGGGACTACAAGAGTTGATAAATAGGTGTGCTGGGAAGGAAAACGCTACTGACGAACCAATCGTAGTTAGAAATATTGGCATGCATAAGACAAGAACGGGGCGTGAGATGAGGCTTACTGCATAGATAGGAGAATATGAGATGGATCAAGTTATTTTAGATTTGGGGTCAGACGCGAACGTTTTGCTGAAACAGGCATGGGAGAGAATGGGGAGACCTATTCTACAATGGTCTCCGATTCAGTTAAGGATGGAAAATCAGCAAAAAATCATCCCAATGGGGAGGTTTTAGGGGGTAATAGTTGATATTGAAGGCGTGAGTGCACTAACTAAGTTTGAAGTGATAGAGATTGTGGATGACAATAATCCCTACCCCGCACTCCTTGGGATCGATTGAGCCACTGACATGAATGGGGTAATCACTTTGAAGAAGTGGAAGATGATATTTGATAATAAATCGCTCCGCATAGTAGTGCCCCTGGACCCTACAGAAGGACCACGCTATACTGTACCGGTCCACGATTATGAAAGTGATGACGATTTGGACCAGATTTACAAGATAACGACACGAGATCAGGATTGGGTGAATCCAATAGTGGATGGACATATTGCATGGGACCGCGAAAGTTCCTACACATCAAATTCAGATGAATAATTGGAGCACTAGAAGAATCGACTACATGAAGTGTCTACTTTCCGTTATAATATGATGACCAAGTCGTTGCATTGTGTATCATTAAAGGTAAGAAATCTACCTTACTATGATGGTTTAACTAATGTTGATCACTTTTTGGATGCATTTGAGAGAGAAGTGCCAGAGAAGCATCACTTCCAGACCGTGGACTAGGTGCTGCGTGCTACTCTTGCGATATGGTGGGGCAAACACAAGGACAATTTTGATGAATGGCACATATACAGAAAAATGATGAGAGTGTTGTTTGGTCACCCAAAAGTGCTGCTAACAGAAAAGTATGATAGGAGGAATGACCCATGCGACCATTTGGCCAAATGGACAGAAGTGTATGGAGCGAAGCCTCAGCCAGAGTGGGTACATCTGTTTTGTCATAACTTGGATGTTATACCAATGAATTGGTACTTGGAGACAAAACTCTACCATGGCACTAAAGAATGGGATGTTTTGCGCCAAGGATTTTTTATGACGTTCAGCTTTTAGGATGGGTTTGAATGTATCGATGAAGAATTGTAGGAGGTTAAGGCAACGATGTTAAGGATACCACATGATCGTCTAGATTTGATTCAACCTGATTGGGCTACCAGC
Source organism: Pinus tabuliformis (assembly GCA_031772625.1). Lineage (NCBI taxonomy): Eukaryota > Viridiplantae > Streptophyta > Pinopsida > Pinales > Pinaceae > Pinus > Pinus tabuliformis. Next base: position 1,557,891,419 of record CM062820.1, read on the forward strand.
TGAGCCATGCACTGGAGTGCTACAATGTAACATCAAAAGAAGAAGACGAAGACCCGAGGAAGATTAATATTCCAGAGACTGAAGGTCACCGCGAAGTTGAAGTACCGCAACTAGAGAATGTAGACATCACCAAACCACTCAAAACTGGAGAAGTGAACATTAGCATGGAGGAAGAACCAAAGTTTGCAAATATTGGGGACTATTGGGACAACGTGACAGTAGATGAGGTTGCCGAATTACTCTACGAATATCAGGATTTGTTCCCCACAATTTTTTCAGATCTGAAACGGATAATAGGGGACTTGGGTGTCATGAAGATCAGTCTAAAACCCGACGTGAAGCCAATGAAGAAAAGAACTTACCACCTCAATCTGAAGTATAAAGAAAGGGTCCATTTGGAGTTGGATAAAATGCTTGCAGCAGGCATCATTGAACTAATAGAAGAGTCTGATTGGGTAAGCCCAATGGTAGTTCAAGAAAAAAAATAGAAGGATGAGATATAGATATGCGTAGATCTCAGGAAGTTTAATGACACATATGTGCATAATCCCTTCCCAACTCCGTTAACCGATGAGGAGTTGGATAATGTTGGCGGCCAAGAAGCATATTCGTTTACTAGTAGGTTCTCAGGGTACCATCAGGTCAAGTTCGCTCTAGAGGATAGGAGTAAGATGACCTTTGTGACTGAATGGGGATGCTTCTAGTATACTATGATGCCTTTTGGGCTGAAGAACGCATTGGTGATCTTCTCATGTGTAGTCATCGCAGCGTTCAAAGATTTCATTCACAAATCTCTAGAGGTATACTTTAACGATTGGACAATGTTTGGATTGGTAAAGCACCACGTAGCAAGTCTGCGCTTGATGCTAGATACATACCGGAGGTACCAGATCACATCTTGCTGGGTCACATAGTATGCAGATAAGGCTTGATGGTATACCCTGTGAAGATCGCAGTTATAATCAATTTGGAGGCACCAAGAAGTGTGAAATAGCCGCATGCAACGTTGGAGCATATAGGGTACTATAGAAAGTTCATCAAAAGCTATTGTTAGATCACTGTGCCGATGGAGAAACTGTTAAAAAAGGATGCTACATTCTACTGGAATGAGGAATGTCAGAAGAGCTTCGATGTGGTCAAACAAAAAATGGTCACCGCGTTGATCCTAGTCTTCCCAGATTGGAAGAAGGAATTTCATGTGCATGTGGACGCGTCATCTATTGCGCTGGGAGCAGTACTGAAACAAGATAGTGAGGGAGAATTGGATCATCCCATAGTGTTCACCAATAGGAAGCTATCTAAAGCTGAGAAGAATTATTCAACGATAGAGCAGGAAGGTCTGGTTATGGTATATGCGCTCCAGAAGTTTAGGCACTACTTGTTAGGCGGACACTTTAAGATGTATACAGACCATTCTACATTGAATTAATTGGTGAACAAGCTTGTTTTGGGGGGGGGGGATATGCAGATGGCTATTGTTGTTTCAAGAGTATGATTTTGAAATTATTGTGAAACCAAGACGATTAAATGCTGGACCGGATCATCTATCACGCATTGAAATAGGAGAGGAGTCTACTAAATTGGAGGAAGGACTACCTGGCGTGCAACTCTTTGCGGTGCGCATCACAGACAGTCACTTTGAAGATATTATACACTTCTTGATGATGGGAACATCTCGAGAAGGATATACTAGCCAAAAAAAGAAGGAATTGGTGGTGTGTGCAACAGAAGTTTCTATTATTGCAGGAAACTTGTATAAAATTGGATCAGATGAAATACTGCGACATTATGTGCTAGAATTTGAACGAAACAACATCCTCACTGAGGCTCATGGAGGAGCCATGGGGGGACATTATGCGGGCAAAGCAATAGCATAGAAGATTCTACGTTCTGGGTTGTTGTGGCTGACACTACATAAGGATTCAAAAGCATATTGTAGGGCATGTGATGCATTCCAAAAGACTAGCATACCATCGCGGAGGGATGAGTTTTTGCTGAATCCGTTGATATCGTTACAACCCTTTGAGAAGTGGGTGATTGACTTTGTGGGACCAATTCAGCCTCCAGGAAAGAAGATGGGTGCACAATACATCATCACCGTGATTGAGTATTTAACCAGATGGGTGGAGGCACAGCCTGTGAAGGAATGTACAAGGGCGACAGTAGAAAAATTCATATTTGAGTACGCGCTGACAAGGTTTGGTTGTCCAAAAATTTTAATGAGCGATCGCGGTACACATTTTCTTAGTGAAACGATCAGCGCGTTGATGGAGGAATTTTAGATTTACCATCAGAAGAGCATGCCATATCAACTGCAGGCTAATGGCATGGTAGAAGCATTTAATAAGATCCTGGAGAACGTGCTGACGAATGTTTGCAATACAAAAAGAAACGACTGGGATGTGCACATACTCGCAATGTTATGGGCTTACAGAACAATTTGTAAGAAGCTGACTAGATAAACACCTTTCAGGCTGGTTTATGGCGTTGAAGCTGTGATGCCAATGGAATACATTGTACCTAGTCTCCATATAGCAGAATTCACATGAATGGCAGATCGCAGAGCCATGGAAGAAAGGCTCATGCAGCTGGTAGAACTGGAAGAAGATAGGTTTTTGGCTAGATTTCATCAACAAGTTCAAAAGGAACGTGAAAAGGCATGGCACAATCAACACATCAAACTGTGCACCTTCAAGGTAAATGATTTAGTGTTATTATATGACAACAAGTTTGATAATTTTCCAGGAAAATTTCAGATGCATTGGCTGGGGAACTATGTCATCAAGGAGATTACCGATGGTGGAGAAGTTCAGTTGGTAAAGTTGAATGGAGAGCCATTCCTAGTGAGGGTGAATGGTACCCGATTGAAGCCATTCACCGGGGATTTGGCCAGATGACTATATGGTGGAAGCACAGTCTTAGCACTCTAGGTAGCTGAAAGGAGGCACAATACTATAAACTACACTGCCTGGGTTGTAGAGCTGCGCGATTGGGGTACTACGTGGAATAGAGGATTGTCACAGTGTTAGTAGAAGAGTAAGGGGAGCTTCGCTATTGAAGGAGAGACCACATAGGGCAGCTAGAAAGTGACCGTTATGGTCAATGTTCATGACTTGACAGTGGGAAAATGGCTAAATGGAGCGAGGGGGCAGCAATTAAGTCGGAATTCAAGAGCAAGATCCTTGAAAATCTGCTGCCACTCTAGCATTTATGAACCGATTTTTGGGGCAATGTTTGGATTCAAATTCGAAATTGCCTATAAATTATAGATGGATGAACAACGAAAAACACTTTACGTTTTCAGAATTGAGATGTTGAGATATCAGGCGCACATGAACCTTGATTATTTTGAGGCTTTGGTAGTGAGTTTAGTGTTTGAGAAATTGTCGAAGGAAACTCAGGAGCTTTTAACTGGTATTATGTCGGCACCTGTGGAGACTGCAAGTGTTGGAGAAGTGATGGAAACTGAGGGAACTGCCCCGGAGGTAGCAAGTGTAGAGGTACCGCAGAAGTACCCAAATCCCCGAGGTCGCCCAGGATGAGGCCTATGCCACCGAAAGAAGGTCCCAAGATGAAGAAGGATAAGCAGAAAGCAACATAGCCAGTGCATGGGTTGCCAAGGAAACACTAGAAGAAAGAAAATCCTATATCACAAGAGAAGGGCAAGGTAGTAGACCTGGAACCTAATGAGGACATATAGTACGTTGGTGTGGGCATAGAAGACATTGATATGGGGGCATATGACATTGACATTGAGGGGGCATACCCTATCTCCAAGCTTCCACCATATGTCCCTCTGCGCTGAGGCAAGGCAAAGGTACCAAAGGACATCAACGAGAACAAAATCACACTTTTCACCCCGTTTCTGCCAGACAAAATCACTTTCGAAGGACCTCACTTGGCACGTATCCCCCTTTTGAAGCTGGAGGAGTGGGATTTAGTAGACACAGAGTACTTTCCCCACTCGGCGACTGATACATTCATGCACCGCGTCTTCTATAAAGACTCTAGTGTGACTACGTTGGATCCAAGACAGTGGATAAAAGGGGTGGATAAGACAGGACTACTGAACTTGCTATGTGTGCTGCATTACAACGGCGTGCCCATAACTTTGATAGTGATTAAGCAGCTGTTATGCTTGGTGCACGATGGGTGCATGTGGTTAGGAGATCCAATACCAATCACTAACATGTTGATCCACATGATCACCTTGATCCCACATTCAGGCTTGAATCCAGCCATGGCATTTGGTAGAAATTCAGGCGAGTGCGACCTCGCCGAACGAATGAAGGACAAGTTCAAGCTTGCTAAGAAGCCGCGTGACTACTCCATCTCTAGCATAACCGACCTTGCAGTTAAAGGATCCTCCCAAATCTTGGCGGGGAAAATTATGAGGAAGTGTCATGCAGATGAAGTGTTGGAACTAGTGGTATCTTTAGCAGCCCAATGCGCGAAGGGCGTACAATTTAACCAGGCGCGCTACCTCTGCAGCGAGTTCCTTGCGAACTGTAGAGAAGTGTAAGATCAAAGCAAGACTTTCCACTATGCGTGGCTGCTACTGGCGATTGTACTGGTTACATGGGACTTACCAAAGGATAGTCAGTTTCCTCTGATTACACCGGAGCTGCCAGAAGCAGCGAAGTTTGCTTCGCTCTGGGCCACGAAGGACCCCCAAAGGGTCAAGGACATCAAGATATTATCGATTCTCATGGAATCAAGCATCCGTACCGCCATCAACCGTAAGCCGCAACTCTCACCAATTGTCTTTGACCAATTGTCTGAATATGTGGAGTTCAAGGCGAACTTCCACTGTGTTTCCATCAGAGTGCGGAAGGACCCCGCACAAAAATAGTATGATCTTCCATACCTGGTGACAAACGATGCAATCGCCATGGTTTTGGAGAGTTGGCCGGTAGAATGGCACATGGCCTTAGACTTATCCGCTACATCTAGTAAGTCTACAGTGAAGTAGAAGAAGGAAGAGGCCAGGTTAAAGATGGAATAGTTGGCTGAAAAACGAAGGAAGGAAGCTGAGGACAAAGCCAAAGTAGATCGCGCAACCAAAACATAGGAAAAAGGGGAGGAGGAAGAGGACAACCACGACTTTGATCAAAGTCAGAAGTCGCCTTCTCCATAGATAGATGAGGAGGAGCAGCTGTCAGTGCAAGGAGGAGAGGACCCGGAGACTACTGTTGTGTGTGGAGCATGATTGTTCAAAGGTCTTTGTTTCAGCTATATGTATACCCCAGGAAGTTTTGTACACCCCCTCCATAAGGGGGGGGGGGTGGGGGGGACTTGGCCCCCCCCGCAGGGGCCGATCCCCCCCGGCTGGGGGGTCCGGGGGCCAGCGGTCCCCTGGTGGGGGCTTGGGGGCAGTGCCCCCGAAGCCAAAAATAAATGTAAAATTTCCTTGTAAAAGTATAGTAATTTCTAGTCAATCTGGGCCATTCATTAGGCGGATGATCTGATGGTAGAACTTATGTTTAGTTTAGGGTTTTTTGCCCTAGAAGGCAACCCCCTCTCTTTGTATGAGGGCATTGTATTTGAGGCTGTGTAATAGATGTGTATTCTGTGAGCGAGAAACAGAGAGGTGAGACTGTGAGAGAAAACAAAGGATATTACAGCGGATTTGCAGTAGGTTGTGTCTCTTCATTTTGCTGGATAATAGAAAGGAAGGACTGGCTATTCAAGGTGGACCCCAAACTAGGTGAACCACGTATATCTATGTCTCTCTTGTTTTATGCGCTTTTTGTGTTTATATTTCTGCAATATTTTATGTGTTCTATTGCTCCGTAATATATAATTTTCTAACAACTACTCCATTTTGGGTTAAGCACACACATGAGCAGGAGAAAGTAGGGCTGCAGAAGAAGTCCAAGGCTAGGAAATCGTCCCTGGACCCAATCACCTTGACATAGGGTGATTTGAATGATATCAGTGATACAGTGAGGGACGCGACCACGGAACTGCTGTAGTAGTTTGAGCAGTAGTAGAAATAGGCCTTGGTCACCATTCAAATGGGTCTACGCGAGCTGTAGATCCAGGCTACTCAGATGTAGACCACTGTAGGGCGAGGCAACGTGACATTGAGTAGTTTGGCGCCAGGAACCTCAGATGTAGCAGAGATGGTCCGTACAATAGATCCTCAGGATCTCGCGCTTGTTATAGACATTTTTGTGCCTTACAGCATGAAGCATGAAATGTCGATAATCTGAGGGATCCAAAGTCCCTAAACATGTTGTTCCTACCCCTAGAGGAACAAGGTCAGCAAACCACAGCACTGAAAGTCAGTTCTCCACCTGAAAACACTTAAAAACAGGCTATCTCTGGATCATGTCAGCTACTCCACTGAGCATCTGCGCTGAATGTCAACTGCTCCACTCTGTACCTGCGCTGAATGTCAAAAGCAATGAAGGCTACCTGTGCTGGGCGAGATTGGCCAAGTGGCACAGTCATTCTGCAAGGTGTCAAATGCCCAGGAAGCTTCCAAAATGACACTTGGATCAAGGAATTCGCCTTGTGATGAGTAAGAGGATCTAGATCTCCAAGTGGAAGCAAGAAACTCCAAGTGGACTCAAGAACTGAAGTATAACTGAAGTGGGAGAGGACACTAGTCAGCTTCATGCCAAACTCAAGCTGACTCATCCTTTCTCCAGATCTCCTATATATAGAGCTCTCTCATGAGGTCTAAGGAGGCTGGAATTTTGTGAATGTAAGGAAGTGCTGTTGGTTTGTGCATAGAACTATTGGGTGATTGCTTTGAAGGAGGTGAAGAGGAGATTTCTTTCTGCTGGGAGGTGTTGCTGGATTGGGCCTCTTATGGTTGTAACACTCTCAGAACTTTACTTCTTCCATTAATAAAGCATTTGAGGTTCTTCTATATGCATGTATCTTAATGGTGTATTGATGCTTGTATATTTGATTTATTCTAATCCTTGAATCAATTATGGATGTATGCTTCTTGTAGTTTCCCTTTCTTGTGCTTTTGCAGGATCTTTGTGTAGCTGGGCCAGTGAAAGAGCAAGGAGCTGGGAGCAAGCAGCAAAGAGGGAAGATTGGATCAATCATTAGCGGAAGATAACGGTTAGTGGATCTCTTCCTCCTCTCTCTTACATCTCATAAAGAAGTAATCTTGAATAGCTTTGCATTCGGTTGTTGCTGAGGTACTATCACCCTTAGAGTGGGATAGGGTCATTCCGTATTGGATACTATTCCCAACAACAAATTGGCGACTCCGCTGGGGATCGTATCTTGTTGGTTGTTTGTGTTTTTGCTATTCATTTCATAAACAAAGGGAGTACCGAATCGAACTGTGTTTGAATCTTTCAAATGCAAAGTAGAGGGCAGCTACTCTAGCTCAGTTTCTGAGCAAAGTTTATGATTTGAAGAGCTGATCCACTGTTATAGCTCCAAATCTCACTCTTATGGTTTGTGATGCTGCACTTATGGCCTAGGGCAACCCCTCCTTCCAGACCTGGTCCAAAAATTTAAAAAACAGTGTTTTATTCCCTGTACGCGACTTTGCCCTGTGTTAAACGCGTGTACACGCGGGTCTGTCATACCCAACCCGCGTGTATCTATTAAAACACTTAAAAAAATATAATTTCCTCTTTTTCGGGCGGTGATCGCGGGTTTACCTGCTGGATCACCTGTTAGTGCCCGTGGCCCAACTGTTCCCAACCAACTCCTAACTAAAAAACTACTTTGGAGAGGGTATAAAAAGACATCAAAGGGAAGGCCAAGGGGAGAGAGAAAGGAGAGCAAGATTATTATGCTGAGATTTTTCCCTTAGACCAGGTCTGAAGTCCTTGGTGCATCCTGCACTTCCCCCATTTTGCATAGGAAACCCTTGTTTCCATGTGTATTGGTGATCATTCATCCTTGACATCATCATTGAGTAAGACTTGGAAGGAGCTCTTGTTGAAGGCTGGAGGCTGGAACGAATCCGGGAGGAAGCTTGCTTGGAGCCTGCTGAAGGTGTTCAGGTGATATCTTTCCGATATATGTACTTTATTTGCCTTTATATATAAAGAAACACGTCTTTGTTCCCGAATAATCTTTCTTTATGCTTATGAGATTCTTGTGTTGAATTCTTATGAAAGTAGTTACTTAAAGATTATTTATAACTAACTTTATAGCATAAAGATGATTTATACATAAACTTCTATACATGTACTGTTGTGTTCTTTGATTTGTTTGTCCTGCAGGTCAGAGAAAGAAGAAGGGAACTCCAAGAAGGGTTTGCACCCTAACGGTCTTCTCGGACGTAGGACCTTAGGTATGTACCCTAAACATTAGAATTTGCTTAAAAGTAAAAAAGATGGCTGTGTGTGTGTGTTTCTTTGTATAAGCAATTTTCAGTCTGGTAGAGTCTCAGCCCAAAGGACTCTAGGGGTACTTTCCCTTCAACCAGAATTGGCGACTCCGCTGGGGACAACACTCTTGTTGTTCCTAGTTTGGGTAGTCCTCAAGCCAATCAAGGCTCAGTCCCTCTGTTTGTTGGTTCTGACTGTCTGATATTTTCTTGAACTCCAAGCTTTTCCAGTTTTTCAGTTTGTGTTTTTTTATTTTTCTTGAAACACTTCATATACGCACTTTTTCTGGATTACAGAAGCGTATATACGCAAGTTGCACTAAGTAAACCCGCGTATACGCAGGTTTCCTTAGTTACAGTCGCGTGTACACGCATTCTGCAAATAATTGCAGGCGCGTATATCACATAATTTTCAAGATTTATAATTTTTCTTTTGGCTGAATGTCTGTCTGGTGGTTTGGGTCAGTTTAAAGCAGTCAATTCCCAGTGACAGTTCTCTGTTTAACAGGGGGCATCTTGTTTCGAACTCTCTCTAGGAGTGCTAGTCTTGTTTTTCGTTGATTGCAAGCGTCATTGATTTTTGACACATAAGGTTTCTGTTTAAGAATCTTGATTGCTCTGTTTCGGCAGAGTGGGAAGATTGTCTTAAAATCTTTGTGTCCATTTTGTTTTCATGACATTTGTGTTTGCTTAACGAAATCATTTTTATGACCATTTGCTCCTTCGTTTCGGGAAAGTTGTTTGTTACCATTTCCTTGAAACTTGTCTTTTGATTTCTTGGACTTTCATTGCTGCTTTTGATTGGCAAAAGCGATTTCGAACACATTTTATTTTTGTTGAGTTCTCATCATTTGGAAGGTGTCAATTCACAAAAGTGTTTGGTGGCTTGTTTATCAATCATTAGTGTCAGTTTTTTTTGAGAGTTTTCCTTTGAAAAAGACTTTTTGGTTTGATTGAAAGAAAATCTTTTGAAAGTTTTTGAGTTTCGCTTTCTTAAACTTGCTTCTCATCTGATTTCCTTTTTTGCGAAGTGAAAGTGCTTTGTTTTTTATCTTAAAACTTGTTTTTATTGTTTGGACGAAATGATTAGTAACAAATCATCTTCTATCTAAGCATTTCAGTGGCAAGACAAAATTTGGTAAAGCAGCAACTTTCCTTCTTTGTTTTTAGAGTAGTCTTTGAATCGTGCATCCACATTTAGTTCTTGCATTAGGGAAATATTTGCATCTCTCTTTAGGCATATTTAGTTTTGTTAGTTTTTGTGAGTGTGGAGTCTGAAAAGAAAAAGGAAAAATTTTTTGTTTATATTACAAGTGCCTTCTGAACCTCATAGAAATTGCTATTCATCGAAAACAAAAGTGCATGTGCATGTAGCTAGGTTTTATTAATTTCTTTTGCGTCCATAAAACACCACAAGTTTCACCTCCATTACCTTTGACTTAAAGAACAGCCTAATAAAATCAAGCGCTTAATTAAAATCCACTAGAACTTTTTGTTTTAGTTATTACACCAACAAGTTTAGGATTTTAGGGCCTTGGATTAGGCGAGTGGAGAGTTAACTCTCCAAGGCCACACAAAACGTCAAACATAAGAGTCTGATTAAAGAGAGTAAATCCAATAGCGTTAGGGAGACCAGGAAAGATCCGGATCTGGGAGTTAAGCACGAGGGTCTGTGAAGACAGGGAAGAGAGATACCCCCTCTCCTACTTGTCCGAACTTACCTCACGACTGTTCCGCCTGGCTTCTGCGACGAGTTGGTACCCATAGTTGCCTCTCATAGGGATCTGCATAGGTGGCTGCGGAGGGGAATCCCGTGGCACCTGAGGTCGACGTTGTATCACTCTCGACAGTACTTCCGGAGGGCACCCTTGCGAAGCTTGGGGGCTTGCACCGGCGCAGACTGTTGTTAGGAGGTCAGCGTAACTTCCTCTGATACCTTCGCTGATAGGACTGGGCCCTCATCATCCCAGACTATCCTCGGAAGGCCCTTTGATTCACTTTCTCGTATTTTGGTGTCCGGTCTCAATCACCCGGAGCGGAAATACTTGAAAGTTGTTTGACTGGCTGTATCTTTAGGAACTTTTTAGTGTGTGCTCTGTGCTCCTAGTTGGCCTAGCTTTTAATTTTTTGAGTCTTTAGATAAGATCATAACAAAAAATTCAAAGTGGCTGACCGGTCTCCAAGACGGTCTCGAAGACTTCGTGGTCTCTCGCCACCTAGTTTAGAGCCTTCTCCTAGAAGGCGCAGAGGGAATACTACCGGTGGGTTCCGTCCCACGCCGGCTGACGCATCGGGGATTGATCCTCCTCTCGGGGATATTAGCGGCCAAGCAAGGCCTGGTACTTTTGAACAAGAGAGGGATGCTCCAGTCTTTTCTCAAGTTCGCTTTCAAGCGGAGGATAACGTAGAGGTAGAAGAACTTTCAGAATCATTAGTGATTCCAAATTCTCCACTACCCTCTAGTTACCCAGACGTATTGCAATACGTTGGGCCTCCATTATATAGACCAGCGAGTCCAGGTTACGCTACGCGCTTACCATTTATGATCACTACTGGAAGCATGGCTTCCACGAGTGCTGCGACTATGCAAACCCCAACATCGGTGCAAGGGGGAGGAACCATTTCCATCCCCTCCGCTTCCTTGTTCGGATCGTTTGCTAGCACATCTTTGGTTGGGTCTACCTCCATTCCGTCCACGAGTGGAAATGCCCAAACCAATGCTTTTAGTACTGGTTCCTTCCTTTTTGGCACCCAATCACAGGGTATTCCGTCAGTTCCGTTCAATGCCGCTACGTCCATGATGGGCGCATCGGCTTCATTTCAGGGTTTTCCTTTTGGAAGTGGTCATATTCCACATTCCAACCCAACGGTAGGATCCATGCCTTTTTCTTCAATAGGACAAAGCAGCAATCCTTTCCAAGGTTGGAATAACCCTGGGGCTAGTAACGCAGGAACTACGAATCCATTCATTGGCCAACAAGGAAGTAGGCCGTATTCCACGGTTAGCATGTTTCAAAGTATTCCTCCCCTCGCTTCGGCTTGGAACCCATATCAGGGGTTATCGACTCCTTACAATTCTATAGGAGGAAACTTTGCAAGCTATGGAGCTTATACGGCAGGAGTTGGTCAAACTCCGAATTTTACTGGACCACAAGGCTTGCCCTTTGGTTCAGCTGGTTCTACTGGTCACTTGGGGCAGCCTGGTGCCTCTCAAATCCCAGGACAATCTTTTCAGAACTTGGGGAGTTCTGCCCAGTCTGGGTGGAATCCCCTAGGTCCTCCTAGGCTTCCATTTCTGGCAACGTTAAACTTGCCAGATCTCACTAAGCTAACGAACGACCCTATCAGATACAATCCAGCCTGGCCTCCGGTCCCAACCAAACTCCCTTCGGACATCCCAAAATTCGAAGGGAAGAGTGGTGAAGATCCGGGCGATCATGTAACCACATTCCATTTGTGGTGCTCATCTAACTCCCTCATCGAAGATTCGGTTAGGTTGAGACTTTTTCAGCGCACCTTGACTGGTAATGGGGCTAAATGGTACATAGAGTTGCCAGGGGGCAGCTTTACATCGTTCGCAGACTTAGCTAATATCTTCTTGAATCACTTTCAGTTGCCTGTCCGCTATGATGCCGGAACTGAACTTCTGGCTACCTTTCGTCAGGATAAGGCAACCCACATTTCTGATCACATACAGGAATGGAGACGGAGAAAAAGGCTCATTAAAGCCGAAATCCCTCCGGAGTACCGTCTAGAGTGGTTTTTGAAGTCTTTGCAACCTGAGATCTCCAAGGATGTCTCCATGTCTGGGGTCTATTCTGAGGAGCAAGCCATTTTCAGGGCCCAGCAGTTAGAACTGATCTACTCTCAGTCTGGGATCCTCCAAAAGTACTTGCCAGATGCTCCTGGATCTAAGGTTGATTTAGCTAAGCCAAAGCCAGGTCCGCATGCGGATGGTATCGTGGGGTCTGTAGACTCGACTACAGTGAACTTGTTGAATCAATTGCAGCAGTTGTCATTACAAACTGCTCTTAACAATCAAGTCACAATGTCTAATCCTCCTGCTTCCCAAAATTCTTCCATTAACGCCGTCCAATCCGATAACCCCAAAGGAAATCAAAATTCCAATGGGAAAAAGAAAGGACGTGGTAAAAAGAAGAACTCGGATGGGAAGCCCGATGCAAATAAATCCGGCAACAACGCTGGTGGTGGTAAGGGTGAGTCGAGAAAGAAAGTCAAGTTTCCTTGCAAGTTATGCAGTGGGGACCATCTAACTCATCTTTGCCCTAGAATCGAAGATGCTCAGCGCTTGTTAGCACAGCAAGGGACTTCTAGTTCGCAAGCTGTGTTGACTAACCCGTTTCCCCAAGGGCAGCAACTTCTTGCTGGCGCAAATTCGAATCCTGGTACCTCCTCAGGGGGCAACCAGGAAGGGGAAAAAGCATCAAATGTTTTTATGATGGGTTCAAACGTTAACGTGACTACTCGGTCACGTGATTATGGTGAAGCCGAAACATCTAAGGATAAAACGGTTCCCGGAAGTAATGACCTTCATATTGAGCGACCTCCTGTTGAGACTGTACCTAGGATACCGAAAGGTTCCGCCAAACGCGCGACAATTAACCCCAATGCTAGAGCTGCTCAAAATTACTCCATTGTGGAGGATTTGGCTCAAAGCCCATGTGCTATGTCCGCTTTGGAAGTTCTCCAGTCGTGTCTGTCTCAGAGAAGTGCTTTACTCTCCGCCATTGGAGCAGTCGATTCAGCCAACTCTCTAGTGCTCTCTTTTGACATGTCAAATGTCAAAAAGAGACTCCCTCATCATATGGCTTTTCAAGTAAAGTCAACATACCGGAAAATCAATATTTTTCGCACCGTTATAGATGAAGGAGCTTCCACATGCGTCATGTCCATGTCTTGTTGGAAGGCTATTGGTTCACCTTCGGTTGTTCCTTCACCAACCGTCTTAACTGCATTTGATGGCCATTCTCACAAGCCGCATGGGATTATCCCGGCCTTTCCTATATGTGTTGGAGGGAAGGTCGTTAATATCGAAGTTGAAGTCGTAGATGCTAACCTAGACTATAATCTCCTATTAGGAAGGAACTGGGTGTACGAGATGGAAGCCGTTGTTTCGACTTTGTTTCGTGTCATTTGCTTTCCTCATGAGGGGAAAATCGTTAAGGTTGATCAATTGGACTATGCTCCAATCGATCCTCAAGCAACCTCCGACTCTACTGTTCCTTTGGTGGATAACCCTCGCCTGCCGACTGAGAATTTAGGAGTAGGGATGTATTCCTCATTGATGGGTACGTTTGATCTTCCCTCTCCTTTTGCAAGAATCAATGCTATTTCATCATCCAAGGAATCTTCTCGAGAGGGGTTCTTCCGAACTCATCATTTTTCCGACCCTTGGACCTTGCCTTCACCTACGACCACATTAGTTGAAGGGCAAGTTAATGGAATGGCGTTTCCTATATCTGCAGCTGAGCTTAGATATCAGGCTATCGTAGACTCTGCAGATAACCATTCTACTCCTTTTTCCGAAGAGGAGCTAGATGGTCATGTGGCCCCCGCTTGGAGCTTTGATTCTAACTCTGCCTTGGACTGCTTAGATTCGGTTCTACCTTCTGAAGAAGCAATCCTCGAAATTATGATGGGTATAGATCGACCTTGGGAAGACTTACACCATCGCTCATATTTTCTTCCTCCATTGCAGGAAGTAGAATCTAGATTCTCCGAGCTCGTTGGTAGTGATGTTTGTACGGTATCGAACCCTTTGGCTCCAACACACACACGTGCTGAAGGTAATATGTCGGTAATCTAAAAAACGATACCTATAAACATCTCTAAAAATCCTAACATCATCGAGAATATCTTCATCGGAAGTGAGTGTTCCCCTGAAGAAATTCAAATTTACACCGACCTATTCAAGGAATATCGTGATGTATTTGCTTGGTCTTATGAGGAAATGCCCGGCATTGATCCTTCTATAGTCCAACATGAGATCAAGACGTACGAAAACGCAAAACCGATTCGTCAAAGGCTTCGGCCGGTTAACCCTAGGAAAGCAGCGGCTATCAAAGCTGAGGTTGAGAAGCTGCTAAGGGCGAGTTTTATATACCCTGTTCCTCTTACGGATTGGGTTTCGAATCCAGTCCCTATGGACAAAAAGCAAGGAACAATCCGCGTATGCATCGATTTTAGGGACTTAAACAAGGCTTGTCCAAAAGACAATTACCCCACACCATTTATTGATCAAATTATTGACGAGTGTGCGGGTAATGCGATTTTCTCCTTTATGGATGGTTTCTCAGGTTATAATCAAATCTCTATTCGTCCTGAGGATCAGCATAAGACTGCCTTCATATGTCCCTGGGGTACCTTTGCATATCGAAAGATGCCCTTCGGTCTTAAAAATGCTGGAGCCACCTTTCAGCGGGCCATGTCTTACGCTTTCCACGACATCAAACATATCATCGAGGCATACTTAGATGATCTCGCTGCTCGTTCTCGAAAGAGAACTGATCATCCTAGTCATCTTCGATTAGTCTTTGAGCGATGTCGTTTTTACAAAATCCGGTTGAATCCTTATAAGTGCGTTTTCGCGGTTACATCAGGTCGGTTGTTAGGGTTTATAGTTTCCAATGAAGGGATTCGGGTTGATCCCTTCAAGGTTGAGGCAATAGTTCAGTTGCCTCCCCCGTCTTCAATTCGTCAACTTCAAAGTCTTCAAGGGAAGGCCAATTTCTTAAGAAGGTTTATAGCAAACTATGCCGAGATCACTAAAGGGTTCATGCGTTTGCTACGGAAAGGAGTTTCATTCCTGTGGGACGACTTTGCGCAGCGGTCGTTTGATGCTTTGAAAAAGGCATTAGTCTCTGCCCCGCTTTTGAGTCCACCGGATTACGGTAGAGACTTCCTTTTATATCTCGCTGCAGCAGAATCTACCATTGGTATGGTTCTAGTTCAGGAAGACGATGCTCTTGTCGAGCACGTGATTTATTATTTGAGCCGAGGCTTGATAGGCCCTGAACTCCGCTATTCTCCTGTTGAGAAATTGGCCTTGGCAGCAGTCCATGCTGTCCAGAGGCTCCGTCATTACATTTTGCTACGCAAAAATTTTGTCTTAGCGGCGGTCAATCCATTCCAATTTGTCCTCAGTAGGCGAGTGATTGGGGGCAAATATAATAGATGGATAGTCATTTTACAAGAATTCGACCTCGAGTTCTTGTCCGCCAAGTCTAAGAAATCTATGGTCTTCGCGGAGCTAATTTCTGAGCTTCCTTGTGGAGAGGATGTTGTTTATGAGGAAAGTTTACCCGACGAACATATATTCCTCATCTCTTCACAAGACCCTTGGTATGGAGATATCATTGTTTATCTCCAGACTTCGAAGTTTCCCTCTACTTCCTCCAAGGACGAACGTCGCAAGTTACGTCACCTGGCTAAAAACTATGTTATCATTGGTGACACTTTATACCGTCGAGGGGTTGATTCAATTCTTCGACGTTGTTTAACCTTAGAGGAAGCAGAGTCTGTTCTTAATGATTGCCACAGTGGAGCTTGTGGTGGTCATCTATCCGGGCTTGCTACAGCCCAGCGCATCTTACGTGCCGGCTACTTTTGGCCTTCACTCTTTAAGGACTGTGTGGAAGCGGTAAAACGCTGTCACCCGTGTCAAATTTTTACTCGCAAGATGCGCGCGCATCCAGCTCCCCTTTTTCCCGTTGTCACCGTCGGTCCCTTTACTAAGTGGGGTATTGATTTTACGACTTGTAATCCGCCTTCAGCGGCAAATCACAAGTACATTATCGTGGCTGTAGACTACTTCACGAAGTGGGCTGAAGCCATGCCTACTTATAAGAACGACAGTGACACGGCAGCTTTGTTTCTTTTCAATCAAGTTATCTCAAGATTCGGTATCCCAAGAGAGATTGTCACTGACCATGGCAGTCATTTCCAAAATCAGCTAATGTCCGAATTGGCTTTTAAATTAGGTTTCCGTCAAGAGCATTCGTCTCCTTACTATCCTCAGGCCAATGGACAGGTCGAGGCGGTCAATAAAACTCTTAAGACGATACTCCAACGGACAATCGATAAAAATCGGTCCAATTGGCACATTATGTTGTATCCGGCTCTTTGGGCATACCGAACCTCCGTTAAAACGGCTACTGGTTTTACTCCTTTTCAGTTAGTTTACGGGGTGGAATCTATCTTTCCGGTCGAATGTGAAATTCCATCTCTGAAATTGGCTGTCGAGCTTCTTCCTGAGACTTCGAGTCTCGAGGAGCGCCTAGTTCATCTGGAACATCTCGATGAGCAGCGTCGAGATGCCGCCACGACGAATGAGGCCCATAAGAAAAGGGTCAAAACTCAGTATGATAAGTCTGTCAGACCTCGTGTTTTTTCTGAAGGTGACCTTGTCTTGGTCTATGACCAAGATAAGGACGCCTTGGGGCAGGCAAATTCAAGCCTATGTGGTACGGTCCTTTCATTATCAAACGAGTCTTAGAAAAAGGATCGTATGAGTTAATTGATTTCGAAGGAAACAAGCTGGCGGAGCCCCGAAATGGGCTCTATTTAAAGAAGTATTTTGCTTAGTTTTACCAGGCAATGGCTTCTTTGTATTTTATGTATATTTGTACATATCTTATCGAGCGTTTTTCTGATATCAGCACTTTTGGTCTGCTTTGGCAGGTGTTGATGGATGATTTGGTTTATTTTGGATTCGCCGATGGTGCTAGTCGGCACACTCGGAATCTTGCTTCCGCAGCTTGGGTACTTTATTACCCAACTGGTCAGTTGATGACATCGAGAGGCGTGTGTATCGGTCCTGCTTCAAACAATATGGCCGAGTATACAGCTGTTATCAATTTATTATCCGAGGCAATCTCTTACGGGATCGACTCGTTGGTAGTGTATCTTGATTCTCAATTGATAGTGTCTCAGTTAAATAACATTTATCGGGTTAGAGATCCATCATTATATCGCCAATATTTAAGGGTGAGGTTGTTGCAAAGATCATTTACTTACATTAATTATTTGCATATTCCAAGATCTCAAAATTGGTTAGCTGATTCTATCGCTAATCAAGCATTAGACTGGCATATCAATCATTCATCATCATAAAATCATGCATCAAAAAGTCAAACTGTATATATATATATATATCACAAAGCGTCTCGAGTGTACATATGTGTGTCCAAAAATATACAAAATTGGGACTCAAATGCCCATAATCATGTCAGGCATATCTAATGCCTCGGCTCTGGATGAGCAGCTAAATAACTAACTATAGCATTGGCCACGCGCCGAAAAACGCGAACCCAGTCACGTGGCATCCCAACCACATGACGCTGCATATCTGGAGGAAGGTCCTCTATCTCGGCCATCGATACTTGATAGCTCAATCTCGCCAAGTGTCGCTGGACGTTGGCGAGGGTCCTTTCCGCATCCGCAGCCGCCTCTTCGGCTCCTCGGCCACGCCGTCCGTGCCGTGGGAATCCATCTGGTCGCACAGGCCCAATGTCTGGAACATGATCATCATATCAGTCATTTGAATCTCATCAAAAAAAAATATATTTTTCAAAGTTCATCATTATGCTTGAAAAATCCTAAAAATCATAAAATCATAAAAATCAAAAAATCTTACCGATCTCGCCCCATGCTGCATCTGGTGGCAGCACTAGGTCAGGATCTCCTCGGAAATCCAGTCCAGCATAGGGGTAGTCATCTATGGCGATGATCTGTTGCTCCCACCAAGCAAAAAAGTCGTCGTCGAATGCATTCCTGGGCACTTCCCCACCCCCCAGACGTTTCATCAAGTCAGCCCACCGGCCCATACGTGGATCACGTGGACTACTGATGGGAACTGCTACCCTGGGGCGGAGTGCAGGAACCTTCTCGAAGAAAAATGTGCATAAAATGGTTCCATACCCAAAGTTCTTGGTCTGTCCCTTCCTGATAGAAGCAAGCTGCTCCTTCATGTTGGCAAGTAGAGGAGTACACCAGTCAAACACCGTGGTGAGACAGTCCACTGCTACGCTCATGTTTACTCGTGATGCCTGATGTAGCGAAGATGACCCGTTCACTCGAGCTATGGTGAACAGGATTATCCGCAGTGACAAACTCGCCATGTGTGGGATCGAGATCTGACTCCCGACCTTCCGATGACCTGGGCAGTAAAGTTGTACATAGTCGTCTACGCTGAGACTATTCCGGGTCCTGCCCCGGGAGTGGACTACCTCTCCCCTTCGGGAAAGGCCCGTGATGAAATATATATCTTCCACTTCTATCCTGAGTGGCATTTGATCAATCATAAAGGCTTCTTCCTCGACATCCCAATAATCAATAAGTCTCTCGAGCAGACGCACATTTGCTTTCATATTCGGCAACTTGAAGAATTTTAACAATCCGCACCCCCGTAAGGCATCTAATGCCTCATCATTCTCCATAACTTCATTATCTACAGCTGAGTGCTCTCTTTCACGCCATGTGAGAGTCATCCTGGAAGAAAAAATCAATTTCATCCATTAGTTTTTCGTATAAAAATTTTTCGCTGCGCACACGCGGTTTACCCTATACACAGTCGCGTGTAGGGCCGTCGTATACGCGATTTATATACATCCAACCCGCGTGTACGCCGCAGAGCAATTTTTTGCAAAAATCTAACGGTGAAACATTAATTAAACTTCCTAAAAACTATCACAATTGATTGCAAGACAAGTTTAGTGCTTACCTGGAAGTTTTCGGCAAGTTTGAACGGTTGAATAAGTCACGGGGAAAGTTTGCTCCTTTTGCTCCACAATTTGCTCTCCAAGTCAAACGGTGAAAATGGTAAGTCCAAAATTTCTTTTTATAAGTTTTGAAAATGCAAAATTTTTTCAAAATTTTATTTTGTTTGGTTTCATGTCACTTTTAACTTGGGAGCTTGGAATGTCGAGATTGAGTTGTTTTTCAGGACATTTTGGACATTTTTCGACGGTTCGAGACGGTTCCATGACTGCTGACCCGTCATGGCAGGTATCGTGTTCTCACTGGCATATAGGTTAGGGACACCATTTTTCCATTGCATTATGCATACTAGCCTCCATTTGACCGATACATCTGCCGTAGGGTCGACCCCATCATGTTATGGTTCGCAAGCCATTTTCACTCGCCGATTCTTTAAATCATGACATGATGGTAGAGCCATCCTTTTACATGGGCATCCTAGTTAGCACCTCACTGACATTTGTTGCCCATGCTGCTTCGTTTTGAGTAGGCTCGGGAGTCCTCTGTAGTCCCGCCATGACTTATGCGTTGAAGACTCATTCTTCCTTGCTTCTTCGCTTCGTTCTGGCCTTATACCCTAGAGGCTCCTATGTGTGTTGAGTTGTACTTCTGCATTGCATGTTGACCATTTGCACCTTTTTGCCTATAGCCGGCTTCACTTGGACTCGTGTTTAAGCCCACTTTTGACCATGGCGTCTGCAAAAATCAACCTTGCATCCCCTTGACCTCTGCAGCTTGACATACCCAGATCCGTGGAAGGAACATACCTCTGAGTGTCAATGACCAGTTTTTCACCTCTTTGCATTGAGCATAGGAACGTTCCTTTCCCAGGAACTAGAGCATCTGTTTCACCGACACTCGTTCTTTCCACTGTACCATAGCATTCTTTTATTCTTTTTCCGGCTTATCAGAAAAAGACAAAAAAAATTAAATATTCCAAAAAGAGCGGGAACAGGGACATTATTTCCATTTATGGTTGGCAGCTAGAGTCAGTCGTGTCGCCCTTGAACAAAGCACTCAAAACAAAGTCTCCTCCGCTTGGGTGGGATTTAGTTTGACTTAGGTAAGCCATAACCTTGTTATCGAGTCAGTTCTCCCCCGATTGGTTATCTCTTCCAATCATATGGAGGGTTCGTTCGTGCCTCCTGCATGACGAACTTATACAGATTCATTATATGCTGCCACATAGTCACATTGAGTCGTGCTTTTGTTCAAGGGAAGTTAGCCTGAGTCGGCCTTTCTGCGGTGTCTCTTGACTCATTTTTCAGTCGGCCATCCCTGGTTGTCAGTGTCATGTCTATCATCACATCAGTTATATTGGTCCTTCACTCGTGCCGGTTTGAGAAGGTCCCCATTGACTTCTTGCTGGCGGGTCTTGTCCTTATCGACGACGACACATTGCTCTGAGGGCAGACCTAGAGACCGCACCCTGGCCCTATTTTCATTATTGATAGGTCACCTTGTGCTCAGCATCGATCAGTATCATGGGTCTTTGACTGAGTGGTTTCCCTTGTGTTCGACATCAGCATACATTATCACACATTGGGATTCGTGCAGTACCTTGGTTTCCATTTGACCCTATTGGTGGATACCTCGCCTCTGTGTCAGCGTTCATTATTGGTTGGTTCAGAGGGTTTCTGCCGTGCGCTAGCCACATCTTGTGTACGCCGGAAACGTACTTCGGTTGGGTTACTACATCTCTTTCGTCCGATTCCTTCCACATTATTGGCCTACGGGTTACACTCGCGCTAGATTGATGGAGGATGCCTTAATGCCTTCCTTCTAGCGGATCTTTCCCTATCGACTTCGACTCATTGCTCTGGGGCAAAGATCTAGAGTCCATTTGGCAGTACCTTGGGGTTTGCAGTCATTAGTGGCAGATTCCTCGCTATCGACAGTGGGAAACCATCATTGTCTCCTGATTGATAGATTCTTACAGGTGTTCGACTTCAGCTCATCTATTCACACTTGTTAGATTGTACTGGGTACCTTGACGCTCATTATCATTATCGGTGAGTAGTCTCGCGTTTGTTAACGGTATACATCAATGACCGGTAATCAAACGATTTCTCACATGGTCGACTTCAGATCATTTATTCCCATGGTGTAGAAATGTACCACGGCGGTCGGTGAAGACCTCAGGTTGTATCAGCATTCATTGGTTCACTTGACAGTTGCTCCTGTTGCTGCTAGTTGATACCATTCCACCTTATATGTTGCAGTCAGTCATGGCGACATTCTATATGCTGGCACCTGAGTTTGCAGTGTAGTACCATCCTATTCCATCATGTTCAGTTGGTACCTTATGGGATCAGCCTTTGATTTCAGTGATCCGTTGCATCTTTCAGCATCATTGACAGTTTTATATGTGATATTCAGACATGTACTTACTCATTATGGTCAGATGATCCATTATGTATTTTACAGTCATTTATACTTGTATACTTAGTGGATCCGCTTGTACTTGATATGCGGACATGCTTTACTTTTCCTGAGCATGGGTATGCCCGCCTCAGACAGTGTTTCTTTCTGATCTCCTTTCGGTGGCTTGGCAGGCTGAATTCTGGTGAAGTCCTCCTCGGTTTTTCGGCAGAGTTCCTTTCCTTGTACTTACTTAATGTATTTCGGCCATCATGTTCCCCTTCTGACCTCATACATTAGGGGGCATCTGTTATAGCTCCAAATCTCACTCTTATGGTTTGTGATGCTGCACTTATGGCCTAGGGCAACCCCTCCTTCCAGACCTGGTCCAAAAATTTAAAAAACAGTGTTTTATTCCCTGTACGCGACTTTGCCCTGTGTTAAACGCGTGTACACGCGGGTCTGTCATACCCAACCCGCGTGTATCTATTAAAACACTTAAAAAAATATAATTTCCTCTTTTTCGGGCGGTGATCGCGGGTTTACCTGCTGGATCACCTGTTAGTGCCCGTGGCCCAACTGTTCCCAACCAACTCCTAACTAAAAAACTACTTTGGAGAGGGTATAAAAAGACATCAAAGGGAAGGCCAAGGGGAGAGAGAAAGGAGAGCAAGATTATTATGCTGAGATTTTTCCCTTAGACCAGGTCTGAAGTCCTTGGTGCATCCTGCACTTCCCCCATTTTGCATAGGAAACCCTTGTTTCCATGTGTATTGGTGATCATTCATCCTTGACATCATCATTGAGTAAGACTTGGAAGGAGCTCTTGTTGAAGGCTAGAGGCTGGAACGAATCCGGGAGGAAGCTTGCTTGGAGCCTGCTGAAGGTGTTCAGGTGATATCTTTCCGATATATGTACTTTATTTGCCTTTATATATAAAGAAACACGTCTTTGTTCCCGAATAATCTTTCTTTATGCTTATGAGATTCTTGTGTTGAATTCTTATGAAAGTAGTTACTTAAAGATTATTTATAACTAACTTTATAGCATAAAGATGATTTATACATAAACTTCTATACATGTACTGTTGTGTTCTTTGATTTGTTTGTCCTGCAGGTCAGAGAAAGAAGAAGGGAACTCCAAGAAGGGTTTGCACCCTAACGGTCTTCTCGGACGTAGGACCTTAGGTATGTACCCTAAACATTAGAATTTGCTTAAAAGTAAAAAAGATGGCTGTGTGTGTGTGTTTCTTTGTATAAGCAATTTTCAGTCTGGTAGAGTCTCAGCCCAAAGGACTCTAGGGGTACTTTCCCTTCAACCATCCACAAGGACTCTAATAAACTCTTAGTGATAGCTTTTCATCCTCCTTGTCATCCCTTAGTGTGTCCTTGACTGATAGCTTCTGATTTGAGCAAAAACTGTGAATTTTTGAGCAATCTGTGACCCGGAAACCAAGAGAAACGAAAGTTTCATTCTTCAGTGCAGGCTGTACAAAGGCTGTCTGCATTTCAGCGCAGTTCCCGAAGGGGCTACCTGCGCTGAAGGTCAAACTGGCAGTGTCCCAACTGCGCTGGACCAGTCTTGCCTTGTGCTACTGGGGTTTCCTGCTGTTTCTTGCCCTGTTTTCACCTTTGTTTTTGCTGTTTGTTACCAGTCAGTGTGCCTATCTGAAACCAACTTTCCTTGTCACTATTCCGCCTCGGTTGTATAAAGAAACTGTGTTTGTTCTTTGTGTATTTCTTGTGCATTTACAGTTTCCCATAACGAAAGTGAACTAGTCTTGCTGTGACCTCTTAGATCTAGACCTGTGATAAAGTGTCGTTTTGATCTTAAGAGTTAGTTTGTTTGCTGTTCATAGCTGATTGAGCTTTTGCTTTCGTCATTTGGTTTGAGTTTATATATTTCTAGTGTCGAAACAAGTAAATCTTAAGGTGTCTTTTGATTTTGGACAAGCTTGTTTGCTTTCACTTGAAATTGAATTCAAAATTATACAACAGCTTTCTTTTTGCATTACGCCAACATTAAGAAAGAGAAAAGAAATACCTGCATCTTTGCATTTTGCATATAAGTTTGTATGTTGATTTAGGGAAAAAGTGCATTAGCGAGTGCTCTTTGATCTGTGTGAAAATATTTTGTCTCTCTTTTCCCTCAGTAGTTAAGATTTTCATAAGTCGAAAAGATTGAAAAAGCTTGCTTCTCATCTTAGACTGCATTTAGGAATTTGTATCAATATATCTCGTGGTGAACCTTGAAAGGCAAACTTTAAAAAGATCAACTTAAAATATATTGAATGAACCTAACAACGCTTTGAAACATAACGCAAACATCTAGAGGTCTAAGCTAGAGACGTGTTCCGGCGTCGTTAAACGTAGTGACTGTCGATCTCGACGAAGGTGGGTGATTCCTCCTGAGAGTCGGTGGCACTAATACGGACTTGTGCTCCCACGTACCGTCGCGTATATATTGGGAGACCCCTATAGGAATAAAGCCTTTATCCAATAGGAAACCGTGTCGGTCGCCCTACTGATCGCAATGCAGTGAACACAGCATTCACGAAGATCGACCACTCGTACCGTAAAACGTATTCTGTGGTTTTGTGAAAGGTTTGGCACACCCTCTGCCTAGATCTCCAGAGCAATTTCTTTTGGCCTTTTTCAAACTCTATAACTGAAAAAGTCCAACCGAGCATTTGTCACTTCGGGCTCGTTAATACATCGAAGGAGACTAGAGTCATATTTAGCTTTTTCTCGACTCTTAAAAAGTGAAAAAGCAAGTTGTGTCTAAAAGCGTCTAATAAAATTCATTCAATTTGGAAACACAAATTTCCCCTTTTAATATTTTAGTTGATCGAGTAATCCGCAATCGTGGAAGAAAGTCAATTGAAACCCCGTCGTTCGCGGAGGCTTACGAGTCAACCGTCTTTGTCCCCGGAATCGAAAACAGTACGGGCAAAGCCAACTCGTTTAACCGGTTCAAAATCTCCTTTGAAAGTTAGAACAAGTGTTCCTACTGCATCCGAGGTTCCGGTTACTCCTAACATTTCTGGAAACCCTGCCTCTATAGAAGAAGTTCAACAGCCACAGAAGGACAGTAATACTGATCCTAGTCTGGGGGCAAATACTTGTGTAACTAAACCAGTTCCATCTGTAACCGGTCCAGAAAGTTTTGTTCCCCAAACAACTGTCGCTGTCGAATCAACCACTTCTTCGGCACCAGAAATATTTTACGGACCTGACGGTCTTCCTCTTCCACCGGGTTTGATTGCGATAGAGGAAATTGCAGAGGATCCGCAAGCAAGTACTCCAACTCATTTTGGAGTAGGGGTCACTCTCTTTCCTTCATCAGAGGTTAATCCACCACAAGTGGAAGTCCCTGTAGAATCGCTAGGAAATCTATTGGATAGACTTAAAATGTCTGAACAACCGTCATCATCTAGGACTGTGTCAAATGACACAGTGACATCAGAAGCCCCTGCCGTCATTCCAACGATGTTTGCCGGCATACCAACTGTCCCAACTAGCTCTCAACAGCTAGAAGGAGTCCACCAAGGGACTATTTCGACAGTATGGTCTGTTCCAGTTTGTTCATCCGGAGTAATACCCGGTAATTCTTATGTTGAAACTCGACAGATTGATCCTCATGGAGGTCAATTTGGGCCATCTAGTCCTCAAGGACTAACAATCCCTCTGAGTTCCGGATTGCTACCATATGGGGGGCAGTATGCCCTTTCATTACCTCCTCCGGGAGGATATCCATATGGCAGTTCTCAACAGTATTCTGGTTATACTGGAATTGCATCAAGTAGTTGGGTACCTATGCTACCTCAACAACCAAGGATTGTATATTCTATGCAACAGTGTGTACCTGTGACGAACATCCCAACCACCCCGACTATTGTAACCGTGTCGCAAGTTCAAGCGATACCTGTTACATGTCAACCTCAGATTTCTCAAGTTGTAATGCAACAGTCGCTTGACCATGGGTCACAACAACAATCGCCAACTGGTGGGACGACACAAGTACAAACGGGTACGATTACCCCACACCTTGGCCCAATGGTTAGCATGGCGCAACAGAACATGGCATCACAACCATGGCTTGTACAATACCAACAACCGCAGTTCCAGCAAGTGTACCAAGGTTCTGAGCAGCAGATCTTTGCGAATAGTGGACAACCGTATATCCAAAACGGTCAAAACCAACCACTTTATAGTGGTCAAGTCCACCAACCGTATCAATCATACCAACATCAATTACATTATGCTGGTATGCAAAGACCCACTGCTCAAGCGATTCCATCGTACCCTGGTTACGCTTCGCCTAACCTGAATCAACAGTTACCATTCGTGGCAACTTTAGAGTTACCCGATTTACACCGTTTAACCAACGATCCGATTGCTTATGCCCCTTGGTGGCCAGCGATTCCTCATAAACTTCCATCTGACATTCCTAAATTCAATGGAAATCCAGGTGAAGACCCGTCGAATCACGTGATGACTTTTCATCTGTGGTGTTCGTCGAACACCCTTAACGACGATTCGATAAGACTTCGCCTTTTTCAGAGGACATTGACAGGTCCAACGGCTAAATGGTATATTGAATTGCCAAGAGCCTCTTTCGACAATTTTAGTTCCCTAGCCACGACTTTCTTAACCCACTTTCAATTACCGATAAGGTATGAAACAGGAACAGAAATATTAACCAACTTCAAACAGACAACTGCTACCCATATATCTGATCATATACATGAGTGGCGTCGTCGTCGTAGGATGGTGAAAACATATGTTCCCGATCAGCTATTAGCTGAATGGTTTATAAAGTCTTTACTTCCGGCTATTACGGAAGATGTGGCCAAGGGGGGAGTCGTAACAGAGGAGCAAGTGATTGCTCGTGCACAATATTTGGACTTAGTTTATACTCAGTCCGGCACACTCTATGACAAAATACCTGACGTCCCTAGACCAGAGTTTTCAATTCCTCCCCCTCCTAAATCAAATAGTGACTCTCATGCTGGTGATGGCATGATTGGCACAGCAAACGCGAAATCGATAAAGGCTTCGTCAAAGAAAGCCCGTAAGAATTCGGATCAAAATGCAAAAGAAGAAATTCTTGCTTCGGAAGTAAATGCCGTATCGGAAGATAAGGGCAAAGAAACCAATCAACCAGGAAGCAAGAAGAAACAAAACAAAGGGAAGAAGAAGAAACAGGGTGAGTCATCCCCTGGAAAAGATTCTTCAAACCCTCCTGGCAAAGGGAAACAAAATTATCCATGTCTAATATGTGATGATAAGGATCATACCACAAAGAATTGCCCATTCAAAGCTGAGTTAAAGAGGTTTTTTAAAAGTTCCCAAACCTCAGCTGTGTTAACTGATCCATTTCCCAACCCAGGTCAAAATCTGGTTGATAGTGGAAATGCTTCCCCGTCGCAAGTCCTAATGTTGTCGGTTTCGAAACAGCAGAATGATGCTTTGATTTCGACAAGGAACAAAGATTATGGGAATCCTCAGGTGTCGAACGAAAAAGGTAAAGATCAACCAAGTAGTTCGACAACAACTTCGACAGAAGTTGTAACGCCCACCATCCCTGAATTAACAATAAAACCGCCGAAGGGTGTAGTACACAAGTCGACATTTAATCCTCGCGCCAGAGCGGCGCAGCATTATAATATAGTGGAAGATTTGGCCCAATCGCCATCCGCTATGTCGACTCTTGAAGTGCTACAAAATTGTCCAACCCAAAGGCAGGCATTGTTATCGGCAATTGGTGGGGTTGATCCTAAGGATTCCAATCTTGTATCCTTCGATCACAATGGATATGATCCTCAGTTACCAGCTCAGCTAGCTTTCCTTATTCAAGTGAAAGCACTCAACAAAACTGTTCACAAAACAATAATTGATGAGGGAGCCTCGACATGTATTATGTCAATGAGTTGCTGGAAAACTTTAGGATCTCCAACCTTGTCGCGATCTTCGACGACATTAAAAGCCTTCGACGGAAGGACTTATACCCCTTACGGTATCCTTAATAACTTGAAAGTCGAACTAGGAGGAAAGACAGTAGAAATTGATGTAGAAGTCATTGATGGAAATCTTGACTATAACATCCTACTGGGTAGACCATGGATTTATGCCATGGCAGCTGTCGTGTCGACTTATTTTAGGAAGATCGCATTCCCGTTTGAAGGAGGGATTACGATCGTCGACCAACAGAATTTCCTCCCTAATGGTTCACAAGTTACAGGAAGCATTCCCATGATCCATGAGAGCAACCATTCAATTCAAGATATTGGAGTAGGATTATTGAAAGACCCCACATTGATGGGAACTTTCGCGCTACCACCTCCTATTTATATAGGAAATGTACCGTTTGTAGCAACCTGCAACATGATATCTTCCACGAAGGTCAACATGGATCATTCAATGGTTTTTCCCCCAAGCCCTTTAGAAATATTGTAGCAATCAATGTTTCAAGCATGGGAGGCGAGCCCAAATCAACGCTCGTCAAGCGTTTGGGTAGATAGATCTAGAGAATATGGAACCCCATTAGATCCTTGGTCGAAAGTACATGGGACTGACGAAGGAATCTTACAATCAATGATGATTGAGGGGGCACCATGGAATGATCACCACCATCGTTCCCTTCTTCCGGAATATGAAGAAGATACTCAAAGTGACCTTTATCACCCTTCAGTATTTGAGTTCCTAACGAATACTGTAAATACGGTGGATTCCGAGCGAAACCTATCCAATATTGAAGAGACTATAGCCATAAATATCTCGACCAAAACAGATGTTGTAGAGAATATTTATGTCGGCAAAGGTTGTTCCCCTTCAGAACTGGAAATATATAACGCTCTTTTTCGCGAATTTAGAGATGTCTTTGCGTGGTCATATGATGAAATGCCAGGCATTGACTCGAGTATCGTTGAACATGAAATTAAAATGTATCCTGATGTCAAACCAGTAAGGCAACGGCTTCGGCAGGTGCACCCGAAGAAAGCCGCTGCCATTAAGGCGGAAGTTGAAAAACTCCTCCATGCTGGATTCATCTACCCGGTTCCTCTAACCGATTGGGTATCGAATATTGTCCCTGTTATGAAAAAACAAGGGACGATTAGAGTGTGTGTTGATTATAGGGATGTAAACCAAGCTTGTCCGAAGGACAACTACCCTACACCCTTCATCGACCAGATAATTGATGAATGCGCCGGATGTGAAATCTTTTCATTTATGGATGGATTTTCCGGGTATAATCAAATAAATATCCGCCCACAGGACCAGTCAAAGACTGCATTTATTTGTCCGTGGGGCACATTCGCTTATCGAAAATTACCCTTTGGTTTAAAGAACACAGGGGCGACGTTTCAGAGGGCGATGAATTATGCCTTCCATGACATCAAGAACATTGTTCAACCTTATCTCGACGATCTTCCGGCTCATTCGCGAAAGCGGACTGATCATCCGCAGCATTTAAGAGCGATATTTCTACGTTGCCGACACTACAAGATAAGACTCAATCCACACAAATGTGTGTTTTGCGTCGGTTCTGGTCGTTTACTTGGCTTTGTAGTCTCTAAATATGGGATTCGTCTCGACCCCTGTAAGGTTCAGGCAATCATTAATTTGCCTCCACCTTCAAATTTGCTTCAGATTCAGAAACTCCAAGGGAAAGCAAACTTTCTGAGGAGGTTCATTCCAAATTACGCAGAACTTGCTAAGGGTTATACTCGTCTATTGAAAAAGGATGTACCTTTTGTCTGGGACCAGGTAGCGCAAGCTTCTTTTGATGCTCTGAAAGATTGTCTAGTAAAAGCATCATTAATGTACGCCCCAGACTATCAAAGAGATTTTAACCTGTATCTAGCTGCAGCGGATACGACCATTGCGATGGTTTTAGTTCAAGAAGTCGATGGAATAGAACATCCTATCTATTATTTAAGTAAAAACTTAAACGATACAGAAAGTAAATATTCTTATGTTGAAAAACTAGCGCTTGCAGCTGTTCAAGCGATTCAAAGGTTTCGACATTATGTCCTCTTTCGGAAAACTACCATCCTGTCAGATTGCAACCCCATGACTTATATACTGTCGCGACAGTTGCTGGGGGGCAAATATTCAAAATGGATAGCGATCCTTCAAGAGTTTGATCTGGAATTTGTAAAATCCAAATCAAAGAAGGCCCTAGTTTTCGCAGAATTATTGTGCGATCTCCCATCATCGTCCAACGATGAAACATCGGAAGAGTCAATCGTGGACGAAAGTTTGTTTCTGATATCTGTAAGCGATGAGTGGTATGGAGATATCATAGTTTATCTCCAAACCCAAAAGTTCAGGCCTAACACCTCTCGCTCCGAACAAAAACGTATACGATACCAAGCAAAAGACTACATGATCGTCGGTGATACACTTTACCGCCGTGGTGTCGATACAGTTCTGAGGAGGTGCCTTACCCATGAGGAGGCCGAAAAGGCCCTGAATGATTTTCATTCAGGCGCGTGTGGGGGGCATCAGTCTGGATATGCAACAGCACAAAGAATCTTACGAGCAGGATACTTCTGGCCAACCATGTTCAAAGATTGCATAACCGCAGTCAGAAGTTGCCATGCTTGTCAAATCTTTGATAGCAAAACCAGACGACCACCCGCACCTTTACAGCCGATAGTTGCTGTTGGGCCCTTCGCCAAGTGGGGCATCGATTTCATGCAATGTAACCCCACCTCGACCGGGGGGCATGGGTATATTATAGTCGCTGTTGACTATTTTACCAAATGGGCCGAGGCGATGCCTACATTGGATAACACTGGTGAAACAGCTGCCCTTTTCTTTTTCAATCATGTAGTCGCCAGGTTCGGCGTACCACAGGCTATAGTTACAGATCATGGGTCGCATTTCCGCAACCACATGATGGTCGAATTAGCTGCCAAGCTAGGGCTATCTCACGACAGCTCTACCCCATATTATCCACAAGCCAACGGACAAGTTGAGGCAATCAACAAGGTCCTGAAGCGTATGTTGCAAAGGATGATCGGGGTTCATAAAAGAAGGTGGCACCTAATCCTGTACTCAGCTTTGTGGGCTTACCGAACGTCGGTAAAGAACGCAACCGGGTTCACACCTTTTCAATTGGTGTATGGCCTGGAAGCAGTCTTACCGATCCAGTGCGAAATTTCATCGCTTAAACTCGCAATCGATCTTCTCCCCGGAACTTCAGAAGAAGAGGCTCGTTTCTTGGAACTAATCCAATTGGATGAAACCCGTCGTGATGCCGCTTTGGCTAACGAAGCTCATAAGAAACGAGTCAAGGCTCAGTTCGACAAAAATGTCAAACCCCGTGTCTTCTCAGAAGGTGATTTGGTCTTGCTTTATGACCAAGAATCCGATAAATTGGGAGCAGGAAAATTCAAGTCCTTATGGATGGGCCCCTATATTGTTAAAAGGGTGTTAACAAAAGGAGCCTACGAGTTAATGGATTACGATGGAATTCCACTGGCGCAGCCCCGCAACGGGTTGTACCTCAAGCGTTACTATGCTTAAATAGTAACCTGCATGCTTTTGTTGTATTTTGTTTTCGCTAAAGTGTTTGTTCTGGTCGAGTGATCCACCCTTTTCATTCGTTGCAGATGTCGAACCTTCTGGAGACATGTGTTGGATATGCCGACGGAGCGAGTCGTAGTTCACGGAACTTATCTTCCGCAGCCTGGGCCATTTTTGATCCAAGCGGCGAGTTAGTAAGTTTCAGAGGTGTATGTATTGGGCAATCAACGAATAACATCGCTGAGTACAGCGCGTTGATAGAACTACTCTCTGATGCCATCACACGTGGCATACGCCGACTAATTGTCAGGCTAGACTCACAGCTCGTAATACTACAACTCAATGGTATATATTCTGTTCGTAATCCAGCTATTTATCGCATGTTCCTAAGGGTTAAGATCTTGGAAAGACGATTTGATTCAATTCAATATCAACATATTTCAAGAAACTTAAACACATTAACCGACTCATTAGCAAACTATGTGTTAGATAGACATTTGCAAAATTTATAAAAAGGACACTTCATTAATGATTGTACATATGGATCATATAACTCAAACAGAATAAAACCCGAAAATCAAAATATATAAGCTGTTTATATAAGTTCATACATAATGTTCTGTAACCAAGACAAAATTGGTCATATGACCTAAAAACTCAAAAAGATGCTAGGGGGCACCCTAGCCTAGTGGTGCTCATGATAGTACGTCACGGCCTGTGCAATCATGCGCAAGAGACGAGTCCATCGTCTAGGCACACCAATGGTATGCCGCTGCATCTGTAAAGGTAACTCGTCAATCTGTACATCCGGAAGGCCACGAGTAAGGCTCTCAACCTGCTCCTGCACAGCTGTAAGGGTCTCGGTGTCGTCAAGATCGCGAATAACAACTCTCCTAGCAGGCTCCCCTGCCGGGGCAGCAACTGGCGATCTCGGACGAACTGCTGGATGAACAGGACCAATATCTGCATGCACCCAAGAGTACAATTAAAAGTCTTGATAGAATAAAGCACAGCAACATTATGAGTAAGAACAATAAACAGTAAGATGGTCAAAGAGTTTACCGATGGCACCCCACTGCTCGCCATCCGGTAGCACCAAATCCGGATCACCTCGGAAATCCATACCCACATATGGATACTCAGAAAACGCCATCTCCTGGCGCTCGAACCACCTAAAGAAGGCCTCAGTAAAAGTAGTCTGAGGTTGACCTGCATTCCTAGACATGTGGTCAACCCACCTCTGCATGCGTGGCTCGGTCGGAGAAGGCAAGTCAAGTATGATGTACTGAGGCTGCATCAGTGGGATTTTATCCAAGGTGAAGGCAGTCAGAATAGAACCAAATCCAAAGTTCTTCAGCTTCCCGTCCTTTACCTTGGTCAATTGACTTTTCATCTGAACAAGTACTGCATCACACCAGTTGAATACTTTCGGTTGGAGACACTCCAAGGCGTGCTGCATATAAGACCTGTTGGCAACATGTAGAGCTGCGCTGCCGGCCATCCTACCAATAGTGAACAGAATGGACCTGAGAGCCCGATCAGTAATCTCATGGATAACAATCTTGCCGTCTCTGCTCGGCTGAGAACCTTCCCTGCAATACTGGCGGACATAATCTCTGGTGGAATCAGTCCCCCGGGCCGTACCTGATAAGGAAATGGGGGCACCTCGTCTTGACAGTCCAGTCAAGAAGTACATGTCCTCTATGGTCAAGGGGATGGTCTTCCCCCTAATCTGGAACACTTGGTTAACAGGATCCCAAGCATCAAGCATATACTGCAGTAAAGAAATCTGTGCTCTCATGCTAGAGATACGGAAGAACTTCAGCAGGCCACAGTTCCGCAGCGCGTTCACCGTGACCGAGTCATGGAGTGCAATCATGTCCTCCTCTTCATGTTCTCGTTCTCGCCATGTAAGGGACATTTTGTTCAAGGTTCCCTGCAAAGCAAACAAGAGAAAGAGTGAATTCCTGATTTGATGAAAAACTGGCGAAAAAATCATCAAAAATAACCTTAAAACTCAGTCTTTTTGAGCCCAGCGCAGGCAGGAAGTCTCCCACTTGCGCTCAGGGTTAGGCTGCCTTAAGGCAGCTTGACCTTCAGCGCAGGTTTCGAAAGGGAAACCTGCGCTGATCCTAGGGCGCCCTGGCAAAACCCCAGGGGCTCAGAAAGACCGGAAAACAGGCAAAAAACAGGAAAAGGAAACCATGAAAAGAAAGAGCTAGGGTTTAGCTCCTACCTGGTCCAGACGGCACCGAAAATCGTCCGCAGAATCTCCCGGAATCAGCTGGTGAAAATCAAGGGGGAAGAGGCACCTCCAGAGCTCCAACGAACCAAATGCAAATGAAATGGTAAATGAGAGGTAAAAACACCTTTTAATGGCTTTTTACACAGTTTAAAGTAAAATATTGGGGTTATAATCTCATTTTCATGCCAATATTATTCATTTCTAACAAAGTTTGTTGCAGCAATTGAAAAGCAGTACTATATTTGAAAAGAGAAAAGCTTGTAATGGTAAAAAATCAAAATTTGACCATACAATCGAGCAGTTTTAGCGTCATAGTTCATGCTCGTTAAAAAATAAACATAAGCTATCGAGCAGTTTTACCGTGGAATTTATGCTCGTTAAAAAATAGAAAAGCGAGATCCGAGCAGTTTTAGCGTCATAGTTCATGCTCGTTAAAAAATAAACATAAGCTTTTGAGCAAGTTTAAGCTCGTTAAAAAATGAACTTCCTGGTAAATAACCATTGTGATCGTAAATTTATTAGCCATAAAAAGCCTTGGTCGTGTTTGCACCCGCCACCTCCATTTCATTTGGCCAATCGTTCACCTCCATATGATTGTTTACCCATTTTGAGGAACAGTTGCGAAGAGTGATTTCACTTAGCCATCCTTGTGACACTGCCGTGATTGGAAAATTCCAACCTGTACCTGGAATCTGCCGCTATCCCTGTTTATCACTCGTTCCTCAAAAGACGAGTCTTCTTTGAGCTCTTTTCTCCTGACTCGTAAAATATGAAAAGTTTGCCGAGTTTTGGCCTTCCAGCTCGTTAAAATGACCGGAAGAGCTATCCCTCCTCTAGATTTTAATCTTTTTGGACCTGAGGGATTATTACACAAAAAGGTCGAGCGCTTGTTTTATTCGGCTCGTTAAAGTTATCGAAAAATCATCCCTTCTGTATTGTTTTATACTTTTTCGGACTTAAGGGATTAGATGACGAAAAAGGAATTTTGGAGTTAACTTTCTGTACCTTTTCAGACTCTCTAAAAATGAAAAGGACCGAGTTTTCCTTGTCGTTAGACTCGTTAAAATGATTAAATAGCGACAAACTTGTCTTTAGACGAGAACGAGTTTCCCTATCGCTAAGCTCGTTAATACATAGCGATGGGCTTGCCCGAAGGGCTGGTTATAGAACAAGCATATGTTATCCTCCTCAAGCTTGACAAAAATAAAGAGGTACTGGTCAGAAATGACTGGGGAAAAATTGGGAGAACCTCAAAGCTTTAATGGTAGCAAGTCGCTCTTGAACATGACACTTTGTCTTCCGTATCACATCGGGTTGGGTTGTTTCATTCACCGGTCTCGTCACCATGGTCCTCGCCAAACCATCCACATTTGGGGTAATGCTACCGATCCATCACATCAGTGTCGTTATATGTTCAAGAGATGTTGTTCAGAAAGAGTCAACCGTGTCCCATCCACTGCCATACATTATCCTTCATCCACCCATGATCGCCACCCTGAATCATATCTCACAGATTGTTTTCACCTCCACTAAAATCATTAGCTCCGTTCCGTGTCATTGATGTGGGATTCATTAAGGCCCTCCTTTGACGGATCGCTTCTTGTCGACTTCAGCTCATTATCCAAGAAGTTGATCTAGGAACAAACCCCCCAGTACTTTGAAGCTTGCATGCCTCAATGGCAAGTCTCTCACTTCCGGCGACAGGTATACATCAATGACCTTCGACCAGAAGATTTTGCGTGGTGTTCGACGCCAAGTCCTTTATTCACACCACGTGAATTGTACTGCAGTACCTTGAGGGTCATTGTCATTATTGGTGATTCCTCTCGCGCTTGTTAACGGTTTACATTATTGACCGGTAATCAAGCGATGTCTTTCCATGTTCGACTTCAGCGCAATTCTCACATGGATCGACTTGTACTTAGAGTGAAGATCGAACGAGTTTGAAGACCCCGGATCTAGTTTCATCCATCTGGGCTGCGATATATATATTCAGGATATAAAGACATTTGTTATGTACATCATTGCAACAGATGATCATCCTACTCAAAGGATGATAATTTCAGCAGAGAATTATCAGTCTACCACCAGACGATCGTCTGTTCTATGTACCAAAATGAATTTATAAAGCTGAGCATGGGAATGCCCGCCTCAGCTAGATCATGAAAGAAGAATGAAAAATAATGTATTGTATTGTATTTTATTACAGGGCACCTCTCAGCGATTGAATGAACTTCGGATCCTCCTGATAAAGCATTTCACCCGATAAACGACCTCATACTTTAGGGGGCAACTGTTATAGACATTTTTGTGCCTTACAGCATGAAGCATGAAATGTCGATAATCTGAGGGATCCAAAGTCCCTAAACATGTTGTTCCTACCCCTAGAGGAACAAGGTCAGCAAACCACAGCACTGAAAGTCAGTTCTCCACCTGAAAACACTCAAAAACAGGCTATTTCTAGATCATGTCAGCTGCTCCATTGAGCATCTGCGCTGAATGTCAACTGCTCCACTCTGTACCTGCGCTGAATGTCAAAAGCAATGAAGGCTACCTGCGCTGGGCGAGATTGGCCAAGTGGCACAGTCATTCTGCAAGGTGTCAAATGCCCAGGAAGCTTCCAAAATGACACTTGGATCAGGGAATTCGCCTTGTGATGAGTAAGAGGATCTAGATCTCCAAGTGGAAGCAAGAAACTCCAAGTGGACTCAAGAACTGAAGTATAACTGAAGTGGGAGAGGACACTAGTCAGCTTCATGCCAAACTCAAGCTGACTCATCCTTTCTCCAAATCTCCTATATATAGAGCTCTCTCATGAGGTCTAAGGAGGCTGGAATTTTGTGAATGTAAGGAAGTGTTGTTGGTTTGTGCATAGAACTATTGGGTGATTGCTTTGAAGGAGGTGAAGAGGAGATTTCTTTCTGCTGGGAGGTGTTGCTGGATTGGGCCTCTTATGGTTGTAACACTCTCAGAACTTTACTTCTTCCATTAATAAAGCATTTGAGGTTCTTCTATATGCATGTATCTTAATGGTGTATTGATGCTTGTATATTTGATTTATTCTAATCCTTGAATCAATTATGGATGTATGCTTCTTGTAGTTTCCCTTTCTTGTGCTTTTGCAGGATCTTTGTGTAGCTGGGCCAGTGAAAGAGCAAGGAGCTGGGAGCAAGCAGCAAAGAGGGAAGATTGGATCAATCATTAGCGGAAGATAACGGTTAGTGGATCTCTTCCTCCTCTCTCTTACATCTCATAAAGAAGTAATATTGAATAGCTTTGCATTCGGTTGTTGCTGAGGTACTATCGCCCTTAGAGTGGGATAGGGTCATTCCGTATTGGATACTTTTCCCAACAACAGCGCTGCCAGATGGAGCATTGATCACAGAAGCAGAGGCTGACAGGGCCACTATCAATGCCATCAAGAAAGTCAGGTTAAACTTGGCAACGCTTCCAAGTGAATCGCTTCATACCATGCTGGATGGTGTGATTGTTGAAATACGGGCTCGAGAACAACGCACCTTGAACGTTATCAGCGAGAAGAAGGTGAACAATGCATAGATGTTTGTTTAAAAATCATCCGTGATTGAAAGAATGAGTGCACAATAGTTGTGGTGGTTGAGGCATGCTGAACTGTTCCAGAGCTGAACATCCCTGAAGATATGCCAATCGACGCAAGGATCTGGAAACTCGCTGCAAGTGTGCGCAAGGCACAAACAGAGCTAGCTAAGGTTTAGTTTGAATTGAACCTCAAGATCACGAAACTTGAGTTGAGGGCCTAGCCTTCGACTCCACCAGAAGTTAGAGAGCAGCACGAGATCACTGTCAAAGATGTCGTTGTAGCTATTGACACCACTGTGAAGGATTGCACTTTGCTCTTCGAGTAGGTGCTCGAAGTAGTTACCAATCTGTAGGAAGATCCCAACCTACAAATACTAGAAACTAAGGCATGGGAGCTGCAGTAGAGGTACGATGAGGTCAAAGCAACGACGCGCACCGTTGCCATCATGTAGAGGTTCGCAAAGCTTCAGGGAGTGAAGGTACGAAAGGAATAGGTGGATGCATCTCAACGCAAGGAGGAAGTACTAAAGGCCAGATTGGGGCCTTGGCTAGAGGAAGCCTATGTACTCACTGCCTGCATTGAAGGGAAATTGGCCAGCTTGTAGGAGACACAACAAAAAATATAGCAAAATAGCGTAGAACCAGTGATAGAGCAATTGGTCGAGCAGGTTAAGTAGGTGGTGACGCAATGTACCACTGAGATTGTAGTCGTATAGGTGGAGTTGGGAGGTCTTCGTGATAAGATTGCCGCACCGGCTGAGTGACTTGGGGAAAGTCACCAGATTTGTGTTGGGGGCCTATTGGGAATGAGTCCCCTAGGGTCAATTTTAAGGTTAAAAGCCCAAGTTTTGGGGCTAAAGGCCCAAGTTTTGTATAAAGAATGTAAAGTCTCCGCATTTTGTGGTCACGAATCATGAAGGTGTAAACAGTCAAAAAGGGTTTCCACCCTTAGTTTAGGTATCTTGTGTCAGCCTGATGAGATCTGCCCTTGGTCTGCGGGCCATGGGAATGTATAAAAAGGGAGTCTTAGAAGAGTCTAAGGTAGTTTTTAGTTCAGTTCTAAGTAAGTTTTTGGGAAATTGATCAATGTAATGGGTCTGTGAGAGCTAAGAGCAAAGAGTCTTAGTGTAGGAAGAGGCTCTGCAGTTGAGTGTGCAGAGGCCTAGGGTAGAAGTCCGCAGCTGAGTGCGCAGACCCCTGTAGCTGTGTGTACAGGGCAGTTAGAGTTTCTATTGGAGATCTAAACCACCAATAAAGAGAATTATTCTAGAGATATCTGTGTATGAGCTATTTTACTTCTGTTATGAATGTTTGCAGTTATGTTATGTTGAATACTGGTTTTATGATTTAATGCTATATTGATGTGCGAATCTATGTGTTTTACTTTGTCATATGAATGCAAGTAAGAATATCTGTTTACGTGAAGATAATTGTTTAGTCAATTTAGTGTTCCTAAATTGATGTCATTAATTGTCAACCCGGGGCTCGTAAGCTGATGAAGTGAAGGTGTACTATATGTACTTAAGCAACCTCTTAGAGCTTTTTGTCGTTTGGGGGGGTTGTTTGTGGTTAATTTATCTTTCTAAAATGGAGTGGTGATTTATAAACAGATGAGTGATGGTGTGTGTAAAGTGAATTCTAGATGAGTGAGAGTGTGTGATTAGTGATTTCTAACTACTTGCTGAAAAGGAAAAGCTTGAAGGAAATAAGTAACTTGAAATAACTTGAAAGCAAAGAACCACTTTCTAATGGCATTAGACACCATTCATGCTGCTGCAAATAAAAGGTAAGAAAATCACTTAAAAGACCAATGATAAAGTTTATCTCTTCCTAACTCTCTGCCTCTAACACATAGTACTGTGTAAGACACAATTAGGAAGTAGCTAAAGATAAGTCTAAGAAATGATAAAAATGAGAAAAATCTACTTTAAAGACTAGTTATGATGTTCAGCTCTCTCTAACTCTCTGCCTCTAACACATAGTACTGTGTAAGACACGATTAGAAAGTAGTTAAGGATTAGTCTAAAAAGCACCCAAAGCCAGCTGCAAGTTATTAATATTCTGATCTCTAAAAGATAGACAATTTATGATAAAGAGATCATTCATATGTTAGCAAACCACTTTGAGAAATAAAACTAAAAATCAGCTATGAAAATAAAGTAAAGGCAGCAACTTGAATCTGTCAAATGAAACTACCACTAGATATTTAAGCAAATACACAAACACAAAATCAATCCCGGGCTTAAAAACCTGCAAAAGAACAATGCTGATCAGCTAAAAAGAAAGGCTGGAAATGAAATAACAAGAAAGTAAATTACGATGTACATGTTTCAACTAAGAGAAATGCTGAATAGAAATAAGGAAATGTTGCATATAAAATACATAAAATACTTTACAAGGCTAACATGAACAGGGGCCCTCCATTCATATCATCCAAAAGAGACTCAAGGAATTGGAAACTTCAAAACAACATTGTTTCTATTACTCCATGTGCAGAAAAATACAGTCCAGAGTGATAGAACAGCACTATAAAAACAGAGTCTTCGAATGCTCTAAATTAACAACAAGTTTATAAAATGCAGCAACTAAAAAGTAACCTTCAGTGTATGCAAACGCTAGTTTTATAGGCATCTGAAAGACAGCCTAATGCGTACAGCTAAAACTGGAAAACTAACTAACTGTCATGCGTAATTAAGGATCAAAACACGTCATAAGTCTGCGTGGATGAGCTGGAGGTTCTGGTCGTTATGGGCATTGAATCCAGAGTTGGATTATGTCCCCCACGGCCTGCATAAGACGGACAAGTCACCGTTTGAACTGACGTGACCCAACAGCTTACGTATCACCGTTAAGCTGCCTTTATTGACCGTAACTTGACCCTCGTTGACCGGAGGTACAGATGATGTGGATGGCTGAACAGATAGCACAGGAACCTCGAGCACCTTGATTCCTAAGTGCCCATGTGGCTCATTTGGCAAAATGACACGTGGAACCTTGAGATTAACAAAAAGGCTGCGGGATCATCAGATGGCTGCGGAATCAGCAGATGGCTGCGGAATGCCTGTAAGTATGTCAAAATCTAAACAAAACAGTCACACATTAGCAAAATCCCTAAATCATGCTTAATGCCATCATATGCAATGATCTGGGTGAGTTTATGCAGCAAAATAGAGCAAAAGGGAGAGATGAGTGAGGGAAAACTGTAGGAAATGATGGATAACCAAGTGTAAAGTGGAGACTCTACAATAATCATAATGCATGTTGAAGTTAACCAATATTTAAGCTAATATGGGTAAACACATAAGTAAGAGTATTTACAGAGGCACGTAAGTGTATGAATTGACTATTAGGGTCTGCAAAGGATGATCGAAGACCTTCATGAAGGTTTCAAAGCCGAATAAGAGAAGTACATTGATAAGCCCTAAAGGGCTTATGGGTCTACGTGAAGGAAGGGTTAGGGTATAAAATGACATCACAACTATCTCAAGGTGTGGAAAATTGGTTCCTGCATCCCCCATACTACTTCGGGTGAGATTTTAGTTCGCGCTCCACGAATTGATTCCGAAAGGGCCAGTAGTGTAGGGATTTTCTTGGCTAATTAACATTGAACCTGGGTCAGGGCCCATCAAGCCAATAGAGGTCTACCAGAATCCTGAGAAAAAGTTATAACTGACAAGGCTAGTTCGGAGAAGTCTGAACAATGGTAAAGCTTATATTCAAAAGGGCTATCAAGTTCACCATTTAAGGCATTTCACAATGTAGACTCGAGAGCTTTTGACTGAGTCATAATAGGAAGGAGTAGGAAAGTCTTGTTTTGGCTCAAAGGATGGAGGCCCTGAACTTATAGAAGGAGTGGCCTAACCTTATCCATAGAATGGTCAAAACCTTAGTCAAAGGGGATTTCTTATTGGTGGAATGAGATTCCCTTCACAAGATCAGTCAGAACTATAGGGCATAAGACTGTAGAGTGGAAACCTGAAAGGTGATTTAAATTAAGACCCAGAGACTTAGCGGAAAAAACCGTTAGGGTTCTGTCAAGAGACGGTGACGAAATTTTTTCCATTACCAAGACCGTTAGGCAAGGTAAGGTTGTTGTAAAAGGGCCAACCCGGAAGTCCGAAAGGTCAGAACCCTAGGAATTTGCGCAATGGACGCTTTATTGGGTTCCACGTTCATTCGAACACTAAGTAGGGACCCAGTATGAATCTAGACTGCCAAAGGATTTTTCCCTTCATGGGGAGATAACATTGGCACAAAGTCTTTAGGATACATGGTCAATAGTTGGGAATCCCAGATGCGCCAGTGAACTACTTATGGATCACACATGAAACCTTCTAAGGATGACACAGGGCATGGTCGATGTCAGGGTTACGTCACTCAGGAAATGGTGAGACCCCGGAGGTCGGAAATCCCGTAAGGATGGAATGTACTAGGGATAGTCCTAGACTGTTAGTTGACAGAATGAGGGTTGACAAAAGCCCTTTGTTCCGAAGGTTATTACCCTAAAGCAATTAGATAGAGGTACTATGGTGGTGGGGCCACAAGGACCCACATTAGATGGCATGAAGAGATAACATGGTCGTAAGCAGGGAAGTTGGCAGACCGTCAACCTATAGGTCGGGTTTCGGGGGAGGGCTCAACTTGGAAACTTGAAGCACCATGAGGGCCCCATAGGCACGACATCAACTGGGCGAATCGTTTATGGGGGGAAGCTGAGCATTGGGATTCGGGGCATTGAGAGATCATGAAGTCGCGCAACATATATATATATCTATATATATATATATATATATATATATATATATATATATATATATATATATATATCTATATATATATATATATATATATATAAAGGGAAAAAAAATTGTAATATATATCCAAGGGAACTAAATACGAATAAAAATCTTTAACCCCATTCCTCCAAGGTAAAATGAAGGGGTCAGGCACATCACACAATGGAAAAAGTGACACAACATCTATGTGCAATAGGTGTAAATGAACTTGATTATCTTACCCATTTAAGGTGATATGGTTGTGGATGCGGTGTGGTGGGGAGTTGGAGTGATTTGACTAATTGTGAGGAAATTATGGTTTTTTAGTTGCCATTATACATGATGACTTTCCTATATAATTCCCCATTTCAATAAAAGTGTGAATGAAGAGCATTTGTCACTTAAGACCATTATATCACTAAGCAAGGAGGACAAACAAGGAGTTGAGAATTGGGGTCATGAAACTCATATTCCTCTAGTTTTTTTATAATTCAACAAGGGGAACTTTAACCTTTTTTTATCACAAGGAACAACATTAATCATCATAATGGCTATACCACCAATTATAAGAGTACTATATGTGCTTTCTTTGGCTAGTTTTTGATGGAGTATTTTACTTAAGTTATTGTTTATGATTTCTTACTTCAATGCCTAATGAGCATATAAACTCCTTATCAACATTAAGGAAAAATTGAAGGAGCCAATTTCATCCATTGATTCTAGGGATGGTTTCACTTTAATTTTTTCTAGGTAATTATGAGCTTTTGGGAATGTTTACTATGTTGTTTATAATAAAATAGGTGAAGATGGTAGAGAAAATTTTAAGGATGGAAATTTATCTTAAAATGTAAAAGCATTGGCAAATATTATTAATCTCTAATATGCA
This sequence comes from Pinus tabuliformis, assembly GCA_031772625.1. Lineage (NCBI taxonomy): Eukaryota > Viridiplantae > Streptophyta > Pinopsida > Pinales > Pinaceae > Pinus > Pinus tabuliformis. The sequence continues at coordinate 1,557,933,870 of CM062820.1, forward strand.
AAACGTAAAATTTTTAATGATACTTTTTATAAAAATGTTCAAATTTATAATGATTTTATATAGTCTCTATAAGATTTTGGTGATTTTTAAAGTAAAATAATTTACCCTATAAAATTTTCTATCAATTTTTATAAAAATGAAAATTAACAATTTTATTTTAAAAAGTATAAAAGTTAAATTATTTGTAAAATTTAATACTTATAATCTTCAGTTCTTTAAAATCAAATTAATAACATAAATTTACAAATTTTACCCTTCTCTATTCTTCTTCATAGTCTTCACATATCTGGACCATTTTCCATGAATAATGAGACTAACATGGTATCCTCTCAAATATGATGATTAATCACAACAAGTCAACTTCTGGGAGGCATAATATTCACATTTAAAATTTGATTGGTGTATTTCCTACGTTGTTATACATTTATTTGAGTCTAGAATAGAGTCACTAGGTTAATGCATGAAAGTTTTACCCCCAAAAAATGTCATTTAAGACCTCAAACTAGCCACTGAAGGTTTCTGAGCCCAATTCTCCAAATTTAGTTATACTAATTGATCTAAAAATGGGGCACTTAGGCTTCTTGTCTAACTTACAAGCATCTCTCCCACTTCCAAAGCTTAAATATTCTCAAGTCTTTATGATTAACCAATGCAGAATTAAATATGTGCTTGAAAATAAGGTGTATGCTTATGGTTGTTTTAAACTGTTTATGTGCTATAAATTGATTTTCTTAAACTGTTATAAAACATATAACAGTGAAACAATGCAGCAAATGAACATCACACATAAGAAAACAAGTTTAATATGGAGTTCACCCAAAAATCTTGGGCTACATCTCCCTGAGCTCTAGTCAACTCAACTAGGCTCTCTAGGATTATGGTCTCAGCTATTTTACAAGCTCCATGCTCAAATCCATTGGTTTACAAAGAACACAATGGGTTCAAAACACCATCTTATCCCCTGGATCTGAAGCTCTTGAATTTCTAGCTCTAAGCTCTCGCTCTGGCTCTCACTCTGGTGCTTAGCTCTGGTTCGCTCTTAGCTATGGATCTAGCTCTTCGGCTCTGGCTTCTTTCGCTCTAGCTTTGGCTTTCTACAACTTTTAGCTCTCTGGATTTTCACTTGACCTCCAAGTGACTCCAAAGACTCCCTCAGCTGCTCTGCGCATTAGCTTTTCGCTCTCTTTGCTCTCAATTGAGCTCTCCACCTTCTTTGAGGTACTTTTATGGATTTTCGGCTACCCCAACCATTTCTTTGTGTATCATCATCTCTTTGTGCCTCTGCGGCTTCCATGCTCCTTGTCAGTTCCACTAGCCATATGGCTCTATGGCTCTGTGGCTTCAAAATGCATCATTGCCTATAAAAACGCTCGCTTGTCGTGTGGCATGAGGATCTGGAGCGGTTACAGAGGTTTCGAGGCCTTCTCTTAACCAAAAACCCGAAAACAGAAAAAATTTCATTACACAGAGATTTCTAGAAAATACACTATCAAACATGAAATTCCATTCAATCGCCCCTAAAATCCATATCGAGTCCACCATTAGGCAGCGTATCACATTGCATAAGCATTTTGGGTAAAATCCCAAATACACGGGAAATATGTGAAAACCCCGACAGAACTCTTTCTATTGGACTTGAAAGTTTATCACATCCACCCTATAATCATATCAGGCCCGCCTTGGGTCACTTTCACAAGCCCCACCATTGATCTACAGGATCTCCGATCCAATGGTCAATATGAAATTTCGAGTGGCTTAAGGGTATGGAGGTTACCCACTCGAAAAGGTGGTTTCCTCTCTCCTCCACCAGCCATGCGTCATTCATTGTATGGGATCAGGCGAAGCCGGCCCAATACCATTTACTGCCTAAGGTCTACCTGAAATCCCGCTTACGCAACTCAAATTTTATAAAGCGCGCCTATAATTCCCCTTCGGGTCCAGCTTTATCGCTTTGGGCGTCTTTCCTTTGTATTTAAGTTTTTACACCGGAAAGAGTTAATACACAGAAAATTCCCTTTATGGCGGAACTAAAATGTTATAAAGTCGTGCTTATAAATTCGTCAGGTCTGGCATGTTATCACCCCTTTATATCGCTGCGACGTGATGTTGCGATGCGATATATCGCAATCGCAAGTCATATTGGCCTGAGCGTCCGTCCCTTGTCTCATGCCATCGCCGATGCCTATCCACTGATATCGGTGATCGCAATATCGCATCAACCCGAGGTCCTTACCTTATGTGATGTGCATATGCCCGCATATGGTGAGGGTCCTTATCAGTCGAGCCCCGTTGCCGGTCCTTGACAGTCGAGTGTGCTTACGCACCCTATCGGTCCTCTCTTTTGGGGCCCCTCCCCCTTCTTTGGTCGGGAGAGTGGGTTCGTATGGGGTGCTTATTTGGTGAGGGGCCCAAAAGAGAGTTGCTCGTCTTAGTGACTTATTTGAGAGGGGCCACGTTACCTCACCCTATTGATTATGCAAATTGAGGGGTTTTCTATTTTGGGGTTTTTTTTCCGAAGAAAAGAATCACCCCGCTAACAGCCTCTTCCTCTTCTTCCCTGGCTGGATCGATAAAGATTTGGAGGTTGGGAAAGACCTGCCCATTTGTTGGATGGACTTCGCCTTGCCAAGGAGTGTCAGTATGACATGTATAAGTCTTTTCCAATAGGCGTTTCAATGTGAGAAAGCTTGTTGATGAAAGCCGAGTAGGACGAGGTCAGGGGCGCGGGACACACTTACTTTCTTATTGACGACCCTTTCTTATTGACCAAAGAGCACATATCGGGGATCAACAATTGGGGTCTTTTCCGCCTCCGCTTAAGTCCACCTCTTGGACCATCTCCGATGTGATTTCCCTTTATAAGGGTTTTTTGCCATTTTTAAGGGATTTTGCCTCTTTTTCCAAAGAACAAAGGGCATCTTCTTTCTTCGATAACTTCTGCATCCTAAGTCCATTGTTTCCCATTCAAGTTGCAGTAGATTCAGAATGAAAAGATCTCTGCCATGGGCTATTTCCAGGAACTTCCTTGGATTTTCATTTTCCTTTGTGAGGAACACTTAGAATTAGGAGTCTATCCAAAATCCATTTTGGATCACACCTTGCCACTAAAAGAACTTTTGGTCTCCAAAAGACTGATATACTAATCTGAACAGTAAATGAAAGTAACAACACCCTCTTCTTTCAGCCTCCATACACTTGTCTTGCATATTGACTCTAAACCAAAGCCTTTGACCACTTTCCTTCCTGGATATGTTAGTCCTCCTGGGAAGAACTGTCTTCCTCCTTGCCTTCCTGTAGAACTCCTGCTGAAATGGTCACAGAAGGTAGTTTGAACTTCTCTGCCTTGATCATTGATCCAAGGTGGCTCAAACAAATGTGAAGTACACCTACTCCACAAAATTCTCATTTGTACCTATTTGAAAAGCTATCAACAACCACTGTTAACAACAATAGAAATACAGACAACAACTGGATGGTCTAACTCCTACTTCAAAAGAAACAAATTTCACATCTTGTGAAAACCTCCATGTCTTACATTTGCATACAAATGATGGAATAGACAACAAGCCCACAGAACTTGCCTTTAAAAACAAATGACCCTTCAAGTCAAGCATGTAGAAAAAGATCTCAAGGATTCTTTTCAAAATATTAAACACTTCATCATTACCTCCATCTTGGAGACCAAGTTAACTTCTCCCAAGTCAACATTGCATCACATGCATGTCAAAGCAATCAACCCTGCAAGTTAATTACACATACATGTTCAAATATAAGGAAATCATAAACATCCCTATGTTCATGCACATCAAGCTTATGCATGCATTTCATCCTTCAAGTTTCGTTTAAGAACATTGTACTTTTGAAGCTGAAATGAACATGATGTTGCAACAACAAAGTGAGTCTCCTACTCAACTTTTTCCATGCACCTTCTTGGAAAAATCATGCAACTTGCAATCCATTAACAAAGAAATGCAAATAGATGCCTTATATCAATAGACATGCAATCTTAATTGCATAAGAACTCTAACCATTTCTCACCAATCCCTTTCAAAGGTACTACCTTTGTCTGCACATTAGCATCAATATGTGAATCATCCTGAAACACATCAATCATGGAAACTTCCTTTCCATTTCTGCCATCTTCTCTTTCCACTTTCTTCAGCTTTGGTGGAAGCATTGTTAGATTCAGAGTCCAACACCTTTCAGCAAGATGTCCTTGCTTATGGCAGTAAGTGCAACACATGTGCATCCTCTTGACAGCATGATTTTCCTTGTCCAATGGACCTTTGGCTTCTTTCTTCTTTTCCTTCAAAAATTTCCTGTATGTGGCCATTCTCTTCCAACATCTAGAAACATGATGGTTATCCAAACCACAAAAGGAACATGCAATTCTTTTCCCATATCTATGTGGAAATTTACCATGCTTTACATAATCAAAAGGAATATGTTTAGAACTAGATTTATACCTTTCTCTTTCACCTTTATTGCCTTTATGAGGAGGTGAATTGAATGAAGAAGTGGCTCCCTTTGGAACACCATCAATATCTTCAAGGCTGTTAGAGTTTCCACAACTCTCTGGTTCAAGTGTGTGCTTCTGAACACCTGCATCCTGCAAATGATGTTTCAAGCTATTGCATTCCTCCTAAATACAATCTTCACACTCTTTAATGCAACTACTTCCTGGAGTTGTTTCAATGGCCTTCATGGAAGCTTTGGAACTCTCTCCATAAGCCTGTCCATAGCCAAGACCCAAATACTTAGGCCTTTCCTCAACTATTATTGGCTCAACAATACCTTGTGCATGTTTACCCAAGCCTTTTCCTTCATAGCCCATCTTGGACATTAGCTTGGAACCTATGCCTCTAGTATGTTTTTCAAAAGAACCAATATAAACATTCTTAGAAGAATTTGAAGAAAAACTGGAATGGTTTACCTATTCTTCAAGGCGATACTTGACTGAGGCTTCCTTGGCAACAAAGAGCTGTGTCTCCAACTCTTGCATCCTTTTCAGGTTCATATTTGCAATATGAAGTTTCCTCTCCATTTCCTGCAATTTTTCAAAAAGCAACTGTTTCCTTTCCTTCATGGAATTCAACTGCTCTCTAAGTATGCTACTCTTCCTTCGCTCCTCACACATTTCTCTCACCCTGTCCATCATAATGAACAAGTCTTGCTTCATGCCTTCATCAAAGAGTCTTGTGATGCAAGACGAGTTTGAGGACTCACTTGAAGAAGTTTTCATTATACCAATGAACAAAAGAACTTCAAACAAGATTACTAAAGAGCTTATTTAAGCAACCTTTTGCAACAAACCTCTTGTGCTTCAAGGATTGCCTTGAGGTCCTTTGGGATAGAAGAATGCCTTCAATCCTTCTTCCTTCTTGTGCTTCCTGGACTGAGCTATCAATAGCTTTCCCTTCACCTCTACAAACTCAAACAATAGTTAGTCTGCAAAACAAGCATATAATTAATCAGACACACAATCCGTTAAGGATTCGATTGTCAAACACCCTTCAGACAAGCAATATTTGCTCTGTCAATCAATCATGCTGAGCTGATACCACTTGCTCTGGTATACCCAGCTTTAATATCACCTTGTTGAAGGTGAGGTTAACCAATCTTAAGATTTGATACCACCTGATCTGAAAATGGGGCACTTAGGCTTCTTGTCTAACTTACAAGCACCTCTCCCACTTCCAAAGCTTAAATATTCCCAATTATTTATGATTAACCAATGTGGAATTAAATATGTGCTTGAAAATAAGATGTATTCTTATGGTTGCTTTAAACTATTTATGTGTTGTAAACTGATTTTCTTAAACTGATATAAAACATATAACAGTGAAACAATGCAACAAATGAGCATCACACATAAGACAAGAAGTTTAATATGGATTTCACCCAAAAATCTTAGGCTACATCTCCTTGAGCTCTAGTCAACTCAACTAGGCTCTATGGGATTATGGTCTAAGTTCTTTTACAAGCTTCACACTCAACTCCACTGGTTTACATAGAACACAATGGGTTCAAAACACCATCTTATCCCCTGGCTCTGAAGCTCTCGGCTTTCTGGCTCTAGGCTCTCACTTTAGGTCTAGCTCTAGCGCTCAGCTCTGGCTCTGGCTCTCAGATCTAGCTCTGGCTCTTCGACTCTGGCTTCTTTGGTTCTAGCTTTGCCTTTCTGCAACTTTCAGCTCTCTGGCTTTTCACTTGACCTCCAAGTGACTCCAAAGACTCCCTCAACTGCTCTGTGCATTCTTTTTTCGCTCTCTTAGCTCTCTTGCTTCTACCTGCTCTCAATTGAGCTCTCTGCCTCCTTTGAGGTACTTTTCCAACTTTTCGGCTACCCCAGCCATTTCTCTGCATATCATCATCTCTCTATGCCTCTCCGGCTTCCCTGCTCCTTGTCAGTTCGACTAGTCATCTGGCTTTACGACTCTGTGGCGTCAAAATGCATCATTGCTTGTAAAAATGCTCACTTGCAGTGTGGCATGAGGATCTGGAGTAGTTATAGAGGTTTCGGGACCTTCTCTTAGGCAAAAACCCAAAAACGGAGAAAATTTCATTACACAAAGATTTTTGGAAAATAAACTATCAGACGTGAAATTCCATTCAATCGCCCCTAAAATCCCTATCGGGTCCACCATTAGGCAACATATCGCATCGCATAAGCGTTTTGGGTAAAATCCCAAATACATGGGAAATACGTGAAAAACCCGACAAAACTCTTTCTATTGAACTTGAAAATTTATCGCATCAACCCTATAATCATATCGGGTCCACATTGGGTCGCTTTCACAAGCCCCACCATCGATCTACGGGATCTCCGATCCAACAGTCAATATGCGATTTCGGGTGGCTTAAGGGTACGAAGGTTACCCACTCGAAAAGATAGTTTTCCTCTCTCCTCCGTCAGCCACACGTCGTTCATTGTATGGGATCGGGAGAAGTCAACCCAATACCATTTACTGCCTAAGGTCCGCCCTAAATCCTGCTTACAGAACTCAAATTTTATAAATCACGCCTTTAAATCCCCTTCGGGTCTGGCTTTATCACTTCGGGCATCTTTCCTTTGTATTTCGATTTTTACACCGAAAAGCGTTAATACACAAAAAAGTCGCTTTATGGCGGAACTCAAATGTTATAAAGTCATGCTTATAAATCCGTCGGGTCCGGCATGTTATCACCCCTTTATATCACTGCGACACGATGTTGCGATGCGATATATCGCAATTGCAAGTCACATTGGCCTGGGGGTCCATCCCTTGTCTCATGCCATCAGCGATGCCTATTCGCCAATATCGGCGATCGTAATATCGCATCGGCCTGGGGTCCTTACCTTATGTGATGTGCATATGCCCGCCTTTGACCCGCTATGTCAGGGATCAGAAATCGAGGTCTCTTCCACCTCCACTTAACTCCGCCTCTTGGACCATCTTCGATGTGATTTCCCTTTATAAGGGTTTTTTGCCATTTTTAGGGGATTTTGCCTCTTTTTCCAAAGAACAAAGGGCATCTTCTTTCTGCGATAACTTCTGCATCCTAAGTCCATTTTTTCCCATTCAAGTTGCAGTAGATTCATAATGAAAAGATATCTGTCATGGGGCTATTTCCAGGAACTTCCTTGGACTTTCATTTTCCTCTGTGAGGAACACTTAGACTTAGGATTCTATCCAAAATCCATTTTGGATCACTAATAAAACTACTCCTATAAGTTGATTCCTTCAAATTATTCCACTCTAAAAGCATTGAGATGGATGAAAAATTATATAGTGATGCAATCCATACCATCTTGTGTATTAGAAACATAACAAAGTTAGAGAAAATCTTCCATCAAATCTTATCTAGAAGATTTGTCATTTAGAAGAAATCACAACAAATTAGCATAAATTTGGAAATAAATTTATAATTAGGCTCACCTTCATGTTTACAAAGATCTTTGAATTGCAAATAAAATTAATTTATTATATTTATAACGTCAATGAGCAATGAGAAACAATTTCATGAACTATTTCGAAGTGTGAATAGACTTGGTTGGCAATTCTTGGATCCAAGCCATACTTCTTCCTTGTAATGTGAAACTAAATAATTTGCAAACTTCATTTTCATGAGATACAAGAATCAATAATTTGAAAACTTCATTTTCATGAGATACAAGACGATTACATCTACAAATAAATGAATAAATATGATTAATAGAAAAAACTACACCCTCACCATAAAATTTTAATTTTGACAAGCAAATCAATTGTGTTCTTGGGAATGCATCCAGTAGACCTACATGAACTAAAATCATGTTCCAAAAGAGAGATAAAATTAGGAGCCATTATCAATTAAATGCATTCAAAAGAAAGAATTTGGAGGCTTATATTTTCATGCCCTCCTTATAGCACCATTTTATTGACACAAGAAAATGTCCCGTGCCAACAATAGGGAGGACTACTTAATGGAAGGTCTGAATTATACCTACTCTCATTTGTTATGGAAATATCCACTAAAATTTTGACCCAATTATCAATAAGTAAATGAATTAATCTCGAAAAGGATACTCATTTAATCTGTTCTACATCCTAAATGCATTTCTATATGCAAATTCAATATTATTCTAATTTATGATCACTCTTGATTTAATAGAAAAATAATTGCAAATGTGAAGTTTAATTATTGTAATCATACATTTACAATATGAAACTATGCTAACCTATTAAATTCAAATATGCACAAGGTTAAGTTCATGTGTAAAAGAATTAAATATGTTTTGCAATTAAATTACTTATAACCATTATAAAGTTGATTTAATTAACAAGGAAATAATTCTCTTGCTAATGAAATGACAATGAAAGAAAGAAGATATGTTATTTAATATACATAGATAAATCTAATGCATAAAAAATTAATATTTCATGGTTATAAGTGTCTTCTTGTCTTTGATCCTTCAAAAAAATTCCTCAGAGAGTAGTAGATAAAAAGCTCGAAGAAATTCTATCAATGATTTAATCTAACATGATAACAATATGCAACAAAAATTCTAGGTTATCTATCCTCCCACTCTCCTGGAACCAAAGTGTTATATATATTTATACTCCTTGTTCTTCATTTGTTCGGCGAGGTCGCACTCACCCGTCTTTCCGCCAAATGCCATGGCTGGATTCAAGCCTAAATGCGGGAGAAAAGTGATCCTATGGATCAGCATGTCTATGATCGGTATCATATCTCCTAACCATAGCACCCATCGTGCACCAAGCATAACAACTATTTGATCACTATCAAAGTTATGGTCGCACGGTTGTAATGTGGCACCCATAGCAAGTTCAACAGTCCTGCCTTGTCCACCCCTTTTATCCACTGTCTCGGCTCTAGCGTGGTCACTCCAAAGTCTTTATAGAAGACGTGGTGCATGAATGTATCAGTCGCCAAGTGGAAAAAACACTTTTTATCTGCCAAATCCCAATCCTCCATCTTTAAATGGGGGACGCACGCCAAGCACGGACCTTCAAATGTGATTTTGTTTGGCAGCAACAGTGTGAAAAGTGTGATTTTGTTCTCATTGATGTCCTTTGGTACCTTCACCTTACCTCGTCATGGAGGGGCATATGCTGGAAGCTTGGAAAAAGGGTCTTCCCCCTCAACATCAATGTATTCTACCCCCATGTCAACGTCTTCCATGCCCATATCGACGTCTTCTATATCCTCATCAAGTTCCAAGTCTACTACCTTTCCCTTCTCCTGCGCAGTGGGCTTTTCTTTCTACGAGTGTTTTCTAGGCAACGCACGCACCAGCTGTGCCAATTTCTGCTTATCCTTCTTTGGTTTTGGACCCTTGCAGGTCAGCGTAGGCCTCAGCCTGGGAAACTTCGGCGATTTGGGTACTTCTATAGGTACCTATACACTCCTACCTCCGGGGCAGCTCCCTCAGCTGCCATCTCTTCTCCAACACTTGTAGTCTCCATGGGTGCTGACATGATGCCAGTTAAGAGCTCATGAGTTTCCTTTGGAAATTTCTCAAACACTGAACTTGCTACTAAATCCTCAAAATAGTCAAGTTTCATGCGTGCCTGATAGCTCAACACCTCAATTCTAAAAGTGCCAATTGTTTTTTGTTGGTCAGCGATCTGTAATTTATAGGTGATTTCAAATTTGAATTTGACCATTCCCCCAAAATATATTCATAAATTCTAGAGCAACAACAGATTTTTAAATATCTTGCTCTTAAATTCTGTCTTAATTACCCACCCCCCCCCACTCCATTTAGTCATTTTATGACTGTCAATTCATGAACACTGACCATAACGTCACTTTCCAGTTGCCCTGCATGGTCTTTTTTTTAATAGCGCAGCTCCCTTCGCACTTCTGCTGACATTGTGACAATCCTCCATTCTGCGCAGTACCCCAATCGTGTAGATCTACAACTTGGCAGTGTGGTTTATAGTCATGTGCCTCCTTTCAACTACCTGGAGCACTAAGATTGTGCTTCCACCATATAGTCATTTGGCCAGATCCCCGGTGTATGGCTTCAATCAACTACCATTCACCTTCCTTGGAAATGGCTCTCCATTCAACTTCACCAACTGAACTGCTCCACCATCAGTAATCTCCTTGATGACATAGGGCCCCAGCCAATGCATCCGAAATTTTCCTGGAAATTTATCAAACTTGTTGTCATATAATAACACTAAATCATTTACCTTGAAGGTGCGCAGTTTGATGTGTCAATCGTGCCATGCATTTTCACGCTCCTTTTGAACTTGCTGATGGAATCCAGCCAAAAACCTATCTTCTTCCAGTTTTGTCAGTTGCGCGAACCTTTCTTCCATGGCTCTGTGGTCTGCCATTCCTGTGAATGTCATTATGCACAAACTAGGTAAAATATATTCCATTAGCATCACGACTTCAATGCCATAAACGAGCTTGAAAGGCGTTTGTCCAGTTAGCTTCTTACAAGTTGTTCTGTAAGCCCATAGCACTGTGGGTACACAGCCATCCCAACCATTTATTTATGCATTTCAAACCTTCATCAGCGTGCTCTCTGGTATCTTATTAAACGCTTCTACTATTCCATTAGCCTGTCGATGATATGGCATACTCTTCTGATGGTAAACCTGAATCCTTCGTCAACGTGCTGATCGTTTCATTAAGAAAATGCATACTGCGATCACTCATCAAAATTTTTGGACAACCAAACCTCGTCAGCACGTACTCAAAGATGTATTTTTTTGTTGTTGCACTTATACAGTCCTTCACAAGCTGTGCCTCTAGCCATCTAGTTAAATACTCAGCCATTGTGATGATGTACCGTGCACCCGTCTTCTTTCCTAGAGGCTGAATTGGTCCTACAAAGTCAATCACCCACTTCTTGAATGGCTGTAACGATATATGTGGATTCAGAGGCAGCTCATCCCTCCACGATGGGCTGCCAATCCTTTGGAATGCATCACATGCCCTACAATACGCTTTTGAGTCCTTATGCAGTGTTGGCCACCACAACCCAGCGCGTAGAATCTTATGCGATGTTGCTTTTCCCGCATAATGTCGTCCTGTGACTCCTCCATGAGCCTCATGAGGATGTTATTTCATTCAAATTCTGGCACATAATGTCAGAGTATTTCATTTGATCCCAATTTATACAAGTGCCCTACAATGACAGAAAAGTCTGTTGCGCGCACCACCAATTCCTTCTTTTGTTGGCTAGTATATCCTTCTAGAGCCGTTCACATGGTTAGGAAGTGTATAATATCTTCAAAGTGACTGTCTATGACGTACACCACAAAGAGTTGCGCATCAAGTAGCCCTTCCTCTAAATTAGTAGGCTCCTCTCATGTTTCAATGCACGACAGATGCTCTAGTCTGGGATTCAATCGTCCTGGTTTCACGATAAATTCAAAATCATATTCTTGAAACAACAACAACCATCTACATATTCCCCCCCCACCCCCCCCAACACAAGCTTGTTCACCAAGTACTTCAATGCAGAATGGTTTGTATACATCTTAAAGTGTCCACCTAGCAAGTAGTGCCTGAACTTCTGGAGCACATATACCATAGTCAGACCTTCGCGCTCTGTCGTTGAATAATTCTTCTGAGCTTTATATAGCTTCCTACTTGCAAATGCTATAGAATGATCCAATTCTCCCTCACTGACCTATGTCAGTACTGCTCCTAGCGCAATACATGATGCGTCCACATGCACATGAAATTCCTTCTTCCAATCCGACAAGACTAGGATCGACGCGGTGACCATTTTCTCTTTGAGCACATCCAAGCTCCTCTAACATTCCTCATTCCAGCAGAATGTAGCATCCTTTTTTAACAGTTTCTCCATTGGCACAGTAATTTGGGCATAGCTTTTGATGAACTTTCTATAGTACCCTGTATAACCCAATGTCATGCGCAGCTGTTACACACTTCTCGATGCCTCCAAATTGACTATAACCACGATCTTTGTAGGGTCTACCATCAATCCTTGTCTGCATACTACATGACCCAGCAAGATCCCAAAAGGGACGCAAAACAAACATTTCTTCAGGTTGAGTGTGATCTGGTACCTCCAGCATGTATCCAGCATCAAGTGCAAACTTTCTACATGGCGCTTTACTAGGCCAAACATTGTCTAATAATCAAAGTATACCTCCAGAAATTTGTGAATGAAATCTTTGAACGTTGCGATGACTACATGTGAGAAGATCGTCAGCACGTTCTTCAGCCCAAAAGGCATCACCGTATACTGGAAGCATCCCCATTCAATTGCGAAGGTCGTCTTACTTCTACCCTCCGGTGCAATCTTGATCTGATGGTACCCTGAGAACCCATCAATAAACGAATATGCTTCCTAGCCACTAACATTATCCATTACTTCATCGGTGAACGGAGTTGGGAAAGGATCATGCACACAAGTGTCATTCAACTTCCTGAGATCTACGCATATCTATATCTCATCCTTCTGTTTCTTGTCCTGAACTACCATGGGGCTCACCCAATGAAACTCTTCTACTGGTTCAATGATGCTTGCTACAAGCATTTTATCCAACTCCAAGTAGACCCTTTCTTTATACTTCGGTTTGAGGTGGTAAGGCCTTTGCTTAATTGGCTTCGCGTCCGATTTTAGAGAGATCTTTCTTGACACCCAAGTATCCTATTATCCCTTTCAGATTTGAAAAATTGGTAAGGAACGGATCCTGATATTCGCAGAGAAATTCGGCAACCTTATCTACTGTTGTATCATCCCAGTAGTCCCCAATCTTTGCAAACTTCGGCTCTACCTCCGTGCCAATGTTCACTTGTCTAGTTTTGAGCAACTCGGTGATGTCTGGATTCTCTAGTTGTGATCCATCAACTTCGCGGTGACCTTCAATCTCTAGAATATTAATATTCCTTGGGTCTTCGTATTCTTCTTCTGATGTCACATTATAGCACTCCAGCGCGTGGCTAAGCTGGGTAGTCCAATCAGGTTGAATCAAATCTAGAGGATCCTATGGTATCCTGAAGATTGCTGCCTTGACCTTCTGAAATGCTTCATCATTACATTCAAACCCATCCTCAAAGCTAAACGTCATCAAAAATCCTTGGTGCAAAACATCCCATTCTTGAGTGCCATGGCAGAGCTCAGTCTCCAAGTATCAATTCATCGGTATAACATCCAAGGTATGATAAAATAGATGTACCCACTCCGGCTGAGGCTCCACTCCATACAATTCATTCCATTTGGTCAAATGGTCACGCAAGTCATTCCTCCCATCATATTTTTCTGTTAGCTGCACTTGTGGGTGACCAAACCACACTCTCATCATTTTTCTGTATACGTGCCAAACATCAAAACTGTCCTTGTGTGTGCCCCACCATCTTGCAGGCGTAGCGCGCAGTGCCCAATCCAAGGCCTGGAAGCAGTGCTTCTCTATCACTATTCTTTTGAATGCATCCAAAAAGTGATCAACATCAATTAAACCACCGTAGTAGGGTAGATTTCTTACCTCTGACAATACACAGTGCAACGACTTGGTCATCATATTACAACGCATCGTAGATACTTCATGCAATCTACTCTTCCAATGCTCCAACTCTTCGTATAAATCTGATGTGCAGGAACTTCCATGGTCCCATGCAATACGCCCATTTGCTTTTAGTTTCACCCAATCCTGATCTCACGTCGTTATCTTGTAAATCTAGTCCAAATCGTCATCACTCATAATCGCGGACTGGTTCAGTATAGCGTGGTCCTTCTGCAGGGTCTAAGGGCACCACTATGCGGGGCGATTTCTTCTCAAGTATCATCTTCTGCTTCTTCAAATTGATTACCCCATTCATGTCAGTGACCCAATCGATCCCAAGGAGTGTGGGGTAGGGATTATTGTCATCCACAATCTCTATTTCTTCAAAATTATCTAATGCGCTTGTGCCCTCAATATCAACTATTACTCCCTGCAACCTTCCCATGGGGATGATTGTCTGTTGATTCGCCATCCTTAATTGAATCATAGACCACTGTAGCATAGGTCTCCCCATCCTTTCCCATGTTTTTTTTGGAAAAAAATTCACGTCCAACCCGAAATCTAGAATAACTTAATCCATCTCATATTCTCCTATTTGCACAGTGAGACTCATCTCATGCCTCATTCTCGCCTTATGCCTACCAATATTCCTAACTACGCGCGGTACTTCAGTAGCATTTTCCTTCCTTGCACACCTATTGATCAGTTCTTGCAATCCCTTCACATCCTTTCTATCGTGCAGCAGCTTCATATAGGTTTCTAAGAAAGTAGCAATCATGGACAGGTCCATTTCTTTAGCCGGCTTCTCCTAACTTCCTGAGGTAGAGGTCTTAGCGAAGCTTTTCTTCTCTTCCATAAATGTTTCTCTCGCACGTTCTAGATCAAACTCGATCTATTTTTTTGGAGCTTTGCAGACCCACTCACCTTCTTCAAGTTGCTTCCCCTTATCTTCACTAGTAGTCACTCCACTCCACATCATAATATTTACCTTGTGATCTTCCTCGCGAGGCTCAGCCCTGATCATCTACAAGTTCTGAGTCGGTTGCTAAGGCTGCACCCCCTTTTCGCGTATCTTAGCTAATAATATAGGGAAATCCTCCATCACATGGTCAAACTAAGTACAATAGCGGCATGATAAATGTGTCGGATTTTGGCAATCTCCCGTGTAGTGTCCTGGTCCCCCACAGTTGTAAAAATGACATGCCTCCGACCTCTCCCAGGTCCTCCTCCACCTCGGCCTCGTCCACACCCCTGATACTTGCCTCGTGCTCCATAAGGGCCTTGGTCTAGAGGCTGGATTTCTTCCTGCATCCTATATGCAGGCATTTTATCCATCATTAATTTGTAACTATGGCAATTATGCTCACCATGACCCACCGATTGACAGAAGTTGCAGAAGAGCAGTTGCGATGTCTATACAAATTTCTATAGCAAATGGTAATTATCTGTCACATGTTTTCCAGCTACCTGATAGATAGCACACCATAGCGTGGGTCCTGTACTTGGTCTTGCTGGAGCTTCTGACCTCAGAGGCATTGGCACCCCTACTGCAACAAAATTTGTGAAAACTAGATAGTGATATTTGTGATGTCCCTAGCTTTTGCACTGTAGGCCCCAAAGTTCTTCGTGCACCTCGGGCCGAGCTGTTCTATCTTTCTTCAAACTCTTCATTTCTAAGAAAAGGTTCTGCAACTGCGCATGAATTTGTTGAACCCCCAGACTAGCTTCTTGCATTAGTGTCTCATGCAATCTCATCGCAATTTCCAGGGCTTCTGCCTGGGTCCTGATCTTTTGTTGTGATAGCACAAACCTTAGATGGGGTAGGAGCGAAGCCACAAACCATTCGTGGTGCTGCCCATCAGTCAAATTCATCTTAGCCTCATGGATTGTACACTTCAATCTATGATCCAGATCCCAAGGTGTTTCACCAGACTTCATCATGATCTCTTTCAATCCCACAATTGATTGTGCTTCAGACTTAGTTCTACTGAATTCCTTATTTAGCGCAGTTTGGATATCTGCCAACGCGGAAGTTGGGTTATCAGTGTAGTAGTTAATGTACCATGTTAGCGCGTGATCCTGTAAAGCACTAACCAATGTTTCTTTCTTCATTTTATCATGCATGATACCCTGAGCTTCCCATACAACCTTCGTAACAACCCAAAACTAGTCTGGATCTTCATCTCCTATGCCCTTGAACACAAGTAGCTTTACTGAGTTCGCCATATTGAATGGTGGTGGAGGTGACGGTGGTGTAGGCGAAGGCATATGCGGCAGAGGTGAAGATGGAGGCTGATCCAGGTGGATATTGGTGGCCACCCACCATTGTTTCTTTTAGCTTTTTAGTTTCCTTAATTGTAGCACAATTTACTATTTTTAGCAGTTTTTCGGGTCCTGAACTTCCGGAGCCATTTTGAGGCCCTGAACAACGTTTTTTGGGAAAACTGGGAGCAACATGGGTCCATGGACCGATGTTTCTCTTCCCAAAGTTGTAGTTCTCGAATAGATCTTTCTAGCAAGATATTGTGCGTGTCAAACAGAGATCGTATGCCAAAGTTACGACCCCGTGAAGTTGATGTACCAATTTACCCAAATGGGGCCCACAGTTTGTTGTTTCATCTTCTAGGGTTAGGTTTTTGGATGTTTAGGGTTTTCCATTGTTTCTCAACAATAAATAGACCTTCGAGCCTCATTGTAACACAGTTCAGAGGCATGTAGCCACCACATCTCTTCTTAGAGATAAGCTACCATCGCCCTAGCTAATTTATTTCCATTTCTGTTTGTAAGCATATTTAAGTATTTTATAGTAATGAAATGAATTATTATTTCCACTGCATATATATATATATATATATATATATATATATATATATATATATATATATATATATATATATATATATATATATATATATTTATGGTTATCTCTGTAATTTGTTTTGTTCCTATTTAAATCTGGATTAGTGGTATTAGAGTGGTCTTCTCTTTCTCTGTCTTTCTTTGCATGTCCCCAATGAGATCGGGATATAAGGAGTTATGGCTTGAACTGGTCAAACCTTTGCAGGACCAGCCTCACAATCTTGACAACCTCCCATGGCGGATGAAAAGAAAGATGAGGGGGCAGGAGATCCTATCAAAATCTTGCTCGAAGAGGCCCTCGAGTGACAAAGGAACGCGATGATGTACAACTTTGCCTAGATCCTTTAGCAGCTACCCAGGGGTGACACATCTACTTCCAGCAGATACTCTGGAAGCGCCACACCCTTTAAGGTACAAGTTAACTTTGGCATTCCCATATTTGAGGCTCAGATAGATGTAGATACCGTAGATAAATGGTTAAATCTGCTAGAAGGGTATTTTTCTATTCATGACTTTTCTGGACAGGAAAAGATTACTTTCACTCTTCTCAAAGTCACTCCCCACGTCAAGGACTGGTGGGAAACCTATTGCGTGAAAAAGGATGAAAGTACAGGCTCACTGTTTTCATTCGCACCCACTTGGAATTCATTCCAAACAGCCATCAAGGAGTAGTACTACCCTATCTTAAGCTATGAGGATCAATACATAATTTGGACCATGCTGCGGGAGGGAAGGGACCAACACATGCTGGACTTTACCAATATTTTCCATACCCTTCGCACAAATTTGGGTATCAAGGATTCAGAGCAACATTTGGTACTCAAATACCATGGCTACCTGCATAAGTACATCCAAGAAGAAATAGAATTCTTGAACATCTCCTCGCTCGGCATGGCATACCGATATGTCGTCAAGGTCAAGAAAAAGTTTAAACAGAAGAAGCGAGACTTTGGATCTGTGAATCCGTAGCAAGGGAAAGGTGCCCCAAAACCATAGAACAAAGGAAAAATCCAAGGCGGGGCAGCCCAAGACAACCTACCAAAGTTGCAAGCAAAGAACAATGTCACAAAGTTGAAAAAGGACACAAGAAAGCGGTGTGAGTTCCATAAGAGCTCCACTCACAACACAAGTGAGTGTCGGGCCAAGCAATCACTGGTGGCCAAGCTAAGGGTTTCAAAATCAGATGCATGTTACGACTCTAAGTCAGAACCCGACAAAGGGAATGATAAAGGGAAGCAAATTATCGATGTGGATCCCAACGCCGTTGTTATGCTCTTAACCTGCAAAATGATACCCAAATACAGAATATGCGAAGAAAAGATATCCTAAACACAAAATAACAATGATTTTATTATTCAGAGAGTAATGTTCACTTGCCTCTTCGAGGGGGCAACCTCCAATAGAGCAGAGCTCGACTACAAAATAAGACACAATGCTCCTCGCAGGGAGTCTCTATCCTTTATATATGACTCATACATGCAATACCACGAGCCAATACCGTGGGTTTTATTAATACTATCTATCTAATACTACGACCCATTTACAACTAACTGTGGTCCCGTCATTAATTGCGGGTTAACCACTTACAAATATTAATATGGGCTTTATTGACTCTTGACTATGACGTGATCCCATGACATAAATAAGGGGGTTAGGGTGGGACTCTAACATGCCCTCCCCCTTAAGACTAGCCTTGTCCTCAAGGCTGAAGCTGCGGAAACTACTGAAGAATAGTGGTTGGTTCCCAAGTTGCATCTTCCGGAGAGGTGTCTATCCATTTGACGAGGACTTCCTTAATCATGCGGCCCCGTAGGTGCTTGTCTCGTGTGTCTAGAACCTGTTCGGGTTGAAGCCAGATTGACCCTTCTTCGTCCAATTCAGGTAGACTGGTTTGAACTCGGCAATTGTTCCCAATCACTTTCTTGAGGCACGATACATGGAAAACTGGATGGATTTTTGCCGTAGGTGGCAAAGCCAACTTGTAAGCCACTTCTCCAATGCGCTGAAGTACTTGGTATGGTCCGTAGAATTTTGGAGAGAGATTTTGACAACCCTTGTCTTTGAGTGATGTTTTCTTATATGGTTGCAGCCTCAAAAAGACCTGATCCCCTTCTTGAAATTGGCGCTCTGAGCGATGCTGGTCGACCTGTTGCTTCATGCGGTTCTGAGCTTGATGAAGATTCTCTCTAAGATGGGCGAGCATGGTTGCGCGGTGTTGTAGGAGTTGATCCACTGCTTGTACTTTGGAGCACCCCTTGAGATAAGAAGTAGGGCAAGGCGGAAGTTGACCATATACTGCTTCATAGGGAGTCATTTTTGTGGTGGCATGATAGTTGGTGTTATACCACCATTCAGCCAGAGGTAACCACTGTACCAAAGGTGTTGCTTTTCTGAAGTGAAACACCTAAGGTAGGTTTCTAGACATTTGTTGACGGCTTCGGTTTGACCATCTGTTTGCAGATGATATGAAGTACTGAGTTTGAGTTGAGTGCCTTGTATTCTGAAGAGTTCCTGCCAAAAATTACTGGTGAAGATCGGGTCGCGGTCGGACACAATAGAAGTGGGCATGCCATGCAATTTGAAGATCTGATCCATGAAAGAATGAGCAACCAAAGTTGGTGTAAACGAGTGGGGTAGGGCGCAGAAATGAGCATACTTCGATAGTCGGTCCACAACCACCATGATGACTGACTTGTTCCCTAACTTTGGAAGACCTGTAATGAAATCCATAGAAACCTCCGTCCAAATTGATGCCGGAATGGGCAATGGTTGTAATGTGCCTGGTGTGTTGACGATTTCCCCTTTGTGGCATTGACAGACATCACATTATGCTACGAAGGTAAGGATGTCCTTTTTCATGCCTGTCCAAAAAAATGATCTTCTGGTGCGAGCATACGTCTTCTGAAAGCCCGAATGTCCTGCAATGGGAGATGAGTGCAATTCTGCCAAAATGCGACCTTTTGAGGGTGGATGTTGGTGAGATTATGACTCTGTCCTTGTAGCGAAGAATATCATTCTGCCACGAGTAGCCCTTGGTGGAATTAGGATCTACCTGCAATTGAGAAATGAGTTGGGAGAGCCCGGGGTGTGAAAACCATTCCCTGCGAGCCTCTTCAATCCAGTCTGGAATGGGGAGGGAAATTGCGAGCAGAGTACTTTCCTCCTCAAATTGGCGAGATAATGCATCTTCTACACTATTGTCTTTCCCTTTCTTGTAAATGATCTCATAATCATATCCCAGCATTTTGGCTAACCATTTATTTTGTTGTGGGGAGGATAGGCGTTGCTCCAAAAAATATTTAAGACTGTGATGATCTGTGCGGATTTGGAAACGTCGCCCCAATAAGTAAGGTCGCCAGGTCTCTACTGCATGTAAGATGGCCATCATTTCCTTCTCATAGGTAGATTGGCCCAGATTCCTCCCACTGAGTTGTTGGCTTGTGTAGGCCAACGGTCGCCCTTCCTGCATTAAGACCGCCCCAATACCTGTACCCGAAGCATCACATTCAATGACAAAGGATTTGGTGAAGTCAGGTAGTGCTAAGACTGGAGTGGAACGCATGGCGTTTTTTAGAGCGGTAAATGCCTGTTGTGCTTCCTCGTTCCAGAAGAAGGAATTTTTCTTTAGGAGTTGAGTGAGGGGCTTCACTATGCGGCCATAGTTGCGGACAAATTTACGATAATAGCTTGTGAGACCCAAAAATCCTCTCAAGCTCTTCAAGGTCTTAGGTTGAGGCCATTCTTGCATTGCCTAGATCTTTTTGGGGTCCACCTTGACACCTTCACGCCCCACAATGTGGCCCAAATACTCAACTTCTTCCATGCCAAATGAACACTTGGACATCTTGACAAATAATTTATGCTTGCGGAGTAGTTGCAAGAGTAGATCTACATGCTGAAGATGTGCAGCCCAAGTGCCACTATAGATGAGGATGTCATCAAAGAAGACAAGGACAAATTTTCTGAGATATGGTTTGAGAATGTGATTCATAAGGCTCTGAAAAGTAGAGGGGGCATTACAAAGACCAAATGGCATGACCAGAAACTCATAATGGCCTTCATGAGTTCTAAAAGCCGTCTTGGGAATGTCGACTTCCTTCATGCGAATTTGGTGGTAGCCTGAGCGAAGATCCAACTTAGTGAAGAATTGAGCCCCATTGAGTTCGTCCAGCAAATCATCAACCACCGGGATGTGAAATTTATCTTTGACTGTCAACTTATTGAGGGCCCTGAAGTCGGGACACATCCACCACTCCCCATCTTTCTTGAGCACCATGACCACTGGGGATGAATAAGGACTAATGCTGGGAGGAATGACACCTGCTTCCAACAGTTCCTTGATGATTTTTTCTATTTCATTCTTTTGGGTGAACGGATATCTGTATGGCCGCACATTTGGGGGTTGGGCCCCTGGAACCAAGGTGATGCTATGATCATGTTCCCCTCGCGAGGGTGGAAGCTCATGAGGCTTGTCAAAGACCGTCCGATGGTTATTTAAAATCTGTTGCATCTCATGATGAATTGGCAGAGACATGGTTTCGACTACCTGGATGGCATTAAATTGAGCTACTACTCCATGATGGCCCTTTTTTAACAATTTTTCCATCCTATGCGAGTTGATGATAGAGGGGGCTCCCGCCTGGAGTCCACAGAGGGTATGTGTGGAGTTGTTCTACTTAAAACTCATATATAACTCCTGGAAATCCATTGTGATTGGCCCAAGAGTGCGGAGCCATTCAGCGCCGAGGACAATGTCGCAACCCCCCATGTGTATGGCAAACATGTGGGTTTTCAACTGATAATCCCCCATTTGAAGTTTGACATTTTCACAGCGGCCTTCACATTTCATTGTGCCCCCATCTGCAATTTGGACTTGGAAGTTAGAAACTGCTCGTACAAAACAATGCGCTGCTTCTGCGATTTTTTGATGGATGAAATTATGGGTACTTCCACTATCAATCAAGACTACTACTGGGCGATGTTTAAGGAAATCCCGGATTTTGAGAGTTTGAGGGGAAGAAATCCCTGCCAACGCATGCAGCGAAATAACTGGTTCGTCAGAGACATTCTCCTTTGGGTTGTCTTCTTCTAGCACCTCATGTTCCTCAAGTGGTGGATCTTCCTTTGTTGAGCTGTAGTCAGTGGCATCTATTTGAAAAAATTTGGGCTCCTTGCATTTATGACCTGGGGAGTATTTTTCATCACAGTAGTAACATAGTCCTTGCTTCCTTCTTTCGGCCATTTCCGCAGGTGACACCTTTTGGACCTTAAGTGTTTGAGTCTTGTTGTGAGCCTGTGGGGGACGACCTTTAGTGGGGAAATTCGGGCGACTATATTGGGATACTAATGCACGTTCCACCTTACGAGCTACCTGGCAAGCCTCCATCCACGTGGGAGGGTGGTGAAGTAGAACTTGAGCTTTGATGGCTTCTTTAAGACCACTGATAAAACATTCTGTGTAGAACTCATCTATGAGACCCCTAGTGCGGAAGGCTAAGGCTTCAAAAGCGGTAATATATTCATCCATTGTACCAGTCTGTCAGAGCTTAGTGAGACGACCCAAAAAAGAGTCTTCCTGTTCAAAGCGATCTCGAAGAGCTTTGGTAAATTGGGTCCAAGTCCTAAAAGGTCCATTGCAACGCTGATGCCATTCCCACCATTGCCACCGTTCATTGTCCAAGTACATGCTCCCCAACATAAGCTTAGTCGCATCATCTAGGATATGATTCAATTTGAAATACTGCTCCATTTGTGCTAGCCATGCGGACGGGTGAGAACCGTCAAATTTATGCACATCCAACTTGGGAGGTCGCTGACTAGGTGGTGGATGGGTGTGCCAGACGTGATGAGAGTGGCTAGACTCACCCTCATTGTATTCATTTCCATTATACGCCTCCTCGTGGGCTTGCTTCTTGCCCTTCGGAAGTAATTGTTGTATCTGGATACTTAGTCTGTGAAGGTCATTTTTGAGGGATTGCACAGAGTCTTCCAGTTTGTCCATCCTTTCATTTGCCATCGCTTGAGCTCTAGTCTCTACCATACACCAACCTGATGAAAAATTGGGACCGCCTAAAAAATTTGACTAATAAATTGAATGGTACCACCTTGCTCAGCTCGTCGTCCTGATTCTGATGGGCTAGATCACCAATAAGCGCCCCAGAAGATCTCAGACTCTTTAACTCCTAACGAAGTTTTACTCCTTCTTGATCAATACTGCAGTCGCCAAATCCTCAAAATGTCAATGCTGCCAAAAGTCCTGCGAAAAGTATACCCCGGTATAGGAACCCTTCACAACAACTCCGATCTGGTGGGTCTGAGAGATCTGAATGGCGGAACAACTGTTGCGGCAGATCTGATGGATCTGCGGGACTGATGTCTGTTGTTGCTGCACCTCTTTGCACACGCGGATCAGGAATAGATGACGTGTGATCCCCCGATAGAAAAGGAAACTATGGACGTGAGGAGTGTCAGGTGCTACAGATCGCAATATACATAAGGGTCTGGTAGTAGTACTCGGCCAATTGTTTCAGGGCTCTAACTAAGGAGGATCGACCGTACCCTTAGCCGTACAACCCGACTTCCCTATCGTACGGGCGAGTAATCTCTCCGAGTGCTGTTCTCGGTGTACTGTAGCCACAAGACGGCCGATGGTTTATCTATGGCGAGGTTTCAAGGGAGCCTAGGGGGCTTCCGATATACCCAGAGGGTACGTGGAAGACAGTCCGTGCGCGGTTCTGTCTAATGCGCTACTACTCGAAGGGGTACCCACAGGGGTTACAAGGGATTCCAACAGACGTGACCACCTCTTGTATTTCCTGCGTGCATGCCTCCCCAAATCCGCAGGTTTATGCGCTCAACGACAGATCCCATGGTTTAAAGACGCCGGAACACGTCTCTAGCCGAAAAAAAAATTGCTAAGAATTGAGATCCCACCGGCCCTGGAAAGTGCTCTGATACCACTTTTTATGCTCTTAACCTGCAAAATGATACCCAAATACAGAATATGCGAAGAAAAGATACCCAGAACACAGAATAGCAATGATTTTATTATTCAGAGAGTAATGTTCACTTGCCTCTTCGAGGGGGCAACCTCCAATAGAGCAGAGCTCGACTACAAAATAAGACACAATGCTCCTCGCAGGGAGTCTCTATCCTTTATATATGACTCATACATGCAATACCACGGGCCAATACCGTGGGTTTTATTAATACCATCTATCTAATACTATGGCCCATTTGCAACTAACTGTGGTCCTGTCATTAATTGCGGGTTAACCACTTACAAATATTAATATGGGCTTTATTGACTCTTGACTATGACGTGATCCCATGACATAAATAAGGGGGTTAGGGTGGGACCCTAACAGCCGTCGTTGCCACCATGAAGATCTAGAAGGAGGAACTCGAAGATCCAGAGAAGGAGGAGCATCTCTTCCACTCCCAGATGTGGGTAAAGGGCTCCCCTGATCTGAAAATTGGGCACTAAAAGCTTCTTGTCAGCTTACAAGAACCTTTCCCACTTCGAAAGCTTCAATATTGCCATGTTCTTATGATTAACCAATTGCGGAATTAATAATTCTTGAAATAGGTGTATGCTTGTGTTTGTTTTTAACTAATCACGTGTCTTAAATTCATTTTCATATGCTGAAATAAAACTCAGATAACAATAAATAAAAGCATCAAATAAAACAAACACATGAGACAACAATGTAATATGGAGTTCACCCAAAACTCTTGGGCTACGTCTCCTTGAGCTCTAGTCAACTCGACTAGGCTCTCTGGGATTATGGCTGAAATCTTTTACAAGCTCCATGCTCAACTCCATTGGTTTATACTAAACCTATGGGTTTAGAATGCCATCTTATACTGCTGGCTGTTCTCACTTTGCAGACAGATCTAGGCTTCTCTGGACTTGACTCCTTCAATCAGTGCTCTAAGTGATCTTGTTCTAGCTTGCACCAACTCCCTCAAAATTCCCACACTGTCTCTGGAATGCCTTCTTCTGTCTTCAGCCCACTTTGGACAACAGCAACAGCGAGATCATTTGATCTCCTTGCTGTTCTGTAGCTTCACTACGGCATCATGGCTCTTGGAAGTCTGCTTTGAGCTCTGTGGCTCTGAGGCTCTGCCTCTAACCTCTGGTGGCTATGCCTCTGTCAAGCACTCTATCTTTGCGGCTCTGGTTCTCTCACTCTCGGCTCTGGCTCTCACGAGCTTCTCTCGGCCTCTGCATGCATCAATGGATCGCTCGACCTCCAAGTGCCCCTTAGCAACCTTCCAGTGACCTTCAGCAATCTCTGCTGTTGTCAATTGAGCTCTCTGGTTCACTCAACCTCCAAGTGACTCCAAAACTCCCTGCCTGCCTCTTAATCGTGCTCTCTGGATTTTGTGAGGCATTCTTCCGGCTCTACAGCTTCCTGTCCATTTCTCCACATGTAATCATTCCTCTGTCTCTTCAGTCGGCCCTCTGGCTTCTAGCTCTGTGGCTCTATGCGTTACAAACACATCATTGTTTACAAAATGCCCGCTTGCAGCATGGCACAATGATGAAGGACAGTTACAAAGGAGTTAGGGTCTTCCTTCAGGCAAATTCCAGAAAATGGAACAAAATTCCAATACATAGAGATATACCAGAAATACACTATCGAGTGTGTAATCCGGACTTCAACTAATATACAGTCGCATCTATAATCCCTTTCAGGTCTGCGCTTCATCGCATATCGCTATGACATGGCGTAGGCCAAAAAACCCAATACTCAGATAATACACAAAAAATTCAAAAATCTAGATTTCAAAACTTATGAAATCGTGTCCATAAACTCTATCGGGTCCGGGTCTGATCGCATATCGCAATCGCAAGTCGCAATGTGCATTGGCCCTTTGTATCGGGGATTCATCGATCTCCTGATCTCCGATCACTCCGATCGGTGCCTCATCAGCTATCAGCGCATCGGCCCATCAGCACATTAGCCCATCACATCGGCTCTTCACAATGCTGTGGGTCCTTCCCCTTGGGTTAAGTACGATGCGATATTGCGATGCAATAATTGCAATCACACATTGCTGCGTCCTTCGGCCTGTTGTCCACTCCTTTGCCTTTCCCCAATGCAATTTCCTTAAGGAACACATATAAAGCCTTAAGCCCATTTTTTTGAAGAATTTGCTTCCTTTTCAAAGGACAATGTCAATCTTCTTTCTATGATAACTTCTTCACCCAAAGTCCATTTTAGCCCATTCAAATTGCATCAAATTTAGAATGAAAAGATCTATGCAATGGGACTATTTCTAGGAGTAGCCCTAGACTTTCATTTTCCTCTGTGAGGGACACTTTAGACTTAGAAGTCTATTCTAGATCCATTTTGGATCATCCCCGCTACAGTTCATTGTCGACAGCGGGAGCCAAAAGAACCGCATGTCGGCAGACGCCGTGAAGCAGATGGGCTTACCAACCACAACACATCCAAAACCATACACATCGGGTGGCTTCACCAAGGATGGGATCTTTGCATAAGCCAACAATGTCGCCTTCCATATAACATCAAGCCCTTCAAGGATGAGGTATTGTGTAACATTGCTCCCCTTGATGTTTGTGATGTATTATTAGGATAACCATACTTTTGGAAGAGACATGTTGTGTATGAATCAAGGTCCCGTGTTGTTATTATTACTTTGGGAAATAAGTTGTATAGGATACCGAAGGAAGCACCGCCTATCGCCATCTCTTTGGTTACTGCAAAAAAATGCAGTAAGCTCATTTCCGAAACCGAAAAAATTGTTTTCCTGATGATACGCCCTCAAGGAAAGAAGAAGACGGTGGCCACGCCCTCCAGACAGGGCCCCTCCGCACGACAACTATAGATGGACAAGGTCGTGGAGGAGTACAAGGACATCTTCACCTCCCCCGCAGGACTTCCTCCTCACTGTCAAGTCAAGCACTCCATCGATCTGACCCTAGGTGTGCCGCTACCCAATGGACCAATCTATCATCTCTCCATTCTAAAGAATGATGAAATCAAGAGGCAGATTCAGGAGCTGTTGTAGAAAGGTCATATCCGTCCGAGCTCATCACCTTGTGGGAGCCTGATCGTGTTGGTACAAAAGAAGGATGGGACTTGGAGACTCCGTATTGACTATCGAGCACTAAAGAAGATCACTGTATGTAATAGGTACCCGATCCCACAGATTGATGACCTCCTGGACCAACTGAAGGGGGCAAAATATTTTAGCAAGATCGATTTGAAGTCAGGATATCACTATGTACCAATCGAACCCTCTGATGTGTGGAATACTACCTTCAAAGCCAAGGAGGGCCTGTTCGAATAGTTGGTTATGCATTTCATATTAACGAATTCTCCTACAACCTTCATGAGTCTAATGGATGACATCTTGCAGCCATTCACAAACTCATTTGTAGTGGTATACTTGGATGACATCCTGATCTTCAGCTAGAGTTGGGAAGAGCACCTCCACCACATCTGATAGGTTCTCCAAACACTGTGGAAACACAATTTATGTGCCAATTTGGAGAAATTCACTTTTGGCATGACCCAGGTTCAATATCTGGGATACATTATTGATGAACTGGGGGTGCATGTGGATCCATCCAAGATCCAAGGCATTCGGGATTGGCCATCTCCAACCACTCTGACAGAGCTCTGCAACTTTCTAGGTCTTGCCAACTTCTACTGCAATTTCGTTTTGGGATTTTCTCATATCACTTGGCCCTTGAATCAAGTCACCAAGGGAGGACCGAAAGCAAAATTCTTTTGGTATGAATCTCAACATAACGCATTCTGTTAGGCCCTTACATTATTATTGTTATGTCGGCTCTGATTATGTTATGACCCCTTAGACTCCTATATATAGAAAGGAGGTCTTTTCATTTGTATCATCCAAAAATTGTTCATTTATGTAATTTAAAGGAGGTTGCCCCCTCGAAGAGGCTGAATTCCAAGGCGTTGATCTCTCTTTTCTATATTTTTGTGAGCTGGTTTCATAACATTTGGTATCAGAGCTTTGGATTCTAAGGTTTTGCTGCTCCAAATAGGTCATCGTGGAATTTTCGCTATAAATTTTTTTCTGCGACGTTTTAGAAGTTTAAAAAAAACCCATTTGAGAAGAAATCGCGCTGAACCTCAGGTCCAAATTTTAGAGCTTTTTGCACTATATTTGTGGAGATATGGCCTGAGGAAGTTGGTCTTTTTGCAGACTCCTGAATTACATTCCAAACAGGTGACCTGGGGAAAATTGTCATAACTTTCTCTCTGAGCATCGGATTGAAATATCGTAAGAAGTTACAGAAAGAGGAAAGACCATAGTTTCTTGTAGGCATTTTTTAGAGCCAAAGGTCGAAACAGTGACTCGTGGCACCTTGTACAAGTTCTCTCTACTGAACTAGTCTATAATCAAGTCACTGTGGGAGATTTTGCATAACTCTTCCTTGGAGAATCCAATTTCAGTCAGATTAGTGGCATTGGAAAGAGGAAATAGAGGGCTATTGCAAGTCGCAACTTTAGAACTTAAAGATCTGAAAGTATAGAGTTACAATCGTTTCAGGATCGAGCTCCTAAAATCAAGAAAAAGCAAGATGAGGAAGTTTGATGGCAAGGATCCGGTAAATTGGATACTTCAGATGGAGCAATATTTTGATCTACATGGTGTACCACTGTTACAAAAGGTATGTATTACATCTTCATATTTAGAACTGGATCAATTTTTATGGTATGAAGGGCTTTGTTCTCGTAAACAACTTGTTACATGGTCAATTTTCACGGAGGAAATGATAGCACATTATGAGGATACAAAGAGCAACACCTTCTTTAGAGCAACACCACAACAATTGGAAAGAGTAAAAAAGCTTTGTGACATAGTGGAAAGAAAAATTATGGAAACCAAGAAGCATACCACTCACAACTATAAAGATAGAAGTGTTGTTTCTCCTACCCTTCCACAACCTACAAGGGTTACACCACAACAATTGGAAGAAAAAAGAGAAAAAGGGCTTTGTTACAATTGTGATAGAAAATGCACTAAAGGTCATAAGTGTGCTGAGAAGAAATTATTTTACATAAAATATGAAGAGGAGGAAGAAAAGGATCAAGAAACATCAAAAGAAGAAGGTATACACCAGGACCTCACCCCAGAGAAATAAGAAATGAATCAAAACATATCTTGTAAAGCATTGGCAAGAATTACCACTCCTCAAACTCTCAAGATAGAAGGACATATCAAGAAGAAAAAGGTGCAAGAAGTGAAAGATCACATCGAGAAAGAAGAAATGAATCCAACCATATCTTGTAATTTATTGGTCGAAATTACCACTCCTCAAACTATCAAGATAGAAGGACATATCAAGAAGAAAAATGTTCAAGAAGTGAAAGATCACATCGAGCATCAAGAAATGAATCCGACCATATCTTGTAAAGGATTGGAAGAAATTACCACTCCTTAGACTCTAGAGATATAAGGACATATCAAGAAGAAAAAGGTTCAAGCAGTGAAAGATCACATCGAGTATCAACAACAAGTTCTCCAACTTTTAAAGGATAACGCCACTTTGGTGCAAAATCAAACGAAACAACAGGTAGATCAACATCATAGTGAAAAATGTTTTGATGTAGGTGATTGGGTATTTTTATTGCTACATCTCAAGCAAGCTATTTATGAGAAGGAAATGTTTGCAATACTACATGCACTTAAAAAATGGCGACCTTACCAAATGGGAAGACTCTTCAAGGATGAGGATGTGGAAGCATTGTTTTATGCTATTTCCATTATCCAACCAGATTGGATAAACGAAGCAAGGGATGAATGGAAGAAGGACAAAGAAGTATGGCCACTTATTCAAAAGTTGCAAAATATCCTAATTCAAACAATATTGCCAGAAATTGAAGAGGAAGGAAAAATCATATTGGAACCTGGAGCAGTCACAGAAAAAAGAACCCGACAGCTACGAAATCGATCAATTTCAGAGTATCTCATCAAGTGGAAGAACTTACCCGCTGAAGATTCCACATGGGAGGACAAGAATTTTATACAGAAGCATCAAGAACTACTCAAGCGTTGAGGACAATGCTTTTTGAAGGAGAGGGGCATGTTAGGCCCCTATACTACTAGTGTAACCCCTTATTGTTATTAGTAAAACCCACTTATTGTATTGATGTACCCATCTAGTGCCCATATTGTTACTATTGTGCCCCATAGAAACCCACTATTGTTATTATTGTGCCCCAACATTATTATTGTTATGTCGGCTCTGATTATATTATGACCCCTTAGACTCCTATATATAGAAAGGAGGTCTTTTCATTTGTATCATCCAAGAATTGTTCATTTGTGTAATGTAAAGGAGGTTGCCCCCTCGAAGAGGCTGAATTCTAAGGCGTTGATCTCTCTTTTCTATCTTTTTGTGAGTTGGTTTCATAACACATTCACAGAGTTGAAAGATCGCCTCTGCTTGGCACCAGTGCTCACATTACCAGACTTGCAACAACCATTTGAGGTCAAGACATATGCCTCTGACTATGCTATCGGGGCAGTCCTTACTCAACATGGGCATCCAGTGGCATATCACAGTGAGACACTTTCAGACACAGTCCGGAAGTATCCCACTTATGACAAAGAGATGTATTCCATTGTGCAGGCCTGCCGACAATGGAAGCATTACATTTTGGGGAAGGAAACAATCATCCACAGAGACCACTAACCCCTGCAGTTCATACAGACCCAAGGGAAATTTCAAAATGATCGCCATCATAAGTGGTCCATATACCTGTAATAGTTCCATTTGAATATCAAGTATAAGAAGGGCAACACCAATAATGTTGTAGATTGCCTCAGTCGACCATCAATCATGGCGTTAACCACCGTGCTCAACTCTTGTGGGCATAAGACTTCTGATCGGCCACTTCTCTACAAAAGCGACCCAGAATTCAGCCACACATACCAGACACTCTTGGAGGGTCAGCATGTTCCACATTTTCACCTCCAGGATGCCCTGTTATGCCACCTGGGTCACCCTTTTGTTCCTTCAAGCGAGCATGCCAAGATGATTTAGGAAGCACACTACAGTTGGGCTGCTAAGCATTTTGGGGTTGAGAAAATGGTGGCAATACTGTAGAAGTATTTTTATTCGCTGAATCTTCGACAGGATGTCGGGAAGTACATCAGATCATGCACTGCCTGCTCCATCGCCAAACCGACCATCAAGAAGCAAGGCCTCTATACCCTGTTGCCTACCCCTAGTCCACCTTAGGAATCCATATCCATGGATTAAATGTCAGGCCTTCCTTCTACTAAGCATGGAAACGACTGCGTTGTTGTGGTCGTCGACAGGTTCTCGAAGATGGCCATTATGGCGACCTGCAAGAAGAATATCACCGCAGAAGCCACTGCTAAACTCTTCGTTGAATGAGTGTGGGTACACTTTGGGATCCCACAATCTATCATCTCAGATCGGGATAGCAGGTTCCTCAGTACATTTTGGTCCAGTCTCTGGTCGATATTGGACACCAAACTCACTAAGTCCACAAACTTCCATCCTCAAACTGATGGCCAGATAGAGGATGTGAACAGGATGATCATACACATTTTGCGCATGTACAACTCAAAGCATCCATGCACATGGGATGAGAGCATCCCCTATGTTTAGCACAACTACAACCGGGCTCTCCACAGCTCGATTGGCCACAACCCTTTTCAGGTGGGCTTGGGATTCCAGCCACTATGTCCCATTGACGTGGCCATGCCATTTGCAGTTACTCATGCAAATTCAGCTCATGTCCAGTCTGAAACAGATAAGGCAAACAGCTTCATTGAGCACATCCAACATATTCTCCAGCAGATCCACGACATTCTAGAGAAATCAAATGCCAAGTACAAACAGCGACATGATCAACATCGTGTGCCACACAAGTTTCAGGTGGGCGACAAAGTCTGGCTGCATTTGCAAAAGGAATGCCTTACCGGAGCCTATCGGAAACTCAGACCACTCTGATATGGTCCTTACACCATTACCAAGGTTGTGGGAGACAATGCATTTGAGCTCAGCTTTCCCCCATTCCTTGGCCTGCACCCAGTGTTCAATGTGGACCATCTTCGGCCATACTTCCCACCATTACTAGACACATCCGACATTGCAGAACAGATCACACCCACAGAGTTAAATCCAGATTGCATGGAACAAGCTGCAACTGATCGGATCATGGACACAGATTAAGCACATTTTCCATCAGAATATCCAACTGTATTGAATTTTCAAAGTAGGCCAACTCCTTCACCAAGGCAAGTGGCTCACCAGGGACCAAGTTCAGTAGAAGTTTCCTCATCTCATGGTGGAACTCAACGCAATGGGGACCATTGCTTCCTAAGGGGGGAGGAATGATCTAGGTGTATATTGGTGGCCACCCACTAAGTCCACTTGGACCCCCACCATTGTTTCTTTCAGCTTTTTCAGTTTCCTTAATTGTAGCACAGTTTACTATTTTTAGTAGTTTTTTGGGTCTTGAACTTCCAGAGCCATTTTAAGGCCATAAATGACATTTTCTGGGAAAACTGGGAGCAACATTGATCCATGGACTATCGTTTCTCATCCCAAATTTGTAGTTCTCGGCTAGATATTTCTAATGAGATATTGTGCGCATCAAACAAAGATTGTATGCCAAAGTTACGACCCCGCGAAGTTGATGTACCAATTTACCCAAACGGGGCCCACAGTTTGGTGTTTCATCTTCTGGGGTTAGGTTTTTTGATGTTTAGGATTTTCCATTGTTTCTCAACAATAAATAGGCCTTCGAGCCTCATTGTAACACAGTTTAGAGGCATGTAGCCACCACATCTCTTCTCAGAGATAAGCTACCATTGCCCTAGGTAGTTTATTTCCATTTCTGTTTGTAAGCATATTTCAGTATTTTACAGTAATGAAATAAAGTATTATTTCCGCTGCATATATGTATTTATGGTTATCTCTGTAATTTGTTGTGTTCTTGTTTAAATCCAGATCAGAGGCGGTGTGGCTGGATGGGGTACTAGCGGGAACCCTTGCTTTATCAACTGAACAACACTCTACGGAGATGCATGTGCTGCTTCCTCATCGTCACTCAGAGGAGGTTCAATTAGCGAGCTATATTCAGGGCCTATTTTCCCCTTGTTCCTAAATGTCCTTCCACTTTGCATAGCCCCAAACATCAAGGTAGTTGCATAACCCGCTTTTCACACAAGAGCATCTTAATCTAGGTATTTAACGATTTTAAATACTTACCTCGCGACCCCTTGAAGAAGCAACGCTCTGCTTCACTATAACTAACCGAGGTATCAACCACGAACTCTGTCACAAACCCTCTTATGATACAATCGAGCCAATGATCAATAGTGCACACGATCTTATCTTCATAGGCTTCCAATCTCCGCACTAACTCCAGGGTCCATACTATTAGATCATCAAGCCTCCACCTTCCTTGGTCATCTGCCAATTTCGTGATCCACTCATACAACTCGACCGGGAAGGAACAAAAGAAGATCTCGTGTATCTCTATGTATAGATATCTGTCCAACCACTGTTCTTTCATCAATCGCGGATTCCTATTCTCTTGCACCGCAAATTCGCGGATCTTTCTATCTAACCAGTCTTCGATCTCCTTCTTAGTTGGATTCTAGTGATGTGACATCACACATCTTGTTATGCAGATCCTGCTCCTAGCAACAGAACAATTTGTTGGCTTGATGGGCCCTGACCCAAGTTCAGCGTTAATTAGCCAAGAAAATCCCTACACTACTGACATTTTCGGCATCAATCCATGGAGCGTGGACTGAACTCTCACCCAAAGCATTATGGGGGGATGTAGGAACCAAGTTTCCGCACCCTAAGATAGTTGTGATGGCGTTTTATGCCCTAACCCTTCCTTC
Organism: Pinus tabuliformis; assembly: GCA_031772625.1. Lineage (NCBI taxonomy): Eukaryota > Viridiplantae > Streptophyta > Pinopsida > Pinales > Pinaceae > Pinus > Pinus tabuliformis. Next base: position 1,557,967,613 of record CM062820.1, read on the forward strand.
GTGCAGACCGATAAGCCTTTTAGGACTTATCAATGCACTTCTCTTATTCGGCTTCGAAACCTTCACGAAGGTCTGTTATTGTCCTTCACGGAACCTAAATAGGCAATTCAGACACTTACATGCCTCTATAATTACTTTTACTTCTATGTCTACCCAGATTAGCTTAAGTATTAGTTAACTTCAACATGCATTATGATTATCTTCACGTAAACATATATTCTTACTTATGTTCATATGACAAAGTAAGACACATAGATTCGTGCATCAGTACAACATTATATCATAAACCCAGTATTCAACATAACATAACCACATATATTCATAACAGAAGTAAAATAACTCATACACAAATATCTCCAAAATAACTCTCTTTATTGATGGTTCAGATCTCCAGTACAGACTCTAACTTCCCTGTGCACACAGCTGCAGGGGTCTGCGCACTCATCTACGTACTTCTACCCTATGCCTCTGTGCACTCAGTTGCAGGGCCTCCTTCCTACGCTAAGACTCTTCGCTCTTAACTCTCACATACCCATTACATCAATCAATTGCCCAAAAACATATTAAGAACTGAACTACCTTAGATTCTTCTAAGACTCCCTTTTTATACATTTCCATGGTCCACAGACCAACGGCGGATCTCATCAAGTCGACACAAGCTACCTAAACTAAGGGCAGAAACCCTTTTTGAATGTTTACATCTTCGTGCTCTGTGACCACAAAATGCAAAGACTTTACATTGTTTATACAAAACTTGGGCCTTTAGCCCCAAAACTTGGGACTTTAGCCCCAAAACTTGGGATTTTAACCCCAAAATTGACCCTCGGAGACCTATTCCCAATAGAGAGCTTACTTCTTGAGCCTTCTCACAATGGTTTAAAGATTTCCTTTGTGAGATTTGAAACCGAGTGAAAAGATTAACATCCCATCATACCAACTACTTGCTTGTTCCACAAAAACCCAAAAACTATAATTACCAAAATATAAAGGCAAAAAAAAAAATTCACTACCTATAACTAAATCACAACTCAAACCCACAGACATTTCCATATTATGACCAATACCTTATACCTCACTATTGGGCATGGAATCCCTCTAAGGCATGTTTTGGGGCTCAAAGCCCAAGTTTTGACCCAATATTGTTATAAAGCTCCACAAATTGTGGGTGCAGAGCGCAAAAGTATGATAGAGTCACAGGGTTGTCCGCCCTAGTTTTGTAATGTTATGTTGACTAAAGAGACCTACCGTATAAATAGAGGGAGGCTCTAAGTGTAGAGGAGAGATAGAAAATAGAAAAAAACTTGAGAAGAGAAAGTAATTGAGTCGAACTGTAAAGTGTGTCTTTAGGTCATAGAGTAGGAGAAGGTTCTATAGCAGAGTGCGCAGAGGCCTGGTAGTCCACAGCTAAGTGCGCAGACCCCTACAGCTGAGTGTACAGGGCCGAGTCAAGTATGTAACCGAGGAAGGAATTAATAAAGAGAAGTTATATCATAATTCTGTGTATCTGTTCTTGGGTTAATGCATGTTTGATATAATTGGCAAATATATTGTTTATTTACTGCGTGCACTTGTATGAATGATTTACATTGTTAGGTATAACTTAAAGCACGCAAGTGGGCTAAGATAATAAACCAACATTGGAATACCATTAAGATCTTAGGCAATAATGCAGAGCACGACATTCAGTGCCTGGTTAGGGTTGCACGAATGCAGTACATCAGGTTGCGAGGTGCAAGAACGTGCGTGAAGCAACCTGCGTGCAGGGTCAAACCGCGAACCACTTGAACACATAAAACATCTCCACGGTGCAGAAACATGGTTCTAGCACCCTCCCATGCTACTTCGGGTGAGACCTCAGTCCGCGCTTCGTGGAATTTTTCCGAAAGGGCCAGTAGTACCGGGATTTGTTTGGCTAAACTAACTCTAAACCTGGGTCAGGTCCCAATAAGCCAACAAATGGTTCCATTGCCGAGAACGAGATCTGCATAAGGGATGTCTAACGTCATATCACTGGAATTCGACAAAGAAAGGAATTGAAGAGTGGTTGGACAGGAAGATTCATGAGTTTGCGGCATAGGAAAACAGGAATCCGCGACTATTAAAGGAAGAGTAGTTAGATTGCTACTTATATACGGAAATCCACAAAATTTTCTTTGGATCCTTCCCCTCTGAGTTGTACGAGTGGATCGTGAAGCTAGCAAACAATCAAGGGAGGTGTAGGCTTGACAAATCGATTGTGTGACTCCGAAGTTGGTGCGCAGACTGAAAGCATCGGAAGATAAGATCATGCGCGTTGTGGATCACTCGCTCGATCGAATTATAGGAGGGTTTAACACCGAGTTTGCGGTAGATACTTCAGTCAGCTATAGCGAGGTGGAACAAAGTTTCCTGAAAGGACCGCGAGGTAAGTACATTAAATCTTTGAACACTTGGATTAAAATGCTACTGCATGAAAAGCGGGTCATGCGAATAAATTGATATTTGGGGCTAAAAGAAGTGGGAGGATCTACAAAAACGAAGGTAGCGTAGAACTAGAATCTAGCCCCTTGATTTCACCACTACGAGAAAGCGAGGAAGAGCTCGCGAAGGTTTCACCAAGAAATGCGATTAGTTTGATAAAGCAGTGAATTCCGTGCATACCACTTCCACCTACAACACCACCCCCAATTTCACCATCTTCACCCCTGTCTTTGCCCACAACACCTCTGCCACCACCACAGTTCAATATGGAGAGCACAATAAAGTTGTCGGTGTTCAAAGGAGTAGGGAACGAAGAACCGGACCAATTTTGGTTCATGGTAAAGGTTGTATGGGAAGCACAGGGAGTCATGGATGACAATATAATGAAAGCAACGTTGGTCAGCGCTTTGTAGGATCGCGCACTGACTTGGTACATTAAGCACTCCAATGACAATCCAAACACAGGGATTGCAGATATCCAAGCTATGCTAAACAGGGAATTTAGCAGACCAAAGTCAGAGACACAATTGATCATTAGATTTAAGGAAATCACGATGCTTCCCAGTGAGACCTTGTGGGAGCTGGATTAGAGACTGAAGGGTAGGATTCGTGAAGCCAACAAGACCTTGATGGATGGGCAACACCATGCATGGTTTGTAGCATCACTACCGTTGCATCTAAGAACCGCGTTTTCACAGCAGAAGCTATCCACTCAGGCCGAGACATTGGAGATCACAATGAGACTGCATGAGACTCCAATACAAGATCCTAATCTGGGAGTCCAACAGATCCACGCGCAGTTGAAAAACTTGTGCCTTGAGATGAAGAGTTTGAAACAAGATAGGATGATTCGCCCAAAAGCGTGCAAGGAGGTATGGTGCATAAAGTGCAAGGGCCAGGGACATGACAAGGACCATTGTCTAGTACTCGCGAACTACCTAGCAACAGGAGGACAAATGCCATTGAGACCAGAGGCACAAGTAGGAACGAGCGTGGCACCTGCATTATGGTGCACGATTTGTCAGATAGGAGGGAAGCATGCTACAAATAACTGCCATCTATTACAAAAGTATACGAAAACTTCCCAGAAGTTGTTCTGTAACTTCTGTAGGCCAGTAGGCCATGATGAGTGCACCTATAGAAGTTATGAATTGATGATGGATTGGAATCCTACCTACAGAGTTCAGACTGAAACACGGGCCCTCGATCAAAATGCAGGGATGGTGCGCACTAGATTTCAAGTGTGTGGACGAGGTCGAGGTGGAATGGGACCAGGGAGATGTTGTGGACAACTGATCTGTTACAACTGCAGAGGGCCAAGGCATTATGCCCGCGATTGTACAAATCCGATGAGACCATCATGCTTATATTGTACCCAGTTTGATCATGAGACAAAGGATTGTCCCACGCTGATAGCAAGGTTGCACGATAAAGGAGCACTCCAACCTCCCCCAACTCAGAACCTGCAAATGATGAGGTCTGATTTGTGCGAGGAAGACCCGAATGTAAATATCGTGCTCTGAAGTGGTATTACAACAGGATATGAGAAAGGCAAGCAGCCCAAAGAGAGTTCCTGGGTTCGAAAGGCTCCAACAAAGGAACCAAAATTTGATTTGGAGCGCGCTAAGGAGACATTCATGGAAGCTAAGAAGAGCTTCGCGGAAGCCTCCACTTCAGGCAGTAAAGACAAACTGGAACCGGAAATGGACACATCAATGCTCACTACCTTTCTAGAGACATGCATGAAGCTGTTGCGTGACAGTAAAGCTATGAAGGGACTGCAATAACTCATAAGTAGATGTGTTGGGACCGCGCTAGGAGAACTGCGCGTAGTCCGGAAGCTCGAAAAGCACATAACGTGAATAGGAAGACAGATGAGATTGACTGTCCAGATCGGGGAATATGAAATGGATCAAGTGATTCTGGATCTAGGATCGAATGCAAACGTCCTGCCAAAGCAGACATGGGAGCACATGGTAGGCCTGCACTGCAATGGTCACCTATCCAGCTGCAAATGGCAAACTAGCAAAAGATCCTACCCATGGGAAGATTGCAGGGAATAATAGTGGATATCGAAGGTGCGAGCATGCTTGCAGATTTCGAAGTGATAGAGATTGTTGATGATAGCAATCCCTATCCTGCGCTACTGGGAATAGATTGGGCCACTGACATGAATGGAGTGATAAATCTAAAGAAGCGCAAGATGATTTTTGAGAAAAAGTCACTGTGCGTAGTGGTACCTTTAGACCCTGCAAAAGGATCACGCTACACAGAGCCAGTGCGCAACTACAACAACGACAACGACCTAGACTGTATCTACAAGATAACCAAGCGGGAGCAAGACTAGGTGAATCCAACAACAGATGGCAGGATCTCATGGGAGCACGAAAGCTCCTTCACCTCAGATTCGGATGAAGAGATAGAACAATGGCAAAATAGGTTACATGAGGTAACCACGCTCAATTGCAACATGATGATAAGGTCACTACGCTACGTGGCAACAAAGGTAAGAGATCTGCCTATGTATGACGAGTTGAGCGAGGTGGATGGTTTCCTGAACAAATTTGAAAGAGAAGTACTGAAACAGCAGCGTTTCGACGCTCTGAAATGGGAACTGCGCACTACGCCCGCAAGATGGTGGGGTACGCATCAAAGAAGTTTTGAGGACTAGTGCGAATGCAAAAGGATGATGCTCATGCGGTTTGGAAAGCCTCAGATGCGGTTTGGAAAGCCTCAGGTGCGGTTTGGAAAGCCGGGTATGACAGATGAAACAGCCTGCACGCCCACCTCTCCAGATGGGTACTTGCGTATGGTGCGCAACCTGCACGAATGCACACCATCCTTGCGATAGGAAACATGACCAACAAGAAAGAGCAAGCAAGATGAGGGCGTGAATGATGAAATATGATAAGACCAAGTGCACCGAAGATTATCCACATGGAAGCCATTGACAAAGGACACGAAGCACTGAACTCGGTCCACCATGTGAAGCGAATTGACTGGGACCTGTGCATACCAGCATTTCTATGGGCTTATAGAACCATGTGCAAAACCTTGACCGCACGGGCACTCCCAAAGCTGAAGTATGAAGCAGAAGTTGTAATCCCTATAAAGCATGCAAAGCCTAGTCTGCACAGAGTAGTACCCGTAGATACGATAGTTCGCGAAGCCCAGAAAGAAGGGATCACACAGCCACAAGAAACAAAACGCATGGGACTTGAGGAAGAAATCAGATAGGGAAACCTTAGACTCCACAAAATTGAAGAGGAAAATGTATGGTTAAGGAAGAAAAGTGCTTTAATTGATGCAGAAGTCAAGAAGATGGAGGACGAAATAAAGTAAGATTTTCTCAACAAAAAGACTAGAGTGGTAAGGAAGGAGGCGTGTGATCACGATGACATGGTTAAGGCCTATTGCCACAAATTGATCAGTCTGATGCCTTGGCTTGGACTACATATTGCTATGCATAGTGACCAGGGTAGCATGTTGCAAATGGTGAGGTGCGCGATGCCGACCGTAACAATAAAACGTGATGATTCTCCAGGAAACATGACGGAGGACCGAATGGAACTCTATACGGGTGGTGTGGCCACCTGACTAGCTGAGGGAAGGACAGTCTTAGTGCTCCAAGCAGTTCGAAGGGAGCACAAAAATATAAACTATCTTGCGAGGGAGCTGCGCGATGTTGGAGATGCGCGCAGAAACAGAGAGTCACAAGGTCTGCAACCGTGCACGAGAGGCTGCGTTGCTACACGGATTGACCAGAAAGTGACCATTGAAGTCACTATTCACTATGGGATGCTCGACTTGAGGCCAAATGGAGCAGGCGGCAGGCATTTAAGACGCGATTTATGGGTAAGATTTGGGAAAATCTGCCATCAAGAAAGCATTAATGAACCAGAATTGGGGGGAATGGTCGAATTCAAATTCAAAAAGCACTATAAAATACAAAGGGCTGCCCAGAAAACAACACTTAATCATTTGCGATTTGAGTGATTGAGCAGAACCCTGAGTGTTGTTAGTCGAGTGTTGAGTAAGCCCCTGAATTCACGAGTGATAGATTGGAGCACAGATACAATGACAGCAACTAAGGATGGTCTGGGGATAGAAGAGGTGACTGTCGGCCAGGCCGTGTAGGCCCTAACTGTGGAGAATGTTCCAGAAGGTGTCAGGATTATGGCAGAGATCCCGAAATCACCACGTACGCCAAGACCCAAGAAGAATAAACAAGCAATGGCTCCCATACGTGTGTCCCCACAGGACTCGCTCTGCAAGAAACTGTCGATGGAGGAGAAAGGGAAAGTTGTCACTATAGAAATAGACGAAGAAGAAGAAGATCTGCAGGCCCTTATCATCGCAGAGGAAGAAGACAAAGGCATGGAGGTGGATATTCAACCTACGCACTCTGCAACAAAACTGCCTGCCGATGTCCCCCCACGAAAAGGGAAGGCCAAAGTACCCAAGGACCTGGACGAGACCAAGAGTTCGCTTCAGATCCCGCTCCTCCCAGATGGCATTATGTTTGAAGGCATGCACCTGGGTTGCGTGCCGACCATGAAATTTGAAGATTGGGACCTCGCTAACCGCGAGAAGTTCCCTCACCTTGAGACCAGAAACCTCATGAAGAAGAACATTGCGGGGGTGGTGACAATGTTTGAGCCGCGGAAGTGGTTGCGCGGAGTGGAAAAGGTCGGGCTACTGAACCTACTATGGGTGCGACATTTCCACCATGCCCCAATAGCCATTTTTGTCATCAGGAAGCTGCTTTGCCTAGTGCATGATGGGTATCTATGGTTGGAGGAGCCCATCCCCATCACATCGGACCTAATTCATTGCATTTCCCAGCTACCATACAAAGGAAAGGACCCCGTAACCATATCGGAAGGGAAGGGCAGTGATTTGGCCCTCGCAGAGGCCACGAAGATGAAGTATAAGCTGGAAAAGAAGAAGAGGGGCTACGCCATCTCCAACATCAAGGACAAAGCAATACGCGTAGCAACCCAACTCCTGGTAGGCAAAGTTATGTGAAAGTGTCGCGCAGACGAGGTACCTGCACCGGTGATCACATTGGCCGAGTAGTGCATAGAGGGGGTCCAGTATAACTGGTCTGCATTCCTCTGCACAAAATTTTTAGAAAATTGTCACGAAGCCCAGGAGCAGGGTAAAACCTTCCACTATGCATGGTTGTTGTTGTCCATAGTGCTCGTAGCTAGGGAATTGTTGGAGGATAGTCAATTCCCCATAATTGACATAGAATTACCAGAGGCCACAAAGTATGCTTCGCTCTGGGCCACGAAGGATGCGAAAAGGATATACGACATCAAGATCTTCTGGGTGCTCATGGAGATGAATAATCGAATGTGGATCAATCGTAGGCCACAGTTGTCGCCCATGGTTTACAACAGTCCGCAGAGTTTTGCAGAATTTAAAGCAGACATGCATAACGTATATATTAGGGTGTGAAAGGATTCGATGAAGCAGTGGACAAAGCTACCCTTTATAGCCACTAACGATGCCATTTTCAATGCCTTGGAGGCATGGCCATTGGAATGGCGCGCCCCAGACATTGTAGAACTCGAAAGGTCGGTAGCGTAGAAGAAGAAAGATGATGCCAAGCTGTGCATTGCACAGTTGGCCGAGAAAAGGCAGAAGGAAACAGCAGCAGCTGAGGTGCGGGCAGTTCGGGAGGCGACACAAAAAGTAGCCGAGTAGGGAAAGGCCGCAGCAACAACAAAAGCAAAGGAAGCAGCCACGAAGGCAGGCGAGGTCCAAGCAATGCCTTCGCAAGAACAAGAAGCAGAAACAGAAGAAGGAGGCACGAACCCACGAACTGCGTCTACACAGCTGAAGCGCCAACACCCAGTGGAACGGGAAGGACCGCAGAAGAAAGTCAAGGCCTCTAAATTGTCCATTGAACCAATCACCCTAACCAAGGGTGATCTACATGACATTGGCGAGACGGTGCGTGATGTCAGAAATGAGGCCCTCTAGGATTTCATGCAGGAGCACCAGACAGTGTTGGGGGCCCTCAAAGCGCAGTTGCAGGACTTACAGGTGTGCCCCCCTCAGGTTGGTACCCTTTCGACCAACTGATGAGCCCTAATTTTTGGTAACAAATTGGGCTCATTTGGCCTACTTACCTTGCTCAACCTTTCATCTTTTATCACTTATGCATTCATTTCTTGGTATATTCGTGTTATTTGTAGGAAGAAGGGCAGGCATTATATCTATGTGGCTAATACATGATGATTTCAGGTTTTTTGGCATTAAAGGGAGTAAAGACCACGCAGAAGGAGACAAGGAGACAGCAAAGGTGGCATTGCAGGTTTATAGGGAGGTTGTCTACAGCCCTAAATAACCTCCCTCGTGATATCCACCCTAACTCCGAGCTCCAACAGCTCTCCCCACCGAGCTTAAAGGCAGCCAACGGGTTCTACAGGAACAATAGTTTACAGCAGTTTAACTTTTAGTTGGACAGCCGAGCTCCATTAATTGAGGAAGCCAGCTTGATCCTCATCATGTATAAATATTAAGGCCGTAGCCTTTGATAGGAGCTTTTTGAACTTTTGAACTACTGTTGCAATTTCTAAGCACGAGCTACAGCTCGGTTTTTGCTCTTTGTAAGCCAGTTTTGGCATGTCATTAGACTCATGATTATTCAATAAAGACAGGCAGCTTTTGATTCAATTCTGAGTTTTTAAGGGAGCTATAGCTCTCAGGTTAGGGCCCAACCTGAGAGCAATAGACCTCCTCTTCCTTGTATTGTTACTTGTCTTTCTTTTCAGCACTTTATTCCTCTGTCTTGACATGCATTTAGAAATTACAGTCTGCTGATTTGACTTATTTTATGTGATTGAGTAGGATTAGTTTATGGTTCAAGTGCTTTTAGTTGCTTAGATTAGAGTAGGAGGATCAGCATTCATTAGAGCTCCAAGAAAAGGCTGACAGTGAACTCACTGCCATCTCTGTTTAGAGATTGGGGGTGTAGACCGTACCAGCCACCAAAAACGCAGTCGTACACTTTCATTCAAGCTGAAACACAGTCATTTCAATTGTAGATCCATCCATGCATTCTGATCTTGAGCAGTGTTTCCTCATTCCAACTCCATGCACGATTTTTCTCTGAAGTATACATTGTTGTTCGGTGATTTAATAACACAGTTAGGATAAGTTGATGAATTCTCGGTTTTGTGCAGATTTGTTTCCTTTACACTGCGTTGCATCACTCTGTTATCTTCTTCTTCTTCTCAACCGCGTCTAAAGCCACCTACCCAACCTTTGTTCAGATCGTTTGCCTTCCAACACTTCCACTGTTCACGTAGCTCCATCTTTTTGGACTTTTCATTGCTTCCACCCTTCCATTCACCAACTAGCTGCAAGCACTCTTTCCTCAGCTCATATCTCTGTCCCTGAGCCATCATAAGCCCCCTTTCCATCCTACCTATCCACCCGTACAACTCCTCCACTCCTCCATCACCCAAACCTCCAACCACAGAACATCCTGTAGAAGTTAGCAGACTTCCTGTAGAAATCCCAAGCTTCCTGTAGGATCCCCTGCAGGCATCCTGTAGAAACCTGTGACCTCGGTTGCCGAGCACCTGAACGTTGTGGACTTCTATGGAATGATGTTTTGGATCCTCTGGAACCTCTCCTAGCCCTCCTGACCTTTCCCAAGCTTTCTTTCCTCCGAACTACCCCTGCACAGTCAAACCCTAATAAGAAGCAAAATCTTAATAACTCCAACCACTTAAGCAAAAATCCAAAAACAATGTTCTTTTCAGTAGAAGTAGCTTAAATTCATGCATCTCATATCACTTGAAGTAATGGCATCATTTCTAGAAGTTTGCACTCACACCATTGCATCACAGAGATTAGACTAGTCAGATTAGGGTTTACTAGGGTTTCCCTGTTTTGTTGGCTTTCAGTTCATTATTGCAAAGTAGATCAATTTCCTTTGAGATAGCCTTCGTCCATCATTTAGAAAGCTTCTTCTGAGAACATATAGAAGTTGGCTTGAGACCTAGCGGACTTGTGCCAGTTGACCAAGTGACAGCTGCGACAAGAGCTAGTACTTGTGCATACAGCACCGTTGCTTCCAAGTTTGTTACGAACTATCGGGTTGATAAAATTAGAGATAGGAAGCTCCAGGAGTTGTAGCATTATTGCTACAATACTGGAGCCCACCATCTTTTTGGCGCCGTTGCCGGGGAAGCGTCAGAGTATTAGTAATTGTTGCTTTTCTTCTATTTTCTTACTCTTGCCTTCTGCTAAGTAGTTTATTTCATTTCCATTCTGCAAAAGTAGCATAGACATTTCCTGCTTTCATAGATTAGCATTTCTTGCTTTCATAGATTAGCATTTCCTGCTTTCATAGATTAGCATTTCCTGTTTTCATAGATTAGCATTTCCTTTCTGCAAGCGTAGATTAGCATTTCATTTCTGCAAGCGTAGACTAGCATTTCCATTCCAGCAATTTCATTTGAGCAAAGTAGATTAGTTCTTTCCTGCTTTCAATTTAATTCTACATCTTTATAGTTAGTTGTAGATCAATCTGTTTCAGTTTTGCAGGTACCACAGAAAAAACAAAAGCAATAAAAAAAAAAAAAAAAAGTCTTTCCATTTCATGCCTCGTAGGAATCGAGATAAAACAGGCAAATTCTTACCCAACACCCCCACCACATCACTGAGTCACCCTTCTCTCTTCTTCGGTGACAGTGATCCAGAAGAACCTATAGGTGAACCTCCTGAGATATACGAAGATCCTATAGCAGAAGAAGAATTAGAGACCATCCCATCTGAAGCTATGGCTGACAATAGAAGAGAAGATGAGAGAATAGAAGGTGCCTTCCCCATCCGAGAGACCAATGGAGAGATGAAAATGAAGAACATTAGCCCCTCCGCTTTACCTCACTTCCATGGACTGACTACTGAAGATCCTGATACCTTCCTGTTTGAGTTTGTTGTCCTTTGTAGAACCTATGACTATACTGAAGATGAGCAGAAGCTGAAACTCTTCCCTTCAACTCTTAAGGATGCAGCATTACGCTGGTTCATGGGCTTACCTGGGAATAGTATCACCACTTGGGCTCAGATGCAGCAAGCTTTCAATACCAAGTACAGGGATTACTGTAGGTCCAAGGAAACCAAGGGAGAAATCTTTCGGATGACCATGGGAAATGATGAGTCCTTAGAGGATTATGAGGAGAGGTTCCAACTTAGCTATAAGCGGGCCAGGTGCACACTTGACCCTGAATCCCTCAAGTTGGTCCTGCTCCGAGGAGTCCCTGAAGACCTCTTAGATACCCTTCACATGTTAGCTGGGGGGGGACATTTACCAACTGCCTTATGAGGACATCAAGACTGTGTTTAGAAACCACTCCAGGGCAGCTTGGAAACGAGGTAGAGGAAACCTCCTCTCAACTGGTGTCCCTTTCTCCAAACATGAGTTTGCAAATCAATTGGAAGATCTTAAGAGTGAGGTGAGACAGACCATTGCCATGCAGCTGGACACATTCAGGATCCAGCAGAAGAAGGAAGAAGCTGAGAGAGCCTTGGCTATCTTCTGCCCTAGATGTACCCGGAGACACCCTAAGAACGAATGTCCATTGCATTCGGTTGAAGTGTGTTTCGTTTGTGAGGAGGACCATCCCACAAACCAATGTCCAACCTTACCTGGATTTAAAGCCATGTACCAAGGGACAGAAGCTCCCACTGAACCTCTCTATTACCTCAACCAAAGGAGGCCCCAAGGACCTAGAACTTACCAACAGGGGATGCAAGGGGCACCTCAAGCTTATTACAGCCCCAACCAATCGACTCCTATGCCTTCCTGGGGTCCCCCTGCTCATCCTTCCTGGTCTATGCCTCCTCCATGGTCTTATCCACCTCAGTACCCTACCCAACCCACTACTCATTCTTATCACTCACATGCCCAGCCACAGCCTCAGTGGAATGCACCTCAGTCGGGGTGGAGGCCCCAATACAACACTCCTCCTGCCATTTTGCCTCCACCACCAGTTCAACCTCAACCATTACCTCCTGCTCCTCCAAGGCAACCTCAAATACCTGCCCAACCGAACCCGAACCCCAACAATAGACAGGCCCAGCAGGTATACACTGGGGAAACATCATGCCCTACTTATGCTGTGGAGATCCAGGAGATCAATCTTCGATCTGGCAAGACTCTTCCAGATCGCCAACCTCCTCCCCCAGAGGATGAGTAAGATAAACAGGAAAGCGAACCAAAGGCTATTCCACCCTTTCCTGAGAGACTAACAGCCACCACACAACCCAACCCAGAGGAGGATGAGCTTCTGGGTGAGCTCAAGCAGTTGTGTGTGAAAATACCACTTCTCCAAGCCATCAAGGATGTGCCAATATACAACAAACTGGTTAAGGAAAAGTGTTTCAAACACCCAGGCAGGTGAAAGAGAGACGCTTCAACCATCAATGTCTTAGGAAAACTGTCTGACCTTATGTTAGGACAAGTCATCTGCCCAAAGTATCTAGATCCTGGGAGTCCTGTAGTAGATGTCCACATCAATGGCATCATCATACCTCACACTTTGATTGATTTGGGGGCCGCCATTAATGTGATGACCAGGGATACCATGCTCAAACTCAATCTTCAGGGTTCCTTGAGGAAGACCTCGACAGTTCTGCAACTTGCAGATCGCTCCACTGTGACTCCCGAAGGGATTATGGAGGATGTCTTGGTCTCTGTCGACTCTTGGGAATACCCTGCAGATTTCTTGGTTCTGCAACCCAAGGCAAAGCTTACTGGATATCCTCTTATTTTGGGAAGGCCTTGGTTAGCCACTGCAGATGCTTACATAATTTGTCGTGCAGGAAATATGACCATCAAAAATGGTCCTATGTCCAAGCAGCTAGTCCTATATCCTCCTGCCCAACCTTCCTTAGAGCATGACTTACCACTTTGGTTGGAGGAAGGAGAAGAGGATGAAGTGTACTCAGCACCTTTGTGCACCTTAGATACCACCAGAAGAGACCCCCCAACCGAGGATGACTTGATTGAGACCTTGATCCAGAATCCACCTTCCAGTGCACTATCCTTAGAGAAATTGGTGGAGGATGCCCAAGCCAGCACCTTAGTGGATCTTTGTATGACCAACCCTGTCACTCCCAGAGTCAAAAATGTGGAGTTCGGCCCTGAGAGAACGTTAAAGATCAGCTCCTCCCTATCTCCTTCCCAGGAAAAGGAGCTGTGTAGCCTGTTGGCCAGTCACCTAGATGCTTTTGCTTGGAGCTATAAGGAGATGAAAGGAGTCCATCCCTCGGTCTGTACCCATCACATATACATCAAAGAGGGTTGTAAACCGGTTAGCCAACCTCAGAGGAGAATGAATCCAGCCCTTAAGGACATTGTCAAGGAAGAATTGCAAAAACCGTTGGATGCCGGATTCATTTACCCCATCTCAGATAGTGAATGGGTGTCCCCTCTGGTGTTGGTTCCCAAGAAGAATGGGAAGTGGAGAATCTGTGTGGACTACCGAGAACTGAACAAAGCTACCAAGAAAGACCATTTCCCTCTACCTTTCATAGATCAAGTGTTGGATGGACTGGCAGGAAAGAAGTTCTTCTCTTTCCTGGATGGGTTTAGCGGGTACAACCAGATCCAAATCAGCCCGAAAGACCAAGATAAGACCACCTTCACTTGCCCTTGGGGTACCTTTGCCTACCGAGTTCTTCCCTTTGGGCTATGCAATGCTCCTGCTACCTTCCAGAGAGCTGTCTTGAGCATCTTCTCGGAGCTGGTCCATGATGCAGTGGAAATCTATATGGATGACTTCACTCCTTATGGGGCCAATTTCCAGGAAGCATTGTCCAATCTGGGAAAAGTCCTAACCAAATGCATTGAGATGAACCTGTCCCTTAGTCCTGAAAAATGTGAATTCCTGATGACTGAAGGTACCGTGTTAGGCCATACCATTTCTTGCCAAGGGTTACAGGTGGATCTTAACAAAATTGCTCTCATCAAAAAGGTTCCACCTCCTCAAAAGGTAAGGGATGTTCGGAGTTTCTTACGATTAGCAGGGTATTACAGGAGATTCATTAAGGACTTCAGCAAGCTAGCCTCGCCATTGTTTTTCCTGTTGGCAAAAGATGTGGAGTTTAAGTGGACTGATGATTGTCAAAGGGATTTGAATGAATTAAAGGACAAGTTGGTGTCAGCCCCAATCCTGAGAGGTCCAAACTGGACCCTACCTTTCCACATCCACACTGATGCCTCGAACAAAGCCATAGGTGCAGCTTTAGGACAAGTTGAACAAAAACTTCCACATGCCATTTACTTTGTTAGTAAAAACTTGTCCAAAGCTGAGCTGAATTACACTGTAACTGAGAAAGAGTTTTTGGCTGTGGTCCATGCACTGAACAAGTTCCGACACTATATCACTGGCTATCAAACATTTGTACATACAGACCATGCTGCCATTAGATATTTAATGAATAAACCAGATGTGAATGCTCGTATTATTAGATGGTTACTTTTGTTGCAGCAGTTTGATTTGACCATTGTTGACAAACCAGGTAAAGAAAATGTTGTTGCTGACTTTTTATCTAGATTGGATTTGTCTGCAGATGAGGATGGAACAGTGGATGACCAGATGCCCGATGAACATCTGTTTGCTATCTCAGCACTCTCTCCATGGTTTGCTGATATAGCAAACTACCTTGTTTCAGCACAGTTCCCTCCGCACCTATCTTCAAGAGAAAAGAGCAGAATCATCAGAAAAAGTGCCTCATTTACTTGGATCGGGGGCAATCTGTTCAAACTTGGCCCCGATCAAATCTTAAGGCATTGTGTAAGGGAGGAGGAAGTCTTTGATATCCTCCTCATCTGTCATGATGGGCCTTGTGGAGGACATTTTGCAGCAAAGAGAACTGCCTTCAAGATCCTGCAGGCAGGCTACTATTGGCCCACACTTCATCAAGATGTCAGAAGATATATCAGCCAATGTGACCAATGCCAAAGAATGGGGAAACCGACTCAAAGGGATGAGATGCCTCTCCAAACTCAAGTGACTCTTGAGCCATTTGAGAAGTGGGGCATGGACTTTGTGGGTCCAATCAACCCTCCTTCGAGGCAAAGGTCTTACATCATTGTGTGTACTGACTACCTGACAAAGTGGGCAGAGACTAAAGCAATCAAAGCAGCAACAGAAGAAAAGGTGGCCGAGTTCTTAAGAGAAAACATCTTCTACAAGTTTGGCTACCCAAGAGAGCTGGTCACCGATCAAGGGAGCCAGTTCACATCCAACTTAGTTGAAGATCTACTAGCTCATCACAAGATCAAGCATAGGACTTCCACCCCCTATCACCCTCAAGAAAATGGGCAGGTGGAAGTCACCAATAGAGCATTAGAGGGGATCTTGACTAAGGTGGTGAGCAGCAGCAGAAAGGACTGGGAAGATCGCCTGGTTGAGGCCACATGGGCTTACAACACAACCTGGAAGACCACCACCGGCTTCACACCTTATGAGCTGGTCTATGGGAAGAAAGCTTTGCTGTCCATTGAGTTCGAATACAACACTTTGAGGATGGCAGCTCAGCTGGACCTAGATCTCAGCCATGCACAACAAGAAAGGTTATTGCAGCTGAATGGACTGGATGAGCACCGAATGCAGGCCCTCCTTCACTCAGAAGTGGTTCAACTTCAGAGAAAGGTGTGGCATGACCAACATCTCCATGACAAGCAATTTCAGCCGGGAGATTGGGCTTTGTTGTATGACTCCAGATACAAAGATTTCAAGGGGAAGCTGAGAACCAGATGGCTAGGACCATATGCAGTGGAAAAATGTCATGACAATGGATCTGTTCTTATTCGGACCATTGATGAGGAAGCCATCCCCATGCTTGTCAATGGGCATCGATTGAAGATCTACAAGAAGCCTCTCTCAAGACAAGAGTTCATCAAAACTATGGAGAAATCAGTATTGGTCATAGAGAAGGGTTCTGCCTCTCCTTTGGGCATACCCTGAAAGATCTAAAAAAAAAAAAAAAAAAACAAATAATAAAGATCCTTGGGTGAAAACCTTTCTAAGGCGCCCAAGGCAGGTGGTAGGGGTGAAAACCTCATTGAGGCGCCCCTATTGTCTTTCAAAAAAAAAAAAAAAGAGATTGGGAAAAGATCCTTGAGTGAAAACCTCTTTGAGGCGCTCAGGGCAGATGGCAAGGGTGAAAACCTCAATGAGGCGCCCCTGTTATCTTTCAAAAAAAAAAAAAAACAAGGTCAGCAAATTCATAATGTAAAATTGCATGCAGGTTGCAGGTGTTCTATGGAGGAGAGGAAACCTCTCAACTCAAAGTTCAGGATCCTTATCATGCAGTCAGGAGACCTCACCAGCACCTCCTCCAAGAATACTCATTTTCTTCAAGGTATGTGCAATTTTATTACAGCTTGAGTCTTCTACAGGAAGACGCAGATTTTCTACAGGAAGATGCAGATTTTCTACAGGAAGGTGTAGACTCTCTACAGGAAACGCAACCTTTCTACAGGAAGCTCTGTATTTCTACAGGAAACTTCCTGTAGAAGCTCAAAACGGCCCAGAATCCATTTTGTGAGGAGATCTAACGACTAAGGATCGGTTTGGACGCATGCAAGCTATTGTTATCTCCCTTGCACACTGTTGTCACCTCGTCCTGCCATCCTTGTCGACATGCAATGAAGTTACCTGCACCAGCAAAGCAGATCGATGAGTTCTCAAGAAAAAGCAATTTTCAAATGAAAAAAACACTGAGATCTCCTACCATATCCATTCCAGTCATCCAGAAGCCCTGGGAGCGTGATCGGGCGGCCAGATCCTTCACCGTGCAGCATGCACCCAAGGAGGAAGAACTGTTACAAGACATCCCGCGGGAGTCCTGTAACAGTTAAGCCCGCTAGAGTGTATACTATTCACAGCGCTGGCCATATGCAATGAACGCGGACGCATGCAGCCAAGCATCAACTCCATCGTCGGCAGCCTGTAAACGTGAACCTCCGGGCCTATGCAAATTCACCAGCAGCGGATAGATCCATTCATCATCGTCCAAAACCCAAAAAATCGTGTTACAGCCGCGCAGGTAAGTGTCTCGACCCTCTCTTCCGTCAGATCACATGAATTTTACTTTGAATTGTTTGCAAAGTGTAAAGTGAATGGGTTGAGCGGCTGTATGGCCAGTTGACTGGCCACGTCGACCGGTTAATGGTCCAGTCAGATGTTTGGGTGGCAGCCGTGACAAAAGGAATGATCATCACACACATGAGAACAATCCCCGTCGGAAAAAACGGATTTAGCAGAAGAAACGGCGGCGGATCTGCTGGAGGGATGATGCGGTAGTAAGTGAACGCGTAGTCAAATGATGGAACGACGTCATCCAACGGTCCGGCGGGGACAGCTCACCTCCGCGCCACGGATTCCGCCGATTCAAATCTAATCGGCTAGATTGGCCACATGCATTTATCATTCGCCGTTGGAGCCTCGAGTGAACATTCAGATCCCTCTGCAGTTCGAAACTCCGAGCCTTTGGCTATCAGAACGGCTGAGAAGCACCACCGAGAGCGCAGACCAACTGCAGTCTTCCCCAGGAATCACGCGCTGCTCCTACAGGAAAGCTGCTCCTACAGGAAAGCTGTTTCTACAGGAAGGCGGGTTCCTCACGTAAAAAGGTGGCAGATAAAAAGGTAACCCTGAACTCTCCATGCAATTGGTTTTTAAAGGTGGCAGAATCGTCGTCTACAGTCTGGTTGTAGGAAATGGTTGAAAGTGTTGTCTGCTGTGCATAGACTGTCGTTCTACAGGATGTCAGTGAATTAAACTGTGTTAAGGTCCTCAGGGATAAGTTCTGTGGATTATTTGCACGACGGAAGCGTAATTCTACGCTCTGTCCTAATAAGCTAAACTTCTCCCGCATTCGCCACCTCTAGCAACAATTTTTATCATGCCGGGTGGGTTTATTAGACGGGAACCCACTGATTCATCAAAATTAAGAGAAAACCAGGAGGTGGTGGAGCTCTTCACACGAGCACAATGGATATCCTTTTGTGATAAGTTGCAGGGTTATGACGATGAAGTGGCAGAAGAATTTTTACAAGCTTTGAGGCCGAAATCCAAAACATTGGCCACCGTGAACTTCAGGGGCCTAAGCCTCAAGGTCACCCCGCAATATATCAGTCGAATTACTAAACTTCCAATGGGTTTGCCATGGGATAAGGAAGAGAGGAAGTTGAGCCAGCAGGAAAAGAAAGAATTCTTTCCACATGAGGAGGAATTCACGGAGGACAAAAATGGGGTGCGAAGAACCAGCTTGCTGCCACCATGGAATGAAGTTAGCCTACAAATCATGAAGTATATAACCTGTGAAGGCCGTTTCAGCATTGTGTACGGGTATCACTTCAGGTTGCTCACTGAATTGAGACACCAGATTGATCTTCCTGTAGAAAACAAACTGAGCATTCCTTATTTCTTGCTACAGTCTCTAATTGAGTGTGCCACAAAGTTAAAAGAAGGCATACCAGATCAGGTAGCCCACCATGGATTGATCAAACTTCTTGTGGAGGATGCGCTTCATTCATATAAGGTTCCCCTCTCATGGGAATCATTCAGAAATTTGACAAGAGATGGAGACATAAGGATGCTGACCGAGGAAAGTGGTTCCTCCAGCAGTGAGGAAAAAGAAGCAGTGGTCGCGGGAAAGAAAGAAACAGGCCAGAAGACCCCGACCACAGTGCAGAGGAAAGAACAAAGGAGGAAGCACGAGAAAAAGGATGCTGAGGAAAAAGGTGACACACCCATCTTATCAGCAAGAGAGAAAAGGTTGCAGAGCAGAACGGACAAGACTGAGAAGGTCCACATCAGCACAAGTACCTCATCAGCACCCGCAACCAAACCAAAAAGCAAAACCCATGCAGCAAAGCAAGCCAAGGTGGCGACACCTGTGTCTACAGGAAAGCAAAAACAGGCTTCTACAGGAAGCCCGAAAACAGAAAAAGGGTCTTCTACAGGAATCCCGAAAATTATTGAAAAAGGGGCTTCTACAGGAAGCCCGAAAATTATCAAAACAGGGGCTTCTACAGGAAGCCCGAAATTGGCTAAAACAGGGTCTTCTACAGGAAGCCCTGAAAAGGTGAAACCCAAGGAGAAGAAGGCTGATATTCGTGAAAGGGAGGCAGCAGCTGTACTGGCTGGCCTCAGCACATCACCTAAGCCAAAAGAAAAGAGGAAGAGGGAGACCCCTCTATACTCTGAAGTTCGAAGAAGTTCGAGAATAAAGACGGGCAAGCCACAGCCCCCATCCAGCAGCCAAGTCACTACAGGGGATGCCCCTACTTCACCCAGTGAGAGGTCCCCCTCGAAGATATCGGTCACCTATGAGAAGGGGAGCCCAAAAGCAACTACTTAGAAAAGAAGGATAGACCAATCGGCTTCAAAAGCCCGGCTCAAGGTCGAGGAAACAGAGAAGAGGGAAGGAGCGGCACCCTCATCGCCACCAGGGGCAGAACAGGCAGAGCCACCAAGAGTAGGGAAGAAAGAGCGTATTCCATAGCCTAGTTCTCGGCCAAGGACAAGGAGCTAGGGAAAAATTGCTCAAGGATGAGCAAATATTTTAGCTGGGGGGTGATGATGAGCCCCAATTTTTGGTAACAAATTGGGCTCGTTTGGCCTACTTACCTTGCTCAACCTTTCATCTTTTATCACTTATGCATTCATTTCTTGGTATATTCGTGTTATTTGTAGGAAGAAGGGTAGGCATTATATCTATGTGGCTAATACATGATGATTTCAGGTTTTTTGGCATTAAAGGGAGTAAAGACCACGCAGAAGGAGACAAGGAGACAGCAAAGGTGGCATTGCAGGTTTATAGGGAGGTTGTCTACAGCCCTAAATAACCTCCCTCGTGATCTCCACCCTAACTCCGAGCTCCAACAGCTCTCCCCACCGAGCTTAAAGGCAGCCAACGGGTTCTACAGGAACAACAGTTTACAGCAGTTTAACTTTTAGTTGGACAGCCGAGCTCCATTAATTGAGGAAGCCAGCTTGATCCTCATCATGTATAAATATTAAGGCCGTAGCCTTTGATAGGAGCTTTTTGAACTTTTGAACTACTGTTGCAATTTCTAAGCACGAGCTACAGCTCGGTTTTTGCTCTTTGTAAGCCAGTTTTGGCATGTCATTAGACTCATGATTATTCAATAAAGACAGGTAGCTTTTGATTCAATTCCGAGTTTTTAAGGGAGCTATAGCTCTCAGGTTAGGGCCCAACCTGAGAGCAATAGACCTCCTCTTCCTTGTATTGTTACTTGTCTTTCTTTTCAGCACTTTATTCCTCTATCTTGACATGCATTTAGAAATTACAGTCTGTTGATTTGACTTCTTTTATGTGATTGAGTAGGATTAGTTTATGGTTCAAGTGATTTTAGTTGCTTAGATTAGAGTAGGAGGATCAGCATTCATTAGAGCTCCAAGAAAAGGCTGACAGTGCACTCACTGCCATCTCTGTTTAGAGATTGGGGGTGTAGACCGTACCAGCCACCAAAAACGCAGTCGTACACTTTCATTCAAGCTGAAACACAGTCATTTCAATTGTAGATCCATCCATGCATTCTGATCTTGAGCAGTGTTTCCTCATTCCAACTCCATGCACGATTTTTCTCTTAAGTATACATTGTTGTTCGGTGATTTAATAACACAGTTAGGATAAGTTGATGAATTCTCGGTTTTGTGCAGATTTGTTTCCTTTACACTGCGTTGCATCACTTTGTTATCTTCTTCTTCTTCTCAACCGCGTCTAAAGCCACCTACCCAACCTTTGTTCAGATCGTTTGCCTTCCAACACTTCCACTGTTCACGTAGCTCCATCTTTTTGGACTTTTCATTGCTTCCACCCTTCCATTCACCAACTAGCTGCAAGCACTCTTTCCTCAGCTCATATCTCTGTCCCTGAGCCATCATAAGCCCCCTTTCCATCCTACCTATCCACCCGTACAACTCCTCCACTCCTCCATCACCCAAACCTCCAACCACAGAACATCCTGTAGAAGTTAGCAGACTTCCTGTAGAAATCCCAAGCTTCCTGTAGGATCCCCTGCAGGCATCCTGTAGAAACCTGTGACCTCGGTTGCCGAGCACCTGAACGTTGTGGACTTCTATGGAATGATGTTTTGGATCCTCTGGAACCTCTCCTAGCCCTCCTGACCTTTCCCAAGCTTTCTTTCCTCCGAACTACCCCTGCACAGTCAAACCCTAATAAGAAGCAAAATCTTAATAACTCCAACCACTTAAGAAAAAATCCAAAAACAATGTTCTTTTCAGTAGAAGTAGCTTAAATTCATGCATCTCATATCACTTGAAGTAATGGCATCATTTCTAGAAGTTTGCACTCACACCATTGCATCACAGAGATTAGACTAGTCAGATTAGGGTTTACTAGGGTTTCCCTGTTTTGTTGGCTTTCAGTTCATTATTGCAAAGTAGATCAATTTCCTTTGAGATAGCCTTCGTCCATCATTTAGAAAGCTTCTTCTGAGAACATATAGAAGTTGGCTTGAGCCCTAGCGGACTTGTGCCAGCTGACCAAGTGACCGCTGCGATAAGAGCTAGTACTTGTGCATACAGCACCGTCGCTTCCAAGTTTGTTACGAACTACCGGGTTGATAAAATTAGAGATAGGAAGCTCCAGGAGTTGTAGCATTATTGCTACAATACTGGAGCCCACCACCAACCTCGCAGTCGGATCGAAAGCAAAGTAGATGTTGCATGCGCGGACAACGAACATAATAGTGTTGCCAGAAGGGGCTCTAGTGACATCAAATAAGGCTAACAGGTTTTCGGTTAGCATGATGAAAGGTCTCGGTGTTAGTCTAGTTTCGCTTCCGCACGAGACACTATATCTATTGCAGTATGGGATAACGACAGAGCTACGTGATAGGGAGAGCCGCGCGCTCCAAGTCCTCGCTGAGAAGAAGATAAATATGGAATAGCTCAACTTGCAGCGTGACATCTTGGTGTTGAAAAATTAACAATTGTTGCAGGTGATAGGTGACGCTTGCCAAAGTGTCTCGGAGCTGGCCATCCCAACAGATCTACCAGCAGAGGTGCGGATCCACAAGCTAACAGCAGGAATCTATGAGGCTAGGGAAGAAACGATAAAGGTTTAGCTGGAGCTGAATCTTCAGGTCGCCGAGCTGTGGTTAAAGGCGCAGCCATCCACTCCCCCGGAAGTCAGAGAACAACGCTCTAGCGCTCTCACAGCAGAATTGGAAGAAATTGGAGGTGCAGTGCGACACTGCACCAGCCAGTTGGAAGAATCACTTGGGGTCCTCACTACACTACAGGAGGATCCCAACATACAACGCCTAGAGACATAGGCGCAAGAACTCCAACAACAGTATGACACTGTTCGAGGAACTGCGCAAATAGTGGTCCTAACCCAGTGGCTTGCGAGGATGCAGCAGCCTAAGCCACTAAAGGAGCCGATGGACGCGAAACGACATAAGGAGGAAGTTCTAAAAGCGTGCGTCCATACTTGGATCGACGAGGCCTTCACCATCACGGCAGACATCGAAGGCAAGCTCACGCACATACAGGGGATGCACACATTGCTGCAGAGAAGCACCCCAGATACAGAGGCCTCGAAATAGCGGATGCAACAGATCCAGCAAGCAGCAGCTCAGTGTGTTGCTGACCACAGCACAGTTTGAGAATAGTTGGAGGGACTTCGCACAAAGATCACTGCGCCAACAGAGTGACTCGAGGGCGAGTCATGATGTTTGTGTTGGGCGCCTGTTGGGCATGGAATCCCCCCAAGGCATGTTTTGTGGCTCAAAGCCCAAGTTTTGACCCAATCTTGTTGTAAAGCTCCGCGAATTGTGGGCGCGGCGTGCGAAAGTATGATAGAGTCATAGGGTTGTCCTCCCTAGTTCTGTAATGTTATGTCGACTAAAGAGACATACCCATGGTCCGCGGACCATGGGATTATATAAATAGAGCGAGGCTCTAAGTGTAGAGGAGAGATAGAAAATAGAAAAGAAGCATGAGAAGAGAAAGCAATTGAGTCGAAGTGTAAAGTGTGTTTTTGGGTCGTAGAGTAGGAGAAGGCTCTACAGCTAAGTGCGCAGAGGCCTAGTAGTCCGCAGCTGAGTGCACAGACCCCTATAGTTGAGTGCACGAGGTGGAGTCAATTCTATAACTGAGGAAGGAATTAATAAAGAGAATTTATATCATAATTTTGTGTATCTGTTCTTGGGTTAATGCATGTTTGATATAATTGGCAAATATACTGTTTATATACTACGCACACTTGTATGAATGATTGACATTGTTAGGTATAACTTAAAGCACACAAGTAGGCTAAGATAATCAACTAACATTGGGATATCATTAAGATCTTGGGTAATAACGTAGAGCGCGGCATTCAGCCCCTAGATAGGGCTACGCGAAGGCAGTAAATCAGGTTGCGAGGTGCAAGAATGTGCACGAAGCAACCTGAACAGGGCTAGACTGCAAACCACTTGAACTCATGAGACATCTCCAGGGTGCGGAACCCTGGTTCTAGCACCATCCCATACTACTTCGGGTGAGACCTCAGTCCGAGCTCCGTGGATTGTTTCTGAAAAGGCTAGTAATACCAAGATTTATTTGGCTAAACTAACTCTGAACCTGGGTCAGGCCATAATAAGCCAACACTCACTCATACCAATTTACCAAATAAAATCTAGCCACAAATTCATAAAGACAAACTGACGAGAAAAGCAGTGTTACAATATTTCCTAATGAAAACAAAAGTATAACATTGAATGATTTAACATAGAATATCTCTACTTCTTCGTAACGTTGTGATGAAACCAGAAATATCTTTACTTCGTAATAGCATACCCTTTATAATAATCAAAGTAAATAAAATACATACTTAATGATAAATCAATGCAAATACATTAATGGAAAGAAGTAAATTAAATTTCAATAGATAGTATGCTTAGCATCGCTTTAAATATGATGGGATGTTGTTTTAAGATACTATCTGATTATAAAGTTAATATAATTTAATATTTAAATTAAAAATAGTTATTATGAAATAGTTTTTTAGTTATAATTTAAATTAAGATAAAAATATATATTTTTTATATTTTAATAATTAAATTATTATAAAAATATAATATTTTATTAGTTAAAAATTTAAAAATATATTTAATATATTTTTTAATAATTTTATTATCAATTCCAATTTTATTGAAGTCCTACTTAGAATATATTAAACATCATATCTTAAATCAGGATAAGTGGTTTACAATTCAATTACTTGAATTCTCAATGCATCTAATAAAATCAGTGATATCCAACTTACACGAAAAGAAAGCAAGTTGTATTGTCCCCTACGACTAAGAAGTTAAATATATTCTATAACATTCTTAATATAATTTACAATAGTGACGACTCTTTTATTTTTATAAAAAAAAAAAATTAAGGGCTTTCTAATTTTTTAATTGTATTTTATCAATCTTATCAAAAATTAAAAGTTAAAAGCGTGCACTTACCAATATCTTAGTGATTGAGTTTTTAGAAAAAGGATTAATCTTAATCCACGCAACAGTAATCTTTGCCACGCAGATAATTTTGTCTCAATGATAGGGTCAACTTTAAAGTGAAACAATATAGTGGTTAAATTTTTATTTATCTATTATAATATATAAATTTGAGTAATTATAATCACTCAAACTAACATGAATTGTTTGTATTTATTTATTATAATATAGAAACCTAAGTAATTATAATCACTCAAACTAATAAGAATTGTGTCCAATGAGTCATCATATCCCCATATCCAATCACTTGATCTTCATACTTAAACGTTGTGTTTTATGTAAATGTTAATCTCATATGGGCCATATTTAGTTTGTAATTTCGATATTATTGGAATTACAAAATTAATTTAATTAATATATTTAGTTGTATAGTTCATGCAGCATAGAGAAGATGATGATACAATATTTTGTTAAAGCATTTTTTAGGTCAAAGTCATTGGTTCGAAATTCCGTGGGCAAAAATCTAGTCAAGCTTAGGGCTGGAGTGGCCCAGACCGAGTGCAATCGTTGGGTGATTTTGATGACCTAGATGCCCTTGCGTTGCCACTACTTAAGCCACATGTTAGGGGTGTCAGTGATCTCAAGACTCACATATCCTAACAAGCAAACAAAAAAATATTGAGTTGTGTCGCTAAATTGTTATAGTTTCTGCCCAAATTTTTATACACTATATATTAACGCTTATATAAATTAAATCACATGTAAACCCTAAAAGGCATAAACCCATAATAAGCATCAACCAAAACATATATACATTTGAAGGAAAACATGTAACAATATTATTAACCATAAATATTCGTCTCCACTTTAGAATGTGATTGTCTGTAAATAGGTTTTGTTACAATATTATGGGCCAATACAATGGCTTATCTATACCAAATTCCCCAAAAAACATAACTCATTTTTTTTAAATTATTGAATTTAGTTAAAGGGCAAAAAAGGAATAACTACTTTGGAGATAAATCGCAACCTTTGATTTGTGTATACTACTAAAAATATTCAAGACTATTATATGGAAGTCAAATCTCTACCATTCACCTAATAATTACTGATAATTAAACTAGCTTAGATCCATCTTAACTATAGATCTACAAAGTGTTGAGAGGGATCAAATCTATTGACATGCAAACCTCTTTTAGAGTGAAAAGAGATTTGATCCCTTTAGGCGCATAGTAGCATGTCAAGAGATTTGATCCCTTTCGGCTCTTGATAGCATGTCAAGAGATTTGATCACTTTCGACGCTTGGTAGCATGTCAAGAGATATGATCACTCTCGGTGCATAGTAGATCCAGAGTTAAGATGGATCTAGACTGGTCTAATTTCCCCATTTAAATAGGCTATATTCCACATGAATACCAGAGGTCATTA
Organism: Pinus tabuliformis; assembly: GCA_031772625.1. Classification (NCBI taxonomy): domain Eukaryota; kingdom Viridiplantae; phylum Streptophyta; class Pinopsida; order Pinales; family Pinaceae; genus Pinus; species Pinus tabuliformis. The sequence continues at coordinate 1,557,994,024 of CM062820.1, forward strand.
TTATTTCTATTTCTATTTTATTTTTACCGAGTTAAAATGTTTACATTACGTTATATTAAGTTACAACATCTCTACCATATTGGGTTAGAGAGTGTCTCTCAATGTAATTAAAATTGTGGAAGCTCTAACCCAAAATACACATAGCTATGGGCATAATAAGGCTTCCCATGTCTTGTTTTACTTATACTAGAAAATTTTATATATAGCCAACCCCACTACTCACTACAATCACGTGCACTTTATACCCTTTACAACCACCATACTATTTTTAATTTGAAACTATAGTTTTATTAGTTTGTTAAATGTAACCATAACTCATCACTATAAATAACTAGCCTAGGTCCATCTTAAATCCAATCTACCAAGCTCCAAGAGGGATCAAGTTCGGAGTTAAGATGATATAACCCAGTACTCTTGCATTCCATAATGGATTTCCTAAAGCCTGTAAATAGACTTCATCATACCAAATATCACGGACAAATATCATGGGTTATGCAATACCGTGGACTTGTAATTTAACCTTATAATTTTATAGTTGAATATATATATATATATATATATATATGATCGAGAGATTTGTTGCTTTTTTATGTTTATTTTAGTTTTGACTAAATCAAAATGTATATATTGACATTACAACATCACTACTATATTTGACTCGAGAAGCACAATAAATATATTTTTAGTTTTCAAATTTATAATTATTATAACAATAACATATGTTCTTTATCGATTAACTTCATTCAAAATCATCAATAACTTTGATAATTAGAAAAAATCACAATCATATCCTACAAACCAGTTATAACAATGAATTCAAATGTTATTAATTAATATTTTCATTTTTTTATACATATTTTTAAATAATAATAATGAATATATATTAAACATAAAAATTTGCCCATAATATATTAAATATAAAAAGAAAAAAATATAAAACGATATGATATAAGTGAAATCACATAATTGACCAATCATCTATGGGGCCTAGAGTATGTCCTAAAACTGCTTCTCCATGGCTAAGAACTTGTCTTCCTTGAACGTAAGGAAACAAGTCAATGTCCCAAGACCTAGAGGCATCTGGAAGGAATGAAACCATGCCCCCTTACGGACCACCGCTGAGTAATTACAAGTGGTGTGGTTTTCCTTGAATAATTGTGATGAGTCAACCTACATTTACAGATTGTAGCCAATAATGACTGTCACTATTATTAACACCTAAGTTATGATAATTTTTCCCACTGTTTAAAAAAATTGATGAATCATCTACGATCACAAAAAAAAAGGTGAACTGTCCATGCCAACAACCCCTACAAACATCCTAGCTAGAAATTAGTGATATTCGTGCCGCCCCAGAGACTAAATTATCGAAAATTTCATGTTGTGAGTATCACACAATTACATCCGAGGGACTTACCCTATTCCCATGACCTTCTACCCCCAACATATTGGTGTAATAACTTGGGCTAGCAACTATTGCTTGTAGTCAATGATATGGTACTCCTTATTGAGAAAGGCTAACAATTTATGTAATTCACTTTAGATTGTCTTATACAAAGTGAGTTTGTTTTCCCTTAAATTGCTCTAACATTCGCTTATTTTTTAACCATATGATTGAAATTTTATGCTTATCTAATAAAACTCTATAAAAAGTAAAATTTGTTATCAAAAACTCACTATGAAAATGCCTAAAATAAATGATGTCAAGTGATGTGGTTGCAGGGATTTTGGGAAAGGTCCCAAAGCACTTGAACATTGTTCCTTTTATAGTTCACAGTGGAAGAACTACAAAAATAGAAGGATTAAATATTTGAAATAATTGAAATAATATTATTAACATGATACCAACCATGTTTGAAATGGATCTTGGTAAACAATTTATTGCTAGGTTTATCTCTTAGTCCATCTACTAGCCCTCTAAATTTGTTACATCTAATTCTAAGTCTACCACTTCTTGTCTCTGGTAAATTAGATTTCTATGCAATATGATTTGTGCATAGGTTTAATATAGTGATCACAAAATGTTATGTAGGTTTGATATATTGATGAATGGGTAGAAACAGTAAAACAATAGGGAGTTAGAAGGCAAGAGGTGTCTAACACAATTAAAACCCCAAGAGTGTAAGTGTTAGAAGTGTTATTTCTCAAAAATATGATAACTTAGCTTAATGTGGAAAAAATCATATAAAATGTTATAATTTTTCCACACTTATATTAAATAAAATTTTGTAAAGTTAAATAAAAAATATATAATAACTTAACCTAATATAAAAATAAATGTGAAATGGTGTAATTTTGCTCAAATTTAAATTAAATCAAGTATTATAAATTTAAACAAATATTTCTATTTTATTATAATTAAAATCTTACATTATCTCAATATTCCTAAAACGTTCCTAAAACATGCCATAATACTCCAAATGTTATTTCCCATTCACATTTCAAATAATATTTTATTTTATTTTATTATGTAAATAAGGAATATTGTTATCTTTGGCCAACATTAAAGCGATTTATAATCAAACTACAAACTAATGTATACACAATGATTAATCAGTAACTATAGTCTTTAAAGGCACTAATATAATATAATAGCCATAGAACATTAACTTAAAAAATTGAGTACTGTCACACGGAATTTGTCAAGGGTGCGGACACGACTGACCTTCCTAGAAGTCTAAGACATTCTAATGACAAACAAGACAAAATGGAGTGATCTTTCTCTAAGTACACCTTTTACAACATGAAAACTACAAGTGTTTAGGCTTACCTTATTCCAAAACGCTGTTGTTGAAGTCCGTCCTTGACGATCCGGATGAGCTCCTCCTTCAAGTCAATTCCTGCAACCAAAAACAATCAAACAATTACCAAGCACTTGCATTTCATATAATAAAACATATATTCAACATGCAGACCAAGGAACACATGAAATAACTCATTAACACAAGCTATTGAGAAAAATAAACCAGTTTGTATTAATAACGAAACAAAGAAACTCTTACAACCTGGCCTTGGTGTTGTGCAAGTTCCTCCCAAGGTCCATCAAGGGTTTTCCTCTACTTTGACAAAGCTCACCCTCTTCCAAGTAGAATCAAGTAAAGACAATCTCTCCTTACAAAGGCTCTAATGGAAGACCTAAATCCTGCAGCATTTACCCAAAGAAAATGTATAGCTCCAACCTCTTCTCCCTCTGGCTCAATGTCTTTATTTATAGTGTTGTAAAGAGGTTATTCAGGTCCACTATCAATGGGATCATCCCCCTCTATGGGTGGGATAGCTCCCTTATTGATGGGATAAGTTCCCTCTTAATAGAGATACATGAACCAACTGGAGGCGCATCCATTTCATCAAACCGACCTCTAGAATGTTCTAGAAGTAACCACAAGTAACTTTTTTAAGATGAAACTCGCGCATTTTGCCTTTTACAGAAGGACGCACCTGTCCCTTAACATACAGAGCGTCCATGGACGCAGCTTTTGTGAACATGGTTAGCGTCCCCGCAGGTAAGGCTAGAGAGAACCTGCGACCCCAGAGATAAACATAGTTTTTACAAGACTTTCTCTCTTCTTTGAGTTTGAGATGGATAACAGAGGCATGAGACTTGCCTAAAGGGGGTAGCATGACTGTTGATTTGAGCCATACTAACTGTAAGTAGTCAAGGTGACATTTTTTAGTGTAACAGATTGCCCCCTAAAGTGCGAAGCCTGGAATAGAGTAGGGTTTTGTAATTCTAGGAAGGGTGAAGCGCTTTATCATTTCAAGGATTGTCTTGTGGATGGCCTGGTTGGAACCTGCAATTTTCAACACAAAATACATGGATAAGATTATATCATCACTGAGGTAGGCATTCCCATACTCAGATTCAAAACTTTAACTAATGGACTAACTATTCTGATACAGGAATGATCTTGCAGTACATCATTTTTTATAGACTTTTGTAGACACAGTATGGACGCAGCCATCTGTTTATGATTAGTCTACATAGATAATGAATACAAAACTCCTCGCAGCCTGGATGGTAGAAACTAGATCCAGGGTCTTCACTTCTACTTCCCAAATTGGTACGATTCTAGCCATGTGATTTAAATGATTCGATGTCGAACATGTTAGAAACCACTTGATTACCAGTCGATGATGCAAACTGTTAACAAGCGTGAGAGAAACCACCAGTAATGTCAATGGTCCTCAAAGTACCAAGCACAACCCGTGAAATGTGAATAGATGTTTTGATGTCGAACACTTCACGGAATCCTTTGATCGAAAGTCGATGATGTAAACTGACGTCAAAGGCGAGAAACCTGCCATTGATGCATGCAGACTTCAAGGTGCTGTCAATTCCTAAGTCATCTTTCTAGATAATGTGTCGATGTCGATAGAAAGCGACCCGTTGCAGGCAAGCCCGCAACACGAAATCATTGTTCAAGTTGAAGAAATGTTGCTGTAAGGACTGACTCAGGGATGGTCAAATGGATGACAAGTATTTTGCAGATGAAAGTTTTTGCTTGCAGACCTCTTGAACACATAACGACACGACAGATGGCTTGGTGACGAATAACTCAAAGTTAATCCCTGGAACCCGGTTAAAGACTTTCAAAGTGGTTTGGTCAACTGTGAGGTAAAAGATTTCCCAACCCAGGTGAATGAAAAGTGTCGTGTTCAAGAGTGGTAATAAAGTTTCTTTTGAGATAAAAGGTAACAAATAGGCTCATTCTTCTCTCTTTTCCCCCACCATTTCTGGCAAGTACCTCTTTATTTTTAACAAGCTTGAGGAGGATAACATATGCTTGATTATAAGCTCATCCTTCGGACGAGTCCAACCTAGTTTAAATTCGAACCCTAGGAAGGAGTGGTTCGTTCCTGTTTGTAATTGAACAGGTCCTCTACTGTAAAAGTTTAACGAGCCCAGTATAGGAGAAACTCGGCGTTTTTCAATTTTAGAGAGTCTGAAAAAACTAAAGGAGACTCCACGTTGAACTTTTTCGTACATTTGTGTCCCTCAAGCCCGAAAAAGTATAAAATAATACCTGGGGGAACCGCTTGATCTTGCGACCAAGGAGTACTTTCATAATAGTGTCGTTGACCTGAAAAGTAAAAAGCGATCAAGGACACGTCGTTTTATTTCCTTATCGAGTTTGAAACGACAAAAACCCGACAATCTTTTCCTGATTTTGCGGTCAGAAAAGAGCTAAAAGGGGACCGTCTTTTAATTCCGTTTTAACGAGTGTAAAAGAAACGCTCGGCAATCTTTTCATGTTTTAAGAGTCTGAAAAGGGCTTAAAAGAGAACTCCAAGGTTTCACTTTTTCGTAAGTTTTAACGAGTTCGAAAAAGGGATAAAAATGTACTCATGGTTTTCACTTTTTCGTAAGTTTTAACGAGTTCGAAAAAATGATAAAAATGTACTCATATGGCCGACTTTCAATTTAATTTACGAGTAGGAAAAGACGGAAAGATCTCGGCATTTTCATTTGTTTTACGAGAATGAAAGATAGCAAAATAATCTCGGTATTTTCATGAGTTTAACGAGTCTTGAAAATAACTGATAAAAAGCGATCAAGGACACGTCGTTTTATTTCCTTATCGAGTTTGAAACGACAAAAACCCGACAATCTTTTCCTGATTTTGCGGTCAGAAAAGAGCTAAAAGGGGACCGTCTTTTAATTCCGTTTTAACGAGTGTAAAAGAAACGCTCGGCAATCTTTTCATGTTTTAAGAGTCTGAAAAGGGCTTAAAAGAGAACTCCAAGGTTTCACTTTTTCGTAAGTTTTAACGAGTTCGAAAAAGGGATAAAAATGTACTCATGGTTTTCACTTTTTCGTAAGTTTTAACAAGTTCAAAAAAATGATAAAAATGTACTCATATGGCCGACTTTCAATTTAATTTACGAGTAGGAAAAGACGGAAAGATCTCGGCATTTTCATTTGTTTTACGAGAATGAAAGATAGCAAAATAATCTCGGTATTTTCATGAGTTTAACGAGTCTTGAAAATAACTGAAATTGACTCGAGATAGGTTTCATTTTTACAAAAGCTTGAAACAGAGAAAAACTATGCTTCAAAGTAGTTTCATTTTTTCACAAGCTTGAAACAGAGAGAAAACTGTGCTTGATGCCCCCTAAGCATAACTGCTAGAGCGCATGCCCCCCCCCGCTTCATTTCATTCAATTGGTTGGATGAAATGAAGGCTGAGTTACGAGATCATTTGAAAGACTCGACCTAAAACTGTAAGAAAATTATGTAAAAACTGAAATAACTAACCTAAACATACAACCTAACATCTATGAGGTCTAGTCAATCTCTCGACTCAAGTAGAGGAGGATTTGTTTCATTGTTTAACGAGCTTGACACAGGAAAAGAACTATGCTCGGATTCGGTTTCATGTTTACACAAGCTTGAAACGAAAAACTATGCTTGTTACAAGTTCACATGCCCCCGGCATAATGATGCAAATCAAGGTACATGCCCCCCAAGCTTCATTGCATTCAATGAGGTGGATGGAATGAAGCTTTACTTTCAAAATCTTGGAAAGACTCCTGGGAGTTGTTTCATTTTTTAGTGAGCTTGACACAAGACAAGGAACTATGCTCATAACTACTTTCTACAATCTACCTAACAAAAAACTATACTCTAAAAAACCTTGATTCATTTTTTAACGAGCTTGACACAAGACAAGGAACTGTGCTCTAAAAACCTTGATTCATTTTTTAATGAGCTTGACACAAGACAAGGAACTATGCTCTAAAAAACCTTGATTCATTTTTAACGAGCTTGACACAAGACAAGGAACTGTGCTCTAAAAACCTTGATTCATTTTTTAATGAGCTTGACACAAGACAAGGAACTATGCTCTAAAAAAACCTTGATTCATTTTTTAACGAGCTTGACACAAGACAAGGAACTGTGCTCTAAAAACCTTGATTCATTTTTTAATGAGCTTGACACAAGACAAGGAACTATGCTCTAAAATCCTTGTTTCATTTTTTAACGAGCTTGACACAAGACAAAGAACTGTGCTCATGACTACTCCCTACAATCTACCTACTTAACCTACCCTTGTTTCATTTTTTAACGAGCTTGACACAAGACAAGGAACTATGCTCAAAAAGTTCGCATGCCCCCAGCATAATGATGCAAAGCCAGGTACATGCCCCCCAGGCTTCATTGCATTCAACCGGCTGGATGAAATGAAGGTTTACTTTCAATATTTAACTTGAAAAGGGAGTTGTTTCATTTTTAAGGAGGTTGACACAAGAAAAGAACTATCCTCATACCTGATTCATTTTTTAACGAGGTTGACTCAGTAACAGGAACTATCCTCGTACCTGATTCATTTTTTAACGAGGTTGACTCAGTAACAGGAACTGTCCTCGCACACACTTACTTTCTACAATCTACCTACATATCCTAAAATCTAGCTGATTCATTTTTTAATGAGGTTGACTCAGTAAAAGAACTATCCTCATCAACTGATTCATTTTTTAACGAGGTTGACACAGTAAAAGGAACTTTCCTCGGACCTGATTCATTTTTTAACGAGGTTGACTCAGTAACAGGAACTGTCCTCGCACACACTTAGCATGGCTTCTAACTGGAAGAAAGACATGTCAATGGACACACCTTGATCATGGCTTCCAAGAGATCTTCATCAGAAGGAAGAACAGTTCTCTGGAAGGAACACATGTCAAGGGACTCAAAAGGGATAAGAACATCGTGTTCAAGAAATCCCATAGAGTTTTCCATGTCAATTACCGGATTTAAATCAACAGTGAGAGGCTCACTTACATCGGTAACTGAAAACATGGGACCAGTTGCCACATAATTAACCCGTGGCAGGGTAGATACCACTTTAGAATCAGGAACATTTAGGGGTGTCATATTATTGGTAGTTGGAACAAGACTAGGGAACGAAAGCTGGTCTATAGTCACAATACTGCCATTGTGAGGGAAAGACATCACGCGAAAGAGTGTCGATACGACAGCTTTCATTGCATAAACATAGTCTCGTCCAAGGAGTAAATTGAAATCCAAGGGACCTCGAACTACCATAAGATCAATACAAACAGTTTTACCTTCCAAGGTAATGGAAAAATTAGGAAGGATCCCTAAAGGTTCACTAATGGTTCTGTTAAAAGCTTTCAGATTCTGTGTAATAGGCGCAAGCTGAGGGGAACCCAAAGCTTTCCAAACAGTTGAGGATAAAATACTAACAGAAGCACCTTCATCTACCTGAGTACGATGTATGTCCCTACCACCAGCCTTGACAATGATTTGGAAAGGGATGGAGGAAGGAAGACGAGGTTCTGTTAGTCTATTCTAATCAAAGGAAAAGACCTCAGTGTTTGGAGGGGGTTCTGTAGAAACAGGTGAAATGCCCCCCGGCATAGAAGAATCTGATGTAACAAGAAGAACTTGAGCGGTATGAAGTTCACTCTCCAAAGGGAAAGTGTGAGCGACCGAATATGAAATTGAATCGACCACTTGATCAACTAATTGATCATCAACCTGAGTGACATGAGTTTCACTCTCCAATGGAAGAGTGTGATTGACTGTACTTGAATTTAGATCAATCACTCCGTCAGTTGACGGTAGGTTGGGAGAAAGTTTACGGTAACCAGTTGGAAATCCTTGCTGTGGAACAGTAAGTTTTTCCAACAATGTTGAGGCTTCATCCATGTGAGGGCAAATGTGAGTTTGATGACTCCCTTTGCATAACTTACAAGGAAACCTAACTTTACCCTTTTTCCCAGGAACTTGACTATCACTGGTTGATGGATCAACGGAAAGTTGATGAGATTTTTCTGACCATACTTCCAAGACCTTTGGAATACCAGGACAATTGACAAGGAAGTGGTCACCCTTACAAAGCCTGCAAGGGTATTTGGGTTTACGATGCATGTCGGAATTTTCCTCAACACAACTAACACTTACAGCCATGGTTGGTTGGTTGACTTCTTTCTTATCTTGTTTCTTCTTCTTCTTCTTCTTCTTCCCTTTCTTCTTCTTCTTAGCCTCCTGGTTACTAGCATCAAGGCTTTTACCAGGCGAAGAGGAAGAAATGGAGGAAGAAAAATTAGGCGAAGAAGGTAAAGGGTCAACAAAAGGTTGGTGATGTTGAGATGGTGAACTCTGTTGAGGTGAAGCATCCGGTTGAGATGGAACAATTGGAGTATTTTGGGCCAACGAAGTTGAAAATAACCATATCGGTAAACCTATTGTAAATCCAGGTAATGACAAAGTAGCCATATAAGGAGGACCAACATTTCCAAAGTAAGGAAAAGTACTAGGATTCTCATTAGGAGGGGTTCCTAGGTTGATAAATTCCGGAACATTTGCCATTATATTCAACTTCAGTGAATTTTATTAACAATTTAAAACTAAAATTAACAATTCACAATTCACACTTAACAACTAAAATTCACAATTCACACCTATGGTCTCTAAAAGTAAAAACAAACAAATTAACACGCGCTATCAAATCTAGGAGTCAAACCACACACAAACAGTAAGCTCTCCGAACCGAAAACACTAGTTGGTGATGAAGCCCAACCTCGCAGAATTCAGTACAGAAATGGCGGGTGGAACAGTTACCCCGGCAACCTGCTTAATGAATAGACCGGCACAAGTTCCTCCACTTTAACCGTCTCGAAGTGAAGTGAACCCCCCGGAAAATCCAAGTGAGTATAACCGACGTCTGCTCCAGGTACAGTGGGACCTTCCCTCCACCGTCACCTCAGTAGAACCCTAAAGATTATGGTCACTAAGGTCACCAACAGTAACAAATACACCTGGGGGAACAGTCTAAACTCCGACAGCACGCAAGGGCAGAGTAGCAAGCTCAATCCCCTTACCGGCTCCTTGACAATAATCCAAGGTTTGCCGATAAGTGACCCCTGGCTCCTCGACAATGGTTAATCCGAGGTTTACCGTTTGTAATACGTACTGTCTGGCGTCGTTCCCAACGAGGGGGGAATGATCCCCTCACTGGTTCGGACACGAGCTCGTGCTTCTCCTTTAAGAGGAGCTTTCCCAGAGTGCAATTGAAACAATTGGATTTATTCTACTCAAGATAAACTATCTGTTTGGTTTTGTAGTCTTGGAGAGTTAAGTACTCACCTACTCCAAGACCCTAGCCTAAGCTATGTTGGTGTTTCAGAGCCCTAGAAATGTAAAAATTACTAGATGAATTTTAATTAAGCGCTGTGTTATTAAGGCTGTTATTACTCAAATGGGTAAATGGAGATGAAACCAATGGTGTTATGACCCGACTCAACTGAATGCAATCGAATATGATAATGCAATCCTTTCAATTCGATGAATCCTAACTAGAGTAAGGAGAGAGTTTCCATTCACTTCCAACAATGCAAAAAATTGATCATTAAGAGAAAATTTAACAAATTCTCTAATGCACTAATTTCATCAAGAAAAACTAATGCAAATCAATTCCAAACCATTTTTTTATTTTATTTTTGTGTAAATTCAAATCAAAGAAAGCTGATCTAAATCTACAATTGATTTTTCAGAATGTAAACTATGCAATTGTAATCTATGCACAATTCACATGAAAAGTATGCAAATGTAATCTATGCACATTTTTCATTCATATTCTGAAACTGAGAACTCTAATTGTGCAAATGTGATCTATGCAAAAGAATTCTCAAACACAAGATGATTCTAATGTGATCTAAGAACCAATCAAGTGCAAATTGAGAAAATTGGGTGAGAGTTCCAAAGATCAAAACATAAAAACACTCAAAGGCGATTAACACTCATACACAATTTAGCCCCCCCCGGCGAATGAGGGGGAAATTTTTTTGCAAAAACAAAAGCAAAAAGATGCAAAATTGTGAAAAGACTGAGAGAAACCTCCAAGTAATGACCAAAGGAAAACAAATCAAGAATTTCTCAAAAAGAGACTCAAAACACCCAATTGATGAAAGCTAAAAGCAGGAATGCTGATGAAACAAGATTAGGTGAAGATTCTTGGCAAGGGACTAATGAATCTGGGCAGAAAAAACTAAGAAAAAACAAAATCTAAGAGCAAAAAGTGTAAAAAATGGAATTTTCTCAAATTTTGGCAGGGGACGCAGGCAACCCGTTAGCACAGGTGCGGGCCCGCTCTGTGCACACAGCCAAAGTGCGTCCAGGGACGCACTGTGCAACACTCAGAGGATGCGTCCTTCTGAAAAACTCAAGAAAAACCAAAATAAAACTAATCCTAAGCTAACCCACCCAGAGACAGAATCACAGAGCCAAAACCAGAAAAATAAACCAATTTTCTCAAAGCAAAGTTCACACAAAGGAAAAGACTTTTCTCATCAATGGAATCTATCCCCAGCGGAGTCGCCAATTTGTCACACGGAATTTGTCAAGGGTGCGGACACGACTGACCTTCCTAGAAGTCTAAGACATTCTAATGACAAACAAGACAAAATGGAGTGATCTTTCTCTAAGTACACCTTTTACAACATGAAAACTACAAGTGTTTAGGCTTACCTTATTCCAAAACGCTGTTGTTGAAGTCCGTCCTTGACGATCCGGATGAGCTCCTCCTTCAAGTCAATTCCTGCAACCACAAACAATCAAACAATTACCAAGCACTTGCATTTCATATAATAAAACATATATTCAACATGCAGACCAAGGAACACATGAAATAACTCATTAACACAAGCTATTGAGAAAAATAAACCAGTTTGTATTAATAACGAAACAAAGAAACTCTTACAACCTGGCCTTGGTGTTGTGCAAGTTCCTCCCAGGGTCCATCAAGGGTTTTCCTCTACTTTGACAAAGCTCACCCTCTTCCAAGTAGAATCAAGTAAAGACAATCTCTCCTTACAAAGGCTCTAATGGAAGACCTAAATCCTGCAGCATTTACCCAAAGAAAATGTATAGCTCCAACCTCTTCTCCCTCTGGCTCAATGTCTTTATTTATAGTGTTGTAAAGAGGTTATTCAGGTCCACTATCAATGGGATCATCCCCCTCTATGGGTGGGATAGCTCCCTTATTGATGGGATAAGTTCCCTCTTAATAGAGATACATGAACCAACTGGAGGCGCATCCATTTCATCAAACCGACCTCTAGAATGTTCTAGAAGTAACCACAAGTAACTTTTTTAAGATGAAACTCGCGCATTTTGCCTTTTACAGAAGGACGCACCTGTCCCTTAACATACAGAGCGTCCATGGACGCAGCTTTTGTGAACATGGTTAGCGTCCCCGCAGGTAAGGCTAGAGAGAACCTGCGACCCTAGAGATAAACATAGTTTTTACAAGACTTTCTCTCTTCTTTGAGTTTGAGATGGATAACAGAGGCATGAGACTTGCCTAAAGGGGGTAGCATGACTGTTGATTTGAGCCATACTAACTGTAAGTAGTCAAGGTGACATTTTTTGGTGTAACAAGTACATGGAGGTTTATGGATAATCAAAGAGTATTATTTTCAGTTATCCTATTTTGTAATTTAATTGATAATTTAGTATATGTGAACTTTTTGGATTTTATTGAGGTTTGATTGGTTTATTTTTTAATTAGTATGAGTTATTTAATTTAATGTTATATTAATAGGTAATATATTTTTTCTCAGGAAAAATCGTAATTTTCATTATATTGCAATATTGAAAATTACATGTTGAAGTTGTTGCAAATATAGTATATGTCAAAATTGTGGCCCATATGCTACTATATTGTAAAAAGTCTGATATATTATGTCATCTAGAGTAGCGCTCAAAAGCACATTAGCATAAATATGTACATAAATAGTTCAATTGATCAAAAGCATGTGTAGCAATAAAGATTATGTCAATAAAAAACGTGTAAATCATGATGCGTCATCCACCAACTGTTGATGTTCTATAAATGGCATGTGGAAAGAGTGATAGGAAAATTGTCAATGTTGTTCCTGAATTATCCAATGACCGCAAGGTTGTTGTGTTGTCTCCTTGGAAAGGCTATCAGAAATCTGGTTCCTTTCCCTGTATATATGATGATATGAAATAAAGTCAAACTGTGCTTTAAGAGTCATAATTTCATCCAAACAACTTCTAAGTGTGTGCACGTGACAATGATCCTGAAGATTGAACCAATTAATAACAAGTTTGGAATCGCCAAATATCTCTAGTTGCCGGAAACCTTTCTCAAGGGAAAAAATGGGGAGAAGCCTGAGGGTATTATGTTCAGAGTAATTGTTGGTGCCCCTGCCTAAACCCATCTTCATTTTGAAGAAATGATCTTCAGCTAAATACAGGACAACTCCACCTCCACATCCTATCTCTTGTGTCGATCCATCAAAATTTACCCAGGGTTTCAATTTGTTAATAGATTTTGGATAGATGATATGACGATGTTGGTCTTGTACTTCATCCGGGATTAAGGAGTATAAAGCCTCAATATGAGAACACACAAATATCCAATCAAGTCTCTTATCTTGAAAAATGCATTGATTCCTTCCTAACCAAATGCCCCAGCAAACCAATATAGGGATATTGTGCATCTTAATCGGTTGAGCACTATTCCACCAAGATTCTCATACAGTTAGAAAAAATTCCCCTGCCACATAATGTTGACTACTAGTGATTGATAGATCTATATTCAAATGAGCTGAATTGATGGACAACGTAAAAAGAGATGGTCAATAAATTCATAGCTATTCTTACATAAATGCACATAGCTATTCTTACATAAAATACACCAAAAAAAGGCTTTGATATTAATATATAATATTATATAATAACATAGAAATATTAAATTTATTTAATTTTTAATATTGTTTAGAATATTCAATATTGATAAGATAAAAATTTAAGGCTTTATTAGAACAACACTTTATCTTAACCAATAAACCACAATATAAAGAATTATTTTCATGTCTAAACTCTCGTGAATATGAATTATTTAAACACACTAGGGAATATAAATTATTGCAACACACTCGTATGTTTCAATGCATAATTTCCCATGTGTAATTTCCCATGTGTTATTTAATATTTTTGTGACTATCTCAAATTAAATTATTCTCTTTTTCTAAATAAAATGGTAGAAAATCAAATAAATAGTATTATATTATTTTTATTTTATTTTTAAAGAGTATATTGGGATATAACTATTACATTGCACTAAATTATTGTATCATTTAAACAGATATATTAAATAATTATATTTATTTCATATATATATGAAAATGTAACATTTTATAATAATAGATAGTAAAACACATTAAGAAACTCATTTTATTACATAAAAATAAGGAACTTATTAATGTCGACAAAGTTTTTTTCAACAAAAAGGGCACTCCTTGATATGAATATAAATTCTAGATCAATAACCATTACTAATGAATGTAGTGTAGTGATGGAATATGCAAAGTGTGGGGTGAAATATGAGGCTAATCTAAGAACTAAAAGCAAACTATTCTAACTTAGCTAGCTATGATAATACTAATTAAATGTTGATGTGGGAAAATGCATGCCAACAAGAATACTAATTAAGTATTGATGTGGGAAAATGCATGCCAATAAGTGAGAGGATTACTTGATGGTAAAATCCAATTATACCTATTTTTGTTTGGTATGGAAAACTCCACTGATATGTGGGCCAAAATAAATGAATTTCTCTTCAAATATAGACTTGTTTAATCTATTCTAAATCCTAAATGAAATTTTATATGCAAATGCAATCTTATTCTAATTTATGACTACTCCTAACTTATTAGTAATAGAAAGATAATTGCAAATGCAAAGTTTAATTATTGTAATTAGAATGAATTTCCAATTACAGCATGAGACTATACTAACATATTAAATTCAAATATGCATAGGAAGAATTTCACATTTGTAAAAGAATCAATCTGTTCTCGCAAATAAATTACGTATAACCATTCTAAAGTATATTTCATTAGTAAGGAAATAATTCTATTGTTGATGAAATGATATTGAAAGAAATAATAGATATGTATTAATATACATAGAGAAATCTATTGCATATAAATATTAAATATTGAATGGTTATAAGTGTCTCCTCCTTGTATTTGATCCTTTGAAAAAATTAATCAGAAAGAAGTACAAGAAAAGCTCCAAGAAAGCATATCGATCCTTAGCTTAACCTAATATTAGTATACAAGAAAAATTCTAAATTATTCCCCATCTTTTGAAAGTGAAGGTTTATTTCATAATCAAACCTCCTCATTCTTAATTGTTTTCCTCTTTTTTGGTTACAACCAATTCTTTTTGGACATGTGTTGTCATTGATGTGAAAGATGAGCAAGATTAATGTTTATGGTAAGAGGACAAACAACAAAGCAAAGAGTAAAGGAGGAAACATTTGTTAATATATGTGCAACTTCAAGAGGTGGATCATGTAGCAAGTCAAATCATCTGTCCACATTAGTTGCAAGATCCTTCCAATTGTTCGTCATTTAATGAAAAGAGGGCATCCAGATTTCTAAAAATTTATCTAGGCATTTGGAGGTTCATAAACAATTCCTTTATTACAAGACCCATATACTAAATTCATCATGGCCCACACTTATTTCTAGCCCCCCAAAAGGTCCACATTCATAACTGAGTATCTAGATATCACGCCATACATAAAGTAACACTTTTCTAAAAGACCCAGATTTCACATTCTTGCTTTGGCTAGTGGAAGTACAGGTGGTGCTCAGTGAACACACAAGTGGAAATGACATGGACGACAACTGGAAATATTGATGATGTGGTGTCCTTAGGTAGAAACACATGGCATTTGTTTTGGACTTTTTGTAAGACAATTTGAAAAGTTTAGGGATGACAAATTGGAGTAGTAGATCATGACACATGGTAGAGATATGAGGAGGCAGTGGGTCCCAGTTGATGGCAGGTTGGGATCTAGATTCTTTGTTGATCGAGTGTCTTGGTATGACATAAGCATAGACCAAGTATGACATAGCATGGTGGGTCCCATACTAGGCTACTAGGCTTCATATTCTTTATTGGTAAAGAATTTCATCAAATAAGTTGGTATCTAGCATGATGTGGTAAAGGTGCGTCCCTACTAGGGTATTGGGCACTAGATGGTATATAGTATAAATGATGAAAAGAACAAGGAAATATTCAATGTGATGAGGAAAATATATGACATGACATCACGTGGATGAATGATGGCAAATATGATGACATGGCAGTAGTAGCAAGTGATGCATGGCAGGTGAAAATGAATTTTTTTGGTGTCACTCGTGAAAGCCTTGTTGATAGATCTAATGACATGGAAGCAACAGTGAGTGGCATGTAGTAGGTAGAAATGGAGTTTTTGGCTAGCCAACAGGGCTTTGGTGAGTGTCACATAGAAATGTCAAAGGGTGACACATGGAAGATGGACCGTGTGGTGGACAATGATTATTCCTTGGTGATTTAACATGGAAAACCCATAGGTCTCGAGACTCGTGCTAGGATCGAGTTTGACAAAGTTTTATTTTGTTGTTTCTTTTTACGAAAAGGATGGAAAGTTATGGTTGCAAGCCATGTGCAAGTCTAGTACACTAGAGTACTAGGTTACTAGGATTATATAATAGCAATTGGGCTCTCCAATATGTAATGTCTCAATGTGACATTGAAATTACCATCAATTGTAGATTATAGGTAACCATGTAAAAATTTTGTCAGTCAGCATGACTGGGTTATTAGGGTACTAGGATACTAGAATGGACAACAAGTTAGAGTTATCAATATGTATTTTTCTAGTGTGATGAGGAAAATGTCATCAATTGTAGAAAAGTTCACTAGTTGACAATCCATATACCAAGTTCCTTTGTGTTGGTGGTGATAGAAATATGTCAATCAAGGGGGTCTCACTGATGTGAAGTCCCAAATATACCTCACATCGTTTGGAGTGGGAGCCCCATCCAGAGTATCGACCTGATCATCATAACTTAATGATGTTCCTTAGCTGCAACGAATAACATAAGAGAGTACGTATGTAACCTTTGAAATCTGCAAGAAAGTTGACACTATGAAACACCAATTGCAAAGTCTAAAAGGATACTTTCACGAGGGGAGAGAGAGGAGTGAATATATGGATGGAATTCATAATACTATCCTAAGAGAGACACATGAGAGCATGAAAATATTTTTTAGTTATCTAGCGAAGTAGTTCACATAGACAAAAAAAATCATTAAAGTAAATACAACACACATTCAACAAGATAGGTACCAAAGCCATCAAAATAGTTAAATTTCCTTAGTACATGTGAAAAAAACACATATTGAAAACATATAAATAATATTCTTACTATATTCATGATACATGCATGAAATTTTGTTGGCTCATCGAGCTTCTGATTATTAGGTGAAAGATCCAAGTACACAGTTACAATGGCAAGCCACTAGTTCCAGTGGTGGAACATTAAATCACTTCTTGCTTCTCCAAAGAATGATCTTCTCTCCTACGCTAAGATAGAGAAGCCAAGGCTAGCTCTCCAAAAGCTTAAGCCTTCAAAAGCCATTTGCTTGAGTTATGAATTTTATTTTATAACAAGAGGAATGACCTTTCATATACCCTATGACTCTTGAGTTACCCTTATTATTCTTGGACTTCTAATGTGACCTTTGGACTTCTATGTGACTTTTGTACTTTTCCTAAAGAATCTTTTGTCCAAATATGACTATGTGAATTTTCATATTCCACATATGACTCTTGAACTTCCAAACATTACATTTTGTCCTTTCCTTTTGATAATTACATCATTGTATCCACAAATGATGTGGAAAGATACATGGACACACATAACATTATGATGGAATTTGTACAAGTCACAACATGAAAATGATGACATCGACTTCATGATGGGATGGCAATGCCAAGTTATTCTTCTTTCTGCTTTTTCTTTAATATTCATGAGAGGTTTGTTCAGTACTTGATCTACATGAATATTTTCTTTCTTCTTTATCTTCACCCTCTAAGGGGCTAAATGGTATGGAGTCTTCATGTGGTACTAATATTTTGTCTTTTGATGTAAACTGGTGTTCCTTCATATTCTCGCTTGATGACTTCTTCATGGTTTCATCTTCACAATTTTCCTTTGTAGCGGCTACAACCACCCTCCAAAATTTTTCATAAGCTTCGTTTTGGAAGCTCCCTACTAAAATCTCAGCAACTTGTCTTGCTGTTATAGGGAAAAGTGTCTACACAGAACTGATTATCCCACTAAGGTGTGATAGCTACCTTAGAAACAAACAAAGTAAAGCTACTTTCATTTTTCCTTTATGAAGTATAGATGAGAGAAGAACAAAGAAGACCAACCTCTATCTTCCGCTAGTCTCCTGGTTCGATTCATCTCTCTCTTGATAGTCTTTCGCTACTTGTTCCCTTGCACGCCCAGCTTCACAGAGTACCTGTAAGATCATAGTAGCATAGCACTATACAAGAACATGGATCTATAATCATAAACAATCTAGGATCAGATGTAAATTGACCATACAAATGCATGAAACATAAAATTACACAAGAGTATGGAGGAAAACTTGAATAGCTTTTATTGATAAACAAGAAAGAGCCAAGGGAGTTACAACTAGTTGTTCTGACCCAGCATCATCCTCTCAGCAAGGAAGCCCCTCTTCACCTCATACAAAGCTTAGATCACCCAACAATCTGATGTTGTCTCAAGAAACCAACATCAATTCCTTACAATATGCAAAATTCCAGCCTCTGGATCTCTGAGATGAGGGATCCATATATAGATATATGTAAGGGAGATGAGTCAGCTTGTGATTTGATTGGTGTCTTCCCTCTGATAGTCCTTGCTTCCACTTGGAGATTGATGATCTCTTACTCATCCTTGGTCAAATTCAGAGAGGCAAGTGTCACAGGAGAAGTTTCTGGAAGTTTCCATGCCTCTCCACCTCGCGAAATGACACTTCCATTTGTCACTTCTCGCCCATCGCACCCCATAGAAGGGATTTTTGAAATGAAATGCACCCACACAGTGTGTTTAGGTGAGATGCAACGCACTTTGCCTATGGAGCAGCTGAAATGATCCTGTTTTGACCAGTTCTGAGTAATTTTTCATGGAGAACTTCTGGGAGAAGCTGTAATCAGTTGACCTTGTTCCTTTAGGGGTTGGAACAACACTTTTAGGGACTTAGGAGCCCTTGGTTTATGGACATTTCATGATTGGGGTTGTAGTGCCCAAAAATGTCTATAACAGTTGCCCCCTAAAGCATGAGGTCGTTAATCTTTTGATGTCGTGTGAAATGCTTTATTATGAGGATTCGAAGTTCTTTCAAGCTGGGAGGAGACCTGTAATAAGATACAATACAATACATTATCTTCATGATATTTTCATGATCTAGCTGAGGCGAGCATTCCCATGCTTAGCTTTATAAATTAATTTTCATGTACATAGGACAGACAATCGTCTGAGTGTAGACTGATGATTCTGGTAGAGCCATCATCCCTTTGATTGGATGATTATCTGTGCAGAAATGATGTACATTTGATGTCTTTATCTCCCTGAATATATATCGCAGCCCGGATGGATGAAACTAGATCCGGGGTCTTCAATCTCGTTCAATCTTCACTCAAAGTACAAGTCGATCCATGTGAGAGATGCTTTGGAGTCGAACATGGAAAGACATCGCCTGATTACCAGCCAATGATGTAAGCTGTTAACAGGCGCGAGAGGAATCACCGATAATGATAATGACCCTCAAGGTACTGCAGTACAATTCGCATGGTGTGAATAAAGGACTTGGCATTGAACACCATGCAAAATCTTTCGGTCGAAGGCCATTGATGTAAACCTGTCGCCGGAAGTGAGAAACTTGCCATTGAGGCATGCAAGCTTCAAAGTACTGAACGGGGTGTTCCTAGATCAACTTCTTGGATAATGAGCTGATGTCGACAAGAAGCGATCCGTCATAGGAGGGCCTTAATGAATCCCACATCAATGACACGGAACGGAGCAAATGATTTTAATGGAGGTGAAAACGATCTGATGACATACGGTTCAGGGTGGCGGTCATGAAAGAATGGAGTATTGTAGTGGGTGAGACACAGGTGAATTCTCTGAATGACTTCTCTTGAACATATCGGCGACACTGACATGATGGATTGGTAGCATTACCCCAAATTTGGATGGTGTGATGGGACCATGGTGATGTGACCGGTTAATGAAACAACCCAACCCGACTTGGATGCGGAGTGGAAGTGTCATGTTCAAGAGCGACTTGCTACCAACAAAGTTTCTTCAAGTTTGCTTCCTAATTTTCCCCTGTCATTGCTGACCAGTACCTCTTTATTTTTTTCAAGCTTGAGGAGGATAACATATGCTTGTTCTATAATTTTCCCTTCGGGCAAACCCATCGCTATGTTTTAACGAGCCTAGAGATAGTGAAACTCGTTCTTGTCTGCTACGGAAAAGTTTGTCGCTATTAAGTTTTAACGAGTTTAACGACAAAGATAACTCGGTTCTTTTCAATTTTAGAGAGTCTAAAAAGGAACGTAAAGGAAACTCCAAAATTCCTTTTTCGTCATCTAATCCCTTAAGTCTGAAAAAGTATAAAACAATATAGAAGGGATGAATTTTCGATACTTTTAACGAGCCGAACAAAACAAGCGCTCGATATTTTTGTGTAATAATCCCTCAGGTCCAAAAATATTAAAATCTAAAGGAGGGATAGCACTTCCGATCCCTTTAACGAGCTGGAGAGGCCAATGGCTCAGCAATCTTTTCATTTTTTACGAGTCAGTTGAAAAGAGCTTAAAGGAGACTCGTCTTTTGAGGAACGAGTGATAAAATTGGGTAGCAGCTGATTCCAGGTAAGGTTTGGAATGTTCCAATCACGGCATTGTTACAAGGATGGCTATTGAGATCACTCTTCACAGCTGTTCCTCAAAAGGGGTAAACAATCAAATGGAGGTGAACGGTCGGCCAATACAGAGTGGAGGTGATGATGAGAACACGACCAAGGCTTTTAAAGGCTCAAGTACTTCATTCACGATGGTTATTTACTGGGAAATAGTTCATTTTTTAGTGAGCTTAAACGCGGGGGGAAACGTTTGCTCATGGCTTATGTTTATTTTTTAACGAGCTTGAACTATGCGCTAAAATTGCTCGATGCAACAGTCACTTCTTGACTTTACCATAAATAGCTTTGTTCTTTCAAAGATTTATTGCATATTCAATTGCTTCATCAAACTAGTCAGAAATGAACAATATATGTTTGAAAAATGAGTTATAACACTAATATTTTACTTCGAACTACGTAAAAAGTAATGTAAAAGTGCTTTTACCTCTCATTTTACCATTTCATTTGAACTTTGGTTTTTTGGAGCTTTGGAGGTGCTTTCCCCCCTTGATTTTCATCAGCTGATTTCGGGAGATTCTATGGACGATTCTCGGCGCCATCAGGACCAGGTAGGAGCTAAACTTGAGCTCTTTCATTTCATGCTTTCCATTTTGCATTCTGAGCTTGATTCTTGGTTTTTCTGAGCCTCTGGGGTTTGAAGAACTCGCCCTGGCTTCAGCGCACCCTTTGTGTATCGAAAGGTGCGTTGGATGTTGGCCTGTCTACTAGCCATCTGACATGCAACGCACCCAGAGCACTTCTGTAGGTGCGATGGGCGCAAGGAAGGAATTTTGTGCACAGTTTTTGATGGAAATTTTGCCTGTTTCTTACCAAAATTAAGATCTAACTCTTCTCTTGTTTGTTTTCAGAGATCTTTGGAGCAAGATGACTATTGCATGGCAAGAACGTGAGCATGAAGAAGAGGACATGCTTGCTTTACATGATTCGGTTAAAGTAAACGTACTGCAGAACTGTGGCTTGCTGAAGTTTTTCCGCATTTCTAGCATGAGACAACAGATCAACTTGCTGCAGTATTTGCTTGATGCTTGGGATCCTACCAACCAGGTGTTCCAGAATAGGGGAAAATCCATCCCCTTGACTGTAGTGGACATCTATTTCTTGACTGGCTTGTCGAGGAGGGGTGCCCCCATCTCTTTATCAAGTTCGGCCCGAGGAGGTGAATCTGTGAGAGATTATGTTCACCGGTATTGCAGAGAGGGATCTCAGCCGAGTAAGGACGGCAATATTATCATCCGTGATGTCACTGACAGGTCTCTCAGGACTATTCTATTCACTTTTTGTAGGATGGCTGGTGGTGCGGCTCTTCATGTAGTCAACCGATCTTATATGCAGTATGCCTTGGAATGTCTCCAACCGAAGGTGTTCAACTGGTGCGACGCAGTACTTCTTGTGATGAAAGAACAGTTGACCAAGGTGAAGAGTGGGAGGTTGAAGAACTTTGGTTATGGTTCTATCTTGACTGCCTTTGCCTTGGAAAAGATACCACTGATGCAGCCGCAGTATATTGCACTCGATTTACCTTCACCGACTGAACCACGTATGCAGAGATGGGTCGACCATATGTCTAGGCATGCTGGTCAGTCTCAGATTTCCTTTTCTGATACCTTCTTCGGGTGGTTTGATCGTCAGGAGATGGTTTATTCCGAGTATCCATATGCCGGTATGGACTTCCGAGGTGATCCGGATTTAGTACTGCCGGCTGGCGAACAGTGGGGTGCCATTGGTAAATTCTTTGACCATATCCCTATTTATCGTTTTTCTTTTATAATGTCCTTGTGATTTATTCTGTCAAGACTTAACCAAACTCATGTGTTCATGCAGATGTTGGTCCCGTTCGGCCAGTAGTATGCCTGAGAGTGCCAGCTGCCACCCCAGCAGGAGAGGCTATTGGAAGGGCTATCCTTCGCGACCTCGATGTGGCCGAGACTCTCACAGCATTACAGGAACAGGTTGAGGGCCTCACTCTTGGTATTCCAGATGTGAGGACTGACGAGCTGCCCTTGAGGTTGTAGCGGCATACTATTGGTGTGTCAAGACGATGGACTTGGTTCTTATGCATGATTGCACAGGCTGTGACTTGCTATCACGAGCATCATTAGACTAGGGTGCCCCCTAGCGTTTTGAGTTTTGGGTCATTTGACCAATTTTGTCTTGGTTACAGAACATTATGTGTAAACCATAAACAGTTATATATATATATATTTTTTTTTTTTTTTTCGAAGCTTTATTTT
The DNA here is from genome assembly GCA_031772625.1 of Pinus tabuliformis. Lineage (NCBI taxonomy): Eukaryota > Viridiplantae > Streptophyta > Pinopsida > Pinales > Pinaceae > Pinus > Pinus tabuliformis. The sequence goes on from CM062820.1 coordinate 1,558,017,091, forward strand.
GGTTGAGTTACATGATCCAAATGCAAATATTGATGGTATGCTTCTTTTTATAAATGTTGCAAATGTCTATCTAACACATAATTTGCCAATGAGTCAGTTAATGTGTTTAAGGTTCTGGAAATATGTTGATATTGAATAAAATCAAATTGTCTTTCCAAAATCTTAACCCTTAGGAACATGCGATAAATAGCTGGATTTCGGACAGAGTAGATACCAATGAGTTGTAGTATGACGAGTTGTGAGTCTAGCCTGACAATCAGTCGGCGTATACCATGTGTGATGGCATCAGAGAGAAGTTGTATCAACGCGCTATATTCAGCGATGTTATTCGTTGATCGACCAATACATACCCCTCTAAAACTTACTAACTCGCCACTTGGATCAAGAAGATAGGTTCCGCGAACTATGACTCGCTCCGTCGGCATATCCAACACATGACTCCAATAGGTTTGACATCTGTAATAAATGCAAAAAGTGGATTACTTGACCAAAACAAACACTTTTAGCGAAAACAAAAACATAACAAAAGCATATAGGTTACTATACTGAATCACGCATAGTAACGCTTGAGGTACAACCCGTTACGAGGTTGTGCCAGTGGAATTCCGTCATAATCCATTAAATCGTAGGCTCCTTTTGCTAGCACTCGCTTAAAAATATAGGGGCCTATCCATAAAGACTTGAATTTACCTGCCCCCAATTTATCGGATTCTTGGTCATAAAGCAAGACCAAATCACCTTCTGAGAAGACACGGGGTTTGACATTCTTGTCGAACTACCCTTTGACTCGTTTCTTATGGGCTTCGTTAGCCAAAGCGGCATCACGATGGGTTTCATCCAATTGGATTAGTTCCAAGAAACGAGCCTCCTCTTCTGAAGTTCCGGGGAGAAGGTCAATTGCGAGTTTGAGGGACGAGATTTCACACTGGATTGGTAAGACTGCTTCCAGGCCATATACCAGTTGGAAAGGTGTAAACCTAGTCGCATTCCTTACCAATGTTCGGTAAGCCCATAAGGCTGAGTACAGGATTAGGTGCCAACTTCTTTTGTGAACTCCAATCATCCTTTGCAGCGTGCGCTTCAGGACTTTGTTGATTGCTTCAACTTGTCTGTTGGCTTGCGGGTAATATGGAGTAGAGCTGTCGTGAGACAACCCTAGTTTGGCAGCTAATTCGACCATCATGTGATTGCGAAAATGTGATCCATGATCTGTGATTATAGCTTGTGGGACGTCGAATCTGGCGACTACATGATTGAAAAAGAAGAGGGCAGTTGTTTCACCAGTATTATCTAATGTAGGCATCGCCTCAACCCATTTGGTAAAATAGTCGACTGCGACTATAATATACCCATGCCCCCCGGTCGAGGTGGGGTTACATGTCATGAAATCTATGCCCCATTTGGTGAATGGCCCGACAGCAACTATTGGCTGCAGAGGTGCGGGTGGTCTTCTAGTTTTGCTATCGAAAATTTGACAAGCATGGCAACTTCTAACTGTGTTTATGCCATCTTTGAACATTGTTGGCTAGAAGTATCCTGCTCGTAGAATTTTTTTCGTTGTAGCATAACCGGATTGATGCCCCCACACGCGCCTAAATGGAAATCATTCAGGACTTTTTCGGCCTCCTCATGGGTGAGGCACCTTCTCAGAACCGTATCGATACCACGACGGTAAAGTGTATCACCGATGATCATGTAGTCTTTTGCTTGGTATCAAATACGTTTTTGTTCGGAGCGAGAGGTATTTGGCCTATATTTTTGGGTTTGGAGATAAATGATTATATCCCCATACCACAGATTGCTTGAAGATATCAGAAACAAATTTTCATCCACGATTGCTTCTTCGGATGTTTCATCGTTGGACGACGATGGGAGATCGCATAATAATTCCGTGAAAACCAGAGCTTTATTTCACTTGGATTTTACAAATTCCAGATCAAACTCTTGTAGAATTGCTATCCATTTTGAATATTTTCCCCCCAACAACTATCGCGACAATATATAAGTCATGGGGTTGCAATCTGACAGAATGGTAGTTTTTTGAAAGAGGACATAGTGTCGAAATCTCTGTATCGCTTGAATAGTTGCGAGCGCTAGCTTTTCAACATAAGAATATCTGCTTTCTGTATCATTTAAGTTCTTACTTAAATAATATATAGGATGTTCAATTTCGTTGTCTTCTTGAACTAAAACCATTGCAATGGTTGTATCTGCTCCAGCCAGATACAGGTTAAAGTCTTTTTGATAATCAGGAGCGTACATTAATGATGCTTTCATTAGGGATTCTTTTAAAGCATCAAAGGAAGCTTGCGCAACCTGATCCCAGACAAAGGGTACTTCTTTTTTCAAAAGACGCGTATAACCTTTAGCAAGTTCGACGTAATTTGGAATGAACCTCCTCAGAAAGTTTGCTTTCCCTTGGAGTTTCTGAATCTGAAGAAAATTTGAAGGTGGAGGCAAATTTACGATTGCTTGAACCTTACATGGGTCGAGACGAATCCCGTCTTTCGAGACTACAAAGCCAAGTAAACGACCAAAACTGACACAAAATACACATTTGTGTGGATTGAGTCGTATCTTGTAGTGTCAGCAACGTAGAAATATCGCTCTTAAATGCTGCGGATGATCAGTCCGATTTCGCGAATGAGCCGAAAGGTCGTCGAGGTATGGTTGAACGATGTTTTTGATGTCATGGAAGGCATAATTCATTGCCATCTGAAATGTTGCCCCTGCGTTCTTTAATCCAAAGGGTAATTTTCGATATGCGAATGTGCCCCACGGACAAATAAATGCAGTCTTTGACTGGTCCTGTGGGCAGATATTTATTTGATTATACCCGGAGAATCCATCCATGAATGAAAAGATTTCACATCCGGCGCATTCATCAATTATCTGGTCGATGAAGGGTGTAGGGTAGTTGTCTTTTGGACAAGCTTGATTTACATCCCTATAATCGACGCACACTCTAATTGTTCCTTGTTTTTTCATAACAGGGACAATATTCGATACCCAATCGGTTAGAGGAACCGGGTAAATGAAACCAGCATGGAGAAGTTTTTCAACTTCTGCCTTAATGGCAATGGCTTTCTTGGGGTGCACCTGCCGTAGCTATTGTCGTACTGGTTTGACATCTGGATACATCTTGATTTCGTGTTCAACGATACTCGAGTCAATGCCTGGCATTTCACTATATGACCAAGCAAAGACATCTCTGAATTCGCGAAAAGGAGCGTCATATATTTCCAGTTCTGAAGGAGAACAACATTTGCCAACATAAATATTCTCTACAACATCTGTTTTGGTTGAGATATTTATGGCGATAGTCTCTTCAATGTTGGACAAGTTTCGCTCGGAATCCACCGTGTTTACAGTATTTGATAGGAAATCAAAAACTGAAGGATGATAAAGGTCATTAGGAGTATTTTCTTCACAATTCGAAAGAAGGGAACGATGGTGGTAATCATCCCATGGTGCTCCTTCAATTACCATTGATTGAACAATTCCTTCGTCAGTGAGATGCACTCGTGACCAAGGATCTGAAGGGGTACCATATTCCTTAGACCTATCTATCCAAACGCTTGATGAGCGTTGATTTGGGTTTGCCTCCCATGCTAGGAACATTGATTGCTATAATATTTCTGTTGGGCTTGGAGGCAAAACCTGCGTATGATCCATGTCGATATCGTTTTCTGAGATCTTTTTAGAAGATATCATATTGCAGGTTTCTACCGACGCTACTTCTGCCAAATTGATTGGAGGCGGAACGGCGAAAGTTCCCATTAATATAGGATCTTTTAGTAGGCCTACTCAGATATTTTGAAGCGAATGGGGGCTTCCATGGATCATTGGAATGCTTCCCGTAACTTGAGAACCATTGGGCAGGAAGTTTTGTTGATCAACGATTGTAATCCCTCCTTGAAAGGGAAATGAAATCTTCCTAAATAGGTCAACACAACAGCAGCCATGGCATATATCCATGGTCTTCCCAGTAGGATGTTGTAATCAAGATTTCCGTCGATTACCTCAACATCTATTTCTACTGTTTTCCCTCTTAGTTCAACCTTCAAGTTATTTAGAATACCATATGGGGTATATGTTCATCCGTCAAATGCTTTTAATGTCGTCGAAGATCGCGACAAGGTTGGAGATCCTAAAGTTTTCCAGAAACTCATCGACATAATACATGTAGATGCCCCCTCATCAATAATTGTTCGATGAACATTTTTGTTGAGGGCTTTCACTTGAACGAGGAAAGCTAGTTGAGCTGGTAACTGAGGATCATATCCTTTGTGATCGAAGGATACAAGATTGGAATCTTTTGGGTCTATCCCACCAATTGCTGATAATAAAGCCTGCTTTTGGGATGGGCAATTTTGTAGTACCTCAAGAGTCGACATAGCGGATGGCGATTGGGCCAAATCTTCCACTATATTATAATGTTGTGCCGCTCTAGCGCGGGGATTAAACGTCGACTTGTGTACTACTCCCTTTGGCGGTTTTATTGTCAACTCGGGAATGATGGGTGGCGCAACTTCTGTCAAAGTTGTTGTCGAACTACTGGGTTGATCTTTATCCTTGTTGTTCGATATCTGTGGATTCCCATAATCTTTGTTTCTTTTCGATATCAAAGCATCATTTTGTTGTTTGGAAACCAACAACATTAGCACTTGAGACGGGGAAGCATTTCCACTATCAACCAGATTTTCCTTGGATTTGGAAACGGATCAGTTAATACTGCTGAGGTCTTTGTATTCTTGAAGAATTTTTTAAGCTCAGCTCTGTGTGGACAATTTGTGGTCCGATGATCGTCATCGCATATGAAGCATGGATTTTTTGGTTTCCTATTTCCAGGAGGGTTTGCAGAAGATTTTTTAGGTGATGATTCTCCCTGTTTCTTCTTCTTCCCTTTGCCTTTCTTCTTGGCCCCTGGTTGCTTGGTTTCTTTGCCTTTATCTGTCGATACGGCATTTACTTCCAAGGCAAGAAGTTCCTCATTTGCATTTTGACCAGAAATATTACGGGCCTTTTTAGATGTAGCCTTTGTCGATTTCGTGTCTGTTGCGCCAATCACGCCATCGCCGGCATGAGAGTCATTGTTTGATTTACGAGGAGGAGGAACTGAGAATTCCGGTCTAGGAGCGTCAGGTATTTTATTGTAGAGCGTGTCGGACTGAGTGTAAATCAAGTCCAAATATTGTGCACGAGCAATAACCTGCTCTTCGGTGACGACTCCCCCTTTTGCCACATCTTCCGTGATGGAAGGCATTAATGACTTGATAAACCATTTAGCTAAGAGCTGATCGGGAACATACGTTTTCACCATTCTACGACGGCATCGCCACTCATGTATATGATCAGATATGTGAGTGGTCGTCGTTTGTTTGAAATTGATAAAAAGTTCTATTCCCGTTTCATACCTTATCGATAACTGAAAATGGGTTAAAAAGGTTGTGGCTAGGGTACTGAAGTTGTCGAATGAAGCTCTAGGCAATTCGATATACCATTTTGTTGCCAGACCAGTTAACGTCCTCTGAAAAAGGTGAAGCCTAATCGAATCATCGTTTAAAGTGTTTGATGAACACCACAAATGAAAGGTCATCACATGATTTGACGGATCTTCACCCGGATTTCCATTAAATTTAGGAATATCTGATGGAAGTTTATGCGGAATCGCTGGCCACCAAGGGGCGTAAGCGATTGGATCGTTTGTTAACCAATTTAAATCAGGTAACTCTAAAGTTGCCACGAAGGGTAACTGCTGATTCAGGTTAGGTGAAGCATACCCAGGATAAGATGGGATTGCCTGAGTAGTTGGTCTTTGCATACCAGCATAATGCATTTGATGCTGGTAACTTTGGTAAGGTTGGTGGGCATGACCATTGTAAAATGGTTGATTTTGACCGTTTTGAATATACGGTTGCCCACTATTCGCAAAGATTTGTTGATCAAAACCTTGGTATACTTGTTGGAACTGCGGTTGTTGGTATTGCACTAGCCATGGTTGTGAAGCCATGTGCTGTTGCCCGATACTAACTGTTTGACCAAGATGAGGGGTGATTGTACCCGTTTGAACCTGTGTCATTCCACCAGCTGGCGATTGTGGTTGAGTCGCAGGGTCAAGGGGTTGTTGCATTACAACCTGAGAAACCTGAGGTTGGCATACAACAAGCAGCGCTTGAACTTGCGACACTGTCACAATAGCTGGCGTAGTTGGTATACTTGACATAGGTAAGCATTGTTGCATCGAATATACAACTCTTGGTTGTTGAGGTAGTATCGGTACCCAACCGCTTGAAGTAATTCCAGCATAACCCGAATTTTGTGTGAAATCCCGTATGGCTGTCCTCCTAGAGGGGATAATGAAAGGGCATACTGCCCCCCATACGGTGGTAATCCGGTACTTAAAGGAATGGTTTTCCTTTGAGGGCTGGACTGCCCAAATTTAACTCCAAATGGATCAATTTGTTGAGACTCAACATAAGAGTTTCTGGATATTATTCCGGATGAACAAACAGGAACATACCATACTATCGAAATGGCCCCTGAGTGGGCTCCTTCTAGCGATTGAGAGCTAGTTGGGACAGATGGTATACCGGCGAACATTGTTGGAGTGATAGCAGGGAGTTCTACCGTCGCTGTGTCAGACGACACAGTCCTAGATGTTGACGGTTGTTCAGACATTTCTAGTCTATCCAAAAGATTACCTAGCGTTTCTACAGGAGCTTCCGCTGGCGGTAGACTAACTTCTAATGAAGAAGGATACAGAGTGATCTTGACTCCAAATTGCGATGGAGGATCTTCTACAATCTCTTCTATAGCAATTAGACTAGGTGGAAGGGGAAGACTGTCAGGTCCGTAGAATATTTCTGGTGCCGAAGAAGGTATGGAATCTGCAGCGACAGATGTTTGGGGAGCAACACTCTTCGAACCGGTTGTAGATGGAACTGGTTCAGTGACACAAGTGTTTACCCTTAGACTAGGATCAGTACCACTGTCCTTCTGTGGCTGCTGAACTTCTTCTGTAAAGGCAGGTATACCAGAAATGTTTGGTGTAACCGGAATCTCTGATGTTGTTGGAACACTTGTTCTAACTTTAACAGGAGATTTGGAACCGGTTAAACGAGTTCGCTTTGTCCGTACTAGCTTCGATTCCGGAGACAAAGACGGTTGACTCATAAGCCTCTGCGAACGACGGGGTTTCAATTGAATTTCTTCCACGATTGCAGATTACTTGATCAACTAAAAATAAAGGGGATGTATGTTTCCGAATTAGATGAATTTTAGACGCTTTGACACAACTTGTTTTTTCAATTTTTAAGAGTCGAGAAAAAACAAAAGATGACTCTAGTCGCCTTCTATTTTTAATGAGCCTGAAGTGACAAGTGCTCAGATGGACCTTTTCCATTAAGGAGTCTGAAAAGGAACGAAAGGGACTACTCTGGAAATCTAGGTAGAGGGATTACCAAACCAATCGCAAAACTGCAGAATACTTTTTACGGTACGACAGTCAATCTTCCCGAATGCTGTGTTCAGTGCATTGCGATCGATAGGGCGGCAGACACGACTTCCTATGGATAAAGGATTAAGCCTATTGTGGTCTCCCAAAATATACTCGACGGTACGTGGGAGCACAAGTCCGTACTGGCACTTATCGTCTCAAAGTGGAGGAATCAACCAACCATCAGTGAGAACAACAGTTACCAGGCTTTACGACGCCGGAATACGTCTCTAGCCTAGACTTCTAAATGTTGTGCGTTAGGTTCCAAAGTGTTGTTAGATTCATTGAATTTATTTTATAGTTGATCTTGTTTATGAAGTTTGCCTTTTAGGTTCACCGCGAGATGTAGATGTGTAATTCCTAAAATGCAATCTAAGATGATAAACAGTCTTTTATCTTCTTTGTGCAATGAAAATCCTAGCTACTAAGGAAAGAGAGACAGTATTCTTTCACAAAGAGCAAAGAGCACACTCTAAATGCACTTTCCTAAATCAAACCAATCAAACAGTCTAAATGCAAATGCACATGCATTTATTTGTTTTCGGCTTTCTTAGTATGTGAATGGAGAAAAGAAAGCTAATGCACAAATCTGAATTACTTTTCAAGCGACAATTATCAACAAGTTTATTTTCGAAATAAAAAATGGAGGCAATCACAACATTTTACGATTTAGAAATGAATACTTGCTTTCAACACTAGAAAAATTACAAATGACACTTTCAGCAATCAAACTCTTTCCTATGCCTGAAAATGACACTTGCGACGCTTTCAAATCAAAGGACGACAGTACGATTACGTTACTTTTGAAAAGGAGAACTAAAAATGACTCAACAAACACACAAAAACATTTATAGTTCTTTTGTACAAAGGAGGCGGAATAACAGCAAGGAAAAGGGGTTTCAAACAGAGATCTACTGATCACAGGCAGCAAAATTCATGAATAGAACTGGAAAGAATGAATCACAGAAACCAAAACTAAACAATGCCTAGTCTGATCAGCGCACCTGTAACACAGGGAATTTGAAATGCAGCGCACCTACTACACTCGGGAAGTGCGTTGAATTTTAGATTCACATAACAGTACCTGCGCTGGGCCAGAGACGAGACTTTGCTTGGCTTCCGGGTCACAGTTTGCAGTTCAGTTCATGGGTTTTGGCCAAGCAAATGGTAATCAGTAATGCAACAATCAGGGGTAGATCTAAAGAGGATCTAAGAGCTATCACCAGGGCAATCAGAGAGTTTGTAAATTAGTTGTTTAATTTATAAACAAATCCCGGAGATTGACTGAAGCAGCATTTATCTACTTTGCATTTGCATAGCAAATGCAGTTCGAAAGCTACCTGGCTCGACTTCAGGCTCCATTTGTAAGTTTATAAAATAGACAACAAGGAAGATAAACAAACAAACTAATTCCTCCCCAGCGGAGTCGCCATTTTGTTACAGGGAAAAGTGTCTACACAAAACTGCTTATCCCACTAAGGTGTGATAGCTACCTTAGAAACAAACAAAGTAAAGCTACTTTCATTTTTCCTTTATGAAGTATAGATGAGAGAAGAACAAAGAAGACCAACCTCTATCTTGCGCTAGTCTCCTGGTTCGATTCCTCTCTCTCTTGATAGTCTTTTGCTACTTGTTCCCTTGCACGCCCAGCTTCACAGAGTACCTGTAAGATCACAGTAGCATAGCACTATACAAGAACATGGATCTATAATCATAAACAATCTAGGATCAGATGTAAATTGACCATACAAATGCATGAAACATAAATTACACAAGAGTATGGAGGAAAACTTGAATAGCTTTTATTGATAAACAAGAAAGAGCCAAGGGAGTTACAACCAATTGTTCTGACCCAGCATCATCCTCTCAGCAAGGAAGCCCCTCTTCACGTCATACAAAGCTTAGATCACCCAACAATCTGATGTTGTCTCAAGAAACCAACAACAATTCCTTACAATATGCAAAATTCCAGCCTCTGGATCTCTGGGATGAGGGATCCATATATAGATATCTATAAGGGAGATGAGTCAGCTTGTGATTTGATTGGTGTCTTCCCTCTGATAGTCCTTGCTTCCACTTGGAGATTGATAATCTCTTACTCATCCTTGGTCGAATTCAGAGAGGCAAGTGTCACAGGAGAAGTTTCTGGAAGTTTCCATGCCTCTCCACCTCGCAGAATGACACTGCCATTTGTCACTTCTCGCCCATCGCACCCCATAGAAGGGCTTTTTGAAATGCAACGCACCCACACAGTGTGTTTAGGTGAGATGCAACGCACTTTGCCTATGGAGCAGCTGAAATGGTCCTGTTTTGACCAGTTCTGAGCAGTTTTTCATGGAGAACTTCTGGGAGAAGCTGTAATCAGTTGACCTTGTTCCTTTAGGGGTTGGAACAAAACTTTTAGGGACTTAGGAGCCCTTGGTTTATGGACATTTCATGCTTGGGGTTGTAGTGCCCAAAAATTTCTATAACACTTGCACTGCCCAGGTACTTGTGATTTCATTTGAGTTTTATCTTCCACTTTATATCTTGTGTTTACTTACTTTCTTTGTCGTCTATTCACAAGCCGACCCCATGACTTAGTTACAATCTGGTTGTTGCACTAGCTTGATGATCTGCTCAATCCTTGAGGGAAACCAACCTTGCTCTCAGGAAATGTGAAGTGCAACCCAGTAGTGAGCTTAGGCTCCATAATTGCGTAGGCCCAACTGGCAGCTTATCTTCTGCTGGGAAATAGGGCAGAGAAGTCCAAGCCAGCAAGTGAGCCTTTAGCTCCAGAATTGTGCAAAACTAGCTGAAAACCAGCCTTCAGCCTAAGAATTGCGCAATCCAAACCTACAGTGAGCACTCAAGTCCAGGATTGCGAAGATCCAGCTGATAGCCTACCTTCAGCTAGGAAGTTGTGTAGAGCCTAGGAGGCATAGAGCCACTTAACCCAGAAATTGCGTAGAACCACACTATGCTTAGAAATTGTCACTGCATGAACTAGAGAGTTACCCAATCCTCTCCAAAGCTATGCAATCTTTCTAGGTAGTGCATGGTAGTGTTCCCAAAAAAGCAAGAAGCTAAGAGGAAAAGCATCCCAGGGAAATAGGGATGTATTATTAGTTTCTCGAAGGTGATGCATTCCCATCTTTAGAAGTTTCTGCTAAGTATCGTTGTTGTCCTTGATCTCAAGCATATGCGTCATGAACTCCATTTTCTCAAATCTATGTAATGGAAACCTCTAGAGCTCACTCATGCATTCGATCATCAAGATCTAGCATCCCTAGGAGATCAAGGAGCTTTCAAAGCATTGTAATCGCTTTTTAGGGTGAGTTTTTCTTTTATTTCCTTTTGCTGCTTTTTATATGGCTTTTGTTTGTTTAGCTTGTGAGAGTGTCGTTTCGGTAATTGTTTTGAACGACCACTGGTGTTTTAACTTGTTTTATCTTGTAGAAGTGTTATTTCAAGTTATACATTGCCTTCCCCAAGCGTCGCATGATTTTTCCCATTTTTTCACCAATAGTCGTCGATGCAGCGACTCCCTTCGCATGCTTTGTGTTCCTTCATTTGATCCATTGTTGCACTTTTTTTATATGCATACATCTAAAATTAGTCAGATATGCACTAATCTTTACATCATCCTTCAGATCTTCCTGTTTGCACACTCCCATGGACAGATCTGGGCTCCCCCTGTCCGGGTCTCATATTCACTTGCATGCACTGCGCAATTTGACAGCTCAAGGACTCTGCCTTGGCTTCTAGAATTACGTGGAGCCTGTCATGAGATAGCTCCAACTGCGTACTACGCAGTTCCAGGACCCAGTCTCCCAACTTGGCCATTAATCCTGTGCAATGCGCGGTCTCTTCTGGGCTCTATCCCAAACTGAATTGCACATTGTGTAGTTCCAGTCATCAGGGTTCCTTATTAACTGCTAGGGTGGAATGCACGGTTCCCATAGTCAACCAGTCACCCCTGTTAGTCAAAATTACACAATTCCCCTCATTAAATGCCCTAGTTTCTACTTGACCATGTTGTAAAGTTAGATTTGTAAGAGCTAATGTTTTCTTTCCATGAGTGTCTGTTATTTCCCACAGGTACCACACTCGTGAAGCACTTCTCTCTAGCAGTCATTGTACCAAGGCACCAACGAGAGTTGCTTCAAGAGTGACCACTAAAAGAAGTGCCAAGGAAGAAGTTGAGTAAGCACCAATTTACTTGCAAATATATGCAAATATCCAACCATTTACAGAAAAGGAATCAACACTAACATGGCAGCAAAACCAGCAGCAGTAGCAGAAGGTGACAAGCTAGTACAGGATCAAGGAAAGAGGAAATCGGTGACATAACAAAGGGAGGAAAAAGTTGCAGAGCGAAAGCACATTCTGTCTTCATGAATGTAGCTTTGATAGTAGAAAAGGTATCATAGCACATAGACAACAAAGCAGAGGAAGAGAAAAGAGCAGAGCTTGTAGGTAGCAGAACTGAGATCGCAGCAAGCAGAACGAGAGACGAAGGAAGAATAGGAGATGAGAAGCAAAAAAAAGAAGAACAAAAACAAGGCACAATGATAGAGCAAAAAACACTAATATAAGTTGCTGAGATGGAATAGCTAGCAGCCAAGGAAGAGAGTGAACAGATGCAGGTTCCCTCACCAAAGCTAAGCACAAGAGCCAAGCTCGGCTAGAGGTCAACAAGTACATGGAGTAGTTGATGCACAAGGCCACCAGTGATGACTTGCAGCTGAGATTAGACAACATGTAGACGTACATTGGTGGTCCGGTCACACTCAAGACAACCTTGCACATGCTTCAAGATGAGATGGACACAGGTTCCAAGACCACATGCCTGGATGCCATGGAGGCAAGAGTCTGCTTTCAGCAAGACAACATTAAGTAGTTTGGGGACATCACAGCATAGTACCAAGCTTGGAATCAGTACATGACCAAGAAGCATCAAGTGGATGTCGTCAAGTTGGTGTTTCCCCAAACCTTGGAGTCATAATGTTTTGTCTTGTTAGGCTATCTCTAGCCTATTTTGTCTCACATGGGTACATGTGGAAAATTGTGTTATTGTAAATATGTTGTAAGTGAAATTCCAAGTGTCACTATTGGAATGTGAAAAATCACTATGTAATGTGAAGAGTCATGAGGGTAGTCCAAGAGTCAAAGGGGAATGTCAAGGGTCACTCGACCCTTTGCTATATATAGAACCTCATAACTCATAGTATTGTCTTTTGGGAGCCAAGCTTTTGGCTAGGCATTACTTAGAGAAGGCTTGGAGAGTATTGTGATGAGCCTTGGCATCTCCATAGCATAGAGCGATTATATCCCTTTGGAGAAGCAGGTGGTGTTGACTGTGATGTTCCACTATTAGGGCTAGTGGTTGTCAATGGTGTATGTATGGATGGAATTTTCACTTCATAATATAATTAAGCCAACACATTTTCATGCATATGTTGTTATTGTAGTTTGACTATTTTGGTTACTTTAGAAATGTATGTTATTTCAATTACGCATTTTTGTATGAACTATTTTGTATGCGATTGTACAAATCTTGTTGAAGATGTTCTTTTGTATTAACCCGTCACTTTGGATTGTGGAATATTCCACTTCTAGCCTGTGATGTCATTTAGCTCATGCATTCCTTTCAAGCTACGTACTATTACAGGCTTCTAAGGGACACACTTCCTTTTCCCCTATGTGTGTTAGAACCCCCATGCATCTCACTTGACACACCACAAGGTCACACACTTGCTTTTGGCAAAGTTATAATACTTACCTCTGTGAGCTACCACAATCAAGGCACTACTGTACTACCCATTGTTGGGACTCCTACTCCAAATGGTCTGACGTCTAGTTGGGACTTCTTATTGGGGAGATCCCCTGACATGTTGGCAAGTCCAACACCGTCAACATTTCTGGCACTAGAAGGAGGGCACCTCAAAGTCTGTTCTGAATCTCTGCACATCAATTCATGACTTAAATTACAATCATACCTTTGGCATGTCTTTCTCATGCAAATGATTTTGAAGTTTTGGAGGATGTACTTGATGACTTGTCACATTTTAAATATGAAGGTGAAGGTGGAGTAGCTCTACTAAGGCACATAGTTTCTTTTGAAAGCTTCTGTCACAGGAACGAAGTCCCCTCGGATGACATTTACTGTGGGTTGTTCACTTACATGTTCGAAAGGCGCGTCAGGAAATGGTGTCACACATTGCCTGTTGCATCCGTTCACTCTTATGATCACATGCTTGATGAGTTATTTTGTTCTTTCTAACATTATGAAGGTAAAGCACTCAATAAAAAAAATTTGGAATTAGGGAAAGCACGGAATGAATCTATTGCGCAATTTTGGGATCACCTCCTGAATATTTCCTTTCAAATCCGCGAAGATGAAGTTGATTGGAAATTTATCAAGGAATGATTTCATTATCTTCTTCACATATCTGAAAATTCTCAGGAGCTAGACTCATTCAAACCCCTCCCAGTATATCTCGATGTTAGAGTTGCCAAATCTAAGACAGACAAGGTCACTGTCACTGGTGACCCATCGTCCACTCCTCATCAAATAGCTCTAGCTCTGCTAGACAAGGTGGGAGAAGTTACAAACCCATTTGTTGAATCTTTAGCTCCTCCCACCCCACCTACTATAGATATCTACATAGATGTGGATTACGATCCTATTGGTTATCACGTGGACTTATTTTCTCAACCTCTGTCCTCTCGTTCTGTTGATCCACCATATTTTGGTGTCTTGTGTTCATCCATTCTAGACTTCAAATGTGATGTTCATGAGGATCAAGTTATCGACAGAGTTGGTGTTGAGAAACCAACTTGCGTTGTCATTTTTTATGAGTATGTGTGGGAATATGAAGAAGAAATTGTGGTGAAGGATGTCCTCCTTTTGTCCGCACCTCGTCTGCTCTATCCTGGCATCTTCTAAGAATCCTGCCATTTCTAATTTATATTGTGAAAATTCATTCCTGGATGTTTCCACTTTCGATCATTCACAGGACGCATGGGATGTAATTTCGTCATTTGATTGCGGTCAGGAAAAATCCTCCTTTCTATATCCACCCAATTTATCATATTTTCTTTTTGGAAATTTAGAGGGTGAAAAATTATGTTTCCCATCAACCCCTCTGTATGATTCATCAGATCATGAGGATGTCGATGTACATCTCAAATTTTCTGATCGTGGGTATCATGATCTCTCCACTCCTTCATTCAGTCATGATTCCGATTCACTTGTTGTTGATCTTTCCAAGCCATTGGTCTTTGATGATCTACCCGATGACAAAGTGGAAACCCCTCAAGTTGTCGAGGCACTTCAGCCCGAGATTATGTCAAGTTCTTGCAGTCTTGAGGTCAGTTCTACTCCTGATCAGAAATCTATTGAGACACCCTAGGCTCCTCATCACTCTCCTATTTGTATTGAAAATCAATCTGATCTATACATCTTACATCCTCCACCAAAATCACACAATCCTATCACTCATGTATTGGAGGAGTCATACGTAGCAAGCCATGTTGTGAAACACAAGTTGTCTTCTTTCTGTATGTTTTATCGTACGTCAAGGTCAAAAGAGTGCACATGTTTGTTGTCTACAAATAGTGTGATGCTTCACCATGGTACGTCTGCAGAGTGTTTTTCTTGCACTTTTACTCTTTTCTTTTATGTGGACACAATTAAACTTCGAGCGTGTTGGTATTCATTGTTTCATCTTACTTTTGCATTGGTTTATCTGAATATGTTTCTTGATGACCATGCCTTCACCAACATGGGCCAACCAATCCACCGGTGGCTACATTGGAAATATCACTTTACGTGAGTAGGCCCATGCAATATTTAGTGTATGAGTAGGAGTAGTGTTTTCTTTCTTGTTTCTTTTCTTTCATGTTTGCTTTGCTTACTTGTTTTGCTTCCATTTTACTTTTTTCCTTTGTTTTTCTTTGCTTGTTTGTTTTGGACCCCTAGGTTTAACTTCCCATGAAATCGTGTTTGGCTCTTGAGACAAGTGGGTGAAAGACAAGAGGACTTGTACAACTATCAACATTTGGCTATATATATGTTGCCTCTCTTTGTGAAGATCTTGTGTTCTTTCAAGCAATGATACCCTAATGGAAAATATGTTCTTTTCAAACTGAGTCTTGGTGAAACACAACGCTTGCACTCTAATTAGTACCACCTACTCTAATCGGTTCTTCTATATTCGGTTAACCCTTGTCGACTCAGTCAAGTAAAGTAAGGTTGGGTGGGGGGGGAACCTTAACAAGTATGTCAGAGGTATATATAACATCCTTCTATGAAGGGACAACCTATTCTACTCTCAATAAGTCAAATCCCTCTTTCACCTCATGAAATAAATAAGTGCCTATGCACATTTCTTTGAAAATGAAAAATTGAAAAATTGAAAAAAATAAAATAAATGTGAAAGAATAGAAAGGTTTCTTGCGCAGGGAAGTGAAACAAGTAACTCCATCATGGTACTGTCCAGGCTCACTAGAAGCAAAGCAATGCTTGTGTTCCTGAAGTGACTCCGTCGAGGTACTGTCTAGGTCTGTTGGAAGTGGAGTAACACTAGAGATGAAACTTAAACTCTGATAGTTTATAATACTTGTGGATTAATATACCTCTCATCCCCAATAGAAACAACTCAGTTAACTTGGCTTGGTATGTGTTCGGACCAATCAAGAGAATGGCAGAGACTACATATTTAACTCAAGCTAGTGAAGAAGCCATGACAATCAAAGAATCGAAAAATAATTCCGAAAAGGTTAGACTCGCTTTACATGAGACAAGGTCCATACAGAGAGTTGGAGTTCTACCAATGTGTCACCAATATTTTATTTCCAAAACCACCCTTTGTTGGCTTGTTGGCGCCTGACCCAGGTTCGGAGTTAATTAGCCAAAAAAATCCCTGTACTACTGGCTCTTTCGGCAACAATCCGCGGAGCGTGGATTGAGATCTCACCCGAAGTAGTATGGGAGGGTGCTGGAACTAGGTTTTCGTACCCTTGAGATGTCTGAGGGGTTGACTTGGTCCAACAGAGAGTCTCTCCACACAGGTTACCTCGCACACTTCCCTGGCCTTCACACCCTGATATATTCACCTTCATGCAGCCCTAACCAGGGGTTGTTCTGCTTTCACGCTACTGGAGCAGTGATCTGCACTATTTCACTAAATTACAACCCAAGATATTACCTATCTTCTTACACCAGTTAGTTATCTTCACATAAACAGATGCCTTGTATTATATTTACTTATTCAGCACATTCATATGAGTTCGCATAGTAAATAAACAATAAATTTGAAATTCATGCCAAATAATACATAAAATAGGAAAAGATACACATAAATATGGTATAACTTCTCTTTTATTAATTCTTCCCACGGTTGCAGACTCGACCTACCCTGCGTACTCAACTACAGGGGTCCGCGCACTCAGCTGCGGACTACTAGGCCTCTGCCCACTCAGCTGCAGAGCCTTCTCCTACTCTACGACCCAAAGACATGATTTAATCTTGACTCAACGCTTCATTAATCCCTTAGACTCATCACGCTTAGATGTCATTTCTACACTTAGAGCCTCGCTCTATTTATATAATCCCATGGTCCGCGGACCATGGGTAGATCTTTCAAACCGACATTACATTACAAAAGCAAGGGAAGACAACCCTGTGACTCTATTATGACTTCGCGCTCCGCATCCACAAATCGCAGAGTCTTTACAATGGACTTAATAAAAACTTGGGCTTTAAGCACCAAAACATGCCCTGGGGGGGAATTCCATGCCCAACAGGCCCCCAAAACAAACATCATGACTCACCCTCGAGTCACTCTGTTGGTGCGGATATCTTTGCACAGAGACCCTCCAACTCTGCTCGAACAGCTGCAAGGTTGGTGGCGCACTGTGCAGCTGCCTGCCCTTGGTAGCATGTCAAGAGATTTGATCCCTCTCAGTGCTTAGTAGATCCAGAGTTAAGATGGATCTACATTGGATTAATTTCCCACTTTAAATATGCTATATTCCACATGAATACCATAGGTCATTATTATTTTTTATTTTATTTTATTTTTACCAAGTTAAAATGTTTACATTACGTTATATTAAGTTAGAACATATCTACCATATTGGGCTGGAGAGTGTCTCTCGACACGATTAAAATTGTGGAATCTCTAACCCAAAATACACATACCTATGGGCATAATAAGGCTTCCCATGTCTTGTTTTGCTTATACTGGAAAATGTTATATATAGCCAACCCCACTACCCACTACAATCACGTGCACTTTATACCCTTTACAACCACCATACTATTTTTAATTTGAAACTATAGTTTTATTAGTTTGTTAAAGGTAACCATAACTCATCACTATAAATAACTAGCCTAGGTCCATCTTAAATCCAATCTACCAAGCTCCGAGAGGGATCAAGTTCGGAGTTAAGATGATATAACCCAGTACTCTTGCATTCCATAATGGATTTCCTAAAGCCTCTAAATAGACTTCATCATACCAAATATCATGGACAAATACCATGGGTTACGCAATACCATGGACTTGTAATTTAACCTTATAATTTTATAGTTGAATATATATATATATATATATATATATATATATATATATATATATATATATATATATATATATATATATGATTGACGGATTTGTTGCTCTTTTTTTATGTTTATTTTAGTTTTGACTAAATCAAAATGTACAACATCACTACTATATTCGAGTGGAGAAGCACAATAAATATATTTTTAGTTTTCAAATTTATAATTATAACGTATGTTCTTTATTGATCAACTTCATTCAAATTCATCAATAACTTTGATAATTAAAAAAAATCACAATCATATCCTACAAACCAGTTATAACAAGGAATTCAAATGTTATTACATTAATATCTTCATTTCTATACATATTTTTAAAATAATAATAATAAATACATATTAAACATAAAAATTTGCCCAGAATATATTAAATATAAAAAGAAAAAAATTATAAAACGATATGATATAAGTGAAATCACAGAATTGGCTAATCGCCTGTGGGACCTAGAGTATGCCCTAAAACTGCTTCTCCATGGCTAAGAGCTTGTCTTCCTCGAACGTAAGGAAACAAGTTAATGTCCCAAGACCTAGAGGCATCTGGCACGAATGAAACCATGCCCCCTTATGGACCACCAGCGAGTATTTACAGGTGGTGTGGTTTTCCTTGAATAACCTTGATGAGTCAACCTACATTTGCGGATAGTAGCCAGTAATGATTATCACTATTATTAACACCTAAGTTATGATAAGTTTTCCCACTGTTTAAAAAAAATGATGAATCATCTACGATCACAAAAAAAAGGTGAACTGTCCATGCCCACAACCCCTACAAACATCCCAGCTAGTTAGAAATTAGTGATAGTTGTGTCGCCCCAGAGACTAAATTATCAAAAATTTCATGTTGTAAGTGTCAAACAATTACATCCAAGGGACTTACCCTATTCCCATGACCTTCTACCCCAACATATTGGTGTAATAACTTGGGCGGACGACTATTGCTTGTAGTCAATGATATGGTATCTCCTTATTGAGAAAGGCTAACAATTTATGTAATTCGCTTTAGATTGTCTTGTACAAATTGATTTTGTTTTCCCATAAATTGCTCTAACAGTCGCCTATTTTTTAGTCATATGATTGAAATTTTATGCTTATCTAATAAAAATCTATAAAAATAAATTTTGTTACAAAAAACTCACTATACAAATGCCTAAAATAAATGATGTTAAGTGATGTGGTTGCAGGGATTTTGGAAAAGTTCCCAAAGCACCTCAACATTGTTCCTTTCTCAGTGGAAGAAATACAAAAATAGAAAGATTAAATATTTGAAATAATATTATTAACATAATACCAACCATGTTTGAAATGGATTTTGGTTGACAATTTATTGCTAGGTTTATCTCTTAGTCCATCTACTAGCCCTCTAAATCCGTTACATCTAATTCTAAGTCTACCACTTCTTGTCTCTTGTAAATTAGATTTCTATGTAATATGCTTTATGCATAAGTTTGATATAGTGATCACAAAATGTTATGTAGGTTTGATATATTGATGAATGAGTAGAAACAGTGAAGCCATGGGGAGATGGAAGGCGAGAGGTGTCTGACACAATTGACACCCCAAAAGTGTAGGTGCTAGAAGTGTTATTTCTCAAAAATATGATAATTTAGCTTAATGTGAAAAAAATTATATAAAATATTATAATTTTGCCCAAACTTATATTAAATCAAATTTTGTAAATTTGAATAAAAAATATATAATAACTTAACTTAATATATATATATATATATATAAAATATTATAATTTTTCTTAAATTTAAGTTAAATCAAGTATTATAAATTTAAACAAATATTTCTCTTTTATAATAATTAAAATCATACATTATCTCAATATTCCTAAAACGTTCCTAAAACATGCCATAATACTCCAAATGTTATTTCCGAGTGACATTTGAAATCAAACTACAAACTAATGTATACACAATGATTAATCAGTAACTATAGTCTTTAGAGGCACTAATATAATATAATAGTCATAGAACATTAACTAAATAAAATTTGAGTACATTAAGGTTTATGGATAATAAAAGAGTATTATTTTGAGCTTTCATATTTTATAATTTAATTGATAATTTAGCATTGACATTTTTGGATTTTATTAAGGTTTGATTGGTTTATTTTCTAATTAGTGTGTTTTTAAATTTAATATTATGTTAATATGTAATATTTTTTTTCCTAGGAAAAATCGCAATTTTCATATTATATGTTAAAGTTGTTGCATATATAGTATATGCCAAAATTGTGGCCCATATGCTACTATATCGTAAAAAGTCTAATATATTATGTCACATAGAGTAGCTTTCAAAAGCACAATAGCATAAATATGTACATAAATAGTTCGGTTGATCAAAAACATGTGTAGCAATAAGGATTATGTCAATAAAAAATGTGTAAATCATGATGCTTCGTCCACCAACTGTTGATGTTCTATAAATGATCTGTGGAAATACTGATAGAAAGATTGTCCTTATTGTTCCTGAATTATCCAATGACCACAAGGTTGTTGCACTGCCTCCTTGGAAAGGCTGTCAAAAATCTGGTTCCTTTCCCTGTATATATGATGATATGAAATAAAGTCAAATTGTGCTTTAAGAGTCGTAATTCATCCAAACAACTTCTGAGTGTGTGCACATGACAATGACCCTGAAGATTGAACCAATTAATAACAAGTTTGGAATCGCCAAATATCTGTAGTTGTCGGCAACCTTTCTCAAGGGAAAAAATGGGGAGAAGCCTCAGGGTATTAAGTTCATAGTAATTGTTGGTGCCCCTGCCTAAAACCATCTTCATTTTAAAGAAATGATCTTTAGCTAAATACAGGACAACTCCACCTCCACATCCTATCTCTTGAGTCGATCCATCAAAATTTACCAAGGGTTTTGATTTGTCAATAGATTCTGGATAGATGATACGATGATGTTGGTCTTGTACTTCATCTAGGATTAAGGAGTATAAAGCCTCAATATGAGAACACGAAGATATCCAATCGGGTCTCTTATCTTAAAAAATGCATTGATTCCTTCCTAACCAAATGCCTCAGCAAAGAAATCTAGGTATATTGTGCAGCTTCATCGGTTGAGCACTATTCCACTAAGATTCCCATGCAGTTGGAAAAGATTCCCCCTTCCACCTATTGTTGACTGCTAGTGATTGATAAATCTAAGTCCAAATGAGCTGAGCCAATAAACAATGTAGGAAAACATGGTCAATAGATTCAGAGCTATTATTACCAAAAAAATGCACAAAAAAAGCTTTGATATTAATATGTAATATTATATACTATTATAGAAATAATAAATTTAATATTGTTTAGAATATTCAATATTGATAATATCAATTTAGAGTTGAAGGGGTTCGATCTGGAGTGGAGAAAGCGATGAAGGCATTCAACTAGGATTAGGGTTCCGGCACGGGCCGCTTCTGGCAGTCCTATACCCGGGACAGAGAGAAGGGGAAGTCTAAAGCCACTCGAATTTGATCAGAGAAGCGAGGAACGTTGAGATAAGAGGAGTACGGGGATCCAAAGGAAGGCGAGACTGACAGAGAAATGGTAGATGGGGATGGGAGAGGAGAGATCCCCTCCTATAAAAATGTAGCGGCAGGCGAGACCAGCAGAAATGGGATATACGAAGGTACGGGCAGAAGTAACAAGGATAGCCCGGTCATGGGAGCTCACTGGAAAGCAGGGCTGGGAAGCAGATGCCTACCCAAAGCAACGAAAAAAACCCAGGTTCGTAATCCCTAACAATAAATTTGAAGAATATAGAGGATACATGAAAGATCATGCTCTGATCTGTAAGTTTGTGGGGACCTGGCCGTCTGAGAAAGATTTAGCCAAATGGATACAACAGAGATGGAAACCCAAGGGACACATAGACCTAAAACTAGGAGCAAAGGGTTTTTTTACGGTTATTTTTGCTAACTTGGAGGATAAGGAGAGGATCTTTGAGGGGGGACCCTATTTCCTGAATAACGTTGGTCTCTTTATGAGGTACTGGGAGGAATGCTACAACCCATATAAGGAAAAAATGCTAGCGGCGCCTATCTGGGTCAGATTGTTTGGACTCCCAATCGAGTTCTGGGATCCAGAGATTCTGGAAGGGATAGGAAACACGATCGGGACATTTTTTAAAGTGGCTGAGACCACCAAAAGAGGAAAATATACATCCTATGCCAAGATCTGTGTATACATGAAAATCACAGAACCACTACCAGAGTATATCGAAGTAGAGTACCATGATGAGGTCTGGCAGCAACCAGTGGATTATGAGCATATTCCATTTCGATGTTGAATATGCCATGAACATGGTCATCTCATTAAACAATGTCCCCTGAATGCATCTGGAGTAGCAGTAGAATAGAGGAAGGAGGAACAGAAGCAGATAGAAGCAAATAGGGAGGATGATGAAGGATTCACAGAAGTGCTTACCAGAGGGAAATCTCAAAAAGGATCAGTTCCTCTTAAACCATCTGCCAAAACAATCACCAGAGAAAACCAAAACAATTTTGGGGTACTACAAGAAGAGGAAATGGAACTAGAAAAGGAAGCCAGTGAAGAGGAACCAGTGGAACCTATAAAAAGGGGTGAAGGAAAAGACACGATGCAAACAATCTTAGAACAGGAGAAGGAAGGAGGAAATATGGGAACCCTCCAAGACTTATCTGAAATGGAGATAGACCCACAAAAGGACAATGGAAGTGAAGAAGAACAATTAATGAAGAGACTTCTACATGAATGGCGTCATCTGGATGAAAGATTCATACCGGAAGAACAAAAACAATCATACAAGGACATGTTCCAAAAATATAAGGAGAAAGGAGGAGCAGCTGTAGCAAATCACAAAAATAGTTAGGAGTGTAAGGAGGACAAGGCACAGAAGTGGGAAACACTGGAAAAGAGGGAAGAAAAAGAGGAAGAAGGCCTGTGAGAGAAACCATCTAAATGGTTGGAGATATGCTAGTCAACTCAGGAAAAGTTATACCTCTTTCAGAGGTATTCTAACAACCCCTTAAATTGTTAAAATGATAATTACAACATGGAATATCAAAGGGTTAAATAATAAGGGGAAACATAGATATCTGAGAGACATATTGAAAAAAGATAAACCAAGTATAATGATTATTCAAGAAACTAAAATTAGCGAACATAAGCTGAAAGACATAGTGCAGAAATTTCAACCTCATTGTGAAATAATGGGACAGGTTGTTATAGGTAGTGCAGGGGGCCTAGCAATTCTATAGAACCCAAAGGAAGTTCAATTTGAAGATTGGGTGAGTGTGCCTCGAATTCTTTCAGGCAAATTCAGGAATTTAGGTTCTCAAGAATGGGTCCTTCTCACTGGAGTATATGGCCCCAATTTAACAGGACAATGCAAAAGCTTTCTTCAAATGGTTGGAACAATCCAAAGTCTATTTCCAGATTTACCATGGTTTATAGGAGGTGATTTTAACATGATCACATCCCTAGAGGAAAAATGAGGAGGTCTGAGAAGAATGGATCTGGACATGGAAGCCTTTGGCGATATGATATCAGAACAAAGATTGGTGGACATACCCACTACAAATGGGATATATACATGGAATAACAAAAGAGGAGGTATAAACCAAATTGCTTCAAGACTAGATAGATTCTTAATATCTAAACAAGTAATAAATAAAGACATATTTTTTGAAGCAATGATCCTACCAGGAATGAGTTCAGATCATTGGCTGATCAGACTAGAAATTGACATTAAGGTCAGTACAAAAAAATGCCCTTTTAGGTTCAAGGCCTTCTGGCTCAGGGATTAGAAGTTCATGACAAGAGTGGAGGAATGGTGGAATCAAAGCCAGCAAATAGAAAGAAACAAAATGCATACCTTCCAATTAAAATTAAAAGAGCTCAAGGAGAAGATTAAAAAATGTAATAGAGAAGAATTTGGGAACATATTCAAAGACCAGCAGCTCTTAGACCAGAAAATGAAAATCCTACAACAAGAAATAATCTCAGAAGGTAGAAGTGAGGAAAGAATTCGGGAAGAAGGGATATTAATAAGCCAAATAGAAGAAAGAAGAAAACAGGAGGAGATTCTATGGAAACAAAAATCAAGAGTGAAATTGCTTAGAGAAGGAGAAAGAAATACAAAATACTTCCATCAAGCCATGATTCAGCACAAACAAAGAAATCGAATTTTTTCCATCACAAATGAATATGGATGTCGCATAACCCAGCATGAGGAAATGGAGCAAACTCTAGTAGATTACTTCAAAGACCTCCTTACGGAACTCCATGTGAATAGAAGAGCAGCTATCAGTAGGATTTGTAATGAGATCCCTGAACTGATCACTAGAGATCAAAACTTAGCCCTTATGAGAGCTGCAACCCTAGAGGAAGTGGAAGATATTGTGAAAGTGATGAAGAAGAATAAAGCTCTAGGACCAGACGGATTCACAGTGGAATTCTACCAAGAGGGCTGGAAATTCTTTGGGCAAGACATTTTGGAGGTGGTTGAAGAATCGCGCTGAAACCAGAAGGTATGTCCTGGTCTAAACTCAACCCTCTTGTCTCTTATTCCCAAAACTACTAACTCTGATACTACCCAGGGTTTTCGACCCATTTCTTTATGTAATGTAATTTACAAGATTATTGCCACTCTAATAGCTAAGAGACTGAAACCAATTCTATCAAGTATTATCTCTCTGGAACAAACTGGGTTTGTGGAAGGAAGACAAATACTTGATGGTTTAGTAGTATCCCAGGAGGTGGTGCACTCCTTGAAAATAAAAAAGGAAGTAGGTATGATGATCAAACTAGATCTCTCAAAGGCATATGACCGACTGAACTGGGACTATCTTAAATCGGTTTTAGCGACATTCAGTTTTTGAAATAGGTGGATACAGTGGGTGCAAGATATTATCTCTACGCCAAACTTCTCCATTCTCTTGAACAGGATGCCAACTTCGACTTTCAATGCCACAAGAGGACTGAGGCAAGGAGACCCCCTGTCCCCATTTCTATTCATCATAGCAACAGAAGGACTGGGAAGATATATCAAGAAAGAACTGAGGGAAAGGAAAATTAAATGGTTAAGACTATGGGGTAACAACCTACTGATCACTCACCAGCAATTTGTAGATGATATCATGCCTTTCTGTGCAGTCTCCCTAAGGGAAGTAAAAAGAATAAAAAAGATTCTTGACCTTTTCATGGAAGCTTCAGGCACTCAAATCAACAAGGACAAGTCATGCACATTCCTCTTCAACACGTCGAGCATTGTTAAATCTTTCTTGACTAGAATTTTGGGCTTTCTCTCTGGAGATTTACCCACAAAGTATTTGGGAATCCAACTAGCCCTAAATCCACTCAAGATGGCTAACTAGCACCATACCATAGAAAAAATCAAGAATAGATTGGCAAACTAGTCCTTTCGAACCTTGAATATAGCAGGGAGAACAGTGCTTCATTGATCGGTCTTACAAGCAATTCCCATATACCCTCTGTCGGCAATGGCTGTACCCAAAGGGGCATGCACAAAAATGGTGGAGATACTCAAAAAATTCATTTGGGGAGGGCCACAGCAACAAAAGAAATGGGCCCTGATATCGTGGAAGGGCCTTGTCACACAGAATAAGTCGATCTTGCGGACAAGATAGACCTTCCTAGAATCTAAAGAAGACCTAATGACAAGCAAACCAACCAGACACTATCTTTCTCTAAATATGCTTTGATAAACAATAGCAAAAAAGTGTTTTTAGGGCCTACCTTAGGTCCAACACAAGCTTGTGGATTCCCTCGCTCCTTCGATCCAAATGAGCTCCTTTGTCGCGAATCTGCAAACACAAACAAGGCAAACAAATTAAATAGCACCTGAAAAGCCAATTGCATAAAACATATTTAACATGAAAGTCAAGGAGTCCATGAAACAAATAACATAAGATACTTGTTGAGAAAAATGAGTTTGATTGTATTAATTCAAAAGAAGAAGAACTTTACAACCTTTGCCTTGACGCTGTATAAGCTCCTCCCAGGGTCCAGCAAGAAGTCTCCTCTACTTTGACAAGTTTCACTCACTCCCCAATGAAACCAAAAAGGTATGTGATCTCTCCTCTTAGGCTTAACTAGGAAGTCTTGATTTCACCAGCATTTGCCCTCAAAAATGTTCAGCTTCTAACCTCTCTAGCAACCAGCCCAATGCCTTTATTTATAGTGCAATGGAGGGAGGTTACTAGGTCCTCCTTCAAAGGGATAAAGCCCTCCTTCAAAGGGATAGCTCCTCTCATCAAGGGATTAGCTCCTTCTCTTTTGGGATGCATGAACCACCTCAGAGCAAACAATCCACGTCAAAATTCCTTCTAGAAACCTCTAGAATTAACCCAAAGTGAGTTTTTTAAGATAAAACTTGCGCCTTTTGACTTTCACAGGGGTCCGCACCTACACTGTTAGGGACAGAGCGGGCAGGTCCGCAGTTTTTGTACACATAAGGTGCGGGACCACAGGTGACAGTGAGAGAAAGTGTGAAACCAGAGTTTCATTGATTTTTAATTTCTTTCTCCCATTTTCAAAGCTTGATTTGAAGAGATGAGGTCTGAGACTTGCTTAGGAGGACAGTACAAGTGATGATAGACCGATACTGACTGCAAATAATCATGGTGACGATATTTTTGTGTAACAGATTGCCCCCTAAAGTGCGAAGTCTGTAGTAGATGAGGATTTCTTATCATTTAGGAAGAGTGAAGTACTTTATCATTTCGAGGATCATCTTGTGGAGAGCCTGGTTGGAACCTGTAAAAACATTCAATGCAAGATATATATATGAGATCATATCATCGCTGAGGTAGGAATTCCCATACTCAGATCAAAACTGACTAGAAAACTAACTACTTCTCTGATACAGGAATGATCTTGTAAAACATCACAAGTAAAGACTCATGTGGAAACAGTATGGACGCAGCCATCTATTTATGAATAGTCCATTATATAATGAATACAAAATTCGTCGCAGCCTGGATTGTGGAAACTAGATCCAGGGTCTTCATTTCTACTTCCCGAAACAGTACGATTCTATCCATGCGAATGAATGTGTTGATGTCGAACATGGTAGAAACCACTTGATTACCAGTCAATGATGTAAACTGTTAACAAGTGTGAGAGAAACCACCAGTGATGTCAATGGCTCTCAAAGTACCTAGTACAATCCATGAGATGCAAATAAATGTATTGATGTCGAACATGTCACAGAATCCTTTGATCGAAAGTCAATGATGTAAACTGTCGTCAAAGGCGAGAAACCTGCCATTGAGGCATGCAGATCTCAAGGTACTAACGATTCCTAGATCATATTTCTAGATAATGAGCTGATGTCGATAGAAAGCGATCCGTCGTAGGCAAGCCCAGAACACGAAATCATAGATCAAGTTGAAGAAATTTAGTTGCAAGGACTGACTCAGGGATGGTCAAGATGGATGACAGATATTTTGCAGATGAATGGCTTATTGGCAGTGACCTCTTGAACACATAACGACACGACAGATGGCTTGGTGACAATTGACCCAAAGTTAATACCCAGAAACCAGCTGAAGACTTTCAATGTGGTTTGATCAACTGTTAGGCAAAGGATTTCCCAACCCAGGTGAATAAAAGTGTCGTGTTCAAGAGTGGTTACAAAGTATGACAAACAGGCTCATTTTTCTCTCTTTTCCCCCACCATTTCTGGCAAGTACCTCTTTATTTTTGACAAGCTTGAGGAGGATAACATTTGCTTGATTATAAGCTCATCCTTCGGATGAGTCCAACTTAGTTTAAATTTGAACCCTAAGAAGGAGTGGTTCGTTCCTGTTTGTAATTGAACAGGTCCTTTACTGTGAAATTTTAACGAGTCCAATATAGGAGAAACTCGACGTTTTTCAATTTTAGAGAGTCTGAAAAAACTTAAGAAGACTCTAGGGTTGACCTTTTTCGTAAATTTGTGTCTCCCAAGCCCGAAAAAGTATAAAATAATACTTGAGAGAACCGCTTGATATTTTACGACCAAGGAGTACTTTTCGTCATTAGTGCCCTTGACCCGAAAAAGTAAAAAAGCGATCAACGACACGTCGTTTTATAACCGATATCGAATTTGAAACGACAAAAATCCAGCAATCCTTTCATGTTTTTTACGGTCGGAAAAGAGTTGTAAGTGGACCATCTTTTAATTCTGTTTTAACGAGTTTAAAAGAAACACTCGGAAATCTTTTCATGTTTCAGGATTCAGAAAAGAGCTTAAAGGTGACTCTACATGTTTTTTCGTCGAAAATGATAGATTTCGCCTGAATAATCCTTTATTCTGCACAAAAACACAAACATTACTCATACCTGTTTGAAATAGATAAAAATGCCACAAAAACACCTTTTCAAAGTGAATCATAAACAAATTTGCAATTTATTTACTCAAAAAACTTATAAAAAGGGTCTTTGTCAATTCATTTTTACCGTTTGAGTTTGGGTGAGAAAATAGTGCTTTTGCTCAGAAAACTTCCCGTGAAGATTGCGGGAAATCCAACCGTCGGAATCAAACGCTGTCTTCTCCAGGTAATCCACATCATCCCACTCTTCATTTTTAACCGTTTAATTTTTTGTTTTAGTCATTTATTTCATTTTTGGGAGGGTTTTTAGGCACAAAACCCGCGCGCGGGGGCCCGCAGGTTTACCATTACGGGCTTGCGGACCCCGACTTTTTCTCCATTAGGAAAAAGCTCAGGGTCCGTACCTTCCATGTAGACAAAGTGCGATCCCGCGCACTGTGTCTAACCTGGAGGGTGCGGTCCTCGTCGCAAGGGTTTTTAACCCAAAAATTCTCAAAAATGGACCACACAAAATAATTTCTAGCAATTTAATTTGTCTTTATACTTGATGCAGAGAGTACATCATGCTAGATTGGCGTGAACGAGAGCATGAGGACGTGGATGCTGCCGCATGGAATCATCAACCTTCACTTGATGCTTTGAGGGCGTGCGGTTTGTACAAATTTTGGGCCATTCCTGGCATGAGGGCTCAGGTGGATTTCTAACAGTGGTTGGTTGACAGATGGAGCATACAGGACCAGTGCTTCTTCATTGGTGGCCACCAGCTCGAAATCGAGCCAGCGGACATATATTTATTGACTGGTTTGCCTAAGAGAGGCGAAGACTTGACTCTGTTTGGGGCTAGGCCAGGTGGCCAGTCTGTCGATAGCCTCAGGCTAGAGTACTGCAACAGCCAGGCTAGAGACAAAGGGATAGACATAAAGACCATATCCCATCCTGAGCTCATGGTGATTGCGTTCACTGTCACCAGACTTTGCGGAGCTGCCGCATTACATATTGCCACCGGATCCCAGATGCGTATGGCAGTTGATTGCTTTCGAGGCACCATCTTCAACTGGTGCGATGCCGTGTTGGCCAATCTGAAAGGCCAACTGACCAGGGCCAAAAACGGACAACTAAAGACCTTTGGTTATGGGGCTTTGGTTGTGAGTTTTGGCCTGGAGAGGGTTCCTATGCTGATCCCACAACACCTTACTGTTGGAGCTGGGCTTCCTCGAGAGCCCAAACTGATGCGATGGGTCGCAGTTATGGCCCGTCACCCAGACGAGAGGACAGAGGTTGCTCGATTCAAACCTAAGTATTTCCAATGGCTGGAAAACCAGGTCTTTTCTATTCAGGACTTCCCTTACGCTGGGATAGATTTTCATGGTGACCCAGACATGGTTCTTCCACCAGGAGAGCAGTGGGACGAGTCAGGTAAAATCCTTTTCAACATTTTTCCTATTTTTATTTTTTTTATTTTTTCATCGTCTCAAAACTGATAGTGAAAATTTCAAATGCAAATGTGGGTCCACAGCGACCAGCCGCTCTCCGGCCTTACGAGAGGAAGCAACCAGTTGCACCCGCGCCAGCCCTACATGACGAATCAGCAGAGGTTTTGGCCGAGATGGAGGGTCATCTCGAGCGCTTGACAGGAGACATTCCTGAGACCACTATAGATGACATTCCTCGTCGACTTCAGCGCTATGTGATTGGGGTCTCGGGACCTTTTAGGAGGTTCCTTTGCAAGGTGGCCCGTGCAGTGGTTTCTTATAGAGATCATCACCAGTGATAGGATGATCGCCTATTGTGGGCACATGTGACATTTTTGTTTTTTGTACTTATCATTTTTGCCGATCATAAGGTGTTTTTCAACCTATGATTGAGGACGATGTATTTTTTGACACACTCCTATATATATATATATATATCACTATTCCTGGCTTATCTTGTAAATCATGTTATGGAATGGTTTTAAATTTACATGTATGATTATTTCAAATGTCTATTTAACATTCGAGAAGCAATTGCATCTGCTAATGTATTTAAAGATCTTGGAATATGCTGATATTCAATATAATCAAATTCACGTTCCAAGAGACGCACTCTCAAAAATAATCTCAATAACACTGGATTTCTAATGGCATACACTCTATTAAGTTGTAATACAACGAGTTCAGAATCTAACCTCACTATCAAACTCCGAATCCCAAATGAAATAGATTCAGATAATAACTCAATCACTGCACTATACTCAGCAATGTTGTTCATTATTTGACCGAGGCTTACCGCATGCATAGATACTAACTCGTCAGAGGGCGAATAGATAACCCAAGCTGCAGAAGAGATGTTCCATGTATTACGACAAGCACCATCAGCAAAACCAATGTATGTTTGGAGAGGCATCGACATCTGCAATATCAAGAGTAAAACAAAGATAAGCAGGAATAATGACGAAAAAACACTCTCTAAGCTAAGCACACTATTTAAACTAAAACACACCAGCTAGAAAGAAAAACTATCCTAACTAAATCTCCATACCCATTCTTTTAAGCATAATACCTCTTCAAGTAAAGGCCATTTCTGGGTTTACCCAAAGAGTCCCCGTCAAAGTCTACCAATTCATAGGCCCCTTTGGCTAGCTTTCGCTTGACAACATAGGGACCATGCCACATAGGAATGAATTTTCCAGCGCCTAATTTATCATTGGCTTGATCATAAACTAAGACTAGATCTCCTTCCGAAAAATTTTGAGGGGTCACATTTCGATCATACTGAGCTTTCATTCGTTTTGCGTGAGTCTCGATTGCCAATGCAGCATCACGTCGATTCTCATCTAATTGAGCCAAGTATAACAAATTCTTTTCCTCTTCGAAAGTGGTTGGAAGTAACTCGATGGCCATTTGCAGTGACGGGATTTCGCATTCAATGGGTAACACAGCTTCCAAACCATAGACTAGTTGAAAAGGAGTGAACCATGTTGATGTTTTTACTAAAGTTCGGTACGCCCAAAGCGCTGAAAATAGCATGTTGTGCCAATTCGACCGATGAATGCCAATGATTCGTCGGATCATGATGACTAAAAATTTGTTGATGGATTCAACCAGACCATTCGCTTGTGGATAATAAGGGGTTGAACTATCGTGACATAAACCAAGCTGGCCTGTAAGTTCGGTCATCATAACGTTTCGAAAATGACATCCATGATCAGTGATTATTGCTTGTGGGACACAAAACCTAGCAATTATATGATTGAACACGAAAATTGCAGCTATCTTGCCGTCTGCATCAAATGTAAGCATCGCCTCGGCCCACTTAGTAAAATAATCTACCGCAAGGATGATATACGCATGCCCCCTGGCCGAGTGAGGGTTACATGTAATAAAATCGATACCCCATTTGGAAAAAGGACCAACGACAATTATAGGGTGGAGAGGAGGAGGTGGAGCGCGCATCTTACGATCAAAAGTCTGGCAGTTGTGGCATTTTCGGACCGCCGTAATACAATCTTTAAATAAAGACGGCCAGAAGTAGCCAGCGCGCAATATATTTTGGGCTGTGGCAAAACCAGACATATGACCGCCACACGCTCCAGAGTGACAGTCATTTAAAACCCTTTCAGCTTCCTTGTGAGTTAAGCAACGTCGAAAAACAGAATCCGCCCCATGGCGATAAAGAGTATCCCCAATAATCCTGAATTGTTGGGACTGGAATCGAATCTTTCGACGTTCTGACCTTGAAATTTCTGGCCGAAAGGATTGGGTCTGGAGATAAACGATGATATCCCCATACCACGGATCTAAAGTGCTGATTAGAAACAAGGATTCGTCCACAATGGGCTCCTCCGCCACAGTTTCCGTGTCAGCACGCGGGAAGTCACACATTAACTCCGCAAAAACTAAAGATTTCTTAGACTTAGATTTCTAAAATTCCAAGTCGAACTCCTGCAGGATAACGATCCATTTAGAGTACTTGCCCCCTAGCAATTTCTTGGTCAAAATGTAGATCATAGGGTTGCAATCCGAAATTACCGTAGTTTTACGTAGTAGAATGTAGTGACGAAAACGTTGGACAGCTTGAACAGCTGCCAATGCCAATTTCTCCACATGTGAGTATTTTAGCTTAGTTGGATTTAAAGTTCGACTAAGGTAATATATCACGTGTTCAGTTTCGAATTCATCTTCCTGAACTAAGACCATTCCAATGGTGGAATGAGAGGCGGCGAGATACAAGAAGTAATCCTGGTTGTAGTTGGGAGGATGCAACAAAGGTGCATGGGTCAACGCATGTTTGAGTGCATCAAAATATTTCTGAGCTATCTCATCCCAATAGAATGGAGTATTCTGCTTCAACAACCGGGTAAAACCCTTTGTGACCTCGGCGTAGTTAGGAATGAATCGTCGTAAAAAGTTTGCTTTCCCTTGCAAACTTTGGAGTTGGCGAAGACTCGAAGGAGGAGGCAATTTGATGATAGCTTCGACCTTCAAGGGATCGACGCGAATGCCGGCTTTCGAAACTACAAATCCCAGTAATCGACCCGTTTCTATATAGAAGACAAATTTGTGTGGGTTCAACCGAATACGATAATGCCTACACCTCATAAATATTGCTCGTAAATGGACGAGGTGATCAGCTCGATGTAATGAATGAGCAGGCAAGTCATCGAGATAGGGTTGCACAATGTGCTTGATGTCATGAAACGCATAAGACATCGCCCTTTGAAAAGTTGCTCCGGCATTCTTAAGCCCAAAAGGTAACTTGCAATAAGCAAATGTCCCCCATGGACAAATGAAAGCTGTTTTTGGTTGATCGACAGGTAGAATATTGATTTGATTGTATCCGGAAAAACCGTCCATGAAGGAGAATATTTCGTTGCCGGCACAATCATTAATGATTTGATCGTTATAGGGAGTTGGGTAATTGTCCTTTGGACAGGCTCGATTAATGTCCCTATAATCAATGCATATTCTTATTGTTCCCTGCTTTTTGTTAACCGGAACAATATTCGATACACAATCCGTTAACGGGATTGGATAAATGAAACCTGCTTTCAATAATTTTTCAATTTCTGCTTTAATTGCAGCAGCTTTTCGTGGGTGAATCTGACGCAAACGTTGCCGGACGGGTTTAGCGTCCGGGTAAGTCTTGATCTCATGAACAACAATCGTGCGATCAATTCCTGGCATTTCCTCATAGGACCAGGCAAACATGTCGCGGAATTCTTGAAATAAGGCCTTATATAATTGAATTTCGTCATCTGTACACGAGGCACCTATATGAATGTTCTCAACAATTCCGGGCTTAACCGAAATGTCAATAGGAATAGTTCGAGAGATGTTTCCCAAATTTAACTCTGAATCAGGATGTTTCATTGGATTCTGAGGTTCCTTGACATATTCAGTTGTAAAAATTGATGAGAAATCATTTTCAAAACGATCATCCTCAGGTAAAAACGAAGATCTGTGATGGAGATCTTCCCATGGTAAATCATCTACACATAGGATTTCACAAATTTGCTCATCAGAGTGAACAAGTTTAGAAAACATGGTTAAATCCGAGGTTGATGTGAAAAGTGATTCCTCACGGACCACATTCATTAAGTCATTTTCGGTTGAACAGGGGTCAGCAAACGACTGCACGGCTTCATAGGCAATTTCATATGGACTCAAAGGCATGGCATTACCAAATGAGTCTATCTCAGATTCAGAAGGAATGATCCAAGGATCATCATAAACAATGGTGTTTGATGTAATCATATGAATAGTTGCAAATGAATACGATGCGTTGATTGGAGGAAAAGGAAAAGTTCCCAGTAAACCGACATCTTTAACTAGTCCTACTCCAACATCCTTATACGGGATAGTCGTTTTACCAACATGCTGAATACTCTCCGAAGAGGCTGGGTCGGATGAAAAGTAAGCCAACTGGTCTATTGTTACGATCTTTCCATTGTGTGGAAACTTTATTACTTGAAAGACCGATGAAATGACCGCTGTCATAGCGTAAGACCAACTTCGACCCAAGAGAAGGTTGTAATCTAGAGGGGCATCAACCACCTCCACATCTAGACTAATGGTTTTTCCTTCAACCCCTATAGGAAAATCTTGTAGAATGCCAAAAGGATGAAACCCATGGCCATCAAAGGCCTTTAGAATTGTTGGGGATTGATTTAGCGAAGGAGAACCAAGTGATCTCCAACACTGTATCGACATAATACACGTTGAGGCTCCCTCATCAATTACAGTCCGATGAATAGGCCTGTTTTTGACTATCACTGGTATCTGGAAAGCCATTTGATGAGGCAAATGCGGTGTACTATTTTCTAGATCGAAGATTATTAGGTTCGGGTCCTGAACATCAACAGCTCCTATAGTCGACAAAAGTAATTTACGTTGTGCTGGACATGATTGTAGCACTTCCAAAGCCGACATTGCTGAGGGTGAAACAGCTAAATCCTCAACAATGTTATAATTCTGAGCCACTCTCGCATGTGGATTGAAAGCTGAATTTCGAAGTATACCCTTGGCGAGCAGTTTGATTACCAAGTCTGGATTAGGTTTCTCGATCTGTAGTGGATCGAAACCGGGAGCTGAGGTTGATGGATTAGAATGAGAAGATTCTGCTTCTTTACCATCAACAGGACTTTTACTACCATAATCTTGTGATCGAGTCGCAATCCTAACATGGGACATCATCAGTATGGGTTCTTCATTAGCATTCGAGGATGAACCTATCATCTTACTGTCTTGAGCCGGAAAAGGATCCTTCAAAACAGTAGGAGTTTGGGAACCCTTGATAATCTTCGCAACCTTTGCACGATGAGGGCAGTCTCTTGTAAAATGTTCATCGTCACAAATGAGACAAGGATAACGAGGTTTGCGCTTTTCATCATTGGATTCCGTCTTTTCAGGTTTCTCCTTTGAACTTTTGTCCGTTTTACTCTTCTTCTTTCCTTTCTTCTTCCCACCGGATTTTGATTTGGCTATAGATGACTCTACAACGTGAATATCGGCGGAGATCTCTGCAGAAGAATCTCCTGTTGGGGAATCAGGAAAAGTTATGATAGGCGAAGAATTCTTGGAAGACTTCTTCTTACTTTTAGTGTTAACTGTGCCAATCATACCATCGGCGGCATGAGATCCCGAAGGAGCTGCAGTGATTTGATTTTGCTTGGGAAGATCGGGGATTTTTTCGTGTAACGTACCCGACTGAGTATAGACCAAGTCAAGGTACTGTGCTTGAGCAATTACTTGCTCCTCAGTAACAACTCCGGATTTAGCAACATCTTCAGTGATCTTTGGCAACAAAGATTTTACAAACCACTCAGCCAAGATCTGATCCGGAATAAATACCTTCACTAAACACCGTCGACGTCTCCACTCATGAATATGATCTGAAATGTAAGTGGATGTCGATTGTTTTAGCGAAGTTAACAATTTCATGCCATTGTCATATCGGACTGGCAACTGAAAATGAGTTAAAAACGAGGTAGCTAACTGACTAAAATTATAAAAAGTGCCTCGCGGTAACTCAATGTACCACTTGGCCGTGAGACCAATTAGAGTGCGCTGAAAAAGTCTAATACGGATTGAATCATATGTAATGGATTTAGACGCACACCAGAGGTGGTAAGTAATCACATGGTTCGATGGGTCCTCTCCTGATTTACCTTCGAACTTGGGAATGTCACTGGGTGACTTATTCGACATTGGCGGCCAAAACGGAAGATAATTAATGGGATCGTTCGTTAGGCGCGACAAGTCAGGTAAGTCCAAAGTTGCGATAAACAGTAATTGCCAATTAGGATCCCTAAAACTCTGGGTCATGAGACCAACCCCAGGAGGAGTATATCCAAGATAACTAGGAATAGTAATCGCGTTCGGGATATTGTATCCTCCCAGAAAACCAGGATTAACCGGACCGTACTGGGGTTGTCGAGGTTGTGGATAAGTGTACCCAGGGTATGGTTGATACTGATAAACTAGCTGCTGCACGGCAGGACCGAATTGGTACTGTCCCTGGTACGGTTGATAAGTGAATTGTGGTTGACTTGTGACAACCGTACTTAAACCAGGTTGTCCTATAGGCATCTAAACCGAAGTTTTAATCGTAGATCCAGACGGTGGTAAAGATGTCTGAGGAGTAGATACAAGAACAGTAGAAACCGGAGCTGTCGATACTCCAGAAGTAGGTAGGGTAGATTGAACAGATGTTGCGGTAGTTGTAGCAGTTGTTTGAGGCAGAGTACAAGGTGTACTAGGCCCAGGCTGAGAAACTACCGAAGGTATAGAAGTTTGAATGTTAGACTGGACTGGTTGGTGGGGTGAACCAGAAACTAAGGGTTGTCCAGTTTGAGATGAAAACTGTACACTTGGCTACAATACCTGTTGAGCTTGCGATGGATCCCACACTATATTCATTCCGGGGTACTGACCCATAACTGGTTGAGAATACTGAGGACCATAACCGGATTGAGGGTAGGATTGATAATTGAAAGGTACATTTCCCGTTCCTTGAACATACGTTTGACCGGAGGGTGGTTGGAAACCTTGGTTCGAGTATTGACCTTGGGGTTGATACCCTTGAGGCACATACTGATATTGGGGTTGACCTTGAGGTATAAATTGATACTGGGGTTGACCTTGGGGTACATATTGAGTCTGGGGTTGACCTTGAGGAACGTACTGTCCCATAGGTATGTATTGTCCTTGAGGTTGCCCCCCAGATGCAAACTGTGTACCTTGAGGTTACCCCCCAAGCGTTAATTGAGGCTGCCCCTCAGGCGGTAACTGGCCACCTTGAGGTTGAGGATTGGGAATAGAACCTGACATCATGAGAATGTCTTCTACGCTCAACGGCTTAGTACCATTTTTTCCAGTTAGTAAACCTTGCTCAATGGGTTGAGGAGATGCTCCCGAAAAAATACCAGAAAGTGACTGATACCCAGAGGGAACAGAAGGACCACCGTACAAAAAAGATTCGGGCGATTGAGTAAACATGGATGACTGTCCTGACATATTTACGAGAGTATAAAAACCTCTAGGTGTTGGGTGATAAGGAGCACTTGGTGGTGAAAAACTTAACCCTGAGTTTTCTAGAAAATTAGTCAAAGAAATATACCAAGAACTACTCCTAGGTGGACTGTAAAAAATTTATTCACGCTCCCTTAGTTCAATAACAGGTTGATTTTCAGGGATAGGGATGCCTACTTCTTCTTCTGGAGCAAGTTCTTCAATAGCAATAAGTCCAGAAGGAAGATCTTGGGTGATTACTCTTTCTACCCTAGGTGAACCACGACCACTAGAAGTTGGAGAAACAAACCCCGATGTCGGAGTAGCAGCAAATTCACTTTCAGGCTCGGATATTTAAGGTTCCTCACCTATATCACTAGTAGATGAAAAGCTACCAGCAATTTCGGAAACAGACACTGACTGTGGATTATAATCTGCTACTAACGGTTGAAAATCAGGATGTACTATCAAAGAAGATTCTCCTTCCTCAGGTGACCCTACTTATTGTCTCTAGGAGTTACGAGGACTTTCAAGCCTTCAAGCTGGCTCGATACTTCCTCAGGAGTTTGGCCCCGAAGTCTACGAGACTTCCTCAGTAACTCAGCCACGTTTACAAACTCAGGAGACTGGCCCCGAAGTCTACGGGACTGTCTTGGTAATTCAGCCACAGTTGAAAACTTTTAACTACTTCACATGCAAACAAAGTCAAATCTCAATGAAAAGCACCTAAAGTCTCTAAAGAACCAAACAAATTTGAATCACATGCCTAAAGAATCTAGGAGATCAAACACACACAAACAGTAACTTTCCAGACTGAAAACACTAGTTGGTGATGAAATCCAACGTCGCAGAGTTCAATACAGAAATGGCGGTTGGAACAGTTACCCCAGCAACCTGCTTAATGAATAGACTAGCACAAGTTCCTCCACTTAACCGTCTCGAGTGAAGAGAACCCCCCAGAAAATCCAAGTGAGTCTAGCCGACGTCTGCTCCAGGTACAGTGGGATCTTCCCACCACTGTCACCTCAGGAAGAGTCCTAAAGAATATGGCCACTAAGGTTACCAACTGAGACAAATATACCTAGGGGAACAGTCTACGATCCAGTACGCACGCAAGGGCAGAGTAGCAAGCTCAATCCCCTTGAAGGCTCCTTGACATAATCCAAGGTTTACCAAAAAGTGACCCTAGGTTCCTCGACAATGGTTAATCCGAGGTTTACTGTTTTTAATACGTGAATATCTGGCATCGTTCCCAATGAGGAAGGATTGATTCCCACATTGGTTCGGACATGATCTCGTGCTTCTCCTTTAAGAGGAGCTTTCCCAGAGCATAAATGCAACAATTGGATTTCTTCCCTACCACAAGATACAACTACTTGTTTGTTTTTACTGTCTTGGAGAGTTAATTACTCTCCTACTCCAAGACACTAGCCTAAGCTAAGTTGGTGTATCAGAGCCCTATAAATAAAAATGTTACTAGATGAATTTTACTTTAAGCATTAATTTTAGTGGTTTTTGTTTAAGTCAAAAGGTGCGGAGATGAAACTCGTGGTATGAAGACTCGACTCAAAATCACTAAAAATGCACCTAAGATGATCTAAACAATCTTTTTCTCTTCAATGAACTTTTAAACTAAGAAAGAGTTTGAGAATGCAAATACTTTGTAAACACAAATCTTTCTCAATTCAACAAATTAAAAGAAGAGTTTTTGTCCTTTTCCAATGCACTCAAAACGAGACAACTAGTTATTTCACAAAAATTTCCCTTTTTCATTTCAAAGCACTCAATCACTACAAAACAAACTTTTTTCTAAAAGAGATTTTTATATTTTTTAAATAAAACACTCAAAACTATGAAAATGACTAACTTTGAGATCTACAAATTATAAAAACCTATTTGAAGTCAAAGCCTACTAAAAGTCTTTTTTAAGGATGTTTTACTTAGCTAGATGTAAGCTAAGGACCAATTTATGCAGAATCACAAATAATTCAAGAACAACCAATCTTGTTTTCTTTTTGAAAATGAAAATCCAAACTCTCAAACACAAGCTTTTCGAAGTTTTGTAAAGAGAAAACTCAAAGAGGATTCCTCAAACAAGGGGAGATTTCATAAATGGTCAGACTCATAAGAAGGCTGGTAGACACTAAGGTGATCGGAAGTCTCTACAGCTTCTAAGCTCAGAGCCACTACACAACCAAAATGAAAAACAAACCCAACAAGCAAAACTCCTAGGAATTTCACTTAAAACCCCAACACTAACGAAATCAATCTAAGGAAAGCTTCTGACAAGTTATATGCAGATCTGGGTAGTGGATAACAATTTCTAAACAAACACTAAGCTGACTAACAGAGAAAATCTTAGGGTTTTTCAAAATTTTGACAGGGTCTGCAGGCCCACAGTTGACACAGGTGCGGTCCCGCTCTGTGCTAAAAGCCAAGTTACGGGTAAGTACACACTGTGTCAAACGGCTAGGGTGCGGTCCTCTCCCAAAGCTATGAAAAACGAAAAATAACCCTGGATATACAAACTCTACCCAATTTTACACCCAACAAGCCAAAAACAAAAACAAAAACACAGTTTCTCAGGTCAAAGTAAAAACAAGGAAAACAATCAATTCCCCAGCGGAGTCGCCATTTTGTCACACAGAATAAGTCGATCTTGCGGACAAGATAGACCTTCCTAGAATCTAAAGAAGACCTAATGACAAGCAAACCAACCAGACACTATCTTTATCTAAATATGCTTTGATAAACAATAGAAAACAAGTGTTTTTAGGGCCTACCTTAGGTCCAACGCAAGCTTGTGGATGCCCTCGCTCCTTCGATCCAAATGAGCTCCTTTGTCACGAATATGCAAACACAAACAAGGCAAACAAATTAAATAGCACCTGAAAAGCCAATTGCATAAAACATATTTAACATGAAAGTCAAGGAGTCCATGAAACAAATAACATAAGATACTTGTTGAGAAAAATGAGTTTGATTGTATTAATTCAAAAGAAGAAGAACTTTACAACCTTTGCCTTGATGATGTATAAGCTCCTCCCAGGGTCCAGCAAGAAGTCTTCTCTACTTTGACAAGTTTCACTCACTCCCCAGTGAAACCAAAAAGGTATGTGATCTCTCCTCTTAGGCTTAACTAGGAAGTCTTGATTTCACCAGCATTTACCCTAAAAAATGTTCAGCTTCTAACCTCTCTAGCAACCAACCCAATGCCTGTATTTATAGTGCAATGGAGGGAGATTACTAGGTCCTCCTTCAAAGGGATAAAGCCCTCTTTCAAAGGGATAGCTCCTCTCATCAAGGGATTAGCTCCTTCTCTTTTGGGATGCATGAACCACCTCAGAGCGAACAATCCACGTCAAAATTCCTTCTAGAAACCTCTAGAATTAACCCAAAGTGAGTTTTTTAAGATAAAACTTGCGCCTTTTGACTTTCACAGGGGTCTGCACCTACACCGTTAGGGACAGAGCGGGCAAGTCCGTAGTTTTTGTACACAGAAGGTACAGGACCGCAGGTGATAGTGAGAGAAAGTGCGGAACCAGAGTTTCATTGATTTTTAATGTCTTTCTCCCATTTTCAAAGCTTGATTTGAAGAGCTGAGGTCTGAGACTTGCTTAGGAGGATAGTACAAGTGATGATAGACCCATACTAACTACAAATAATCATGGTGACGATATTTTTGTGTAACAGGCCTGACAAAAAACAAAGCAGAAGGGGGATTAGGGCTAAGAGATCCCTATATCCTGAATCAAGTAATGGGAGCAAAGTTGTGGTGGAGATGGATGAAGGGAGGAGGAGACCTATGGAAAAGAATCTAGACACAAAAATACAACATGCCCAGAACCATTGAAGACCTACTAAGACTTGAAGAAACACCAAGAGGCTCTACAATATGGAACCTAGCCAGTCAAAACAAAGATATGATCTCCAAACATGCATTCTGGGAAATCCGGAATGGGACCTCAGCTAAATTTTGGGGTGAAGCTTGGCAGAAAAGAGGAAAACTAAAGGAAATGGAGGGCCTTAGAAACACATATCAGAGGGCTAAGGAGGAAGGACTTAATTATGTAAGAGATTACTGGAATGAAGGAAGACAGGAGGAAACCTGGAGAACTTGGAAGGATCCGGAAGGGTGGGATAAAAACATTGATATGGAACAAAGAGAGCTATATACAAGAGAAATGAATTCTAGGAGAATAATTATTTGAACAGGTCCAAATATATTGAGATGGGGTAAATCCACGACAAGAACCTTCACGATCAAAGAAGCCTACCATCTAACCACGCAGCAAGGGAAAGAAGAAAATGCTCCCATCCGGAATCAAATATGGTAGACTCACTGGTGGCCAAAGGTAACTATGTTTTTATGGCTGGTAGGGAAGGGTCGCACCCTTACATGGGATCAGCTTCAGAAGCATGGAATCCATGGACCCCCCAAACGATGTATATGTAAACAAGTTCAGGAGACACAAGAACATCTCCTAAACTCATGCCCTTTCGCTCAGTAGCAATGGGAAGAAACCAACAAACTTTTTGGGAAGACAAATAGAGATCCTCACAGCATTAAAGAAACTATTAATCATTAGGGACGAGTCCAATTCCTAAGCCCAGTGGTTAGAAGGGCCTAGAGTTTAACGGTGGGATTGAATATGTGGATGATATGGAAAGAGAGAAATCGGAGAATATTTCAAGACAAAGAAATAGCACCTGAACTGATCTGGAAAAAAACTCAAAGCCACATAAGGGAAACAATCCTAGTGGAAAACTAGAATCAAGAACACTGGAAAAAAACTCCGGAGAAAGGAAATATCTTGGCATACCTCAATTTAGAACAAGGAATGGTTCACCCCCAGAAACAGAAA
The DNA here is from genome assembly GCA_031772625.1 of Pinus tabuliformis. Taxonomy (NCBI): domain Eukaryota; kingdom Viridiplantae; phylum Streptophyta; class Pinopsida; order Pinales; family Pinaceae; genus Pinus; species Pinus tabuliformis. Next base: position 1,558,059,373 of record CM062820.1, read on the forward strand.
GATCCAACAATGCTTATCCATAGCCCTGCCAATTTTAGGCTCCCTCAAGGTGGCTTGATCAAACTGAACTTCGATTGAGCTTCTAAAGGAAACCCAGGACTAGCAGGGTTCAGAGGCATCTTTCGGGATCATCAAGGGAGGACCAAATGGGTGTACGCAGATTATGGGGGTATTATGAGCAACAACGAAGTAGAACTAATGGCAATTCACCAAAGATTAAGAATAGCGATCCGAAATGGATACAATAATATGGAAATTGAGGGTGACTTAAAGATTTTGACAGAGATGCTCAGAAAATTGAATAATGGCAAGGATTGGGAAAAGGTAGCGCAGATCTAGAGGACGACAGGCCTAATTTAGGACATGGAAATTCTCATAAAAGGAATTGACTACAAGATCATCAATCATATCAGAAGGGATGGCAATAAGGCAGCAGACTTCCTTGCTAATTGGGGATGCAATGAACAAGGGAGTAAGGTTGATAGTATATGGCCGATGCATATGGAAGATCAAAGGTGGGAGCCCCTCAAAGTAATCATTACCCATGCCAATAATGTGGAAACGAACTCAAGGTAATAGATACAAGTGGCCCCCGATTGGGGTGAGAGATGGGGATATGATGTGGGAAGGGATCATGAAGAGGAGAGGATGGCATGGCCGACCACCAAACATTCCCATAATAAAACTAGACGTGGGGGAGGCATGCAGGCGGGACAACATCCTGAGGAATAGAGGTGATAGGGGAATGGGGGAAGAAACAACAAGAATCGACGATAGAAGAATGATGGGATGCGGGATAGGTGGGATATGGCTAATAAGGGTGGTGAAGGGAGTAAGGGAGATCATTATGCAGTGAAGGAGGAAGACAGCAGGAATGTAGGGCGAACTGGTTTCATTTGAGGTGAAGCAAAGGTCCGGGTATGTTTTCGCAAAGCCAAATCTTGTAATTTTTTTAATCTTAGGTAGTCTGATGGAAGAGGGAGGTGAGCTAGGAATAACAGAGAGAGGTAGAAGTATGCCAAAGGGGGCAATATCCCTTATAGCTCGCAGTAAGGAGGTGGAAGGTGGCATGAAGGAAAATTCTGGGGAAGGGAATAGCATGGGAAAGAATTGTGGAAACCAGGGTAAAGACCTGCTAGGCTCCTACAAGTGTTGCAATCAGGGACAACCCGAGGAGGAGAAGGAAACAATTTGGGAGGTAGAGAAGACTACAGAGAGTAAACAATGGTTAGGGCTAGGTGGAGGAAATCCTGGAAACAACCAGACCATCGGGAGAACTTGGAGAGGGGAGGGAAAAATCTGGGAAAAGGGAACTCAGGAAACAGGAACAAAAGAAATTGCAGAGAATCTAACCTTTTCTGTTGGCCATGATAAACAAGAGGTTGTAAGGAGGAAAATGGCACACTAGGGACAGGGTAGAGAGCATGGTGGAACAAAAGAAATTGCAGAGAATCTAACCTTTTCTGTTGGCCATGATAAACAAGAGGTTGTAAGGAGGAAAATGGCACACGAGGGACAGGGTAGAGGGCATGGTGGAAGAGGCCATTCTAACCAGCCCGGTCGCAATAACCCAGCAACCTCAACGCTGGCCCCTCAAAGACACAGTCGGAAAACTATGAGGACAACTGTTCAAGAGGCTGAAAGGGCGTACAGAGAAGGCATGAATGAGGATATCCACAGACTCATTAAGGAATTAGAAGAAAACGTAATGGAAGAAGATTCAGAGCTAGAAACGGAAGAATGGAGGATTCTCATTCTGAACCCGACTAATACCATGGGATGAATGACATTATATAAACAGGCCTTGCACGTTTATTGGGTATTGAAGCGCTTACTCGCCAAGGCGTTGGAGCAAGTTGCAGGCGAAATGGTGGAATTGGCCTAAGGCATGCCTAATATGAAGAAGGAAATGAAGAACCTTCAAATCATTATGATCATGCAGGATAGTAAGCTGGATGAAATCCATCAATAGCTGAGGTAGCTTATTCCAGCAAAAAGGGAAGCAGCAGCACCACCCCAGATTGTGGAAGAATGACATTTTAGTTCTTGCAATTGTTTACCACATTGGTTTTCTGAGGATAGTATTCCATTTTCTTATTTGTCTTCATGAATGTCAGGCATGTGCTTAGTATTTTTTTTTGCGAAGTTTATTTAGCTTGGATTGATAGACTTACTCATTTTTGGTACTGGATGGCTTGTATTAATTTGAGGTGGCCAACAGACTCGGTTTCCCAGCTGGGTGGGTTGAGGCCACCAAAACGATGTACATGGCTTAACCTGATTTTATATGAATAGAAAAGGAAAGGCACTACAACAGCTTACAAAAAAAATATTCAATATTGATAAGATAAAAAAATTTAAGGCTTTATTAGAACAACACTTTATCTTAACCAATAAACCACAATATAAAGAATTATTTTTATGTGTAAAAAATATAGGAAACATTCTCGTGCATATGAATTATTTAAACATACTAGGAATATAAATGATTGCAACACACTGGTATCTTTCAATGCATAATTTCCTAGGTGTTATTTAATATTTTTATGACTATCTAAAATTAATTTATTCTCTTTTTTTAAATAAAATTTTAACCATTAATTAGAAAATCAAATAAATAGTATCATAGTATTGATTTTTATTTTTAAGGAGTACATTTGGATATAACCATTATATTGCACTAAATTATTGTATCATTTAAACAAATATATTAAATAATTACATTTATTTCCATTATAATGATAGATATCATTCATATATATATATATATATATATATATATATATATATATATAGAGAGAGAGAGAGAGAGAGAGAGAGAGAGAGAGAGAGATATTTTTGATAATGTAACATTTTATAATAATAGATAGTAAAACACATTAAGAAACTCATTTTATTACGTAAGATTAAGGAACCTATCAATGTCAACAAAGTTTCTTTTAACAAAAAGGGCACTCCTTGATATAAAGTTTCAATTAGACCTTAAATTATTTGGAATGAGAAATGAATCTAGATTCTAGACCAACAACTATTACTAATGAATGTAGTGTAGTGATGGAATATGCAAAGTGTGGGGTGAAATATGAGGTTAATCTAAGTACTAAAAGAAAACTATTCTAACTTAGCTAGCTATGAGAATACTAATTAAATGTTGATGTGTGAAAATGCATGCCAACAAGAATACTAATTAAGTGTCGATGTGGGAAAATGCATGCCAACGAGCGAGAGGATTCCCGGATGGAAAAATCCAATTATACCTATTTTTGTTTGGTATGGAAAACTCCACTGATATGTGGGGCTAAATAAATGAATTTCTCTTCAAAGAGAGACTTGTTTAATCTATTCTAAATCCTAAATGAAATTTTATATGCAAATGCAATCTTATTCTAATTTATGACTACTCCTAACTTATTACTAATAGAAAGATAATTGCAAATGTAAAGTTTAATTATTGTAATTAGAATGAATTTCCAATTACAGCATGAAACTATACTAACATATTAAATTCAAATATGCATAGGAAGAAGTTCACATTTGTAAAAGAATCAATATGTTCTCGCAATTAAATTACTTATAACCATTCTAAAGTATATTTCATTAATAAGGAAATAATTCTATTGTTGATGAAATGATATTGAAAGAAATAATAGATATGTATTAATATACATAGAGAAATATATTGCATAAATATTAAATATTGAATGGTTATAAGTGTCTCCTCCTTGTATTCAATCCTTTGAAAAACTTAATCAGAAAGAAGTACAAGAAAAGCTCCAAAAAGCATATCGATCCTTAACTTGACCTAATAACAGTATATAAGAAAAATTCTAAATTATTCCCCATATTTTGAAATTGAAGGTTTATTTCATAATCAAACCTCCTCATTCTTAATTGTTTTCCTCTTTTTTGGTTACAACCAATTCTTGCTAGACATGTGTTGTCATTGATGTGAAAGATGAGCAAGATTAATGTTTTCATTGATGGTAAGAGGACGAGTAGCAAATCAAAGAGTAAAGGAGGAAACATTTGTTAATATATGTGCAACTTCAAGAGGTGGATCATGTAGAAAGTCAAATCATCAGTCCACATTGGTTGCAAAATCCTTCCACTTGTTCATCGTTTATTGAAAAGAGGGCATCTAGATTTCTAAAAATTTATCTAGGCATTTGGAGGTTCATAAATAATTCCTTTATTACAAGACCCATATACTAAATTCATCATGGCCCACACTTATTTCTAGCCCCCCAAAAGGTCCACATTCATAATTGAGTATCTATATATCACGTCATACATAAAGTAACACTTTTCTAAAATACCTAGATTTCACATTCTTGCTTTGGCTAATGGAAGTACAGGTGGTGCCCAGTGAACACACAAGTGACAATGACATGGACGACAACTGGAAATATTGATGATGTGGTGTCCTCGGGTGGAAACACATGGCATTTTTTTAGACTTTTTTTAACACAATTTGAAAAGTTTAGGGATGACAAGTTGCAGTAGTAGATCATGACATGTGGTAGAGATATGAGGAGGCAGTGCGTCCCGGTTGATGGCAGGTTTGGGACTAGATGCTTGTTGATCGAGTGTCTTGGTATGACGTGAGCATATACCAAGTATGAAATAGCAATGGTGGGTCCCATACCAGGGTACTAGACTTCATATTCTTTATTGATAAAGAATTTCATAAAATAAGTTGGTATCTAGCATGACATGGTAAAGGTGCGTCCCTACTAGGGTACTGGGCACTAGATGGTATATAGTATAAATGATGAAAAGAACAATGAAATGTTCAATGTGACGTGGCAAATATATGACATGGCATTAAATGGATGAATGATGGAAAATATGATGACATGGAAGTAGTAGCAAGTGATGCATGGCAGGTGAAAATGGATTTTTTTGGTGTCACTCGTGAAAGCCCTGTTGGTAGATCTAATGACATGGAAGCAATAGTGAGTGGCATGTAGTAGGCAGAAATGGAGTTTTTGGCTAGCCAGCTAGGCTTTGGTGAGTGTCACATGGAAATGTCAAAGGGTGACACATGGAAGATGGACTGTGTGGTGGACAATGATTATTCCCTGGTGATTTAACATCGAAAACCCATAGGTCTTGAGACTTGTGCTAGGATTGAGTTCGACAAAGTTTTCTTGTCTTGTTTCTTTTTATGAAAAGGATGGAAAGTTATGGTTTCAAGCCATGTGCAAGTCTAGTACACTAGAGTACTAGGGTACTAGGATTATATAACAACAATTGAGCTCTCCAGTATGTAATGTCTCAATGTGACATTGAAATTACCATCAATTGTAGATTATAGGTAACCATGTGAAAATTTTGTTAGTCGACGGGACTGGGTTATTAGGGTACTAGGATACTAGATTGGACAACAATTTAGAGTTCTCTAATATGTATTGTTCTGGTGTGATGAGGAAAATATCATCAATTGTAGAAAAATTCACCAGCTGACAATCCATCTACCAAGTTCCTTTATGTTGGTGGTGCTAGAAATTTGTCAATCAAGGGGGTCTCCCTGATGTGAAGTCCCAATTATACCTCACATCGTTTAGAGTAGGAGCCCCATCCAAAGTATCGACCTGGCCATAACAACTTAATGATGTTCCTCAGCTACAACAAATAACATAAGAGAGGATGTATGTAACCTTTGAAATCAACAAGAAAGTTGGCACTATGAAACACCAATTGCAATGTCTAAAAGGATACTTTCATGAGGGGAGAGAGAGGAGAGAATATCTGGAGGGAATTCATAGTACCATCCTAAGAGAGACACATGAGAGCATGAAAATATTTTTTAGTTATCTATCGAAGTAGTTCACATAGACAAAATGATCATTAAAGTAAATACAACACACATTCAACAAGATAAGTACCAAAGCCATCGAAATAGTTAAATTTCATTAGTACATGTGAACAAAACACATATTGCAAACATATAAATAATTTTCTTACTATATTCATGATACATGCATGAAATTTTGTTGGCTCATCGAGCTTTTGATTATTTGGTGAAAGATCCAAGTACACAGTTACAATGGCAAGCCACTAGTTCCAATGGTGGAACATTAAATCACTTATTGCTTCTCCAAAGAATGATCTTCTCTCCCACACTAAGATAAATAATCTGAGGCTAGCTCTCCAAAAGCTTAAGCCTTCAAAATCCATTTGCTTGAGTTATGAATTTTATTTTATAACAAGAGGAATGACCTTTCATATACCCTATGACTCTTAAGTTACCCTTATGATTCTTGGACTTCTAATGTGACCTTTGTACTTCTATATGACTTTTGTACTTTTCCTATTTCCATATATGACTATGTGAATTTTCATATTCCACATATGACTCTTGAACTTCCAAACATTACATTTTTTCCTTTCCTTTTGATAATTGCATCATTATATCCACAAATGATGTGGAAAGACACATGGACACACATAACATTATGATGGCATTTGTACAAGTCGCAACTTGAAAATGATGGCATGGACTTCATGATGGGATGGCAATGCCAAGTTGTTCTTCTTTCTATTTTTTCTTTAATATTCATGAGAGGTTTGTTCAGTACTTCATCTACATGAAATATTTTCTTTCTTCTTCATCTTCACCCTCCAAGGGGCTAAATGGTATGGATTCTTCATGTGGTCCTAATATTTGGTCTTTTGACGTAAACTGGTGTTCCTTCATATTCTTGCTTGATGACTTCTTCATGGTTTCATATTCACAAGTGTCCTATTGTAGCGGCTACAACCACCCTCCAAAATTTTGCCTAAGCTTCGTTTTGGAGGCTCCCTACTAGAATCTCAGCAACTTGTCTTGCACTGCCTAGGTACTTGTGCTTTCATTTGAGTTTTAACTTCCTCTTTATAGCTTGTGTTTACTTACTTTCTTTGACGTCTAATCACAAGCTGATCCCGTGGCTTAGTTGCAATCTAGTTCTTACGCTGCCTTGATGATCTGCTCAATCCTTGAGCACAACCAACCTTTCTCTCAGTAAATGCAAAGTGCAACCCAGTAGTGAGCTTAGGATCCAGAATTGTGTAGACCCAACTAGCATCTTATCTTCAGCTGGGAAATAGCGCAGAGTAATCCAAGCCAGCAAGTGAGCTTTCAACTCCAGAATTGCGCAGAACCAGATGACAACCAACCTTCAACCTAGGAATTGCACAATCCAAACCCACAGTGAGAACCCAAGTCCAGAATTGCATAGCACTAGCTGATAACCTACCTTCATCTAGGAAATTGTGCAGAGCTTGAGAGGCAGCTGAGAGCCACTCAACCTAGAAATTGCACAAAACCATACTATGCTTAGAAACTATCAGTGCATGAACCAGAGAGTTACCTAGTCCTCTCCAGAGCTGCACAATATTCCAGGTAGTGCATGGTAGTGTTCCCGAAAAGAAAGAAGCTAAGAGGAAAAGCATCCCAGAGAAGTAGGGATGTATTATTAGTTTCCCGAAGGTGATGCATTCCCATATTTAGAAGTTTCTGCTAAGTGTCATTATTGTCCTTGATCTCAAAAATACGCGTCATTAACTCCATTTTCTCAAATCTATGTAATGGAAACCTCTAGATCTCACTCATGCATTCAATCATCAAGCTCTAGCATCCCTAGGAGATCAAGGAGCCTTCAGAGCATTGTCATTTCTTTTCAGGGTGAGTTTTTCTTTTATTTCCTTTTGCTGCTTTTTATGTGGCTTTTGTTTGTTTAGCTTATGAGAGTGTTGTTTCAGCCATTTTGTTGAACAACCGCTGGTGTTTTAACTTGTTTTATCTTTTAGAAGTGTTGTTTCAAGCTATACATTGCCTTCCCTAAGCGTCGCATGAGTTTTCCCATTTTTGCACCAACAGTCGTTGACGCAGCGACTCCCTTTACATGCTTCATGTTCCTTCAGTTTCATCCATTGTTGCACTTGTTTTATATGCATACATCTACACTTAGTCAGATATGCTCTCATCCTTACATCATCCTTCAGATCTTCCTATTTGCACACTCCCATGGACAGATCTGGGTTCCCCCTGTTCGGGTCTCACATTTACTTGCATGCACTGCATAATCTGACAGCTCAAGGGCTTTGCCTTGGCTTATAGAATTGCGTGGAGCCTGTCCTAAATTGGATCCAACTATGCACTACGCAGTTCTAGGAGCCAGTCTCCCAGCTTGGTCATTAGGCCTGCACAATGTGCAGTCTCTCCTAGGCTCTATCCTAGACTGAATTGTGCATTGTGCAGTTCCAGTCATCAAGATTCCTTACTGACTATTAAGATTGTGCATTGTTCAGTTCCAGTCACTAGGCTTCCTTACTTACTGCTAGGACTACAGAATGCACAGTTCCCATAGTCAACCAGTCACCCCTGTTAGCCAAAATTGCACAATTCCCCTCATCAGATGCCCTGGTTGCTACTTGATCATGTTGTAAAGTTAGATTTGTAAGAGCTAATGTTTTCTTTACATGAGTGTCTATTATTTCCCACAGTTACCACACTCATGAAGCGCTTCTCTCCAGTAGTCATTATACCGTGGCACCAACAAGAGTTGCTTCAAGGGTGACCACTGAAATCAGCACCGAGGAAGAAGTTGAGAAAGCACCAGTTTACTTGCAAATATATGCATATATCTAACCATTTACAAAAAAGGAATCAACACTAACATGGTAGCAAAACCAGCCAGAGTGGCATAAGGTGACAAGCTAGTACAAGATCAGGGAAAGAGGAAATTGTTGACATAGTAAAGGGAGAACAAAGTTGCAGAGAAAAAGTGCATTCAGTCTTCATTTTGGCAACTTTGATAGTAGAAAAGGTAGCATAGGACATAGACAACAAAGCAGAGGAAGTGAAAATAGCAAAGCTTGCAGGTATCATAACTGAGATCGCAGCAAGCAGAACGAGAATCGAAGGAGGAAAATGAGATGAGAAGAAAAAACAAGAAGAGCAAAGGCAAGGCGCAATGACAGAGAAAATAACACTAATATAGGTTGGTGAGATGGAATAGCCAGCAACCAAGGAAGAGAGTGAACATATGCAGGTTCACTCACCAAAGCTAGGCACAATAACCAAGCCCGCCTGGAGATTGACAAGTACATGGAGTAGTTGATGCTCAAGGCCACCAGTGATGACTTGCAGCTAAGAGTAGACAACATGTAGACATACATTGGTGGTCTGGTCGCACTCAAAACAACATTGCACATGCTTCAAGATGAGATCGACAGAGGTTCCAAGACCACCTGCTCGAATGCCATGGAGGCAAGAGTCTGCTTTCAGTAACACAACATTAAGTAGTTTGGGGACATCATAACATAGTACCAATCTTAGCATTAGTACATGACCAAGAAGCATCAAGTGGATGTCATCGAGTTGGTATTTCCCCAAATCTTGGAGTCGTAGTTTTTTGTCTTGTTAGGCTATCTCTAGCCTATTTTTTCTCACATAGGTACATGTGGAAAATTGTGTTATTGTAAATATGTTGTAAGTGAAATTCCAAGTGTCAATAGTGGAATGTGAGTAGTCACTGTGTAATGTGAAGATTCATGAGGGTAGTCCAAGATTCAAAGGGGAATGTCAAGGGTCACCCCACCCTTTCTTATATATAGAACCTCATAACTCAGAGTACTGGCTTATGGGAGGCAAGCTTTTGGCTAGGCATTGCGTAGAGTAGGCTTGGAGAGTATTGTGATGAGCCTTGGCTTCTCCACAGCGTAGAGCGATTACATCCCTCTAGAGGAGCAGGTGGTGTCAACTGTAATATTCCACTATTGGGGCTAGTGGTTATCAATGGTGTATGTATGGATGGAATTTTCACTTAATAATATAATTGAGCCAACACGTTTTCATGCATATGTTGTTATTGTAGTTCGACTATTTTGGTTAACTTAGAAATGTATGTTATTTCACTTACGCATTTTTGTATGAACTATTTTGTATACGACTGTACGAATCTTGTTGAAGACATGTTTTTGTATTAACTCATCACTTTGTATTGTGGACTATTCCACTTCTAGCCTATGATGTCATTTAGCTCGTGTGTTCCTTTCAGGCTGTGTACTATTACAGGATTCTAAGGGACACACTTCCTTTTCCCCTATGTGTGTTAGAACCCCACTGCATCTCACTTGACTCACCACAAGGTCACACACTTTCTTCCGACAAATTTATCATACTTACCTCTACGTGCTACCACAGTCAAGGCACTACTGTACTAACCACTGTTGGGACTCCTAATCCAAACTGTCTGAGGCCTAGTTGGGACTTCTTATTAGGGAGATCCCCTAACATGTTGGCAGGTCCAACATTGTCAACATTTATGGCGCTAGAAGGAGGGCACTTCAAAGTCTGTTCTGAATCTCTGCACATCATTCATGACTTAAATTACAATCATACCTCTGGCATGTTTTTCTCATGCAGATGATTTCAAAGTTTTGGAGGACGTCCTTGATGACTTGTCATGTTTTAAATATGACGATGAAGGTGAAGTATCCCTGCTAAGGCACAAACTTTCTTTCGTAGGCTTCTGGCACAGGAATGAAGTCCCCTCGAACGACATTTCCTGTGTTTTGTTCACTTATACGTTCGAAATGCGCGTCAAGAAATGTTGTCACACATTTCCCGCGACATCCGTTCACTCCTATGATCACATGCTTGATGAGTTATTTCTTGCTTTATATCATTATGAAGGTAAATCACTCAATAAAAAAAATCTGGAACTAGGGAAAGAACCTAATGAATATATTGCACAATTTTTGGATCACCTCCTGAATATTGCCTTTCAAATCCTCGAAGATGAATTTGATTGGAAATTTCTCAAGGAACGGTTTCAGTATATTCTTCACATATCTGAAAATCCTTAGGAGTTAGACTCATTCGAACCCCTCCCAGCATACCTCAATGTTAGAGTTTCCAAATCTAAGACGGACAAGGTCACTGTCACAGGTGACCCCCCGTACACTCCTCATCAAACAGCTCTAGCTCCGCAAGATGAGGTGGGAGAAGTTGCAAACCCATTTGTTGAACTGTCACCTCCTCCCACCCCACCTACTCTAGATATCTGCGCATATGTGGACTGCGAGCCTGTTGGTTGTCACATGGAATTATTTTCTCAACCTCTATCCTCTCTTTTTGTTGATCCTCCATATTTTGGTGTCTTGTGTTCGTCCATTCTGGACTCCACATGTGATGTTCACGAGGATCAAGTTATCAACAGAGTTGGTGTTGAGCCAACCTGCGCTGTCATTTTTTATGAGTATGTGTGGGAATCTAAAGAATAACTTGTGGTGAAGGATGACCTCCTTCTGTCCGCACCTCGTTCGCTCTATCTTGACATCTTTGTGATCCTACCATTTCTAATTTATCTTATGAAAATTCATTCCCGAATGTTTCCACTTCTGATCATTCACAGGACGCACATGATGTAATTTCATCATTTGATTGCGGTGAGGACAAATCTTCCTTTCTGAATCCACCCAATTTATCGTCTTTTCTTTCTGGAAATTCACAAGGTGAAAAATTATGTTTCCCATCAACCCCTCTATATGATTCACCAGATCATGAGGATGTCAATGTACATCTCAAATTTTCTGTTCGTGGCTGTGATGAGCCTCATCATTAGGTAACTATATGGACCTTAATTCACCTGCTAGCTTAGTCAAATCAACTATTCTCACAATTTATTACATGTTTTGATTATATTTTGTTTAATGAGATGAGTCAAAGTGAGATATTATGCCTAGTGGACTAATGTGCATTGAATGAAGGTTTTTAAGAGAAAACCAGGGAATTTTGGCAAGATTAAGGGCATAAAATTGAATGGGACAAGGAAGAGAGATTGTAGGAGGTAAACCCTCCTCATTTACTCCTCCCTCATTCGAATTTTCCTCCATCAATCACATTAGCTCGGAGTATAAGAAGCCAAGTCATGAAGATCAAAAGGCAGCCCAGCAAGTGACAGTCAAAGAGTTAGTTTATCTCGAGTTTGGGAGGCGAGCCTCCCTAGATTTAAGGAAGTCGTTGGAGACTTTAGTTGTATAAATAAAGAGTCCTAGAGCCTCGTTAGGATTCGAATTTTTGTTGTAAAAACACTAGTTATTTTTGAGCTCCAAACTTGTGGAAGACATTGCTATGTAAATGAGCTTTTTATTGATCCACTACGTTAAATCAGAGGGCTGAAGCTCTTGGGTTAAGGCCCAACCCTAGCAGCAAAGGATCCTCTTCTTGTATTTGTATGCTTAGATTGATTTCATAGATTCATGGTTAAATTGCCCTTAGAAGTATTTCATTGCAAGTAGTGTAGATTTGATTAGTTTGTTCATTAGTTTGCTTCCATTTGTGCTTTACCTCAGCAGTAGTTTAGAAGAGATAAAGGACCATCAAAAAGATGTCAATAGGTGTTTTTACCTCACTTCTTCCTTCAGGGATCATGATTTGAGGAAAGGACTCCTATGCAACCCAAAAAACACAGAATTCTACTTTCTCATAGAATTTAGAGCTATCTGTACTTAAGCAAACATTTGATCAATTTGCAAGAGTAGGACATAGTCATCATTTCTTCCATATTCAGCCTTGTTGCACAAAATATTGTCACCATGAAATTCTGCAATTAGTGTGAGTATATCACCACTCATACTTTCCTCCTTTGCAAGTCTTAAACCTCATTTCTTCATGTCAAGCCTTGAAAAATAAGAGAAAGCCCTTAAAAGTCTCTAAAACTCTGGTTCCGCACTTTCTCTTAGCATCACCTGCAGTCCCACACCTACTGGTCATGTCCCCTACGTACCTGGCTGCTCTTTGCCTATGTAATGGGTGCGGACCCCTGTAAAAGTCAAAAAGGTGCAAGTACATTCTTAAAAACTCACTTTGAGTCATTTCTAGAAGCTTCTAGAGGGAATCTTGAGGTGGCAAGTTTGCTCCTTTAAGGTTCATGCATCCCATACCTTAAGGAGCTAACCCCTTGATGTGAGGAGCTTATCCCTTTGAAGGATGACCCTATCCCTTCATAGGTGGACCTGTAACTTCCTTCCTCTGCACTATAAAATGAGGCATTGGGTTGGTTACTGAAGAGGTTGAAAGCTGAATATTTTTGAGGTGAAATGCTGTTGGAATTTAGTCTTCCTAATTGAGCTTGAGAGGAGAGATTACATACCTTGTTTGATCTCATTGGGAAGAGTGTGAGGCTTGTCAAAGTAGAGGAGATTCCTGCTTGGACCCTGGGAGGAGCTTGTACAACATCAAGGCACCAATGGTTGTAAAGTTCTTCTATTTTCAAAGTTAATATAATCAAGTTTATTTTTCTCAATAAGCTGTGTTTTATGGTTTATTTCATGGATTCCTTGATCACCATGATGAATATGATTTATTATATTAGCTATGCAGGTGTTATTCGATGTGTGCTTGTTTGTGATTGCAGGTTCTCAAAAGGAAACTCGTTCGGACGGTCAAAGCATGGTTGCCACAAACTAGCGTTGGACTTAAGGTAGGGTCTAAAACACCTCTTAGTTTTTATTAATAAATCGATATATTTAGAGAAAGGTAGATTTGTTTGTCCTGCTTGTCGCTAGATATCTGTTGATACTATGGAGATTGGTCTTGTCCGCAAGAACGATTTATCTGGCCGACAAATTGGCGACTCCACTGGGGACTGGAATTTGGTTTTTGCTTTTCCTTTTTCTTTGACCTGAGAAACTTTTTCCTGTTTCTGGTTTTTGCTTGATGTGTGTGGGATTGGGTAGTTTTTAGGATCTGGAGTATATTTTTTTTTTCCAAAATTTTGAAAAGGACCGCACTTTCTTTTACAAGAAAGTGCGGACATCCCCGCACTGTTCCATTAGTGCACAGAGCGGTACCACATCTGGTTATACTAGAAGCCTACGGACCTTGTCAAACTTTTTGAAAAACCCAAAATTCTTTCGTCCAGTTAAGCTTAGGATTTATTTACGCTTTTTAGTCTCTGCCCAGATCTACATGTGTCCTGTCAAAAATTTCTTGTAAGTAAGTTCCATTGGCATTTTGGTTTTAGGTGATTTTCTAGAAGTTTTGCGTGCCTGGATTGATTTTCGCTTGGTCTTTGTAGTGACTCAGAGATTAGAAGCCTAAGAAACCTTAGATTACCCTGGTCTTTTTGGTCTTCTTGATGAGTCTGACTGATTTGTGAAATCTGCCCTTGCTAAGAAATAGATCTTGTTTTCTCTTTGCAAAGCTTTGAACGAACTTGTTTGAAAGTTTTGAATTTCATTTTTATAAAAGAAAACATAGCTGGGTGTTTTTTGATTAATTTGTTATTCTGAATGAATTAATCCTTAGTTTATTGAATAACTAAGTAAAACGTCCTCAAAAATATTTAAAGCTTTTATTTCCATTAGGTTTTTAGAAATTTTTAGATCTCAAGCATAGTTTTTTTATAGTTTTGAGTGTTTTCTAGAAATTGTAGAATCTCTTTTGAAAGAATTTGTTTTTTGTAGTTTTTGAGTGTTGAAAAAGAAAGGGATTTTTTGTGAGCATAATTAGTAGTCTCGTTTTGAGTTTATTGAAAAAGACAAAAAATATTTTCTTTTCATTTATATGTTGAAGGAAAGATTTGTTTTTCAAAGAATTGCATTCTCAACTCTTTCTTTTAGCTAGAAATTCATTGAAGAAAAAGAATTGTTTATCATCTTAGGTGCATTTTTAGTGTTTTTGGAGTCGAGTCTTCACACCATAAAGTTTCATCTCCATTCCTATTGACTTAAGAAACAACCCATAAAAATAACGCTTAAATTAAAATTGATCTAGCAATCTTTTTATTTCTAGGGCTCTTATCACCAATATAGCTTAGGCTAGTATCTTGGAGTAGGGAGTAATTAACTCTCCAAGATAGTTAAAACAAACAAGTAGCTATATCTTGTGGTAGGAAATAAATTCCAATTGTTGCATGTATGCTCTAGGAAGCTCCTCCTAAAGGAGTCAAGCACGAGATCATATCTGAACCAGTGAGGTAATCAATCCTTCCTCATTGGGAACGATAGCAGATATACACGTATTAAAAACGGTAAACCTCAGATTGACCATTGTCGAGGAGCCTGGGGTCACTTGTTGGTAAACCTTGGATTATGTCAAGGAGCCTTCAAGGGGATTGAGCTTTGTTACTCTTCCCTTGCATGTGTATCGGATCGTAGACTGTTCCCCCAGGTATATTTGTTTCTGTTGGTAACCTTAGTGGCCATAATCTATAGGATTCTTTCCTAAGGTGATGGTGGAGGGAAGATCCCACTGTACCTGGAGCAGACGTCGACTAGACTCACTTGGACTCTCTGGGGGGTTCTCTTCACTCGAGACGGTTTTGTGAAGAAACTTGTCCCAGTCTGTTTCATTAAGCAGGCTGTCAAGGTAACTGTTCCAACCGCCCTTTCTGTATTGAATTCTACGACATTGGATTTCATCACCAACTAGTGTTTTTGGTACGGAAAGTTACTGTTTGTGTGTGGTTTGAACTCTTATAATTTTTTAGGCGTGTGATTCAATTGTTTGTTTCTTTAGAGACTTTAGGTGGTTTTATTGAGATTTTCTTTGTTTGCGTGTGAAGTAATTAAAATATTTAATCGTGGCTGAATTACCGAGACAATCATGTAAGCTTCGGGGGCAACCTCCCAAGTATACACCATGCCAGCTTGAAGGGCTACGAGCTCTTGTAACACCTAGTGACAGTAGAGTTGGGTCACCAGAAGCTGGAGAGTCTCCTTTAATTGTTCATCCTGATTATCAAGTTCAAGCAATAGAGTATATTTCTAAACCAATTTCATTTTCCGAAGTTACTGGTAGTATTTCTTCTACTAGTGAATTAGCTGAAGAAGCTGAAATTTCTGAGCCTGAAACTGAACCTGCTGCTACTCCATCCTCAAGATTTGGTTCTCCAACTTCTAGTGGTCCTAGTTCACCCAGGGTAGGAAGGATCATTACCCAAAATCTTCCTTCTGGACTCATTTCTATTGAAGAACTTGTTAGTCCGGAAGAAGATATAACTCTCCCTGAAAATCAACCAACTTTAGAACTTAGGGAGCGTAAATCAATTTTCTACAGTCCACCTAGGGGGGACGCTTGGTACATCTCATTGACCAACTTTTTAGAAAATCTAGGTCTTAGTTTTTCACCACCTCGAATTCCTTTTCATCCAACACCTAGAGGTTATTATCCTCCTTTGAATATGTCGAGACAGTCATCCATGTTTTCTCAATCACCAGAAACATTTTTATATGGTAGTCCTTCTGTTCCTTCTGGGTATCAGTCACTCACTTGTACTTTTTCAAGAGCATCTCCTCAACCCATTGAACATGGGATATCAACTGGTAATAACGTAACTCAACCATTGAGCGTAGAATAAATTCTTGTGATGTCTGGTACTATTCCAAATCCGCAACCTCAAGGTAGTCAGTTACTGCTTGGGGGGCAACCTCAAGGTACTCAATTACCGCCTGGGGGCAACCTCAAGGTAGTCAGTTACTGCCTGGGGGGCAACCTCAAGGATAGTACATACCTTTGGGATAGTACATACCTCAAGGTCAACCCCAGACTCAGTACATACCTCAAGGTCAACCCCATTATAAATATATACCTCAAGGTCAACCCCAGTTTCAGTGCGTGCCTCATGGTTATCAACTTCAAGGTCAGTACCCAACCCAAGGTTTCCAACCACCTTCTGGTCAATCATTCGTACAAGGATCTGGAAATGTACCTTTGAATTATCAGCCCTATGCTCAACCCGATTATGGTCCTCAATATTGTCAACCTTCTATGGGTCCATACCCCGGAATGAACATGGTGTGGGATCCATCTCAATCTCAACAGATTTTGCAACCTAATGTGCAGTTGTCATCTCAATCTGGACAACCTTTGGTTTCTGGTTCAACCCAACAACCTGTCCAGCCTACTATTCAAACGTCTGCACCTAGTGTAGCTCATCAGTCTTGGCCTAGTTCGCCTCGAACTCTGCCTTGAACGACTGTTGCAACTACTGCATCTTCTGTTCAATCTACCCCACCTACTTCTGGAGTATCGACAGCTCCAGTTTCTACTGTTCCTGCATCAACCCCTCAAGAATCTTTACCTCAGTCGGGACCTACAATTTAGACTTCGGTTCAGATGCCTGTAGGGCAACCTGGTCCAATTACGGTTGTCACAAGTCAACCGCAATTCATTTATCAACCATACCAGGGAAAATACCAATTCGGTCCTGCTGTGCAAAGCCCAATTTACCAATATCAACCGTACCCTGGATATACTTATCAGCAACCTCAACAACCCCAGTTTGGTCCGGTTAATCCTGGTTTTCCGAGAGGATACAATATTCCAAATGTGATTCCAATTCCAAGTTATCCTAGATATCCTCCTCCTGGGGCTAGTCTTATGACCCAGGGTTTTCGTGACCCTAACCGTCAGTTACCATTTATTGCAACTTTGGACTTGCCTAATTTGTCGCGCCTTACGAACGATCCAATTAATTATCTTCCGTTTTGGCCGCCAATGCCGAATAAGTTGCCCAGTGATATCCCAAAGTTTGAAGGTAAATCAGGAGAGGATCCGTCAAACCATGTGATGACTTATCACCTCTGGTGTGCATCTAATTCCATTATTGATGATTCAATTCGCTTACGTTTTTTTCAACGCACTCTGATTGGTCTTGCGGCCAAGTGGTACATTGAGTTACCGCGAGCCTCTTTTTATAATTTTAGTTAGTTAGCCACTTCATTCTTAACTCATTTTCAGTTGCGTGTCAGATATGAAAATGGCACGGAATTATTAACTTCATTAAAACAATCAATGTCCACATATATTTCAGATCATATTCATGAATGGCGACATAGACGATGTTTAGTGAAAGTTTTTATTCCAGATCAAGTTTTAGCAGAATGGTTCGTTAAATCATTATTACCTAAAATCACTGAGGATGTAGCTAAGGTAGGATTTGTTACTAAAGAGCAAGTAATTGCTCAAGCTCAGTACCTTGACCTCGTTTATACGCAGTCGGGTACTTTACACGAAAAAATCCCTGACCTTCCGAAACAAAATCAAATAACTCCAACTCCTTCAGGGTCTCATGCCACTGATGGTATGATTGGTTCAGTTAGCACCAAAAGCAAGAAGAAATCTTCAAATAATTCTTCTCCTATTATAACTTTACTAGATTCCCCGATAGGAGACTCTTCCGCTGAAATTCCTGCTGATATTCATGTCGTAGAATCATCTACGGCCAAATCAAAATCCTGTGGTAAAAAGAAAAGGAAAAAGAAAAATAAACAAAACTAAAAAGAGAAATCAGATAAAACTAAATCTACTGACGAGAAATGTAAACCTCGCTATCCTTTTCTCATTTGTGATGAGGAGCATTTTACAAGAGATTGCCCACATTGCGCTGAGGTTACGAAAATCGTCAAAGGTTCTCAAATGCCTGTTGTCTTGAAGGATCCTTTTCCCAGTCAAGATAGTAAGATGATTGGTTCTTCCTCAAATGCCTCAGAAGAACCCATAATTATGATGTCTCATGTCAGGATTGCAACGTGATCGCAAGATTATGGTAGTAAAAGTCCTATCGGTGGTAAGGAAGCAGAATCTTCTAATTCAAACCCATCAACTTCAACTCCTTCCGATTCTGATCCACTACAGATCGAGAAATCTAACCCAGACTTAGTAATAAAACCGCCTGCTAAAGGTATACTTTGGAAGTCAGCTTTCAATCCGCATGCGAGAGTTGCTCAGAATTATAACATTGTTGAAGACTTAGCTATTTCCCCTTCAGCAATGTTGGCTTTGGAGGTGGTGCAATCATGCCGAACACAACATAAATTACTTTTGTCGGCTATAGGAGCTGTTGATATTTAGGATTCAAACCTTATAATCTTTGATTTAGAGAATAGTACACCTCGCCTACCTCATCAGATGGCTTTCCAGATTCCAGTGTTAGTCAAAAACAGACCTTGCTTTAGGACTGTAATTGATGAGGGACCTTCTACGTGTATTATGTCGATCCAGTGTTGGAGATCGCTTGGTTCTCCTACACTCAATCAATCCCTGATGATTCTAAATGATTTTGATGTTTGTGGGTTCCATCCTTTTGGCATTCTACAGGATTTACCTATAGGGGTTGAAGGCAAAACTATTAATCTAGATGTGGAAGTGGTTGATGCCCCTCTAGATTACAACCTTCTTTTGGGTCGCAGCTGGTCTTACGCTATGACTGTTGTTGTTTCATCGATATTTCGGCTTATAAAGTTTCCTCATAATGGAAAGATCATTATAATAGCCCAGCTGACTTATTTTTCATCCAACCTAGCCTCTTCTGAAAGTATCCAACATGTCGGTAAAACAACTATCCCTTAGAAGGATGTTGGGGTAGGATTAGTTAAAGATTCTGGTTTACTAGGAACTTTTTCCTTTCTTCCTCCTAACGTATCGCCTTCTACTGCAACTATTCATATGATTTCATCAAACACTATTGACTTTGATGATCCTTGGATCGTACCTTCCGAGTCTGAGGTGGATTCATTTGGTGATGCGATGCCTTTGAGTCCCTATGAAATTGCATATCATGCTGTACAGTCATTTTTTGACCCTTGTTCAACTGAATTTGATCTAATGAATGTGGTCCATGGAGAATCACTTTCAATATCAACCTCAAATTCAAAAACTTTTTCTGAGCTTGTTCATACTGATGACAATATTCGTGAACTTTTTTCTGTTGATGATTTACCATGGGAAGATCTTCATCATCGATCTTTGTTTTTACCTGAGCTTGATCATTTTGAAAATGATTTTTCATCTATTTTTACTACTGATTATGTCAAAGAACCATAGAATCCATTGCAACATCCTGATTCTAAGTTAAATTTGGGAAATATTTCTCGAATGGTTCCTATTGACATTTCAGTTAAACCAAGAATTATTGAAAACATTCATATAGGTGCTTCCTGTACGGACAATGAACTCCTAAATTATAAAGCCCTATTTCAAGAATTTCGTGACGTGTTTGCCTAGTCATATGAAGAAATACCAGGAATCGATCAATCAATTGTTGTCCATGAAATTAAAACTTACCTGGACGCTAAACCTGTCCTGCAATGTTTGCGTCAGATACATCCGTGAAAAGCTACGCTATTAAAGCTGAAGTTGAGAAATTACTTCGAGCAAGTTTCATTTATCCAATTCCCTTAACGGATTGGGTATCGAATATTGTTCCTGTTAACAAAAAGCAAGGAACGATAAGAATATGTATCGATTATAGGGATATTAATCGAGCTTGTCCTAAAGACAATTATCCAACCCCCTATATCGATAAAATCATTGATGATTGTGCCGGCAGTGAAATTTTCTCCTTTATGGATGGTTTTTCCAGTTACAATCAAATCAACATACTCCCTGCTGATCAACCAAAAACGGCTTTCATTTGTCCATGGGGGATGTTTGCTTACTGCAAATTGCCTTTTGGATTGAAGAACGCCGGAGCACTTTTCAAAGGGCTATGTCTTACACATTTCATGACATCAAGCACATTGTGCAACCATATCTCGATGATTTACCTGCCCATTCATTACGTAGAGTCGATCATCTCACTCATTTACGAGCAATATTTATGAGATGTAGGCATTATCGAATTAGGATGAATCCACAAAAATGTGTTTTCTGTATAGAAACGGGTCGTTTACTGGGATTTGTTGTTTCAAAAGCCGACATTCGTGTCGATCCCTCGAAGGTTGAAGCTATTGTCAAATTGCCTCCTCCTTCAACTCTTCGCCAACTCCAAAGTTTGCAAGGGAAAGAAAACTTTTTACGTCATTTCATTCCTAACTACGCCGAGATAACAAAGGGTTTTACCAGGTTGTTGAAACAAAATACTCCATTCTCTTGGGATGAGATAGCTGACAAATCTTTTGATGCACTTAAACACGCGTTGACCCATGCACCATTATTGCATCCTCCCAACTATAACCAGGATTACTTCTTGTACCTCGCTGCTTCTCATTCCACCATTGGGATGGTTTTAGTTCAGGAAGATGAATTCAACAATGAACATGTGATTTACTATCTTAGTTGAACTTTGAATCCGACTGACCTTAAATATTCACATGTGGAGAAATTGGCCTCGGCAGCTGTTCAAGTTGTCCAAATATTTCGTGATTACATATTACTACGCAAAACTACCGTAATTTTTTACTGTAACCCTATGATCTATATTTTGACCAAACAATTTCTAGGGGGCAAGTATTCCAAATGGATTTTTATCCTGCAGGAATTTGACTTGGAATTTGAAAAATCCAAGGCAAAGAAATCTTTGGTTTTTGCAGAACTGATGTGTGATTTTCCGCATGCTGATACTGAAATTATGGCGAAAGAGCCCATTGCGGATGAATCCTTCTTTCTTATCAGTACTCTTGATCCATGGTATGGTGATATCATTGTTTATCTCCAAACCCAATCTTTTCGGCCTGAAATTTCACGATCTCAGTGATGGAAAATACGTTTCCAATCCCAACAAAACAAAATCATTAGAGATACACTCTATCATTGTGGGGTAGATTCTGTTTTCCGATGTTGTTTAACTCATGAAGAAGCTGAAAAAGTCCTAAATGACTGTCACTCTGGAGCATGTGGGGGTCATATGTTTGGGTATGCCACAGGCCAAAAGATATTGCACGCTGGTTATTTCTGGCCGTCTTTATTTAAGGATTGTATCTATGCGATCCGAAAATGCCACAATTGTCAAATTTTTTATCGAAAGATGCGTGCTCCACCTGCTCCTCTCCACCCTATAATTGCCGTCAGTCCTTTTGCAATGTGGGGTATCGACTTTATTACATGTAACCCTCACTCAGCTGGGGGGCATGCATATATCATCCTTGCGGTAGATTATTTTAATAAGTGGGCTGAGGTGATGCCTACATTTTCGGCAGACGGCAAAACTGCTGCAATTTTCGTTTTCAATCATATAATTACTAGATTCGGTGTTCCTCAAGTGATTATTACCGATCATGGGAGTCATTTTCGAAACATCATGATGACTGAACTAACAGATCAACTTGGCCTGCGTCACGATACTTCTACTCCATATTACCCACAGGCTAATGGTCTGGTTGAAGCTATCAACAAAGTTTTAGCCATTATGATCCGACAAATCATTGGCATTCATAGGTCAAATTGGCATAACATGTTATTTTCATCACTTTGGGCATATCGAACCTCAGTAAAACATCAACTGGTTTCACTCCTTTTCAAGTGGTTTACAGTTTGGAAGCTGTGTTACCCATTGAATGTGAAATTCCGTCATTGCAAATCGCCATAGAATTACTCCCAGCCACTTCCGAAGAGGAGAAACGTTTGTTGTACTTAGCTCAGCTAGATGAGAATCGACGTGATGCTGCATTAGCAATCAAAACTCATGCCAAACGAATTAAAGCTCAATATGGTCAAAATTTTACACCTCGTAATTTTTCGGAAGGAGACCTAGTCTTACTGTACGATCAAGCAAACAATAAGCTAGGGGCTGGAAAATTTGTACCTATGTGGCATGGTCCTTATGTTGTTAAGTGAAAGCTGGAAAAAGGGGCCTATGAATTGGTAGACTTTGACGGTGTCTCTTTGGGTAAACCCAGAAATGGTCTTTATCTGAATAGATATTATGCTAAAATTTAGGTGTGGAGATTTTAGTTAGATTAGTTTCTTTCTAGCTGGTGTGTTTTAGATTAGAAAAGTGTGCCTAGTTTAGAGAGTGTTTTTATCATTATTCCTGCTTATCTTGATTTTACTCTTGATATTACAGATGTCAACGTCTCTTCAAACATACATTAGTTTCACTGATGGTGCTTGTCGTAATACACAGAACATTTCTTCCGCAGCTTGGGTTATCTATTCACCCTCTGATGAGTTGGTATCTATGCATGGGGTAAGCCTTGGTCAAACAATGAACAACATTGCAGAGTATAGTGCAGTGATTGAGTTATTATCTGAATCCATCTCATTCGGGATTCGGAGTTTGATTGTTAGGTTAGATTCTGAACTCATTGTATTGCAACTTAATAGAGTTTATACCATTAGAAATCTAGTGTTATTAAGATTATTTTTGAGAGTTCATCTCTTGGAACGTGAATTTGACTATATTGGATATCAGCATATTCCAAGATATTTAAATACATTAGCAGATGCAATTGCTTCTCGAATGTTAAATAGACATTTGCAATAATCGAACAGTAAAGTTAAAAACATTACATAACATGTTATACAAAATAGCCAGTAATAGTGATATAGCATAGCATAGAAGTGTGTCAAATATACATCGTCTTCGATCATAGGTTGAAAAACACCTTATGATCGGCAAAAATGATAGTACAAAAAGCAAAAATTTCATATGAGTCTACAAAGGCGATCATCCTATCACTGGTGATGATCACGATAAGAAACCATTGCTCGGGCCACCCTACAAAGGAACCTCCTGAAAGGTCCTGGGACTCCAATCACATAGCGTTGTAACCTAAGTGGAATATCATCTATGCTAGTCTCTGGAATATCTGCTGTCAAACGCTCTAGATGATTTTCCAATTCGGTCAGGGTCTCTGTAGATTCGTCCCATGGGGCTGGTACTACTACAGCTGGGTGTCTCCTCTCATAGGGCCAGAGAGCGGCTGGTCGTCGTGGACCCACATCTGCATTTGAAACTTGTATTATCAGTTTTGGACGATTTAAAAACAAAAAAAATTAGTTAAAACTTAGAAAATGTTGAGAATGATTTTACCTGAATCATCCCACTGCTCTCCTGGTGGAAGAGTCATGTCTGGGTCACCACAATAATCCATCCCAGCATATGGAAAATCCTTAATCACGAAAAGTTGGTTCTCCAACCAAAGTACTCAAGCAAAAATCGAACAACCTCTGAACCCTCCTCAGGATGACGGGCCATAACTGCAACCCAACACATTAGCTTAGGCTCTCGGGGAAGTCTAACTCCAATGGAAAGATGCTGTGGGACCAACATCGGGACCCTCTCTATACCAAAGCTCACAACTAGGAAACCCTATCCAAAGTTTTTTAGTTGTCTGTTCTTTGCTCTAGTTAGTTGGCCTTTTACATTCGCCAACACAGCTACAAACCAGTTGAAGATGGTGCCTCGATAACAGTCTACTACAATTTGCATTTGGGATCCGATAGCTACATGCAGTGCTGCGTTTCCGCAAAGTCTGGTGACAGTAAATACAATCACTTTAAGTTCATGATGGGAGATAGTTTTGATATCGATCCCTTTGTCCTTTGTTTGGTCATTACAAAACTCTAGTCGAAGACTATCAACAGACTGGCCACCTAGCCTAGTCCCGAATAGAGATAATCGTTCACCTCTCTTAGGCAAACCAGTCTGGAAATAAATGTCCTCTAGCTCGATTTTGAGCCGGTTGCCACCAATAATGAAACACTGGTCCTGTATATTCCACCTGTCTACCAGCCATTGCAAAAAGTCTACTTGGGCCCTCATGCCAGGTATGGCCTAGAATTTAAAAAGCTCGCATGCTCTCAATGCATCCAATGAGGGTTGATGATTTATTGCAACAAGTTCCACATCTTCGTGCTCTCATTCTCGCCAAATAAGCATTTTGTATGTCCTATATTGCACAAAAGATGTATTAGAACATTTTAGTTCGAAAATTTTGGGGCAGAAATGGAAAAAATTGAAGTTTTAAAACCTATTTCGTTGGGTCCACACCCGCTAGTTGGGGACAATGCGTAGGTCTGCACTCTTCCCAAGCAATAGGTGCCAGACTCTGGCTCTTTCCTTTGTAGGAAAAATTTGGGGTCCGCAAGTTTCGCATGTTGCGCCTGCGGACCCTCGCGAGCAGTTTTTTAAACTAATTTTTCCCTAAAAAATCAAAATGGAAGCCTAAAAACGAAATGCAAACGGTTGAAATGCAAGATAAAGGTGATGTGGATTACCTGGAGCTGATGGTTTTCGATTCCAACAGACGGATTTTCCGCAATCTTCATAGGAAGTTTCTTACCCAAAAGCTCTCTCTTCTCACTCTGAAGTCAAATGGTAAAAATGAATTTACAAAAGCCCTTTTTATAAGCTTTTTTGAATAAATGAATTTTCAATTTGTTTATTTTTCACTTTAAAAAGGTAACTTTTTGATGCATTTTTATTTATTTTAAATAGGTATGAGTAATGTTTGAGTTTTTGTGCAGAATATTGGATTTTTCAGGGAAAATTGATCATTTTCAACAAAAAACATTGGAGTCTTCTTTAAGCTCTTTTCTGACTCATAAAATATGAAAAGATTGCCAAGTTTTTCTTTTTAAGCTCGTTAAGATGGAATTAAAAGGACAGTCCACTTACAACTCTTTTTTGATTGTCAGGCTTTTGTCGTTTCAAGTTCGATATTGGTTATAAAAAGATGTGTCATTGATCGCTTTTTTACTTTTTCAGATCAGAGACACTAATTATGAAAAGTACTCTTTGATTGTAATGGTTAAGCGGTTCTCTCAAGTATTATTTTATACTTTTTCGGGCTTGGGAGACACAAATTTACGAAAAATGACAACCATGGAGTTTTCTTAAGTTTTTCTTCTGACTCCCTAAAATTGAAAAACGTCGAGTTTCTCCTATACTAGACTCGTTAAAATTTGACAGTAAAGGACTTGTTCAATTTTAAAGAGGAAGGAACCACTCCTTCTTAGGGTTCGAATTTTAAACTAAGTTGGAATCATCCAAAGGATGAGCTTATACCCAAGCAAATGTTATCCTCCTCAAGCTTGTCAAAAATGAAGAGGTACTTGCCAGAAATGGTGGGGAAAAAGAGAGAAAAATGAACCTATTTGTTATACTTTGTGTTTTAGAAAAGCATTTAACCACTCTTGAACATGACACTTTTTGTTCACCTGGGTTGGGAAATCCTTTGCCTAACAGTTAATCAGACCATATTGAAAGTCTTCAACTGGTTTCTGGGTATTAGATTTGGGTCAATTGTCACCAAACCATCTGCAATGTCGTTATGTGTTCAAGAGGTCAGTTCGAATAAACCATTCATCTGCAGAATATCTGTCATCCATCTTGACCATCCCTGAGTTAGTCCTTGCCAAATATGTTTCTTCAAACTTGATCTATGATTTCATGTTGTGGGATTGTCTACGACGGATCGCTTTCTATCAACTTCAGCTCATTATCTAGAAAGATGATCTAGAAATCTTCAGTACCTTGGAATCTGCATGCCTCAATGGCAAGTTTCCCACCTTCGACGATAGGTTGCATCATTGACCTTCGATCAAAGGATTCTATGACATGTTCGACATCAGCTCATCTATTCACATTTCATGGATTGTACTGAGTACTTTGAGAGCCATTGACATTACTAGTGGTTTCTCTCACACTTGTTAACAGTTCACATCATTGACTGGTAATCAAGTGGTTTCTACCATGTTCGACTTCGACACATTCATTCACATGGATAGAATCGTACTAGTTTGGGAAGCAGAAATCAAGACCCTGGATCTAGTTTCCACCATCCAGGCTACGAGGAATTTTTTTATTCATTATACAGTGGACTATTCATAAACAGATGGTTGCACCCATACTGTGTCTACATATGTCTATACTTGTGATGTAGTACAAAATCATTCCTATATCAGAGCAGTTTAGTTAGTTTTCTAGTCAGTTTTGATCTGAGTATGGGAATGCCTACCTCAGCGATGATATGTTATTTTGTATTGAATGTTTTTACAGGTTCCAACCAAGGTGTCCACAGGATGATCCTTGAAATGATAAAGTACTTCACTTTTCTTAGATGACAAATGCTACCCTCATCTATTACAGACTTCGCACTTTAGGGGGCAATTTGTTGCACAAAATATTGTCACCATGAAATTCTGCAATCCGTGTGAGTGTATCACCACTCATACTTTCCTCCTTTGCAAGTCTTAAACCTCAGTTATTCATGTCAAGCCTTGAAAAATAAGAGAAAGCCCTTAAAATTCTCTAAAACTCTGGTTCCGCACTTTCTCTTAGCATTATCTGCAGTCCTGCACCTACTGGTCATGTCCCCTGCGTACCTAACCACTCTGTCTCTGTGTAATGGGTGCAGACCCCTGTAAAAGTCAAAAAGGTGCAAGTACATTCTTAAAAACTCACTTTGAGTCATTTCTGGAAGCTTCTAGAGGGAATCTTGAGGTGGCAAGTTTGCTCCTTTAAGGTTCATGCATCCCATACTTTAAGGAGCTAACCCCCTTGATGTGAGGAGCTTATCCCTTTGAAGGAGGAATCTATCCCTTCATAGGTGGACCTATAACTTCATTCCTCTACACTATAAAATGAGGCATTGGGCTGGTTACTGAAGAGGTTGAAAGCTGAATATTTTTGAGGTGAAATGTTGTTGGAATTTAGTCTTCCTAATTGAGCTTGAGAGGAGAGATTACATACCTTGTTTGATCTCATTGGGAAGAGTGTGAGGCTTGTCAAAGTAGAGGAGATTCCTGCTTGGACCCTAGGAGGAGCTTGTACAACATCAAGGCACCAAAGGTTGTAAAGTTCTTCTATTTTCAAAGTTAATACAATCAAGTTTATTTTTCTCAATAAGCTGTGTTTTATGGTTTATTTCATGGATTCCTTGATCACCATGATGAATATGATTTATTATATTAGCTATGAAGGTGTTATTTGATGTGTGCTTGTTTGTGATTGTAGGTTCTCAAAAGGAAACTCGTTCAGACAGTTGAAGAATGGCTGCCACAAACTATCATTGGACTTAATATAGGGTCTAAAACACCTCTTAGTTTTTATTAATAAATCGCAATATATTTAGAGAAAGGTAGATTTTCTTGTCCTACTTGTCACTAGATATCTGTTGATACTAGGGAGATCAGTCTTGTCCGCAAGAATGATTTATCCGGCCGACAAGCCTTACAGTAGATCTCACCAATGATTCCATCTTATGCGGCAAGTTTTCGTCATGCATGAAGTAGAAAACTAGCTCATTAAACTCTGTTTTCCTAGCTTATTGAAATTCTCCTTGTTTACATTATTTTTGGGCAAATATCAATGTTTGATGCAGTGCAGGTGTTTCATAAGTAAAGAGAGATCTCATAGCTAGCAACCTCTTTCAAACTTCATCCATCTATGATCATTCCTTGCATTCACTAAGACCCTCACCAATTTCATCATTTTACGAGGAAATGTCTCCAAGCATGTTGAGAAAATCCAACCATCTCCCAACCTTGGTTTTGAGTTTTGAGTGATCCTAGGCATTTTTACACCTCATTCCATCCACCAACCACCTTCCCTAAGCCTTCCATCACCTTCATCACCCATCATTTTTCTCTCGGCTGTATCCTGTAGAAATACAGGGAATCCTGTAGGTTTTTAGGACATCCTGTAGTGGCTTGTTTTGATGCCGAATTGAGGGAAAAGCCACTAGGAAGCCAGACAAGGTCACCTAAGGGTCTCCCAAACCTTCCAACCATCCACCAACATTCATAAGCCACTTGCCACATCGCCAAAAGAGATTAGCTTTCACACACTTCCATAAATAAAGATAAAAAGAAAAACATATTTATTCTAGTCATTTACATGCACAGTAGTAATGTTTGATGTTTTGAACTTACATGCTTAGGATAGTAGAATTTCATACATGTTAACTTAGCATTCTTGTTGAAGCATAGTCTCTTAGCAGTTAGTTAGGAAATGGTGTGTTTTAGCATTGGATTTTAGTCTTTTTCCTTACTGCAGTAGACAAGCTTTCTCTTAGAGTAGATTTCTCTTTCCCTCATCAGTAATCAAGCTTCTTCTGAATCCATAGAAGTCTGGCTTGAAAAACCCTAGTGGTATCTCACCAGTTGAATAGTGACAAAAGGGAAAAACCATCACTTTTACTTGTGTATACAATGTTGTCACCTCCAAGTTTGTAGAACCCCGGGTTGATAAAGTAAAGTTGTTAGCTCTAGGATTTGCAGCATTCTTGCTGCAATACTAGCGCTCATCACTTTTTGGCGTCATTTCTAAGGAGGTGTCTGAGTAATATGTGATTACTGCTTTCTTTCTTCCATTTCCTATTTCTGATATTCTGCTATTAGTTTCATTTTTGCAAGAGTAATTTAGTTGCTTTCTTTTCCATTCTGCATTCTTTGCTTTCCTTTCCATTTTGCAAGTAAGATTCCATTCAAATAGTTAGTTTTCAGTCAGTTAGTTAATTTTCATTCAGTCTACAATTTCAATTCTGCAATCACTTTCAAAGTTTGAAAAAAAAATCAAAACAAAGAAAAAACATTTTTTTCATGCCTCATAGGAATAGGGATAACTTAGGGAAATTTTTGCCAAATTCCCCCACTGCTTCAAACAACCAACCTTCCCTCTTCTTCGGTGGCTGTGAATTGGAGGAACCCTTAGGTGAGAAACCTGAAATATTTGAAGAACCCACAGGGGAAGAAGAATAAGAAGAAGAACCCATTCCTACTGATCCAATGGTTGAAAATAGAAATGACAAAGGAAATAGGGAAAGATTTGAGGGTGCCTTCCCCATTAGGGAAATAAATGGGGATACTATGATAAAGAATATAAGCCCCTCTACCCTTCCTCATTTCCATGGCCTGACCACAGAAGATCTAGACACTTCCTTATTTGAATTTGTTGTCATATGTCGAACCTATGACTACACCAATGATGAGCAGAAGTTGAAACTATTCCCATCCACTCTCAAGGATTCAGCTTTGCATTGGTTCATGGATTTACCTAGGGATAACATCACCACTTGGGCTCAGATGAAGCAAGCCTTCAACAACAAGTATCGAGACTATTGTAGGTTTAAATACACTAAAGAGGAAATTTTTAGGATGACCTTAGGGCATGATGAATCCCTAGAAAATTATAAAGAAAGATTTCATCTTAGCTACAAAAGGGCCAGGTGCACACTTGACCCTGAGTCACTGAAGCTAGTCCTGCTTAGAGGAGTAAGGGAAGATATTCCAGATACCCTAAACTTGTTAGAAGAAGGGGACATCTACCAATTACCCTATGAGGATATCAAGATTTTCTTTAGAAGCCATTCTAGGGTAGCTAGGAAAAACGGTAGGGGTAGTCAACCTATGGTCAATCCATCCTCCTCCAATGCATCCATCAAGGGTGAAATTGGAAACATGTTGGAATATTTCAAGAGTGAGATGTTGCAAACCCTTTCCCTACAAATGGACACTATTCATATTAAGAGAAAATAGGAGGAAGCAGAGAGAGCCTTAGTCATTTTCTATCATAGATGCACTAGGATGCACCCTAGGAATGAATGTCCATTGAATTTGATTGAAATCTACTCAGTCTGTGAAGAAAATCGCTCCACAGATAAGTGCCCTTCTCTACCTGGACTAAAAGTTGCATATCAAGGAGTTGAAGGGGTAACTGAACAACTCTGCAACATAAACCAAAGGAGACCCCATGGGCCTAGGCCATACCAATAGGGAATGCAAGGGTCATCCCATGCATATTACAACCCCAACCAGACCAAATCCATTCCCTCTTGGGGACCCCTTGCTCATCATTCCTAGTTTACACATCCTCCTTGGTCCTTTGCACCTTAGTATCATTCCCAGCCAACCAGCCAGTCATTTCAACCATATGCTCCACCACAGCCTCAGTGGAATGCACCGCCCCAGGGGTGGAGGTCCCCATACAAAAATGCCTCAGCTTTATTTCCTTCACCACCTACTCAACCACAGATTTTACACTCTACTCCACCTAAACAACCCTAGATGCCTACCTAGCCAAATCCGAACCCAAACAATAGATAGGCACAGCCAGTATACAATGGAGAGACATCCTATCCAGCTTATGCTATGGAAATTCAGGAAATCAACCTGACATCTGGGAGAGTACTCCCGAACAACTAACCTCTACCTCCACCTAGGTAGGTTGAGGAAGAAAGAGAGGAAAGTATGCCTAAATTAAATCCACCACCCTTTTCTGAGAGATTAACCCAACCACTCCAGCCTACCCTAGAAGAGACTAAACTTCTGGGAGAATTAAAAAATATATGTGTCGAAATTCCACTTCTCCAAGATATAAAATATGTGCTTATTTACAACAATTTGATTAAGTATAAATGCTTCAATCATCCAGGGAGGTGAAGAAGAGATTCCCCTACAATTAATGTCATGACAGCTTTCTGACTTAATGCTTGGGCAGGTAATTTGTCCGAAGTATTTGGACCCTGGAAGCCCTGTAGTAAATGTGCACATCAATGGCACCATTGTCCCACACACTTTGATTTATCTTGGGGCTACCATTAATGTGATGACCAAGGACACCATGCTCAAGATCAACCTCCAGGGTTCATTGAGAAAGACCACAACAGTCCTACAACTTGCAGACCGCTCCATAGTGACCCCTGAGGGGATTGTGGAGGATGTGATGGTCTCCATTGACTCTTGGGAATACCCTGCATATTTCCTAGTTCTCCAGCCTAAGGCCAAGCTTACTGGTTACCCTCTCATCCTTGGGAGGCCCTGGCTAGCCACTGCCGATGCCTACATTAGCTGCAGGGTTGGAAATATGACTATCAAGAATGGGCATATGTCCAAGAAATTAGTCCTATATCCTCTTGCTTAGCCATCTCTAGAACATGACTTACCTTTATGGTTGGAAGAGGAGGAAGAAGATGAAGTTTATTCTGCCCAACTCTATACCTTAGAAACAACCATGGGAGGGGGACAACCAAATGAAGATGATTTGATTGAACACATACTCCAAAGTCCAACTCCCAGTACATTGTCCTTAGAAGAAGTAGTAAAGGAAACCTAGAACAACCATCAGATTGATCTATGCTTAGCCGATTCCAACCTTATCTGTGTCAAAACCATAGAATTCGACCCTGAGAGAACTTTGAAAATAAACCCATGTCTTTTTGTTCACCAAGAAGAAAAGTTGTGCAACATGCTAAAGGAACACCTAGATGCCTTTGCTTGGAGTTACAAAGAAATGGAGGGAGTTCACCCCTCGGTGTGTACTCACCACATTTATATCAAAGAAGGTTTCAAACCATTCTGGCAACCCCAAAGGAGGATGAATCCAACTCTCAAAGATATAGTCAAAGAAGAACTGAAAAAGCTGCTAGATGCAGGATCCATTTACCCTATCTCTGATAGTGAGTGGGTATCTCCTTTGGTGTTGGTTCCAAAGAAAAATGGTAAGTGGAGGATTTTTGTTGATTACAGATATTTAAACAAAGCCACAAAGAAGGACCATTTCCCTCGACCTTTCATCGACCAAGTGCTAGATGGCCTAGCATGGAAAACGTTTTTCTCATTCCTAGATGGATTCAGTGGGTACAATCAAATCCAGATCAGCCTAGAAGACCAAGATAAAACCACCTTCACTTGTCCTTGGGGTACTTTTGCCTATAGGGTCCTTCCTTTTGGCCTGTGCAATGCTCCTGCCACTTTCCAAAGAGTATCCTTGAGTATCTTTGCCAAGTTAGTCCATGATGAAGTAGAGATTTATATGAATGATTTTACACCTTATGGATGTGATTTCCAAGAGGCTTTGTCCAACTTAGGTAAGGTGCTCAACAAATGTGTTGAAATGAACCTATCTCTTAGTCCCGAAAAATGTGAGTTCTTGATAACTATAGGGACTGTACTAGGTTATTCAATATCCCAGCAAGGACTGTAGGTGGACCCAAACAAAATAGCTATCATCCAAAGGGTCCCACATCTGCAAAAGTAGAAAGATGTCAGAATTTTCCTATGGTTAGTTGGATACTATCGAAGGTTTATAAAAGACTTCAGCAAGCTAGCTTCTCCTTTATTTGGGTTGTTGGCCAAAGACTCTGAGTTTGTATGGTCAAAAGTCTGTCAAGAGGCCCTGGACACCCTGAAGGAAAAGTTAACCACTGCATCGATTCTCCGAGGCCCAAATTGGGCCCTTCCTTTTCATATACATGTTGATGCCTCACACAATACCATAGGAGTATCTCTAGGCTAGATAGATGAAAAATTGCCTTATGCCATTTACTTTATCAGTAAGAATATGTCAAAGGCTGAACTTAACTACATAGTGACCGAAAAGGAGCTCCTGGCTATTGTGCATTCATTGAAAAAATTTAGGCATTACATTACAGGCTATCAAACATTTGTACATACTGACTATGATGCAATCAAATATTTAATGAATAAACCTGATGTGAATGCCCGATTATTAAATGGTTACTTTTATTACAACAGTTTGATTTAACCATTATTGATAAGCCTGACAAGGAAAATTTTGTTGCGGGATTTTTGTCCAAATTAGCTTTGCCTGTAGGTGAGGAAGGAATGGTTGATGATCAGTTATTGGATGAACACTTATTCACCATTTCAGTTCTCTCTCCATGGTTTGATGACATAGTAAAATATTTGGTATCTGCACAATTCCCACCGAATTTGTCCTCCAAAGATAAAATCAAAATTGTGAGGAAGAGCGCCCCATTCACTTGGATTGGGTTCAACCTCTTCAAACTAGGCCCGGATCAAATTCTAAGAAGATGTGTCAGGGAGGAAGAAGTCTTTGACATCCTTCTGACCTGTCATGATGGGCCTTGAGGAGGTCACTTTGTAGCAAAGAGGACAACATTCAAGGTGTTGCAAGTTGGTTATTATTGGCCCACTCTTCATCAAGATGTGAAAAGATATACTAGTTAGTGTGTTCGGTGCCAAAGGATGGGAAAGCCTACTCCAGAGGATGAAATTCCTCTACAACCTCAAGTGACTTTCGCACCATTTGACAAGTGGGGCATGGATTTAATTGGATGTATTGACTACATCATTGTGTGCATTGACTATATGACTAAGTGGGTTGAATCCAAGGCAATCAAGGTAGCAAAAGAGGAGAAGGTGGCTAAGTTCTTAGGGGAAAATTATTTTACAAGTTTGGGTACCCTAGAGAACTGGTCACTGATCAAGGTAGCTAGTTTACATCCAACATGTTTGAAGACTTGTTAAGACAGCACAAGATCAAGAATAGGACCTCCACTCCCTATCACCCATAAGCTAATGGGAAAGTGGAGGTGACCAACAGAGAGCTGGAGGGCATCCTAACCAAAGTGGTTAGCAGCAACAAAAAACATTGGGTAGATAGACTAGTTGAGGCCACCTGGGCCTACAATACCACCACTAGATTCACACCCTATGAGTTGGTCTATGGGAAAAAGGCCTTGTTGTCCATTGAATTTTAGTACAATACATTGAGGATGGTAGCCCAACTAGATCTAGATCTTAGAAGTGCACAAAAAGAGAGATTTCTCTAGTTGAATGGGTTAGATGAGTTCATAATGCAAGCCCTCCTACACATAGAGGTAACTCAAATTCAGAGGAAGATCTGGCATGACAAGAAAATCAAGGAAAAGAAATTCAAGAAGGCGATTGGACTTTGTTATATGATTCCAGATATAAAGACTTTAAGGGCAAGTTAAGGACTATATGGCTAGGTGTTACCGGGAAATCTAGTGTCTATTCAGAACTGCTAGTCCCACTAAGATGAGTAGATATCTTAGAAAAAAACATATTAAAGTCACTTGTTTTTTCCTTTACGAGAGAGAGATGAGAAAGAAGCAGAGAGTACCAACCTCAGTCTTCCACTTGGCCCCTTGCTTGTTTCCTTTCCCCTTTGACAGAATCTCGCCACTGCTTCCATACTTGTCCAGCTTCAGAGAGCACCTGTAGATTCACAGCAGCATAATACCATCAAAGCATAGAGATCTTTCACTGTAAACAATATAGGATCATATATATATTGACCATACAAATGCATATAACAAACACAGTATTCAGAGATACACAAGAATATGGAGGAAAACTCAAATAGCTTTATTAGTAAAAGTCATAGAAGAGAGGATTACAACCACTTGGTCTGACCCAGTGTCATCCTCCCAGCTTGAAAGCCCTCTTCACCTCACACAAATAAAGATCACCCAACAATGTCTTCAAAGAGAAACCAGCAACACCTCTTTGCAAATTACCCAATTCCAACCTTTGGATCTCTTGGATGAGGGATCCATTTATAAATATTTGCAGGCGGGTGAGTCAGCTTCTGGGATTTTGATTAGTGTCATATCTCTGATAGTTCTTGGTTCCACATGGATATTTTAGATCTCTTACTCATCCATGGGCGAACTCAGAGAGGCAAGTGTCAAATGAGAAACTTCTAGAAGATTCTCTGGGTTTCCACCTAGCAAAATGCTTGTGCCATTTGTCTGCTCTCGCTCATCGCACTCTATAAAAGGGCTTTCCAGTATGCATCGCACTTTTTGCATGTGGCAGGTGAGATGCATCGCACCTTTAGCACTAGGCAGTCTGTATGGTCCTTCTTTGACCAGTTCTGAGTAGCTTTTCATGGAGAACTTTTGGGAGATGATGTAATTAGCTGACCTTGCTCCTTTAGGGTATGAAACAACACTTTTAGAGACTTAGAAGCCCTTGGTTTATGGACATATGTGATTGGGGTTGTAGTGCCCAAATATGTCTATAAAAATTGCCCCCTAAAGCATGAGGTCGCAAATCTTTTGATGTCGAGTGAAATGCTTTATAATAAGGATCCGAGGTTTTTCACACTGGAAGGTGACCTGTAATAAGATACAATACAATACATTATCTTCATAATATTTTCATGATCTAGCTGAGGCGGGCATTCCCATGCTCAGCTTGATAAATTCATTTTCATGTACATAGGACAGACAACCGTCTGTGTCCAGACTACTGATTCTGGCAGAGCCATCATCCCTTAGTTTGGATGATTACCTGTGCAGCAATGGTGTACATTTGATGCCTTTATTTTCCTGATTATATCGTAGCCAGGATGGATGAAACTAGATCCGGGGTCTTCAAAACTCATCCAATCTTTGCCTTAAGTACAAGTCGATCCATGTGAAAAGATGTTCTGATGTCGAACATGGAAAGACATCGCTTGATTACCAGTCAATGATGTAAACTGTTAACAGGCGCGAGAGGAATCACCGATGATGATGATGACCCTCAAGGTACTGCAGTGCAATTCACGTGGTGTGAATACATAGGTTGATGTCGAAGACCACGTAAAATCTTTCGGTCGAAGGCCATTAGTGTAAACCTGTCGCCGGAAGTGAGAAACTTGCCATTGAGGCATGCAAGCTTCAAAGTACTGGAACGGTTGTCCCTAGGTTGGCTTCTTGGATAATGAGATGATGTCGACAAGAAGAAACCCGTCATAGGAAGGGATTAATGGATACCACATCTATGACACGGAACGGAGCAAATGATTTTGTAGAGGTGAAAACGATCTGATGATACAAGGTTCAGGGTGGCGGTCATGAAAGAATGAAGTGTGAAGGTATTGTAGTAGATGAGACACAAGTTGGGTAGGTGAATTCTCTGAGCGACTTCTCTTGAACATATTGGTGACACTGAAATGCATTGGTAGCGTTAACCCCAAAAGTGGATGGTACGGTGGACCAATGGTGATATGACCGGTGAACGAAATAACCCAACTCGACTCAATCATGGTGATGGAGTGAAAGTGTCATGTTCAAGAGTGACCTGCTACCAATAAAGTTTCTTCAAGTTTTCTTCCCAATTTTCCCTAGTCATTTCTGACCAGTACCTCTTTATTTTTGTCAATCTTGAGGAGGATAACATATGCTTATTCTATAATTTGCCCTTCGAGCAAACCTGTCACTATGTTTTAACGAGCCTAGCGACAGTGAAACTCGCTCTTGTCTGAATGGACAAGTTTGTCACTATTGTTTTAACGAGTTTAACGACAAGGATAACTCAGTCCTTTTCAATTTTAGAGAGTCTCAAAAGAGACAGAAAGAAGACACCAATATTCCTTTTTCGTATTATAATCCCTTAAGTTCGAAAAAGTATAAAACAATGCGAAAGGGATGAATTTTCATTAGTTTTAACGAGCCGAACAAGACAAATGCTTGATCTTTTTGTGTAATAATCCCTCAAGTCCAAAAATATTAAAATCTAGAGGAGGGATAGCACTTCCAATCACTTTAACGAGCTGGAGAGGCCAATTTCTCGGAAATCTTTTCATATTTTACGAATCAGATGAAAAGAGCTTAAAGGAGACTCATTTTTGAGGAACGAGTGATGTTTTTAGGTAGCAGCTGGTCCCAGGTAAGGTTTGGAACTTTCCAATCACGACAATGTAAAAAGGTGGCTAATAGGATCACTCACCGCAACTATTCCTCAAAAGGGGTAAACAATCAAATGGAGGTGAATGATCGGCAAAAACAGAGTGGAGGTGATGGTAAGAACACGACCAAGGCTTAAAAGTTGATGATAATGCATTCACGATGGTTATTTACCGGAGGTGGGTTCATTTTTTAATGAGCTTAAACTCTGGTGGAACACATGCTCATTGCTAGGTTTAATTTTCAACGAGCTTGAACTTTGCGTAAACCTGCTCGTGCCAGTCGTATAATAAGGATGTCTCATCGATAGGTTCATTTTTAGGGAGCTTGCACCATTTGAAATTATGCTTCAACTCCTTTCATTATGTAAGCTAGGAACGACCAATCCTACGAGTTTAAAGGGTTAAGAACCTACATACTAAGAAAATAAATGGTCGTTTTTTACTTTCACGTAAAAAGTTTGCATGCCCCCAGGTATAGCGAAGTAGAGTTTCCAAGGTTACCCCTCAATTTGCAGACAAAACACTTATTTTATCGGGAAAGGCCTACCTTTCCAGGTTACCCTTCAATTTGTAGACAAAACATTTGTTCTATCAAGAAAGGCCTACCTTCTAACAGAGGTATCTTATTCTAGTCTAATCCCATTTTCATAAATGGATGGTTGTGTCTGACTAGTCATATATCCTCTGCGGAAACCTACCCTATACCTGAAGTTTTCCTGCCGAAGCAGGCCAGGGTGCATGCCCCCTGGGTTTCAGTATTGACCACTAAATCACTTGCGCTCATCAGGTGGACGAACTGGAGATTGATGAGACATTCCTTGTGAAAAAAGACCTATTACGGATGGCATTTGACTATTAGCTATGTGTGAACCGGGAAATGAAAGTTGGTCTACGAGTTGGACCACTCTGCCTTCATGCGGAAAACACATTACTCGAAAGAGTGAGGAGATGATAGCTCCCATGCTATAAATGTAGTCACGCCCAAGGAGTAGATTGTAATATAAAGGTACTTGGACTACCATTACGTTCAAATAAAAGGTTTTCCTTCTCAAAGTTATAGGCAAATTTGGAAGGATCCCTAACGGTCGACTGGTTCCTTTATCGAAGCCTGTCAGATATCGCATCTCAAGAAAAAGCGATGGCGAACCAAGCGCTTTCCAAGTAGTTGAGGAAAGGATATTCACAGAAGCCCCTTCATCTATGAGGGTACCAACCATGACCATTTTGTAAGTTTTCACTATGATTCGAAATGGTACATTAGATGGTAAACGGGGTCTTCCTAGGAGATTCCAATCGACTGAAATGACTAGGTTGCTTGGAGGTGGGACCGAATAAACGGCCGAATACAACTCTAATGAATTTCCTTCCTGCGGTAAAGGAATGGGCAGATTTCCCCCATGTTCATCGGAGTCTGTGTTTACGAAAAGAATTTGAACAGTGTTGTTCTCATTCTCTTTGGTGACTGTATCATCTGAAGGTAAATCTTCTGAAGTCAAGATTGGGTCAACTGTTGTCTTGACCTGTTGACTTTGGTCCAATGTGGACTCAGAGGGTTTATCTTCAATGATAGGTGCTTCGACCTATTATCACTCAGGTTTTCCTTAAGCTCGTGAAAGGATACGACCGAGGTACCACAAACCAATCTTTGGACTGCAGGTTCTAGCCCACCTGCAATCAGAGAGGGCTCTCTCTTTCTGATTTAGCTTTGTTGAAGATGATTTTAGGCTAGTTATTGAGTTCAAGGGGTTTTTTTTTATTTTGGTGGGAAGATTGATGCTTTCAAGTAGAGAGGCAAAACATAGTGTGATAAGTTTCAAACCATTGGGCATGGAGTCATGGAGTAAGACTGCTGGTGCGTTTTCTTGGTCACAAGAGAGGAAAATGGAGCAAGACAGCTGCATATGAAACAATCATTCAGGGTAAAGAGGTGGATTGAAAGGCTAAGGGATGAGAGGCAATTAAGAATCTCTCATTCAGGTTATCAAGGGGAAGATAAATGAGCTCTATCTAGGAGCAGCTAAGAATTCCTAGATAACAGTCATTCATATGTGAAATAGATCAAACATGAGCCATAAAGGAATTCATATTTATGCCTAAATCAAGAGGAAAAACATTAAGAAGCCATAGAAACTGAGCATAGAATGCAGCTAAGCAAATTCTAAACCAATCCTTCGTTCTGCAACTTGAGCATATATGAAATTGAAATAACAGAGGTGAGGAACACTTATTGATTCATATTGCAGCACAAGAATTCCAAATTCATCCTTCAGAAACCATTAACAACACATCAAACAGTCCATTCTCCAAGCTTTTAGCAATCTTTGATTAAGAAAAGCATATCAGATATCCAGTGCGAGTCTCTCATGAGGATTATCAACCAACCAACCCTTTAAACAGTGAATTAGGGTTGTTTATATAAGCAAAATATCTACACTAATCAGATCTCAGACAGATCTGCTATAATAAATGTCCTAAACCTAACACATGTCTGAAATAAATGCGGGAAAATATCCTCGAGTTGCGCTGGGTGCAGCTGTAACAAAAAGGAATTAATGTATTGCCTTTATGGCTCTGTGCTGATCACTTAGCCATAACTGTGCTTTGGGTTTTGATCCATTGTTGTTCGGTGGCTTTAAATGCTTTTAACTGTGATGGGAGAGCCTTGATTAGAGCTCCACCATTTTCTTTGACTTTGTTGGAGGTCATTTAATGTTCACCTGTATTGGGAATAAAAGTTTTCATTAATAACATTCGACTGATACTCTTTGCCACTTCCTCTGGTACGCTTTGGCACTGAACTTGGCCTCTTTAACGTCTTCTGAGTGCTTTAGATTGTTATCACTTAGCCATAATTGTGCTTTGGGTTTTGATCCATTGCTGTTCGGTGGCTTTAAATGCTTTTAACTGTGATGGGAGAGCCTTGATTAGAGCTCCACCATTTACTTTGACTTTGTTGGAGGTCATTTAATGTTCACCTGTATTGGGAATAAAAGTTTTCATTAAAAACATTCGACTGATACTCTTTGCCGCTTCCTCTGGTATGCTTTGGCGCTGAACCTGGCCTCTTTAACGTCTTCTTAGTGCTTTAGACTGTCTCATCGACCTTTTACGTCTGTTGTTCGGTCCTCCGTTGCTTTAAAAACTGTGTTTGCCCCTTTCTGAATGTTGTGCGAAGAAATTCCGGTCATTTTGCGCCTTTCGGGCCTGCTGGAGGCTGATCCATGAAGGGTTTTCCATTTTGGCCTATTTCCCGTAGCCATGCGCGATTAGCGCTAGGCGCTAATCGCGCATGAAAAACTGCCTCAGATTTTGATTTCGGGCTTCCTAGGCTGCGATTTGCGCCTTTCGCGCTTTTTGACGATGATGTCAGCATGACGTCAGCGGTGGGTCCCAGTACGGCGGTGACATGGCAGGATGACATCAGCAGGGTGACGTCAGAAGTACGGTGGGTGACGTGTCAGTACGGTGGAGGAGGTGACGTGTCAGGTGACATGGCAAGGACATGGCGGCAGGAGGCCAACGCGGGATGGTGACGTCAGCTTGACGTGGCGCCGACGCAGGATGGGGGAAGGCAGTATCTGGTTTCGGGCGCACCGCCTTTGAGTAGAAGTGGTTTTGGCAGAGGGGGCTCCACCACAGTCGAGAGGGTGACGCGTGGCGGGAGTATGACGGGAAAACCGCCCATCTCCCAGGCGCTAACCATCGACGGCTTCGGAGATGACAAGACCCGCCCACCGTTGATCTGTGGTGCGCCAGATCTGACGGCCGACGGAATAGACAAGGCGGCGGAGGGTTAGGGACGGGGCCCGCGTGAATATTCGAATAATTTATACAATGTCGCGGGGGGTTTAGACTTTGGTTTAGTGGGTTTTTTGCGGGTTTGCGCGCCGGGGGTAAAATTTAATGTTTGTTCAAACATTTCAACACTAAACTTTAAACAATAAGCGGGAGAGGGTGAGAATAATGAAATGTTATGGGTTAAAGGGTGAGGGAAAAGGTTATTAACTTAACCGAATGTCAAGTCAATCCCAGGGTTAGGACGCGGAAGGGTAATGCTAAATCCCAGATGAACTCGGCATTTCCCAAACTGATATTTATAGGGCTATAGTGCCAGGGGATGGGAATATGTACATAGGGGGATTTATTAACATATTTTTAGTAGGGGAAGGGGAGATAGATAGGGAGCTACATAGTAAAATTAGCAGTTGATATGAAGTGATAAGAAAGTGCTAAGTATGTGAATCTTAGGCTACATAGGGGGAAAATGATTCATAGAGGAAGTATGAACATTCCTTGAGTAAAGCAAATCTTTACCAAGGCAAATGATATGAAAAAATGATGAAGCTAAGAGGTATCAAACAGATCTTGACCTCTTCAGGAAATTAGTGAGTGATTTGGGGAATGAGAAGAAAGGGGAGTTAGCCATGCCTCGCTTGAGCTCCTCCAAATGAAAACTACCTTGTACCTATGATCTGAAGTACAATATCACTTTGAAACACAAAATTGATCATAGATCAACATTCTGCAACCTCAAAACTACCTACCCAACCTACTTACCTAGCATTTTTTCTTATTTTTTGGTTTGGGTGCACTTAGACTTGCAGACCCTGCTTTACCATTTTTATTTTGACTGCCTTCCTATCTAAATCTACACTTATTTCTTCCAAGGGCCCAGATTAAGTAGTTGGGCTCCTTTGTTTCTCTACCTATCTACAAATCTGCCAAGATT
The DNA here is from genome assembly GCA_031772625.1 of Pinus tabuliformis. Classification (NCBI taxonomy): domain Eukaryota; kingdom Viridiplantae; phylum Streptophyta; class Pinopsida; order Pinales; family Pinaceae; genus Pinus; species Pinus tabuliformis. Next base: position 1,558,101,229 of record CM062820.1, read on the forward strand.
AAGCTGTTTGGACAAATATTCATTCTCTATATTCTAAAACAAGAAATTGAAACCTAGGGAAACCAAGATTAGGCTGTTTGGAGTTCCCTTAACAGAAAATTCTTCAAAAATGGTTAACTCATCAAAATTTGGAATACAGTAGTGGAATTTAGACTGGCACACTTTCATGGTCTCTTTTTTGACCTCTTTCTAGAAATATGGAGCATTGCAGCATGCAAAGTATGACATATTTGGCATGTAAAACTGTCAATCATGAAAGATGAACACCTGTTGCAACAGGAGGCTAACAGTGGCTCCACTCGGGGATGGCTTTTCCTTGTGAAAATCCAAGAACAGCAGGTCAAACTGCCTTGATTTTCTATTGTTGTTGTGGATTGAAAAACTTCTTTATGCTGGCTGCTAAAAGTGTGAAACTTGGAAATATAAACAGCCCTCTACTCAACTGAATTGTTATGAAAAGTGAAGCACTGCCTGCTTTCTTCTGCGTGCTTGATATTATATACAATGTTGCTTGAGCATTGCCTTTGAAATAGATCCAAAACATAGAACAGAACTGATGTATTTCCTTAGGCTCTGATCTGGAAACAGTTACTGATGTGAAACTAAAAAAAAAACTCCTCTCTTATTGATACTGTTTGACTGAAGACTGCAAGCTGCAAACAGTTTCTTTTTACCATGAATTTATGTGATATGACAGCGCTACTCTTGCTGTTTTGCTGAGATTAATGCAGAGACAGAGCTTTAAAAATGGAATACTGGCATTGGCTGTGTCTTCACAAACTTTGTTGCTGCTCCTCTAACACTCAGACTGCTTATAAAAAATAAAAACAAAGTGCTGATATATACAAATATCGATGTACAAAGAGATATATACAGAGCTGCATTATATCCCTTAAAAGGGATCATGGTAATGTTTTAACATTCGGCCATTTACAGGGCCTTCTTCAGCCGTTCTGCCCTCTACAGATTTGAGAAAATATGTGTTATTTCCCTGAACAACAGAAATAACGAATGTCCCTTTCCATAAAAAATCAAATTTTGCATGTTTTCCCTTGTCTTCTCTTCGTGAATCCCACCTTATAACTTTGTTGCCAACACATAAATCTTCCGCCTTAGCTCTTTTATCAAACATCTTTTTGAGCTTCTCTTGCAAAATCTGAGCTCTGTCATAAACTTGCTCTCTGGTTTGTTGAAGATGAATGGTATGATTGATTCTTCGTTGAATGTCATTTGGTTAAGCCTGAATCTCCTGTAATAGTTTGATAGTAGGGATGCACAAGGATGAAGGAAGTCTGGCCTCCATGCCATATACTAGCTCATAAGGGCTCATCCCAATGGATTTCTTTGTTGAAAGTTTGTCTGCCCATAGGGCATTTGTGAGCTTTCTATGCCGGTTCTTCTTGTTTTCTTCTAGCACTTTCTTTATGATATTAATCAGGCTCTTATTAGATGACTCAGCCAAGCCATTACCTTGGGGGTAATAGGCTGTGGAATGCCCCAAGGTGATGTGAAATTTATGGCAAAAATTGGTCATCCTTTTGGATTTGAAAGCAGCGGCGTTGTCAGTAATGATCTTCTCAGGGCAGCCAAATCTAGAAAGGATGTTGCACTCAAGGAACTGGATAATGATGGAGTCATTGGCCTGTCTGCATGGGATGGCTTCAACCCACTTGGTGAAATAGTCAGTGGCTGTTAGAATCCACTTGTGTTGGGTTGAGAAGGAGGGATGGATTTCTCCAATGAAGTCAAGACCCCATTGTTGAAAAGGCTTTTCAGTTGAGATGGGTTTAAGGGGCAGGGGCAACAGCTTTCTTTTGCCCTCAAATATTTGGCATTTGTGACATGAAATGGAAAATTTCTTTACATCCCCAAAAAGAGAGGGCCAATAGAAACCGGCCCTTAGAATTTTATCAGTTGTGGACTTCCAATATAGATGCCCTCCACAGTCACCTGCATGGAATTCTTTCATGACATTGTTAGTTTCATTCATGGTTAAACAATTAAGCAATATACCTTCATGATTTTTCCAAAATAAAGCACCATCTATGACACAAAACTTTGAAGCCTTCATTCTTAAAAATCTTTTCTTAGTTCTGGACAATCCTGGGGGAGCAAACAGGTTTAACAATACAAAGCATATATCAGCATACCATGGGGATTGCAAAAAGGTTTCACTGATCTGTGGAGTCGCCAGCTCCTGTTCATTGTCCAATTGGTTAATGTCTAAGGCTTGAAAGTTTGTTTCGGACATCAGTTTGGCTAAACCTTGTCCCTTTATCAGTTTGGTTGGTTTTATTTCTATGTCATACTCAAGGATGTTAGCAATCCACTTGCCTCTTTTGCCCTCTAACCCCTCTTGGGTTAATATGTCTTTTACAACAGCGTTTGGCACATAAGCAATCACATGTGAATATAAAATGTAGACTCGGAAATCTTTGATTGCTTTGACCAGGGCATAGGCCTGCTTCTCCATGATTGGGTACTTCAAAGGGGCATCTCTTAAGGCTCGGCTGAAAAATGCAATTGGCATTTCAGCTCCCTAATCATCCTTTTGCAAAAGGACAACAGCTATGGAGTGCTCCGATGCAAATGAAAATATGATGAAATCTTTGTCAAATTGTGGACTGGTGAGGACATGAGCTTGTGTTAAGGCAATTTTGATGCTCTCAAAGGCTTGCTTGGTCTCAAGAGACCATTTTACCTTAGCATCCTTTTTTAACATGTTACTTAACAGTCGTATCAGTTCAGCTAGATTTGGAATAAATCTTCTTAGGAAGTTGATTTTTCCAAGGAATGCTTGTAACTCTTTTATGTTTCTTGGATATGGGATTTGGAGGATGGCTTGGATTCTTTCAGGATCAATTCAAATCCCATCCTTTGATATGATATGGCCAAGGAGTTTGCCTTCTTCAAGGCCGAAGAGGGATTTCTTGGGGTTCAAGGAAATGCCATATTTCCTACATGTCATGAATATTTGCCTCAAATGTTTTAGGTGCTCTTGATCAGATTTGGAGAAGGGGGTTAAGTCATCAAGGTAAACAACTAGGAAATCATGTATTTCCTTGGCAAATGAAATATCCATTTCCCTTTGAAAGGTAGCACTAGCTTTTTTAAGTCCGAAAGGCATCTTCACATACTTAAATGTTCCCCATGGTGTGGTAAAGGCTGTCTTGTCTTGGTCATCCGGGTGAACTAGTATTTGATTAAAACCTGAAAAGCCATCTAGCAAAGAGATTCTAGATGAACCCGCTACTCTTTGTAGGATGTGGTCCATTTTTGGCAAGGGGTAGTGGTCTTTTAGGGAGACTTGATTTAAATTTCTTGGGTCTACACACAACCTAATCGCACCTGTCTTCTTTCTTGTAGGAACAAGATTGGATACCCATTCCGAAAATCTGATGAGTGCTACGATACCTGCTTCAAACATTCTTTTCACTTCCTTTTCAATCAAAGGGAGAAGCATAGGATTGATTCTCCTCAGTTTCTGTTTGAAGGGCTTTTGGTTTGGTTTTAAAGGAATGGTGTGTTGGATCACTGAGGTGTCATAGGACTTCAAGTCCTCATAACTCCAAGCAAATATATCTTGGAATTCTTTGAACAAATCAACATATTTGGGCTTCTGATCAAGTGGCAAAGATTGAGATAGTTTGATCATTTTGGGCTTCTCTGCTGTCCCAATGTTGTGTTCTTCTATAGCAGCGTTCAATGGTTGCATTTTTGGTTTTTTGGGAACATCATTTGCATCAAACATATCTTCCAATGGAGTGAGGCCGACAGGGAGAAAGTTATCTTTCAGATCAACGATCTCGGCCTCTGTTTCTGTTATTTCCTCCAAATGCATTTGTCTCAGCTCTTCTATGTTGGTTTTGTCAAAAACGGTTGGGTTCAGGATTTGTTTGGCTATTACAGCTGTTACAGCCTGCTGATTTTCATTTGTTTGTTGTTGTTCATCCATCATAGCATCCATGTCAATGGTAATATTTGAAAACTCATGCTCAAGAGTGAGGAAATTGTTAATATGGGCATCATCTTCAAATACTTTCCAGTCTTTAACGTTATTAGGACAGCGGGCCTATGTTTTATCTCAGCAGTAAAGTGGTGATTTGGCTCAAAGGGAAGCTTGCATGTGCTAGCAAAAGTAGCTAGGTTGTGTGCATGAATGTTATGCTCTCTTGAAATCTTGGCAAGCTTGGATTCAGTGAATGCATTGAGTATATTAGTGGCAGCAGTCCTATAGGCCCTCATTCTATTGTCATTGGTAACAAAGTTGCCTTTCATTTGTTGTATGATTAAATCAGAGTCACCTAGGATGGACACCTTTGCAGCTCCTAGAGCTTTGAGCAGTTTAAGGCCTAAAAGGAGAGCCTCATACTCTGCCATGTTATTGGTGCATTTGAAACTTAGCCTGTATGCATGACCTTCTGCATTATTGTTATGTGTATTGTGAATCCAAACACCTGTCCCTGCTCCTAGCTTGTTAACGGAGCCATCAAACTCTAAATACCATGTGATTTCTTGCTTGTGGTTAATATCAAGAGTTTCAGTCATTCTTGCAGTGGACAGGTTTGAACTTTTTGTTTGGGGAGGTTCTTCTTGTATGCTGGTTGCATCTGTTGTTTTGACCATTTCATCAGTATGGGAAACCGGTTCTTCTTTGTTGTGTGTGTTCAGTTTTAAAGCCAACGGCTTATCATCAATAAGAGGATTTGTTTCATCATTAAATAAAATAAAAGAATCCATATCAGAATGGATTGAATGAATAGGAAAATTTTGGGGCTTGTCCTTGCTAGTTACCACATACTTCATTAGTGTTTCTCTATATAGTCTCTTTGGTTGCCCAAAGACAGATATAGTGGCATAAGAGATGTCTAATTGGAGGGACCCTTGGAGTTTTGCTCCCCAAGATCTTGACAATAGCATGTCGTACTTTGGTGGAATGTCAGAAACCACCACATCCATGAGGATTGTCTTGTTGGGATATTGGACTAAGGAGACACACAAGTCTTTGATGGGGCCTAAACACTTGACTTGACTTGAGTCAAAGGATAATAGATCTTTGTAGGGTCTTGTAACATCAAGGTTCAACTTTTCCATTACAGCTTTGGGCATAAGGTTGTGTGAGGCACCTGAGTCAAACATGGCATTGTGCAAGACTTTGTCATGTATGTGCAAGCTGACATAAAAAGGTAGAACAGATCCATATGTTGATTTTCCATTAACTTCTGGACCAAACAGCAGCTCAGGTTGATCATCAAGGACATTCACATCATCCTTAACCTCTGGCATTTGAAGTGATCTTTGAATTTGTTGCCTATACACATCATGTTTGGCAAGTTCGGATAAGGGGATGGATATCTTCAGTTTACCTATTTCTGCCTCTAAGTCAAATGATTTTTCAGATTGGGTCTTAGTATTTTGAGAGGCAGGCTTCCCTTTTTCCATTGGAGTATCAGCAATTTGGTCTTATTTATTAATGTTATGGGAAGTGACTGCTTGCGGTTTTTCAGTTTTGGGAGGGATTTTTGGAACACCGTTCGAGTTCTTTTCCAAGGAAGGAAGTGGCAGAGGCTGATCAATAGAAGGTTGCATTTCTGTTATGTCCTCTACAGTCACTTGCTGCGGGTTTGGGACAGGTATATCAGCTGGTTCTGTTATGACAGCCTTGCTTTTAATCTTGTTGGGTTGTTTACCATCCTTTGGTTTGCTAGGCTCAAAAATATCAATGATCCTAGTTCTCAGCTTATATTGTTTGTGGACCTCATACACAGCAGTATCATAGCCTCGTTTAAAATCAAAAGACTCACCAGACTTGGTCTGAAACTGATTAAAGTCATGTTCATCTTGGTCTTGTTGAGTTAGGAAAATTTGTTGCTCGCCCCTTGAATCCACCAATTTCATGTGAGTGTCCTCTGGGGGTTCACTAGATGTAGAGGCTTCCGCGTAATTTTCATGAAAAGGGGGCCTTATGTCATGGTCTGGGCTAGACCTGCCAGCATTTGTGTTTTGAGTTTTCCTGAAATTTGGGTTCCTTATGGCATTAGGTTGTTGTGCTTCCCATGAAGACTTCCTCTCAACACTTTCTACTCTGTCTCCCAGCCTGTGCATGCCACTGATGATAGCATCAAGCTTTTGATCTAAGGCTGAGGGTTCCTCCTTAAAGGTGGTTCTTCTCTCCATTCTACCTCTGTTTCTTTTGGCAATTAGGCTAGCCTCTACGCTAACAGCAACATTTTGCATGTCTGCAAGGGTTTGAGGAGGTCTTTCTTTTAATTGGTAAGCCATATCCGGGTCGAATCCATCAAGGAATTTATACAAGGCAAGGTCAGGTGGAGGCCTTAAGTTTTGTGGCATTGCATTATAAACATTATTGAATCTTGCACAATAATCCAAGACGGACTCTTGAGGGCCTCTTTTTATTGTATCGTACTCAGCTAGTATGTGCAAGGGGTCTTTCTTTTTCTCCCATCTGTTGATAAAGGATTGATAAAGCTCATCCGGATTAGTTATGGAATTTGCAGCAAGTGCTCTGAACCAAGTCCTGACATCACCTGTTAGACTTTGGACAAAAATTTTCATTCTCACACTATCATCATCTATCTCATAGTTCTCAAAATAGTCTTGCATTTTCTTTGTATGCTGAAGGGCTGTGCAAGTACCAGTTCCATCAAAATATGTGATTTTAGTTTGATAATCCTGAGGCATAGCCCCAGGGTTTGTAGGTAATTGCAGGGGTGCATATCTATTGGCCATGTTTACAGGGACGACTGGAACAACAGGGATAAGTGGAACAACTGGGACAGCAGTAGTGGTAATGGGAGTATGTGCAGTGAATGGAGGTGTGGAAGGAGTGCTTTGAGAGGTGGATGATGAACAAGGGGAAGTAGAGTTTGACCGAAATAAAACTTTGACAGGGGTTGGAATACTGATTGGGTCAACTGCTTCAGGACTATTATCAGCAAAATCTTGGTGTTTCCTAAGAATCTTTGGGATTAAGTTGGGATTGTCAAAAATAGCTGGAGGGTCTGGGTCGGGATTTGACCTAGTATAACGAGTTTTCCTTTTTGGAGCCAGCCTCCGAATTTTATTTTTTGGTATTTTCCTGGGAATGTTTGTAGTTTAGGAAGGAATTGATTAAATTTTTCAGACAGCTATTTAGAGCTTAAATCTAGAATGAAGATTGACTGAAGCAGCTTTTATTTAATCCTGTAAATGCAAAGCAAGAACAGTTTCAAAGGCTTCCTAGTTGACATTCAGACTTCATCTGTAGTTTTAAGAAATAGACAGCAATCGGAAAAATTAGTTCGAGTTCCCTAATTGAGCTTTCCAACTTGATTCGTGAAATTATCTGAGGAGTTCCCCAGTGGAGTCGCCATTATGTTATCACTCAGGTTGTCCTTAAGCTTGTGAAAGGATACGACTGAGGTAACCACAAACCAATCTTTGGACTGCAGGTTCTAGCCCACCTACAATCAGAGAGGGCTCTCTCTTTCTGATTTAGCTTTGTTGAAGATGATTTTAGGCTAGTTATTGAGTTCAAGGGGTTTTGTTTTGATTTTGGTGGGAAGATTGATGCTTTCAAGTAGAGAGGCAAAACATAGTGTGATAAGTTTCAAACCATTGGGCATGGAGTCATGGAGTAAGACTGCTGGTGCGTTTTCTTGGTCACAAGAGAGGAAAATGGGGCAAGACAGCTACATATGAAACAATCATTCAAGGTAAAGAGGTGGATTTAAAGGCTAAGGAATGAGAGGCAATTAAGAATCTCTCATTCAGGTTAGCAAGGGGAAGATAAATGAGCTCTATCTAGGAGCAGCTAAGAATTCCTAGATAACAGTCATTCATATGTGAAATAGATCAAACATGAGCCATAAAAGAATTCATATTTATGCCTAAATCAAGAGGAAAAACATTAAGAAGCCATAGAAACTGAGCATAGAGTGCAGCTAAGCAAATTCTAAACCAATCCTTCGTTTTGCAACTTGAGCATATATGAAATTGAAATAACAGAGGTGAGGAACACTTATTGATTCATATTGCAGCACAAGAATTCCAAATTCATCCTTCAGAAACCATTAACAACACATCAAACAGTCCATTCTCCAAGATTTCAGCAATCTTTGATTAAGAAAAACATATCAGATATCCAATGCGAGTCTCTCATGAGGATTATCAACCAACCAACCCTTTAAACAATGAATTAGGGTTTTTATATAAGAAACATATCTACACTAATCAGATCTCAGACAGATCTATTGTAACAAATGTCCTAAACCTAACACATGTCTGAAATAAATGCGGGAAAATATCCTCGAGTTGCGCTGGGTGCAACTGTAACAAAAAGGAATTAATGTATTGCCTTTATGGATCTGTGCTGATCACTTAGCCATAACTGTGCTTTGGGTTTTGATCCATTGTTGTTCGGTGGCTTTAAATGCTTTTAACTGTGATGGGAGAGCCTTGATTAGAGCTCCACCGTTTTCTTTGACTTTGTTGGAGGTCATTTAATGTTCACCTGTATTGGGAATAAAAGTTTTCATTAAAAACATTCGACTGATACTCTTTGCCGCTTCCTCTGGTATGCTTTGGCGCTGAACCTGGCCTCTTTAACGTCTTCTAAGTGCTTTAGACTGTTATCACTTAGCCATAACTGTGCTTTGGGTTTTGATCCATTGTTGTTCGGTGGCTTTAAATGCTTTTAACTATGATGGGAGAGCCTTGATTAGAGCTCCACCGTTTTCTTTGACTTTGTTGGAGGTCATTTAATGTTCACCTGTATTGGGAATAAAAGTTTTCATTAAAAACATTCGGCTGATACTCTTTGCCGCTTCCTCTGGTACACTTTGGCGCTGAACCTAGCCTCTTTAATGTCTTCTGAGTGCTTTAGACTGTCTCATCGACCTTTTACGTCTGCTGTTGAGCCCTCCGTTCCTTTAAAAACTGTGTTTGCCCCTTTCTGAATGTTGTGCGAAGAAATTCTGGTCATTTTGCGCCTTTCGGGCCTGCTAGAGGCCGAGCCATGAAAGGCTTTCCATTTTGTCCTATTTCCCGTAGCCTAGCGTGATTAGGCGCTAATTGAACATGAAAAACTGCCTCAGATTTTGATTCTGGGCTTCCTAGGCTGCGATTTGCGCCTTTCGTGCTTTTTGACGATGACGTCAGCAGTGGGTCTCAGTACAGTGGTGACGTGGCAGGATGACGTCAGAAGGGTGACGTCAGCAGTACGACGGGTGACGTGTCAGTACGATGGAGGAGGTGACGTGTCAGGTGACATGGCAAGGACACGGCGGCAGGAGGCCGACGCGGGATGGTGACGTCAGCTTGACGTGGCGCTGACGTAGGATGGGGGAAGGTGGTATCTGGTTTCGGGCGCACTGCCTTTGAGCAGAAGTGGTTTTGGCTGAGGGGGCTCCGCCACAGTCGAGAGGGTGGCGCGTGGCGGGAGTACGACGGGAAAGCCGCCCATCTCCCGGGCACTAACCATCGACAGCTTCGGAGATGACAAGACCCGCCCACCGATTTGTGGCGCGCCAGATCTGACGGCTGACGAAATAAACAAGGCGATGAAGGGTTAGGGACGGGGCCCACTCGAATATTCAAATAATTTATACAATGTCGCGGGGCGTTTAGACTTTGGTTTAGTGGGTTTTTTGTGGGTTTGCGCGCCGGGGGTAAAATTTAATGTTTGTTCAAACATTTCAACACTAAACTTTAAACAATAAGCGAGAGAGGGTGAGAATAATGAAATGTTATGGGTTAAGGGGTGAGGGAAAAGGTTATTAACTTAACCGAATGTCAAGTCAATCCCAGGGTTAGGACGCGGAAGGCTAATGCTAAGTCCCAGATGAACTCGGCATTTCCCAAACTGATATTTATAGGGCTATAGTGCCAGGGGATGGGAATATGTACATAGGGGGATTTATTAACATATTTTTAGTAGGGGAAGGGGAGATAGATAGGGAGCTACATAGTAAAATTAGCAGTTAATATGAAGTGATAAGAAAGCGCTAAGTATGTGAATCTTAGGCTACTTAGGGGGAAAATGATTCATAGAGGAAGTATGAACATTCCTTGAGTAAAGCAGATCTTTACCAAGGCAAATGATATGAAAAAATGATGAAGCTAAGAGGTATCAAGCAGATCTTGACCTCTTCAGGAAATTAGTGAGTGATTTGGGGAATGAGAAGAAAGGGGAGTTAGCCATGCCTCGCTTGAGCTCCTCCAAATGAAAACTGCCTTGTACCTGTGATCTGAAGTACAATATCACTTTGAAACACAAAATTGATCATAGATCAACATTCTGCAACCTCAAAGCTACCTACCCAGCCTACTTACCTAGCATTTTTTCTTCTTTTTTGGTTTGGGTGCACTTAGACATGCAGACCCTGCTTTACATTTTCTTTTGACTGCCTTCCTATCTAAATCTACACTTATTTCTTCCAAGGGCCCAGATTAAGCAGTTGGGCTCCTTTGTTTCTCTACCTATCTACAAATCTTCCAAGATTAAGCTGTTTGGACAGATATTCATTCTCTATATTCTAAAACAAGAAATTGAAACCTAGGGAAACCAAGATTACGCTGTTTGGAGTTCCCTTAACAGAAAATTCTTCAAAAATAGTTAACTCATCAAAATTTGGAATACAGTAGTGGAATTTATACTGGCACACTTTCATGGTCTCTTTTTTGACCTCTTTCTGGAAATATGGAGCATTGCAGCATGCAAAGTATGCCATATTTGGCATGTAAAACTGTCAATCATGAAAGATGAACACCTGTGTCAATAGGAGGCTAACACGACCGACTCCAAAGGTGGGTCAATCGGATTTTCAACTAGCAATGGATTCGGCAAGAGTTTCTTGTACCCAGCAGGGAGTCGCTACAGTGATACAGGACGATTATCCAAGATTCTTTTAGCTTCGTCCAGGAAGGGACAACGGTGGAGGGCATGATCTCCTTCACACAGTCTACAAGGAAATTTAGATTTTCCCTTTTGTCCAATGACTTCACTTTCACTAGTTGACGGTGTACTTTCAACATGATCATCAGAGGCTGACAACACCGGATTGTGCAAGCAGGGAGACCAGTCCCTTAGGATTCGTGGGATGCAAGGACAATCTCGGTGATAGTGGTCCCCTTAGCAGATGACACATGGAGATTTAGGTTTGGACGGTGCAGTGTGTGGATTTTCACTAGACGATGCACGGTTGCCCCCTTTTGCCGTTGGCTCCTTCTTCTTCTTCTCCTTCCCCTTCTTTTTCTTCTCAGTTACTTGGTTTTTAGTTTTACTATCTTTACCAAGCAAAGAGGAAGAAGGAGAGGGAGAGACAAACGAAGTAGAAGGTTGGGGGTAAACTCTGGTATCATCTAGTTGCTGATTCAATTGTTCATGAAATACGGTGCTTTGAACGACAGAGGTCGAGAAAAGCCATACCAGCAGGCCAATCGTCAGTCCTGGAAGGGACAATGTGGCCATATGGGTTGCACCAACATCTCCCCAAGAGGAGAAAGGACTAGGACTTCCCCCAAGGGGAAATCCTTGGTTGGTGGACTCCATTTTTTCAACCTAAGACCAACGAGGGAACAGTGATATTATTCCAATTAAAATAAATTTTAGACGCTTTGACACAACTTCCTTTTTCACTTTTTAAGAATCGAGAAAAAGCTAAAGATGACTCTAGTCACCTTCAATTTTTAATGAGCCTGAAGTGACAAGTGCTCAGATGGACCTTTTCCTTTAAGGAGTCTGAAAAGGAATGAAAGAGACTACTCTGGAAATCTAGACAGAGGGATTACCAAACCAATTGCAAAACTGCATAATACTTTTTACGGTATGGCAGTCAATCTTCCTGAATGTTGTGTTCAATGCATTGCGATCGATAGGCCGGTAGACACGGCTTCCTAAGGATAAAGGATATAGCCTATTGTGGTTTCCCAATATATACTCGACGATACGTGGGAGCACAACTCCATACTAGCACTTATCGTCTCAAAGAGGAGGAATCACCCAACCTACGATGAAAGCAACAGTTACCAGGCTTTACGACATCGGAATACGTCTCTAGCCTATACTTCTAGATGTTGTGCGTTAGGTTCCAAAGCATTTTTATGTTCATTAAATTTATTTTATAGTTGATATTTATTAAGAAATTTTCCTTTCAGGTTCACCGCGTGATGTAGATATACAATTCCTAAAATTCAATCTAATATGATAAACAATCATTTAATCTTCTTTTTGCAATGAAAATCCTAGCTACTAAGGAAAGAGAAATGAAATCCTTTCAACATAGAGCAGAGAGCACAAACTAGATGCAATGTCCTAAATCAAAATCAACAAGCAGTCTAGATGCAAATGCACGAGCATGTATTTGTTTTCCACTTTCTTAATGTGTGAATGACAAAAATAATGCTAAATACAAATCTGAATTATTTCTTCTTTCAAAGCGATAGTACTAACGATTTTCTTTTCAAAAAACGATAGGAAGGCAAGACGACACTTTGCGATTTTGAATTGAAAACTGCTTTCGACACTTGAAATACTTATAGATTCAGATCAAATACAAGAGTAATATTACAATCGACTATCAAGAATAGTAGGATTCTTTTCTTTCACTGAAAACGACACTTGCGACACTTCTAAATCAAAATACGATAGTTCGATTAAGCTACTACTTTGTAAAAGAGAACTGTAAATGGCGCACAATACATAAAAACATTCACAATTCTTTGTACAATAGAGGTTGGATGATGCAAAGAAGGGGGTTTCAACAGTGGTCTACTGATCACAGACAACAAAACTCCTGAATAAAACTAAAGAGAGTGAAGAAAAAACCAAAATCTGGAGGCAGATCTAGTCTTGTCTGATCATCGCACCTGTAACACAGGGAAACAGGGATGCATCCCACCTACTGCACACGGGAGGTGCGATGCATCCAGATTGCTAAGAAGATAGGGTGCGATGGTCCAGGGACGAGACTTTAACTTGGTTTTTGGTCACAATTTGCAGTTTATTCCAGGGATTTAGGCTAAGCAAATGATAGCCAGTAACTACAAAGTATAGGGCTGATCTAATGAGGTTACTCAAGCTACCTCTAGGGCACTTAGGATGTTTTCAAGTCAATTTTTCAGTTCATAAACAAACCCAGAGATTAACTGAAGCAGCGTTGATCTACTTTGCACTTGCATAGCAAATGCAGATCGAAGGCTAGTTGGCTTGACTTCAGGCTTCGTCTGTGGTTTATGAATCAAACAAATAAAGACAAGTAATCAAACTAATCGCTCCCCAGTGGAGTCTCCATTTTGTTACCGAGAAATCTAGTGTCTATTCAGAACTGCTAGTCCCACTAAGACAGGTAGCTATCTTAGAAACAAACATATTAAAGTCACTTGTTTTTTCCTTTACAAGAGAGAGATGAGAAAGAAGCAGAGAGTACCAACCTTAGTCTTCCGCTTAGCTCCTTGCTTGTTTCCTTTCCCCTTTGACAGAATCTCACCACTGCTTCCGTACTTGTCCAGCTTCAAAGAGCACCTGTAGATTCACAACAGCATAATACCATCAAAGCATAGAGATATTTCACTGTAAACAATATAGGATCAGATATATATTGACCATACAAATGCATATAACAAACACAGTATTCAGAGATACACAAGAATATGGAGGAAAACTCAAATAGCTTTATTAGTAAAAGTCATAGAAGAGAGGATTACAACCACTTGGTCTGATCCAGCATCATCCTCCCAGCTTGAAAGCCCTCTTCACCTCACACAAAGCAAGATCACCCAACAATGTCTTCAAAGAGAAACCAGCAGCACCTCTTTGCAAATTACCCAATTCCAACCTTTGGATCTCTTGGATGAGGGATCCATCTATAGATATTTGTAGGGGGGTGAGTCATCTTCTGGGATTTTGATTAGTGTCATCTCTCTGATAGTTCTTGGTTCCACATGGAGATTTTAGATCTCTTACTCATCCCTGGGTGAACTCAGAGAGGCAAGTGTCAAATGAGAAACTACTAGAAGATTCTTTGGGTTTCCACCTAGCAAACTACTTGTGCCATTTGTCTGCTCTTGCTCATCGCACCCTATAGAAAGGCTTTCTAGTATGCATCGCACTTTTTGCATGTGGAAGGTGAGATGCATTGCACCTTTAGCACTGGGCAGTCTGTATGGTCCTGATTTGACCAGTTCTGAGTAGCTTTTCATGGAGAACTTCTGGAGAGATGATGTAATCAAATGACCTTCCTCCTTTAGGGTATGAAACAACACTTTTAGAGACTTAGAAGCCCTTGGTTTATGGACATATGTGATCGGGGTTGTAGTGCCCAAATATGTCTATAACACTAGGGCCTTATGTCATAGAGAAATGTCATGATAATGGTTCAGTGCATATCAGAACCATAGATGCAAAGGTCATTCCTTTACTTGTCAGTGGGCACAGATTGAAAGTTTAAAAAAGGCCATTGTCAAAGCAAGAGTTCATTAATGATATCAACAAAACAATGATGGTGGTGGAGAAAGTCTCATTTCCTACCTCATCAAGTCCCTGAGAAAAAAGAAAAAGAAAAAAGGAAAAATAAGGATACTCGAGTGAAACCCTTCATGAGGCACATGAGTCCCACTGTTGGGTTGAAAACCTATTGAGGTGGCCCAATGGTGTCAAAACCCAAAAAAAAAAAGAGAAATAAAAATATCTCTGGGTGAAAACCTCTCTTGAGGTGCCTAAGGAAAGCAGCTAGGATGAAAACTCTTGGAGGCAAACTAGTTGTTTTTCAAAAAAATATAAATAAAAAAGAGGAAAAAAAGTATGAAAATATTGTTTGCAAGTCAGAAGGAGGACGATCATAGCAACAATGGAGAATAAAAATGGAACTATTCAGCTCATATTTTTATTTTTTCATTCATTATCCTTCATCATTCTGCCATTCCTTTCATTTTTTTCACTCTTTTGCCTCAGTTTTCAAGGGTTCTGTGTTTTCTACAAGATGATCCTGTAGGAATTACAGTGGCTTGGGAATCCCAAAGGAGTGACCCTAGATAAAGGAAATGGGCTACCCATGTCAAAGAAATAAATTCCTACATCACCATCTCATTACCATACCTCTCTCCACCATGATCGCCCCCTGCATTCATAAAAAAAATTACAGTTTTCAAAAAAAAACACAAAGAAAAAAGATGAAGACAAAGAGCAAGGGAACAACACTCTAAGGTTATTTTTCATCATTCACAAACCCCTAGACCTCCTCTCTACCCATGTTAATAACCCTCAGATCCCAACAATAGAATATGATTAAAATTTTTGAGGGAGAAGCAGCTACAGGACATCCTGTAGGAAATCCTGTAGCAGCCTATCCCACAGAACAGAAATCATAGGTTGCAACAAGTTTCAAGCATGGAGATCCAAAGGTAGAAGAAGCTCCTCCAGAACCTAGCAGCAACATCATCATCATCATCATCAACACTAGGTACCTGCACATCAAGGAAAATCATCAAAGGACATATAAAAAAAAGAGAGAGAGGAGAAATCACATGCAACCAACACACAACAAAAACCTCATTTCTTCAACAAACTACAGCAAGGTATTGTTACCATAGGTAAGTATCTCGCTTCCACTCTCTCATTTGCATAATGTGATCAAAATATGTAAAGATTGTGAACGAATTGGTTTATAAGCGAAAGGTGGCCAGTTAACTTGGCCACCTTCGTTCAGACAGTGAGGACAAAAAAAGTTAGTCCTCACACGCATGTCAGCAGTCAAGTCAAAGAAAAGGAGGATGAGGTCGAAAGCAGTTAATCTATGGATGCCCGAAGTGGGAGTTGATTACAAGGTGAGGAGAATGATGATGTGGTAGTGGGACCAATGGTCCAAAAATAGATATTCGTACCTTGGCTTCCAGAACACCACCTCACTCAAATCAACCATAAGACGAAACAAACGTTGATCCCCATGCATAGATGCATTCACATTCTCGAGGCTCACACTATCAAAGTCACTCTCGACCCTCAAGCAATCTACAGGAGAGGTAAATTTCATTTTTTTCCTTCGCAGGACCACCTACAGGATCCTATAGGGAATCCTACAGGATCCCACAGGAATCCTACAGGATACAATTAGGCACTCTATAGGATTGGCAGTGAGAAATTTCAGAGGGAGAAAAATAGGGTTTGGCTACATCAAGCATTGCAAGGAGGTAGGCTCTACATTTCCTCCTATTTTTCCAAGTGAAATGAACAAAAAAATCCTCTAGTTTGTTGAAATTGTTTGCGGTAAAAGGGAATTGTACCCACAGAATTTTGAGTTCAATTTCCTCATTCGTTAAAATTTTGTATCAGACATATATAATCCTCCATCCATCAGACAAAATGACAGGGGGGTTTAATAGAAGGGATCCCATCAACACCGTGAGGATTCACTAACACCTTCCCGTGCTAGAAATATTCACAAGGCATAATTCGATGGGTTTCTTTGAGAAATTGAGGGGGTATGATGATGAAGTACCCAGAGATTTATCTCTCCCTCATTCCACTAACTAGGACCCATGCCACTATTGTGGTGAGAGGCCTCTCCATAAAGATCACCCCTGAACTCATAAGCAGAATTACCACACTACCCTTAGGAGTGCCTTAGAAAAAGGAAGACAAGGGAAATAGCCAAACTGCAAAGAAGAAATTCTTTTTAGAGGAAGAGGAGGCCATGGAAGACAAAAATGTGTTGGGTTGTCTTATATTCTTTCCACGACTAGCCTAACTAGTCAACCGAGGGGTTAGAGAGGTGGTAAAGCCCCCCCTTCGTTGCGTTGATTGTGTAGCAGGGGGGTCACAGGGGGGGCGGCAGCCCCCTTTTTCTAGGGGGTTTGAGGGGGGCGGGTGCCCCCCTCTACGGGGTGCGGGGCAGCGCCCTGGGGAAATTCTTTTTGGACCCTAGATTAGGTTGGGTGGACCTACCTATGGTTTTGTGCATGGTTTTCACACATGGTTTTGGGCACGATGGTTTTTGGTCTATGGTATTGGATGCTTCAACATGTATAAGTATGTATTGTAACATTGAAAGGAACATAATGAAAAATCAAGCTGGTAGTCTTGGTTTCGGATCCAGGGGAAAATATCTATGTATATGTGTTTTATGTGTTATGCTCTCGCATTATTTATTTTCTGTGTTTTAGAATTCTATGCAGGTAATTTCTGTAAGGGGTTAAAACCTACATTTGGTATTGGAGTTGTTTTGGCTTCAAGGGACGCCTTTGTTGCTGAGGGGTTTCGCTCGAGCCTATGGTAGACCCTGTTCAGTGGGAGATCTACGGGATCAATTCTAGTGGTGAAAGAAGATGGCAAGTAGTGGAAAGATAGATATTGAGAAATTTAATGGTCAGATTTTTGAGTTGTGGATGCTCAAGATGGAGGATCTGTTAGTGGATAAAAATCAGTGGATCATGGTAGATCCGGGTACTAAACCAACTGGAGTGTCTGATGAAGAATGGAAGAAGTTGGATCAAAAGGCAAAGAGAATAATAAGATTGTGTGTCTCAGATTCAATATTGTTGAATTTATCAGGGGAAGCTACAGTGAAGGTTTTGTGGGACAAGTTAGGTACTTTGTGCCAATATAAGTCTCTAGTGAATAAACTATTCTTACAGAAAAAGTTGTATAACCTGAGGATGAAAGATGGAGACTCGGTGACAGAGCATATGAATGCATTTAATGCTGTGGTAAGTCATTTATTGTCTGTTGATATTAAAGTTCAAAATGAATATAAGTTTAGTTTTTTGTGTTCTCTACCAGATTCGTGGGATAGTCTGGTTATTTCAATAGGTAGCAATGCAACTGCCTTGCAGTTTGACGAAATAGTCTCATCCTTGCTGATGGAGGAGATGAGATGGAAAAATATGGAGAGCCTGAATGGTGATGCCTTGTCTGTACGAGGATGATCCCAGAACAGAAACAAAAATAACTCATCGAGTGGGAGATCTAAATCTCTAGGAAAACCTGTAAAGGTGGTGTGCTGGAAATGTGTTAAGGAAGGGCACTACAAAAGGGACTATAAATCTAAAGCTCCCGACAAAGGAAATTGATCTGATGATGATCCTCCTACAGAGGCGAAAACCACCTCAGATGAAGGTGGGGATGTATGCTTGGCTTCTTCAAGTACACATGTAGATCATGAGGCATGGTTGATTGACTCAGGTGCATCCTTTCACTTCACTCCCCATAGAGAGTGGTTCTATGAGTATGAGAAATATGATGGTGGTGATGTCTTCTTAGGGGATGATAGGAAGGCTAGAATCATTGTTCGTGGAAAATTAAAGTTGAAGTTGCAAGGTGGAAGGGTTAGAACACTTCTGGCTATTCTGCATATTCGTGCATTGTCCAGAAATCTTATTTCTGTAAGAAAGTTGGATGATGTAGGTGTAAAAACAGTGTTCGAGAAAGATACTTGCAAGATGGTTCGGGGAGCATTGGTATTGATGTGAGGAGTTCGGATTGGAACTATGTATAAGATGCAAGGTAGCATTGTTATTGATGGGTGCAACAGTTCTGTGGTTCCTGAAAGTGAAGCAGAAAATCTAGTGGTCTCTGGAGAAAAGACCATGCTATGGCATCAAAGGCTTGGACATATTGGAGAGAAGGACCTTCGAATACTTCATGGTAAAAGGTAAGGTAGAAGGTATGACTAATAGCTCTCTGGATTTTTATTTCTATGAAAATTGTGTATATGGTGTTATCACAAAATCAGTACTAAGGGCTGCTACCTAGCAAGATTTCATGTAACTATTTCAACCAGACTTTAGACTAAGGATTAGCCTCCTTAGTCAGAGAGGGCTCTCTCACAGATTCTTGATATGAATTAAGAACAAGAAAAGATGGCTAACTCTTCAAACATTTTATGAAAACAAGCTGGTTGGAACAACAAAATAACATCTCTTCCATTGGGCTCATGGAGTCAAATACTTCTGCAGTAAACTATAAACCACTCAATCATAGAAGCCAAGGCATATAATGTTTAACACTCAAAACATCTCTCAAAAAGAACCTCAACTCATAAATATACACAGGAAGTCTGAGCACTAGGTGAATTCAGAGTGATTGCATATTTAGTGAGCTATAAAATATATAAAGGATAATGACAAAACCACACATATTCTGAGCATTGAACACATGATGAATCTTGGGAAGAAAAAGTAATCCTTTTATTACTGTCAAAAAGTCTTTTTACATAAGCTGATAAAAACTCTGTTTTTTCATAAATCTCCAACCTCTATTACATCAGAGTTTTTCACTATATATAGGAAAACCACAACTAAAACTATCTTGAGTCTCCTCAACAAGCATGAGGGGAGAGCTCGATGATCTACCATTAATTAACCTTATCTATTTCTAAACAAACTTATTAAATACATAAGGTATTGTGCTGTAAATACATAGAGTCCTAATTACATTGAAAATCCAACTCTATCTCCTCGTATGCATGATTCTTCTTGGATCCTTGACAGCTGTACAGTTTCTGTTGTGGCTGAGATATGTTGAGGAATATTCACTGAACAGGCTGGCCTCGGATGCTAGCTGTATAGATAGCTCATTAATTAGCAAAGATGAGCACCCTATTTTCACGGTCCCTGTCTTCCATTCTCCGAAAATGTAGCAGTCATGTTCCCAAATCTTTAATAACTCAAAGTATGGAACGCTGCTACCAAACACCATGTCTCCAGATGAGCTGTAGGCTGTATTTATGTACAGGTGTCTCTCTTCTAACATTCCCGGTCAAACTATTTATTCTGCATTGAAAACATCACCTACAACAGTTTCGTAGCGCGCTACGAAACTGCTGTGTGATTTAAAAAACACAGTCTTCCTCTAAATTCCTCACAAAATTGAATAGCTGCTGTTTGCCATTCTTCAATTTCACCTTTGCTATGCTGGGATTCAGAATCACTTCTAGAATTTTGGCTCTCTCTATACAGCTAGGCATCCCAACTTCAAATGCCCTAGGAAGATGTCGTAGTATTGCTTCATCTAACTCTTCAGGCCTGTTGGTTGCCACAAGAACAGTAACCCGAGCAGTTTGATCTGTTGTAAAGCCATCCCACAAAGCCATGAACTCTGTCAACTTTGAAATAATCATGTAAGGCAGTATCTATCATTTCTTGGCGTTCTTTTGCTTCTAGAGAATATATGCTGCTCTTTAAACCATCAAGAACTCCACTAGAGGGTATTTTTACAAAAGATATTCTTAAGTGTGAAGCATATCTAGGCATAATAGGTTGAGAACCCTCAAAATTATGATTCAGGGGTCTAGGCAGGACTGGATTTGTTAATTGATGAAGAACAGTAAACGGAATGATTTCCACTTCAGCAGTTGCATTTAGAGACTTATTTTCAGCAGAAACACTTTCAGAGAATAGAGAAGCAAAAGATCCTTTACCACGTCCTATGAGGGTTTTCAGGCATGCTAAATGTAGCCCAATATTAAAGGCCAGTTGAGGTGATAGATACGCCACCTGTGGATCAATGGCTAAAGCATAATCTTCAGACAAACAATACGCTAACAGAAGGCCCATATGCTTCAAGCATGCCAGCTGAGAACATAGTACTCTCTGTGATTTGTGGAATTCAATAGATTTTTTGTCTGGAGGATCCAAAACAAAGACTCTTGCAATCACCCATGAACCAGAATTCAGAGATAACTCCCTTAATGTACTTGATGCCAATCCCACAATAGCTGCATCATCGTAAGGTGCTTCCTTCCCACCATGCTTGCACAACAATTCTTGTAAACTGCCATTTAATTCAGAACCATCTTTCACATCCCTAGGGAGATGCAGAAACCCCGCAGAGAGACGCATGGAGCAAAATCTCAAGTAATTAGATAACGAATCTGCTTGGGCACCTGACTCACCATCATGTTCTCCAGAAAGCAAGACGGAATTAACAACTTCACTGGTTCTAGCTAATAACAGAGGCTTCTTTCTTCCATCCATTGTCAATGCCTCAGCCAGATTTAGGCTCGATATGCTCATTTCCCTATCCTGTTTATGCTCATTTCTTTCCCACCTTTCATACATCAATTGCAATAACCCTCTCCGAACGGCCTTCGGTACATCATTCTTCAATTCTGTAGCTTTAGCTCTAAGTTTCGATAACCTCAGCTTAGAATCTCAGGAGGTTATGGACTGAGCAGTGGGTTCAAACCTCCGGAATAACAAAGAACTCTTGATTATATTTTCTTTATTAAGTGACAGCTGTTAGCTCCGAATGATTAGCAGTACTATACCCACAAAAGTAGATCACGAGATCAAAACTTGAATAGTGGATTGTTCTGTGATTGTTGTTGCAGCTGAGAAGGCAATAGATCAATAGTTAATCACAAGAAAAGGCTTATTAATGGCCTTTTTGAGTTCTCAATGATCTGTGATGAGAACTTCCGAACATTGCCAAGACAAAAAGACGAAAATGCATCCCAATCCTTTATTATGTGCCTTATTACAATAGCAGTAACTATCAAACCTTCTCTGCCACCCGTTTGCGTAGAAAAAGAGCTCTTGTGAAGCTAGGCCACGAAGATAACGAACTACATCTCTCTCTGGCACTTCATCAAACACTTGCGCCCAAGACATAAATGCTATTCCATGAATTTGCCACCTGCCAATAATCGGTTTCACCAACAGCGGAAAGAAATCTCCACCGGCCCATTTGTATAGACCTCAGCCATAATATGAAAGCGGTGCTCCCATATAAACCCGTGTGTTGACACATATCGCTTGGGAAAAGATCCTTCATTAGCATTGCACTTGTTGAGAGATTTGTATCTTCCCACTTCAGGAAAAAATATATACGTGCAGATGAGGTAACGCAACTATAAATGCCTATATATATAAGAGAATGAGAAAGAGCCATCCCCAGTTCAAATATAGAGCAAATTTCTAATAATCTAAACATTAACTTCACCTCGACCTTATTTGAACTCTTTCGGTTGAGGAATATTTTTGAATGAAATTTGACTGGCTATGTCTTGATCTTTAGGCTGAGACTAATACTTTCAACTCAAGAACTTGAAGTTGAATGACAACAGGATTTATCAGCCTTTACCTATTAGCCATAGCCAACCAGCAGCAGATCCTCCAAATAGTCCTAATATCGAAAATAGTACTAATAGATTTCCCAGTGCGTTCTGTTCAGGTCCCTTATATCCTTTCGGTGCAGCAGTGAATATACAAACTGTAAGGTATCCATTGGAAACACCGAGCACAATACATAGGAACAACATCCAACCTTGGGTACCATATTTTGCAGTAAAATAGAAACAAGGAATTCAAGAGTTCCAAAGCTTTAGATGCATTCCCTTCTTTCAAGTGACCAGCAATTAGGATACTATAAGTAGTTTGATCAGGAGATAATCCCTTTTCCTGCATTTCATTTAAAAACTTCTGTGCGCGTAACATATGGCCAACCAAGCAAAAGGAACTAACTAGAAAATTGTAAACCACAGTTCCTGGAAATGACCCTTTACTTACCATATCGCCTCCCAATTGTATTGCCTTTTGTAGCCTGCCTTTTAGTCAATAACCAGCTTCTACTTCTTGAGAGGAATTCACACTTATACAAGCATTTTTATCCTGAGAAACGTTCTTATCATTATAAAGAGCCTGAAGAACCTCAGACAACGGTGGAGCTGACATCATCGCCTTGATATCCTCAATCTTATCTGAAAGATCTGACATTAGACCTTTAAGCACATCAACCTCATCCACAGCAGTTGTAGCCAGTGTACAATAGGCATGCTAGGATTTGGGCCTCCACTGAAAACTCGAACAAATCCCCAATTTCGTAGCACGCTACGAAATCACCTAAACAGGTAGCGCTGCGAAACTGCTAAAAAATTTATGCGCTGCGAAAACACTTTGCCCTTAAGCAAGACTGAAAATTTTGGCCACAGAATTTTCAGTGATAACAGTGGCTCCACTTGGGATAGTGTGCCCTTGTGGTACACTAAGAACTCGCAGGTCCAGTGCCTTATCCATTTATGACAAATAGAAATTTGCTTGACAAGCATGACTGTAGGAGAAAGAAACTACTGCTACTGAAAAATGCAAGAAACTACTTCTACTGAAAAATGCTCAGTTGACCTTGAGCTTATTTGCATTTACCTATACCTACCTACCCTAACAATTTCAACTTCCTTCTGCTCAATCAATATGAAATTTCCAATGTAGCCAATCCTCTGTTTTATCTGATATTTGATTTCTTTGACTGCATCGGAATTCAGAACCAATATGATGGTGTAATGACCGCTGCCCCTGAAATTGTCTCTGATCTTTATAAGAAAACTGAAACTGAAACACTGAAGAGTAGAACTCTTCCATGTAATCAGCTATAGGATCCCAGAATATATTATCAGCTTGATGATTCTGGTAACTTTCAGGTTGTGTAGATTGATCTTCAGCAGCAGTGTTCAGTTCCTCAATCGTGAAAGAGAAAGGGACCAACATTCTCTCCTTGCGTTCTGCCATAGAAAACTTCTGAAAATAATGATCATGATCATGAAAATTATATGCCTGAATTTGACCTTCTAAACCTTCAATTTCTTTTTCAAGGTTCTCAGCAAATTCATCCAAGAATCTCATCCTATCCTCTGCCTTGCAGTCAAAGGATTTTAGATATGAGGATAAGGACAAAGAAAAAGATTCATTTGTTTCTTCTTTACTATGATCATCATTCCATTGTTTGAAACCCTCAAGTGAAGGAGAGTTTACCACCACCTCTGACCTATCTATCCATTCCTCCAAAAACATAAGCCAAAAGTCTTGAAATGACTTAATAGATTTGGTAGGAAAACTTTCAATCCATTGTTTGCATTTCCCTTGAAGTGAATCATAAAATAACATAATGCAAACATCCTCATGTTTAACTCTAAGAAGCTCAGCAAAATGACAAAAATCTGAGATATGCTTCAGAGTTAAACTCAAATCTTCTCCATTAAATTTTGGACCATTCCTTAGAAAATATGCATCCTTGGGAAAATGATTTGGGAAACCATGAATTCCTGAGAAATCTATGCATGCATACCTTGAACTAAGAATGGCAGCTTCTAGGTCCTTCATAACTCCAGTGGAATCACCATGAATGTATGAACTTTGAATTCCTCAACAATGGAGTCGCCAAGGTAGGTTTGCAGCCTCGAAAAGATGTTTGAGCTCCTGCTACCTTCAGAAGTTCAACCTCTTAATTTCGGGAATGAATAGACTTCAGGCTCCCAGCAGACGCACCAAAATGTTATCACAAAATCGTGTACTAAGGGCTGCTACCTAGCAAGATTTCATGAAACTATTTCAAACCAGGGTCTTAACTAAGGCTTAGACTCCTTAGTCTGAGAGGGCTCTCTCATAGGTTATTGATATTGAACAAGATGGCTAACTCTTACAAGACACATGAAAAATAAGCTGGCTGGACAGAATTGCTTCCCATTGGGCTTATGGGGTCTCATACATTTCAGTAAACAAAAGCACTGTCTTTTCATGGAAGTCAAGGCTCTTTACATCAGATGTTCAAACATACTTTACAAAACCACAGCTTGCCAAGCATACAGGAAGTCAGAGCATTAAACATGAATTCTGAGTGATTATGCTGTAACAATACTGTAAAAAGAACACTAAGAGAATATACCACCATACATTTGAACAATATGATCTATTGAGAATCTTGAGAAGAAACAACAGCTGTTTTTCTATTACTGTAATCTGCTTCACATAAACCAAAACAGTCTTTTCTAAAAACATCCAACCCCTATTACATTCTCGTCTGATCCATTTATAGGAATACATTCTTCCCTCTCTAGAGCGAGCTCAAAGGCTCTATTAACTACTCCTATATGCTATTTAACTAATTCATTAATTACAAAAATGCTGAGCTGTAATTACACAAAATCCTAATCAAACTAAAACACTAATTCCATTCTCCTCGTAACATGATTCTTCTTGGATCCTTGACAGCTATCCTCCTTCAGTTAGGCTGAGATGTGTTGGAGGAACATTCACTGAACAAGCTGACCTCGGGTGCTAGCTGTGTAGATGGCTCATTAATTATTAAAGATGAGTACCCTATTTTCACGGCCCCTGTCTTCCATTCTCCGAAAATGTAGCAGCATGTTCCCAAATCTTTAATAGCTCAAAGTATGGAACGCTGCTACCTAACACCATGTCTCCAGATGAGCTGTAGGCTGTATTGATGTACAGGTGTCTCTCTTCTAACATTCCCGGTCAAACTGTTTATTCTGCATTGAAAACATCACCTACAGCAGTTTCGTAGCGCGCTACGAAACTGCTGTGTGATTTAAAAAAAACACAGTCTTCCTCTCATAGCTAAATGATTGCCAGTGTGTAGCTTCAACATCAGCAAGGTCCGAACACTGACCATCCTTCTCATGTAACTGTCCTGTTGTTTCAATACCTGCTTCCTTATGTGTTGAATTGAAATCTGAATCAAACTCATGTTTGGCTCTGCCATCTGAAATTGTTTCCATTTCTGATTCCTTAAGTGCACAAAACAATGGCACATTCTATAATCTGAATCGAGCACATCAGCTTTAAGTGGGAATCCTTATTCTTACAGAACCCATTTTCCAAAGATCACTAAACAAGGCATAAATGTGCCTCTGCAAGATGTGCTCATAGTCTTTAACAAACACTATTGATATGGAATACATTCCAGATCAATTAGGTTAGAACACCTTACAAAACCTTTACAAGGCTACCCGCTGTATAATTTAAAGTCTTGCAACAAACATAGAAAGCAAAACCTTCAACACCAGGAAACTGAAGATATTAATGGACCGAAAACATTCATGTCTCTTTCCTGTGCAACCACCCCTGCATTTCAGTAAACAGAGTATTACAGATAAAACCCCCTGCATTTCCAATGTTCATCTATGCAGCTTCATTTGCATGTATCACTGTGTTCCTTTAAGTGCTGGTGTTCAAATGACCTTAATTCTGATGTGGAATCTGCAAGTCCCTCCACCATGCCATCCTCAATAGGAAATTCCTCTGCATCTTTAGTTGATTCACATGACATTACATCATTATCTGTTGCTAATGCCAAATTAAATTGGGAGTCAACAAAGTCTTTATCATTACCACATGCATATATCTTTTGTTCTGGTTCAAGAAACCAGCACCATCATAGCGCACCACCTCCATAAAGAAAGTGACTCCCAAGAGACTCTGCTTTCCCAAGCTTTCAAGATATTAGCCTATCATTTGTTGATTATAAATCTGCTTCTCTGTACTTTTCCTTGGTGATCACTTCTACTTTAAATGCTCATATACGATGCCCATAAGTGTCACCACAATCTTGACCCATGCGATAGAGATGTTCATCATACACAACAGGCCTTCCAGCATTCCCTGCACCTAAGCTTTTATCAAAATTATACACAGGATTGCCCTTATGTTGTTTCGATGGGCCAAGAGGTGAATTAGCATACCAGATTTCCAGCTCTCCATTTTATTTGCACCAAACCGACTGACATCTGATCCAAAAAGCCAGTAATTTTATTATAGTGAATCAAGAAAGTGTCTACAAGTAGCTTCTTACGAAGCACCTTTCTAAGTCTCCACTCCAGAGGAAAATCCAATGCCCGGTAAAAACGAAGATTCCCTTTCTGACTACTCTCGGGCATCATGTATATATTGTTAAATCATTCTTTGTCTCAAAGAACAGGTACAGAACATCTCCCTGAATATAGAGAAAAGGGTCTGCCACAAAATTGTTCGAGTGACTGCTATAAGAAGCTGATGCACATGTAAATACAGAATTAGCAACAGGCTAGGCTGAGCTTCTGTCATTCGAAATTCCTTCCTCCTAAATAGGATGCAGTGCAAATGGATTTCTTCCACGATAAACTCCGATAGACAATGATCCTTCTTTATCCTCTCTGGCTATCACATCCGGCGCATGTCTCCAAAACTGTATCTGAACAGACCTTAACCTGTGAAGAATTATATGCAGGAAAGCTTATCCCCAAAAACGATTTAGCCAACAATATTTAACCATAATGCAAAAATGGAAGAAACGTAGGTGCCAAAGAAATGAGTTGGGTTTCTCTATTTAACCGGGGAGAGCACGATCAACACCATAAAAACTGGATCTCTGTTAAGCATAAAACCCTGCGAACTTCGTGGACCAATAAAATACCCATCTGCGGTAATCCGTTCAATTCAAGAGAACTCCATCTGGGCTTTCACGGTAACTTAATGGGTGTCAAAACATGTCTCACATATCCATAGAAAGTGCAACCTAAAAGGGAAATCGCACACCCTACTGCATTTAAGAAGGATATTGGATTGCGAAATATAAGCCATAATACCAAAATTTGCAACTGCCACCTTCATATTCCCTGCAACATTGAAAGTAACGGCGGTTGTCGAGCAAATAACATAGAAGATCGAAAAGTTCAGACAAAAAGCAGCTATGCCAGAGCCAAATATTATAACTTGGGTTATTTGATGACTGAGTTTTGGATTCTGGTAGTCGATCTCTAACTTTCAGAAGGAAAACCTGATACTCGTTCTCACACCGATCAAAAGCTACTTGAAAAGCCGTCAAAGCCCCATCCTTATCCTTGGATTTTTAAATCAACGTCGGATCTCTTGGCAGCGGCCAGACAGAACCTCTGCGGAAAAAGCAATTGCGCCTCCGAAGGGGATTCGAACCGTCGACAGGTAAATGAAATGCTGGGGTCTATTATGATGACGATGGAGGCGGTGGATGTATGTGTCAACAAATCCTCTCAACACAATACAGCTTACGAGTTCCAAGAGTCAACAGTTTTTTGCGGCCTTCGACAAACGTGCACCGTCTGTTGGAAGCTTGCCTCTAATGCACACAACCCAGTCTTGAGATGAATAAACCCCAAATACAATGAATCCTCTCCAGTGCATCAATTTGTCATCAAACAATTGGAAGCTGCAAAGGAAACTCCCGTGACATTATCAGATTTAACTATTTTCATTTTAGCCTTCACACCAACATTATGCAACGATCCTTTCATCTTTTCCAACTTTGAATTCTCATAAATTTAACCATCTAATGAGTGACTTTCATTCTTATGAGATGTAAACTCTAGGAAAGCTTCTTTAACATTAACATCAAGGCCTGACTCATCAGTTTGAACTGAAACCATTTGGCCAAATAGCTTGAGATTTGATGATTAAATGCTTGTTTCCTGCAAGTTGATGTTATCATGTGTTTGAAATGGTCCTAATCTTACCTTGTATGGAGCAAATGCTGTGAGCGCAAAGTAAAACTACCACTAGAATGTTCCCCTTCAAAGCATATGCAGACAACGGCAAGTCATATCATCCCCTTCCTTCAATGGAGTACAGGCCCACATATAACAGTTTGATAAACCTCGTTTCCTGCAGTGTTTCCATCAATTCACCTTAAATATCTGTCATTTCCCAATTTCACAGCGCAGCCAATGCAAGGTCAGTGTTTTTGCTACGAAATCACTAAAACAGATGGCGCTGCGAAACTGTTAACGGATTTATGCGCTACGAAAACACCCTGTCTTTAAGCTAGGCTAAAAAAATTTTGGCCACAGAATTTTCATTTTCCCAAGGATGCATATTTTCTAAGGAATGGTCCAAAATTTAATGGAGAAGATTTGAGTTTAACTCTGAAGCATATCTCAGATTTCTGTCATTTTGTTGAGCTTCTTAGAGTTAAACATGAGGATGTTTGCATTATGTTATTTTATGATTCACTTCAAGGGAAATGCAAACAATGGATTGAAAGTTTTCCTACCAAATCTATTAAGTCATTTCAAGACTTTTGGCTTATGTTTTTGGAGGAATGGATAGATAGGTCAGAGGTGGTGGTAAACTCTCCTTCACTTGAGGGTTTCAAACAATGGAATGATGATCATAGTAAAGAAGAAACAAATGAATCTTTTTCTTTGTCCTTATCCTCATATCTAAAATCCTTTGACTGCAAGGCAGAGGATAGGATGAGATTCTTGGATGAATTTGCTGAGAACCTTGAAAAAGAAATTGAAGGTTTAGAAGGTCAAATTCAGGCATATAATTTTCATGATCATGATCATTATTTTCATAAGTTTTCTATGGCAGAACGCAAGGAGAGAATGCTGGTCCCTTTCTCTTTCACGATTGAGGAACTGAACACTGCTGCTGAAGATCAATCTACACAACCTGAAAGTTACCAGAATCATCAAGCTGATAATATATTCTGGGATCCTATAGCTGATTACATGGAAGAGTTCTACTCTTCAGTGTTTCAGTTTCAGTTTTCTTATAAAGATCAGAGACAATTTCAGGGGTAGCGGTCATTACACCATCATATTGGTTCTGGATTCCGATGCAGTCAAAGAAATCAAATATCAGATAAAACAGAGGATTGGCTACATTGGAAATTTCATATTGATTGAGCAGAAGGAAGTTGAAATTGTTAGGGTAGGTAGGTATAGGTAAATGCAAATAAGCTCAAGGTCAACTGAGCATTTTTCAGTAGAAGTAGTTTCTTGCATTTTTCAGTAGCAGTAGATTCTTTCTCCTACAGTCATGCTTGTCAAGCAAATTTCTGTTTGTCATAAATGGATAAGGCACTGGACCTGCGAGTTCTTAGTGTACCACAAGGGCACACTATCCCAAGTGGAGCCACTGTTATCACTGAAAATTCTGTGGCCAAAATTTTCAGTCTTGCTTAAGGGCAAAGTGTTTTCGCAGCGCATAAATTTTTTAGCAGTTTCGCAGCGCTACCTGTTTAGGTGATTTCGTAGCGTGCTACGAAATTGGGGATTTGTTCGAGTTTTCAGTGGAGGTCCAAATCCTAGCATGCCTATTGTACACTGGCTACAACTGCTGTGGATGAGGTTGATGTGCTTAAAGGTCTAATGTCATATCTTTCAGATAAGATTGAGGATATCAAGGCGATGATGTCAGCTCCACCGTTGTCTGAGGTTCTTCAGGCTCTTTATAATGATAAGAACGTTTCTCAGGATAAAAATGCTTGTATAAGTGTGAATTCCTCTCAAGAAGTAGAAGCTGGTTATCGACTAAAAGGCAGGCTACAAAAGGCAATACAATTGGGAGGCGATATGGTAAGTAAAGGGTCATTTCCAGGAACTATGGTTTACAATTTTCTAGTTAGTTCCTTTTGCTTGGTTGGCCGTATGTTACGCGCACAGAAGTTTTTAAATGAAATGCAGGAAAAGGGATTATCTCCTGATCAAACTACTTATAGTATCCTAATTGCTGGTCACTTGAAAGAAGGGAATGCATCTAAAGCTTTGGAACTCTTGAATTCCTTGTTTCTATTTTACTGCAAAATATGGTACCCAAGGTTGGATGTTGTTCCTATGTATTGTGCTCGGTGTTTCCAATGGATACCTTACAGTTTGTATATTCACTGCTGCACCGAAAGGATATAAGGGACCTGAACAGAACGCACTGGGAAATCTATTAGTACTATTTTCGATATTAGGACTATTTGGAGGATCTGCTGCTGGTTGGCTATGGCTAATAGGTAAAGGCTGGTAAATCCTGTTGTCATTCAACTTCAAGTTCTTGAGTTGAAAGTATTAGTCTCGGCCTAAAGATCAAGACATAGCCAGTCAAATTTCATTCAAAAATATTCCTCAACCGAAAGAGTTCAAATAAGGTCGAGGTGAAGTTAATGTTTAGATTATTAGAAATTTGCTCTATATTTGAACTGGGGATGGCTCTTTCTCATTCTCTTATATATATAGGCATTTATAGTTGCGTTACCTCATCTGCACCTATATATTTTTTCCTGAAGTGGGAAGATACAAATCTCTCAACAAGTGCAATGCTAATGAAGGATCTTTTCCCAAGCGATATGTGTCAACACACGGGTTTATATGGGAGCACCGCTTTCATATTATGGCTGAGGTCTATACAAATGGGCCGGTGGAGATTTCTTTCCGTTGTTGGTGAAACCAATTATTGGCAGGTGGCAAATTCATGGAATAGCATTTATGTCTTGGGCGCAAGTGTTTGATGAAGTGCCAGAGAGAGATGTAGTTCATTATCTTCGTGGCCTAGCTTCACAAGAGCTCTTTTTCTACGCAAACGGGTGGCAGAGAAGGTTTGATAGTTACTGCTGTTGTAATAAGGCACATAATAAAGGATTGGGATGCATTTTCGTCTTTTTGTCTTGGCAATGTTCGGAAGTTCTCATCACAGATCATTGAGAACTCAAAAAGGCCATTAATAAGCCTTTTCTTGTGATTAACTATTGATCTATTGCCTTCTCAGCTGCAACAACAATCACAGAACAATCCACTATTCAAGTTTCGATCTCGTGATCTACTTTTGTGGGTATAGTACTGCTAATCATTCGGAGCTAACGGCTGTCACTTAATAAAGAAAATATAATCAAGAGTTCTTTGTTATTCCGGAGGTTTGAACCCACTGCTCAGTCCATAACCTCCTGAGATTCTAAGCTGAGGTTATCGAAACTTAGAGCTAAAGCTACAGAATTGAAGAATGATGTACCGAAGGCCGTTCGGAGAGGGTTATTGCAATTGATGTATGAAAGGTGGGAAAGAAATGAGCGTAAACAGGATAGGGAAATGAGCATATCGAGCCTAAATCTGGCTGAGGCATTGACAATGGATGGAAGAAAGAAGCCTCTGTTATTAGCTAGAACCACTGAAGTTGTTAATTCCGTCTTGCTTTCTGGAGAACATGATGGTGAGTCAGGTGCCCAAGCAGATTCGTTATCTAATTACTCGAGATTTTGCTCCATGCGTCTCTCTGCGGGGTTTCTGCATCTCCCTAGGGATGTGAAAGATGGTTCTGAATTAAATGGCAGTTTACAAGAATTGTTGTGCAAGCATGGTGGGAAGGAAGCACCTTACGATGATGCAGCTATTGTGGGATTGGCATCAAGTACATTAAGGGAGTTATCTCTGAATTCTGGTTCATGGGTGATTGCAAGAGTCTTTGTTTTGGATCCTCCAGACAAAAAATCTATTGAATTCCACAAATCACAGAGAGTACTATGTTCTCAGCTGGCATGCTTGAAGCATATGGGCCTTCTGTTAGCGTATTGTTTGTCTGAAGATTATGCTTTAGCCATTGATCCACAGGTGGCGTATCTATCACCTCAACTGGCCTTTAATATTGGGCTACATTTAGCATGCCTGAAAACCCTCATAGGACGTGGTAAAGGATCTTTTGCTTCTCTATTCTCTGAAAGTGTTTCTGCTGAAAATAAGTCTCTAAATGCAACTGCTGAAGTGGAAATCATTCCGTTTACTGTTCTTCATCAATTAACAAATCCAGTCCTGCCTAGACCCCTGAATCATAATTTTGAGGGTTCTCAACCTATTATGCCTAGATATGCTTCACACTTAAGAATATCTTTTGTAAAAATACCCTCTAGTGGAGTTCTTGATGGTTTAAAGAGCAGCATCTATTCTCTAGAAGCAAAAGAACGCCAAGAAATGATAGATACTGCCTTACATGATTATTTCAAAGTTGACAGAGTTCATGGCTTTGTGGGATGGCTTTACAACAGATCAAACTACTCGGGTTACTGTTCTTGTGGCAACCAACAGGCCTGAAGAGTTAGATGAAGCAATACTACGACATCTTCCTAGGGCATTTGAAGTTGGGATGCCTAGCTGTATAGAGAGAGCCAAAATTCTAGAAGTGATTCTGAATCCCAGCATAGCAAAGGTGAAATTGAAGAATGGAAAACAACAGCTATTCAATTTTGTGAGGAATTTAGAGGAAGACTGTGTTTTTTAAATCACACAGCAGTTTCGTAGCGCGCTACGAAACTGCTCTAGGTGATGTTTTCAATGCAGAATAAACAGTTTGACCGGGAATGTTAGAAGAGAGACACCTGTACATCAATACAGCCTACAGCTCATCTGGAGACATGGTGTTTGGTAGCAGCGTTCCATACTTTGAGTTATTAAAGATTTGGGAACATGCCTGCTACATTTTCGGAGAATGGAAGACAGGGACCGTGAAAATAGGGTGCTCATCTTTGCTAATTAATGAGCTATCTATACAGCTAGCATCTGAGGCCAACCTGTTCAGTGAATATTCCTCAACATATCTCAGCCACAACAGAAATTGTACAGCTGTCAAGGATCCAAGAAGAATCATGCATACGAGGAGATAGAGTTGGATTTTCAATGTAATTAGGACTCTATGTATTTACAGCACAATACCTTGTGTATTTAATAAGTTTGTTTAGAAATAGATAAGGTTAATTAATGGTAGATCATCGAGCTCTCCCCTCATGCTTGTTGAGGAGACTCAAGATAGTTTTAGTTGTGGTTTTCCTATATATAGTGAAAAACTCTGATGTAATAGAGGTTGGAGATTTATGAAAAAACAGAGTTTTTATCAGCTTATGTAAAAAGACTTTTTGACAGTAATAAAAGGATTACTTTTTCTTCCCAAGATTCATCATGTGTTCAATGCTCAGAATATGTGTGGTTTTGTCATTATCCTTTATATATTTTACAGCTCACTAAATATGCAATCACTCTGAATTCACCTAGTGCTCAGACTTCCTGTGTATATTTATGAGTTGAGGTTCTTTTTGAGAGATGTTTTGAGTGTTAAACATTATATGCCTTGGCTTCTATGATTGAGTGGTTTATAGTTTACTGCAGAAGTATTTGACTCCATGAGCCCAATGGAAGAGATGTTATTTTGTTGTTCCAACCAGCTTGTTTTCATAAAATGTTTGAAGAGTTAGCCATCTTTTCTTGTTCTTAATTCATATCAAGAATCTGTGAGAGAGCCCTCTCTGACTAAGGAGGCTAATCCTTAGTCTAAAGTCTGGTTGAAATAGTTACATGAAATCTTGCTAGGTAGCAGCCCTTAGTACTGATTTTGTGATAACATTTTGGTGCGTCTGCCGGGAGCCTGATGATTACTCATTCCCGAAGTTTTAAGATTGAATTTCTGAAGGTAGCAGGAGTTCAAAGTGGTTTTCGAGGCTGCAAACCTACCTTGGCGACTTCATTGTTGAAGAATTCAAAGTTTATACATTCATGGTGATTCCACTGGAGTTATGAAGGACCCAGAAGCTGCCATTCTTAGTTCAAGGTATGCATGCATAGATTTCTCAGGAATTCATGGTTTCCCAAATCATTTTCCCAAGGATGCATATTTTTTAAGGAATGGTCCCAAATTCAACGGAGAAGATTTGAGTTTAACCTTGAAGCATATATTAGATTTTTGTGAATTTTTAGAGCTTCTTAGAGTTAAACATGAGGATGTTTGGATAAGGTTATTCTATGATTCACTTCAAGGGAAATGCAAACAATGGGTTGAAAGCTTTCCTGTCAAATCCATTAAGTCATTTCAAGACTTTTGGCTCATGTTTTTGGAGGAATGGATAGATAGGTCAGAGTTGGTGGCAGACTCTCCCTCAGTTGCAGATTTTAAGCAATGGAATAATGATTATAGCAAAGAAGAAACAAATGAAGATTTTTCTTTGTCCTTGTCCTCATATCTAAAATCCTTTGACTACAAGGCAGAGGATAAGATGAAATTTTTTGATGAATTTGTCAAAGACATTGAGAAAGAAATTGAAGGTTTAGAAGGACAAATTCAGGCATACAGTTTTCATGATCATGATCATTATTCTCAGAAGTTTTCTATGGCAGAACGCAAGGAGACTATGCTGGTTCCTTTCTCTTTCACGATTGAGGAACTGAACACTGTGGTTGAAGATCAGTTTGCACAGCTGGAAAGTTACAAGGAAAAACAAGCTGATCATGTATTCTGGGATCCTGTAGCTGATTACATGGAAGAGTTTTACTCTCCAGTATTTCAATTTTTCAAAGAAGATCAGAGACAATTTCAGTGGCAGCGGTCATCACACTATCATATTGGCTCTGAACTCCAATGCAGTCAAAGAAATCAAATATCAGATAAAACAGAGGATTGGCTACATTGGAAATTTCATATTGATTGAGCAAAGAGAAATTGAAATTGTTAGGGTAGGTAGGTATAGGTAAATGCAAATAAGCTCAAGGTCAACTGAGCATTTTTCATTAGAAGTAGCTTTCCTTCTCCTACAGTCATGCTGGTCAAGCAAATTTCTGTTGGTCAAATAAAATCTATAAGGCACTGGAACTGCAGGTTCTTAGTGCACCACAAGGGCACACTATCCCAAGTGGAGCCGCTGTTATCACTGAAAAGTCAGTTGTAAAAAATTTTTAGCCTAGCTTAAAGACAGGGTGTTTTCGCAGCGCATAAATCCGTTAACAGTTTCGCAGCGCCATCTGTTTTAGTGATTTCGTAGCAAAAACACTGACCTTGCATTGGCTGCGCTGCGAAATTGGGAAATGACAGATATTTAAGGTGAATTGATGGAAACACTACAGGAAATGAGGTTTATCAAACTGTTATATGTGGGCCTGTACTCCATTGAAGGAAGGGGATGATATGACTTGCCGTTGTCTGCATATGCTTTGAAGGGGAACATTCTAGTGGTAGTTTTACTTTGCGCTCACAGCATTTGCTCCATACAAGTTAAGATTAGGACCATTTCAAACACATGATAACATCAACTTGCAGGAAACAAGCATTTAATCATCAAATCTCAAGCTATTTGGCCAAATGGTTTCAGTTCAAACTGATGAGTCAGGCCTTGATGTTAATGTTAAAGAAGCTTTCCTAGAGTTTACATCTCATAAGAATGAAAGTCACTCATTAGATGGTTAAATTTATGAGAATTCAAAGTTGGAAAAGATGAAAGGATCGTTGCATAATGTTGGTGTGAAGGCTAAAATGAAAATAGTTAAATCTGAGAATGTCACGGGAATTTCCTTTGCAGCTTCCAATTGTTTGATGACAAATTGATGCACTGGAGAGGATTCATTGTATTTGGGGTTTATTCATCTCAAGACTGGGTTGTGTGCATTAGAGGCAAGCTTCCAACAGACGGTGCACGTTTGTCGAAGGCCACAAAAAACTGTTGACTCTTGGAACTCGTAAGCTGTATTGTGTTGAGAGGATTTGTTGACACATACATCCACCGCCTCCATCGTCATCATAATAGACCCCAGCATTTCATTTACCTGTCGACGGTTCGAATCCCCTTCGGAGGCGCAATTGCTTTTTCCGCAGAGGTTCTGTCTGGCCGCTGCCAAGAGATCCGACGTTGATTTAAAAATCCAAGGATAAGGATGGGGCTTTGACGGCTTTTCAAGTAGCTTTTGATCGGTGTGAGAATGAGTATCAGGTTTTCCTTCTGAAAGTTAGAGATCGACTACCAGAATCCAAAACTCAGTCATCAAATAACCCAAGTTATAATATTTGGCTCTGGCATAGCTGCTTTTTGTCTGAACTTTTCGATCTTCTATGTTATTTGCTCGACAACCGCCGTTACTTTCAATGTTGCAGGGAATATGAAGGTGGCAGTTGCAAATTTTGGTATTATGGCTTATATTTCGCAATCCAATATCCTTCTTAAATGCAGTAGGGTGTGCGATTTCCCTTTTAGGTTGCACTTTCTATGGATATGTGAGACATGTTTTGACACCCATTAAGTTACCGTGAAAGCCCAGATGGAGTTCTCTTGAATTGAACGGATTACCACAGATGGGTATTTTATTGGTCCACGAAGTTCGCAGGGTTTTATGCTTAACAGAGATCCATTTTTTATGGTGTTGATCGTGCTCTCCCTGGTTAAATAGAGAAACCCAACTCATTTCTTTGGCACCTACGTTTCTTCCATTTTTGCATTATGGTTAAATATTGTTGGCTAAATCGTTTTTGGGGATAAGCTTTCCTGCATATAATTCTTCACAGGTTAAGGTCTGTTCAGATACAGTTTTGGAGACATGCGCCGGATGTGATAGCCAAAGAGGATAAAGAAGGATCATTGTCTATCGGAGTTTATCGTGGAAGAAATCCATTTGCACTGCATCCTATTTAGGAGGAAGGAATTTCGAATGACAGAAGCTCAGCCTAGCCTGTTGCTAATTCTGTATTTACATGTGCATCAGCTTCTGATAGCAGTCACTCGAACAATTTTGTGGCAGACCCTTTTCTCTATATTCAGGGAGATGTTCTGTACCTGTTCTTTGAGACAAAGAATGCTTTAACAATATATACATGATGCCCGAGAGTAGTCAGAAAGGGAATCTTCGTTTTTACCGGGCATTGGATTTTCCTCTGGAGTGGAGACTTAGAAAGGTGCTTCTTAAGAAGCCACTTGTAGACACTTTCTTGATTCACTATAATAAAAATTACTGGCTTTTTGGATCAGATGTCAGTCGGTTTGGTGCAAATAAAATGGAGAGCTGGAAATCTGGTATGCTAATTCACCTCTTGGCCCATCGAAACAACATAAGGGCAATCCTGTGTATAATTTTGATAAAAGCTTAGGTGCAGGGAATGCTGGAAGGCCTGTTGTGTATGATGAACATCTCTATCGCATGGGTCAAGATTGTGGTGACACTTATGGGCATCGTATATGAGCATTTAAAGTAGAAGTGATCACCAAGGAAAAGTACAGAGAAGCAGATTTATAATCAACAAATGATAGGCTAATATCTTGAAAGCTTGGGAAAGCAGAGTCTCTTGGGAGTCACTTTCTTTATGGAGGTGGTGCGCTATGATGGTGCTGGTTTCTTGAGCCAGAACAAAAGATATATGCATGTGGTAATGATAAAGACTTTGTTGACTCCCAATTTAATTTGGCATTAGCAACAGATAATGATGTAATGTCATGTGAATCAACTAAAGATGCAGAGGAATTTCCTATTGAGGATGGCATGGTGGAGGGACTTGCAGATTCCACATCAGAATTAAGGTCATTTGAACACCAGCACTTAAAGGAACACAGTGATACATGCAAATGAAGCTGCATAGATGAACATTGGAAATGCAGGGGGTTTTATCTGTAATATTCTGTTTACTGAAATGCAGGGGTGGTTGCACAGGAAAGAGACTTGAATGTTTTCGGTCCATTAATATCTTCAGTTTCCTGGTGTTGAAGGTTTTGCTTTCTATGTTTGTTGCAAGACTTTAAATTATACAGCGGGTAGCCTTGTAAAGGTTTTGTAAGGTGTTCTAACCTAATTGATCTGGAATGTATTCCATATCAATAGTGTTTGTTAAAGATTATGAGCACATCTTGCAGAGGCACATTTATGCCTTGTTTAGTGATCTTTGCAAAATGGGTTCTGTAAGAATAAGGATTCCCACTTAAAGCTGATGTGCTCGATTCAGATTATAGAATGTGCCATTGTTTTGTGCACTTAAGGAATCAGAAATGGAAACAATTTCAGATGGCAGAGCCAAACATGAGTTTGATTCAGAGTTCAATTCAACACATAAGGAAGCAGGTATTGAAACAACAGGACAGTTACATGAGAAGGATGGTCAGTGTTCGGACCTTGCTGATGTTGAAGCTACACACTGGCAATCATTTAGCTATGAGAGGAAGACTGTGTTTTTTTTAAATCACACAACAGTTTCGTAGCGCGCTACGAAACTGCTGTAGGTGATGTTTTCAATGCAGAATAAACAGTTTGACCGGGAATGTTAGAAGAGAGACACCTGTACATCAATACAGCCTACAGCTCATCTGGAGACATGGTGTTAGGTAGCAGCGTTCCATACTTTGAGCTATTAAAGATTTGGGAACATGCTGCTACATTTTCGGAGAATGGAAGACAGGGGCCGTGAAAATAGGGTACTCATCTTTAATAATTAATGAGCCATCTACACAGCTAGCACCCGAGGTCAGCTTGTTCAGTGAATGTTCCTCCAACACATCTCAGCCTAACTGAAGGAGGACAGCTGTCAAGGATCCAAGAAGAATCATGTTACGAGGAGAATGGAATTAGTTTTTTAGTTTGATTAGGATTTTGTGTAATTACAGCTCAGCATTTTTGTAATTAATGAATTAGTTAAATAGCATATAGGAGTAGTTAATAGAGCCTTTGAGCTCGCTCTAGAGAGGGAAGAATGTATTCCTATAAATGGATCAGACGAGAAGGTAATAGGGGTTGGATGTTTTTAGAAAAGACTGTTTTAGTTTATGTGAAGCAGATTACAGTAATAGAAAAACAGCTGTTGTTTCTTCTCAAGATTCTCAATAGATCATATTGTTCAAATGTATGGTGGTATATTCTCTTAGTGTTCTTTTTACAGTATTGTTACAGCATAATCACTCAGAATTCATGTTTAATGCTCTGACTTCCTGTATGCTTGGCAAGCTGTGGTTTTGTAAAGTATGTTTGAACATCTGATGTAAAGAGCCTTGACTTCCATGAAAAGACAGTGCTTTTGTTTACTGAAATGTATGAGACTCCATAAGCCCAATGGGAAGCAATTCTGTCCAGCCAGCTTATTTTTCATGTGTCTTGTAAGAGTTAGCCATCTTGTTCAATATCAATAACCTATGAGAGAGCCCTCTCAGACTAAGGAGGCTAAGCCTTAGTTAAGAGCCTGGTTTGAAATAGTTTCATGAAATCTTGCTAGGTAGCAGCCCTTAGTACACGATTTTGTGATAACATATGGGAAGAAAAATCAATTGAGTTTTCCCTCTGGTGGTAAGAGGGTGAAACAAATATTAGAGCTTGTGCACAGTGATGTGTTTGGACCTGTGAAGGTTCCATCACTAGGTAATTCTATGTACTATATATCATTTATAGATGACTTCTCAAGGAATACATTGATATATTTCCTCAAGAAGAAATCTGAATTCTTTGACAGGTTTAAAGAATTTAAGGATCTGGTGGAAAACCAAATAGAGAGGAAGTTAAAGGTGATGAGGACAGATAACGGTGGAGAGTTTTGCAGCAAGGAATTTGAAGAATTTTGTAAGAAGTGTGGTATAGCACGACAAAAGACTACTCCATAGACACTTGAGAAAAATGGAGTTGTAGAAATAATGAACAAGACGTTGATGGAAAGGGCAAGAAGCATGCTCAGTGGTGTCGGGTTAGGACAGGAATTCTGGGCAGAGGCAGTGGAGACAGCATGTTACTTGGTCAATAGATCACCTTCATCAGCGTTGGAGGATAAAAATCCACAAGAGGTATGGACTGGTAAGGAACCCTATCTTTTACATCTGAGGGTATTTGGATGTGATGCATATTTACATGTTCCAAAGGAGAAAAGAAAAAAGTTGGATAGTAAATCTAAAAAGTGCATCTCTATTGGGAATAAGGAGGGTTTAAATGGTTATAAGCTTTGGAACCTAGTAACAAGGAAGGTTGTGTACAGCCGAGATGTGGTGTTCAGAGAGGTGAAAGATGTTATTAAACATTAAGTGCCATCAAAGGAACCTGAGAAGATAGAGTTTGAGCTAAAGGAGGAAGAATCAGAATCTAAAGCAGAAGAGGAATTAGAAGATGAAGAGCCACAAACTCCGGTTGTGAGAAGATTAGTTCGAGAAAGAAGGCAGCTAGAAAGATATAGTCCATCTGCTTTATGTTCAAATTTTGCTTTATCTATTACTATTGATGATCCTATAACTATGAAGGAAGCAGTAGATTCAAAGGATGGAAAACTCTGGAAAGAGGCCATGGTTGATGAAATGGCATACTTGCACAAAAATGAGGCTTGGGATTTGGTGGAGTTGCCTACTGGAAGGAAACCCATTGGCAACAAATGGGTGTTCAAGAAGAAGACAAATGCAGAAGGAAAGGTGGAGAAACACAAAGCTTGGTTGGTAGAAAAAGGTTATTCCCAGGTGTCAGGAATTGATTTTGGTGATATTTTTTCTCTTGTTGTCAAGGTAGCTTCTATTAGATTACTTTTATCTATTGTTGCTACTTTTGATTTTGAGGTAGAACAGATGGATGTGAAGACAACATTTCTCCATGGGGATTTGGAAGAGGAGATCTACATGAAGCAATGTGAAGGCTTTGCGGTGAAGGGTAAGAAAGAACTGGTATGCAAGTTAAAGAAGTCTTTGTATGGGCTAAATAGTCACCAAGGATGTGGTATCAGAAATTTGATACATTTATATGGGGACTTGGCTTCACCAAAAGCAAATAAGATCATTGTGTGTATTTTCAATTAATTGGTGACCATGTTATTTATCTGGTCTTGTATGTGGATGACATGTTGCTGGTTGTAAATGACAAAGAAAATTATTCAGTATTTGAATACCCAATTGTCCTCCAAATTCGACATGTGATATCTTGGTGCTACAAACAATATTTTGGGCATGGAAATTAAAAGAGATCAGGCAAAGAGGAAGCTCTGGTTAAACCAAAGTAAGTATGTCAAGACAGTATTGCAGAGGTTTAATATGCAAGATAGTAAACTGGTGAAGGTTCCTATTCCTGTAGGTGTAAAGTTATTTGCTTAACAGTGTCCCAAGACACAAGAAGAGGAAGATGACATGTCTCGTGTTCCATATGCAAGTGCATTCAGTAGCCTCATGTATGCGATGGTCTGTACTAGACCTGACATTGCAAATGCAGTGGGAGTATTGACCAGGTTTATGTCAAAACCATGGAAGGAGCATTGGACTGCAGTGAAGCAGGTTTTCAGGTATTTGTGTGGCACTAGTGATTATGGTTTGTACTACCAAGGAAGACTAGGATTGGACAGAGTTTTGGATATTCGTGGCTTTGTTGATGCTGACTGGGCTGGAGATCTGGATCAGAGAAGATCTACAAGTGGGTATGTGTTTGACCTATTAGGAGGTGCAGTAAGTTGGATGAGTAAGAGATAATCTGTAGTGGCACTATCAACTACAGAGCCAGAATACATGGCAGCCACTCATGCAAGCAAGGAAGCAGTTTGGTTGCGGAGGTTGTTTTCAAGTATGGGGTTAGTACAGGGAGCTATAAGGATAGACGGTGACAGCTAAAGTGCAATTTTCTTGGCAAAGAACCTTGCTTACCATTCAAAGACAAAGCACATTGATGTTCAGTATCACTTTGTGAGGGATATGATAGAAGACAAAAAGGTGTTGCTGGTAAAGGTGGACACTTTGAAGAATATTGCATATGCATTGAAAAAATTTGTGAGCTTTGAGAATTTCTCTTGGTGTAGAGAAACAATGGGCATTGCAGGGTTGGATAAATGACTAAGCTCTCCTATGGACCCCTATGGAAAGAAAACAACAAGTGGGAGAATGTTGGGTTGTGTTATATTCTTTCCACGACTAGCCCACCTAGTCAACTGGGGGGTTAGAGGGGGGGTGGAGCCCCCCCTTCATTGTGCTGATTGCGTAGCGGGGGGGTCACAGGGGGGGCAACCCCCCCCCCCCCCCTATCTAGGGGTTTGAGGGGGGCAGGTAGCCCCCCTCTATGGGTTCCAGGGCAGCACCTTGGGGAAATTTTTTTTGGACCATATATTAGGTTGGGCAGACCTACCTATGGTTTTGTGCATGTTTTTCACACATGGTTTTGGGCGCGATGGTTTTCGGCCCATGGTATTGGATGCTTCAGCATGTATAAATATGTATTATAACATTGAAAGGAATATAATGAAAAATCAATCTAGTAGTCCCGGTTTTGGGATCTAGGGGAAAATATTTGTGTATATGTGTTTTATGTGTTATGCTCTCGCATTATTTAGTTTTTTTGTTTTAGAATTTGTATGTAGATAATTTATGTACGAGGTTAAAAACCTACAAAATGCAGTAAGAAGAGCAAGCCTACCATACCCCTGGAATGAAATAAGCTACCACATTATAAAATATATATCATGTGAAGGTAGGTATAGTGTGGTATATGGATACCACTTTAGGCTTCTTGAAGAATTGAGGTTTGGAGAAAATACACCTCCTCGCCACAAACTCAGCATACCCTACTTCCTTATTCAATCACTGATAGATATGAGCATGAAGGTGCAGAAAGGAAACTACCAACAGCTAGCCCATCATGGGTTAATTAGACTTATCATACAAGATTCCCTCCAAAACCTTAGAATTCCTATCACATGGGCAATTTTCAGA
This sequence comes from Pinus tabuliformis, assembly GCA_031772625.1. Classification (NCBI taxonomy): domain Eukaryota; kingdom Viridiplantae; phylum Streptophyta; class Pinopsida; order Pinales; family Pinaceae; genus Pinus; species Pinus tabuliformis. Next base: position 1,558,144,163 of record CM062820.1, read on the forward strand.
GAAATACAGACAAAGGAGGATATAAAAGCCCTCGAATATGACAAGAGCCCTACTGCTAGTGAGAGGGATGAAGAAGAAATTGAAACAGATGAAGGAGAAGTAGAGAGGGATGAAGAGGAAATAGATGAGGAAGAAGAGGAAGAGAAAGAGAAGGAAAGTGGTGAAGAAATAGAAGAAGATGCCAAGGAGGAAACTGATGAATAAGGTGAGGAACTAGAGCGAGAAAATGAGGGGAAAGACAAAGATGAAAAGGGAAATGGAAAAGAGGAGGCAGAAGACAAGGAGGAGTCACCTAGGGTGTCTCCAGAACCCACTGAGAAAAAGGCAGCAGCTTCCCTCACTACCCTTAGCACCCCTATCAAACAAAAAGGCAAAAGACAGAGACAAAATCCTTTGTACTTTATAACAAGAAAAAGTACAAGAATAAGGCAGGGAAAGCCTCATACTCCCACCAAGGTTCCCATTGTTATTTAAGACTCACCTAAACAGCATGAGAATATGGCTCCTGTTATAAAAACTCAAGGAGAAGCATCCTCAGGACAAACCTCCCCTAAGTCTCTTATCACTTATGTTAGAAGGCCTATGACTAGATCTTCCTCATCTAAGGGAAAATACATCCTACAGGATACACAGAAGGACCTACAGGAAGCAGAGGCAATCCTACAAGAAACTCTACTAAACCTACAGGAAACTCAAAAATTGGATAAGGAAGGGAGTATGCAAAAAGAAACAAATAAGGAGGATCCAGAGTTAAGGGAACCTAGCCTTCAACCTAACCTTGACTCCTACTATAGATTTGCTGAAGGGGATAGGGTTATTCCACAAAAAAATTCCATCCCATTATTCTTTAAGCTTGATAAAGAAAAATAAAGAACACATATATTGATGCAGATTGCTAAGTCTAATGGAGTGGAGGACATAGGTCACATGGAGGAAAATATCAAGGAGATGGGCAAAGAACTAAGTAGCCTGAGGGACAAAGAGGCCATAATGAAAGCTCAGTTGGAGGCAGAAAATGCATGGTTGAAAGGATAGCTACAAGAAAGAAAGAATCAATTGGCAACCATTGCCAGTCTATCCCTAGAGGCAATCCAGTGCAGGATGCAAGCTAAGTCCTATGCATTATACCTTAAGGAATAGTGGTTACAGTTCCAAATCAAGACCCTAGCACATAGGGGCACTATGTGATTCTAGTATTATAGACAATTCACTGATCTTTGTGTTCAAAGCACATTGGAGGATAGGGCTAAGATGTTTGAGTTCTACTTGCATAACATGGCCTTGACATATCTGAATGTTTGGGACCCTAATGCAAAGCTAGGGGATTTACAATTGATGGCTTTGGCATCATGGATGACCCATGAGGAAGCAAGGGCTACAGAAATGAAGAAGATATTGGCAAGGGAACAAACAAAGCCTCTCATGACAAGAGTTGAGAAGTCAATTCCAATGGTTGTCATCAACACACATAATTTAATTGCAAATGATCCTCAACTTGCACCCGGGTATCTTTCTACCCAAGAGAAAGCAATTACACATTTTGAGGATATGTTCAAGCTATTAGGGGATGACAGCATGCAAGCTTGCCAAAGGAGATGGAATACTTTTCCATATAGTTTGAAAATCAAAGAGTACCATTCTCCTCAAAGAATGAGAGAAGCACTGAACAGGACACCCATGTACAAGCAAACCATCCAAAGGCTCAAAGTCAATTGAATTGGCTTGAGACTTAGTCCACCACTACTCTTGGGGATGTTAGAAGGAAGAGGAAGAAAGAAAGCAATGGGAGGAGATAGAAAATAAGGCAGGATTCTATGCTCAAGAAAAGGAAACCACAACAGAAGCATGGAATGTCATGGAGGCCACTAGGGCTATGAAAGATATGGATATTGATTGAGTTGCTCAGAGGATGAGCAACACTTTCAATGGGGGTGATGATGAGCCTCATCATTGGGTAACTATATGGATCTTAATTCACCTCCTAGCTTAGTCAAATCAACTCTTCTCACAATTTATTACATTTTTTTATTATATTTTGTTTAATGAGATGAGTCAAAGTGAGATATTATGCCTAGTGGACTAATGTGCATTAAATGCAGGCTTGTGAGAGAAAATCAGGGAATTTTGTCAAGATTAAGGGCTGAAACTCAAATGGGACAAGGAAGAGAGATTGTAGGAGGTAAATCCTCCTCATTTACTCCTCCCTCATTCGAATATTCCTCCATCAATCACACTAGCTCAGAGTACAAGCAGCCAAGTCATGAAGATCAAAAGGCAACCCAGCAAGTGACACTCAAAGAGTTAATTTATCTCAAATTTGGCAGACGAGCCTCCCTAGATTTAAGGAAGTCATTGGAGACTTCAGTTGTATAAATGAAGAGGCCTAGAGCCTCATTAGGATTCGAATTTTTGTTGTAAAAAAACTAGTTATTTTTTAGCTCCAAACTTTTGGAAGACATTGCTATGTAATTTTATGTTTTGATAATGAGAACGAGCTTTTTCTTGATCCAGTACTGAGTTAACTCAAGGGGTTGAAGCTCTTGGGTTAGGGCCCAACCCTAGCAACAAAGGCTCCTCTTCTTGTATATGTATGCTTAGATTGATTTCATAGATTCATGGTTAAATTGTCCTTAGAAGTATTTCATTGCAAGTAGTGTAGATTTTATTAGTTTGTTCATTAGTTTACTTCCATATGTGCTTTACTTTAGAAGTAGTTTAGAACAGATAAAGGGCCATCCAAAAGCTGTCAATAGGTGTTTTGGCCTCACTTTTTCCTTCAGGGATCATGATTTGAGGAAAGGACTCCTATGCAGCCCCAAAAAGGCAGAATTATACTTTCTCATAGAATTTAGAGTTTTCGGCACTTAAGCCAGCATTTGATCAATTTTCAAGAGTAGGACCTAGTCATCATTTCTTCCATCTTCAGCCTTATAGTATATCTCATTGATGATTCCATCTTATGCTGCAAGTTTTCCTCATGCACGAAGTAGACAACTAGCTCATTAAACTCTGTTTTCCTAGCTTATTGAAATTCTCCTTGTTTACATGATTTTTGGGAAAATATCAATGTTTGATGCAGTGTAAGTGTTTCAGAAGTAAAGAGAGATCTCATAGCCAAAAACCTCTTTCAAACTTCATCCATCCATGATCATTCCTTGCTTTCAATAAGAACCTCACCAATTTCATCATTTTAGGAGGAAACTTCTCCAAGTATGTTGAGAAAATCCAACCATCTCCCAACCTTAGTTTTGAGTTCTGATTGATCCTAGGCATTTTCTTACCTCATTCCATCCACCAACCACCTTCTCTAAGCCTTCCATCACCTTCCGCACCCATCATGTTTCTCTCGGCTGTATCTTGTATAAATATAGGGAATCCTGTAGGTTTTTAAGACATCCTGTAGGTTTTCCTGTAGTGGCCTATTTTGAGGCCGAATTGAGGGAAAAGCCACTACGAAGCTAGAAAAGGTCCCCTAAGGGTCTCCCAAACCTTCCAACCATCCACCAACATTCCTAAGCCACCTGCCACATCGCCAAAAGAAATTAGCTTTCACACTCTTCCATAAAAAAAGATAAAAGAAAAAATATTTATTCTAGTCATTTACATGCACAGTAGTAATGTTTGATGTTTTGAACTTACATGCTTAGGAGAGTAGAATTTCATACATGTTAACCTAGAATTATTGTTGAAGCATAGTCTCTTAGCAGTTAGTTAGGAAATGGTGTGTTTTAGCATTGGATTTCAGTCTTTTTCCTTACTGCAGTAGACAAGCTTTCTCTTAGAGTAGAATTATCTTCCCCTCATTAGTAATCAAGCTTCTTCTGAATCCATAGAAGTCTGGATTGAAAAACCCTAGTGGTCTCTCGCCAGTTGAACAATGAAAAAAGGGAAAACCCATCACTTTTACTTGTGTATACATCACTCTCACATCCAAGTTTGTACGAACCCCGAGTTGATAAATTAAAGCTGGTAGCCCCAAGAGTTGCAGCATCCTTGCTGCAATACTGGTGTTCATCAGGCTATCATGATCTCTCCACTCCTTCATTTGATCATGATTCTGATTCACTTCTTGTTGATCTTTCCAAGCCATCGGTCTCTGATGATCTACCCAATGACGAAGTGGAAACCCTTCAAGTTGCCGAGGCACTTTAGCCCGAGTTGATGGTTATGTCAAGTTCTCGCAGTCTTGAGGTCAGTTTGAATCTCAATCAAAAATCCGTTGAGACACCCCAGGCTCCTCATCACTCTCCTATTTGCATTGAAAATCAATATGATCTACACATCTTACACCCTCCACCAAAATCACACAATCCTATTGCTCATGCATTGGAGGAGTCATACGTAGCAAGTCATGTTGCGAAATGCAAGTTGTCTTCTTTATATATGTTTTCCCATATGTCAAGGTCAAAAGAGTGCACATGTTTGTTGTATGCACATAGTGTGATGCTTCACCATGGTACATCTGCAGAGTGTTTGTCTTGTGCTTTTACTCTTTTCTTTTATGTGGACACAATTGAACTTCAAGCGTGTTGATCTTCATTGTTTCATGTTTATCGTGCGTTAGCTTACCTGAATATATTTCTTGATGACCATGCCTTCACCAACATGGGCTAACCAGTGCGCCGATGGCTGCATTGGAAATATCACATTACATGAGTAAGACCATGCAATATTTAGTTTACGAGTAGGAATAGTGTTTGCTTTTCTTTCATGTTTGCTTTGCTTACTTGTTTTGCTTTCATTTTACTTTTGTCCTTTGTTTTGCTTTGTTTGTTTGTTTTGGACCTGTAGGTTTAACGTCCCATGAAACCATGTTTGGATCTTGAGACAAGTTGGGTGAAAGACAAGAGGACTTGTACAACTATCAAAATTTGGTTATATGTTTGTTCCCCCTCTTTGTGAAGATCCTACGTTATTTCAAGCAATGATACCTTGTGTTGAGCACTGGAGAAGGTATGTTATTATCATTTATTTTTTCTTCTTTTCTTTAAAACTCATAACCTTTTTACATCATGAACTAGGTATATGACAAGATATTATGATAAAATCTAGAAGATTTATATGCAACGTGAAATAACTAATAATTACCCTTTTCCTATGCAAAAAAAGAAAAAAACGAAAGATTTCCATCCCAAAGGAAAGGAAAAGACAAAGTTAACTGCTATCCCTTTGACAGGGAATCTCATTCAAACAAGGCGATCCAATTTGGAGCGTATTAGCCAGGAAAAGGAAAAGGAGATACCAAATCAAGGCAAGAGAACAAGAGGATAACTAAGAACTAACAGTTTGGCAAATCCCTCGCTACCTTAAAGATTTTCTGTATTGTTGATATCTCCGTTCGGCTGTTATAAGAAGGGGAGCACTGCTAGCCCGGGGGGACGAACTATTGTTATTTTTATGGAATTATCCTTTGTATTTGAAACTTTGATCATCGAATCTCTTTGAAGAGCGATTCACTGTAACTTTGTTTTGATGTTTTAATATATAAATCTTGTTGCCATTCTATCTTTGATTCTAGAGTAATCCTAAGCAGTGTGTCATTGGAGGCTAAGGGCCCAGCTGTTGAGCTAATTTATGGTCCTAAATTAACACAATTATTTCTTATCAATCCGGGTTGTTTATGCTTTGAGGCAAGTTCACTATATGTGAAGATCAGATATAACCAAACCTTGAAAGATAAGTTATTCAAAAGCTAAAAATAATATATCTATAACTCTAATTCAATCAGCTTAAAAAGAGAGAAATATTGAAAGGGTTCTTGACCTCAAGAAGTCCACCTTCACCTCAATTATCACTTAATGAATCAGAGATTGAAACCAAAAGCTCAAGATGGATAAATTATAAATGAAAGAAGCTCTTAACTTTAGAGACACATAAGATATTCCATCATAATTCATTCATCTCAATATCTAAATCTAAATGGAAATAAAACTGCTTGCATGTAAACAAAAGAAACTAGTTTTGATTCATCATTTTAGCAGAAGGGATGCCCAACTTGAACACCTATTTTTCCAACTAAATAAAGTGATGAACAAGCTATTAACAAATGAAATCAATCACTATGCATAAACCATAAAGCAAACTGAAATAAAGCTTTGAAAAACTAGTGCTACAATCAACCAAATTACAAGGAAATAAAACTAGTTTAACAAGGAAGTGTACTTAGCTTGGAGTGGGGGCCCTCCACCCTTGCCTTGCACACTTTGAGAGATGATATCAGAAGCTTAGATCAGTCACACATCCATAGCATTGCACAACAAAATAATAATAACACAAGTCTTCAAATTAACTTCTCAATCCAAAGATGTCACAGCATAAAAGTATATCACAAAATCAATACATAAGCCATCAAAGTTTTGGCTTTAAATAGGAAGTCTCATGAACAAACTGATCTATATTCACTCAAACAAACCCATCTACTCTCATCCACCTATCCAAGCTGAATTCATTATCCCCATCCCAAGAAAGATGACCATTCCTATGAAATCTCAAAACAGCCCTATTTCTATGGGATTCCTGCATGACTATTCATGGTTGACTAGCACCAAATGGGCCTAGTAAAGCTTGTTCAGTTCGAACTAAGCATTGCTGGCTTAGTCCTAGTTCCCAAGTTGTCCATCCATGCATTCCATTCGTGCCCAAGTGTCCTGCAACCATATCAACCATAGAGCTATTACGGGAATTTCTGAATCTGCCAATTTTGCACTAAAAACCAATTTTTCATAAAAACTTTAGAAATTGAAAAATTAAAATTAAATACCTGAATGGATATCAAATATACATCAAAATGGGATAAATGAAGGGAAAATGGATGGAAAATAGATGGATAAGTAAGTTTCTTTGAGCAAAAATAAGACCAAAACTAAGGCTCAACACCGGCCTTGGTGGATCACTTGCTCCTGTACCATTATTTATGATTCGTGTGTGGCTTGATCTCTTCTATTCACCCTGTTCGATAATCTGACGTGCCTTGTTGTTTTACATATCGGTTCTGTTATATTTCATTTATACTTGACTAAGTAATGTTATTCTCTGCAACAAGAATGTTATGCTATTCATTCTAACTTTATATCGCATTGTTGTCCCTTTAACAATTGATATAACATTGTTGTTCCTTACAGATTGTCATTGTTGTTCGATTACAGAGTAACGGTGCTGCATATTCATAAATCGGTATTACTATATTTATCTATGGTTTACTCTTAAACGTGATTGTTGTTCATTCGGGATTGTTGTTCCATCGTGATCACAATTGTTGTTTCTTTATAACTGTGACTCATACTTGATGTATCGAAGCTTAGATTACTGTTCCTTTCAATATTAAGCGTGCCATGTGTAATATTTGACCTAGTTTGTTGTACATTTATATTTGATTTAAGTTGCTATTCTATATTTCATTTATGTTAGTTTGTTGTTCTATTTCCATTTGCTGTTCAATTCATCTCTAAAGTAAGGATTGTTACTTAAATCCTGTAGGATATAATTACTGTTGCATTCATTTCTGTAGGTTAAGGTTTTGTTGTTCAATCCTGTTAATAAGATTAGTTGCTGTTCCATTTCCTGTCATTTGAGTTATCATTGCTTTGGTGTGCAGAACGATCTGAGACTGTAGTGAACATTGACATGTGCTATCTAGTTCCCAGATTGATGATCTTTTCCTTGATTGCTTTTTAATTGCATCAGTTTACAGAAGGAAGAGTTATCATTACTGTACCCTTGACTGATAAATTTTTGTAGCTTTCTGAATGCATGATTTGAGTTTTAAAGTTGCTTTTTGTAAGTAGATTTTATTCCAAGCATCCGTTTACTCTTGTATTTAGAACACTATACTACTAGCATTACTCTAACAAATGATTGCCTCAAACTGAGTACACTTTTTGAGATAACAAATAATTCCTAGATTGACAATTAATGTAGGGTAAATAGAGGTGAGAAAGACCCTTTTTACTGCTCGACATTTTGGCATCGTTGCCAGGGAAGAGTGTAGCCATTTGTTTCTTTTCCAGAGTAGTGTAAGAACTTACTAGGAGAGAATTGGGTTTTAAAAACGGAAGGTAAGAACCTGCGTACGAAGCATGTAATAGCCCTGTTCCCCTGCTCACTTTCCTGCAGATTTGTTGTTGTTTTTGGGTATATATTAGCATTTGATTTGTGTGCATGACTAAGCAGAAAAAGCCTGAAAAGAATCCTAAACCACTACCCAAGTCTGATAAAGCTAAGGAGCTGGTGACCCTTGGCCAATCGACCTTTATAGATGAAATCCTTAAGAAAGCAGAATCTCAGCCTTAAGTAAGACCTAGAAAAGTTGCTTCTAGACAACCTACTAGTTCCCTTCAGGCCACAGGATCACCATCTATAGCCTTTGCTGAGGTGCATAGTCAAACCAAAGAGCAAGATTTTCAAGAAATTGAGAATTCTAGCCCAAAATCATTGCAATAAGGGAACCTTAGCAACCTCTGTGAAGGGAGAGGAGAAACAAGGGAAACTAAAAAACCAAGATCTCCTCTTGGGATAATTCAGCCATTAAGTAGCCCAGATAAGGGAAGTGCTGCAAAAATCATTCATAATGAAGTCGAAGAATCTCAAGAATCAAAATCCCCCCAGACATTAGGAACTCTCATAATCCCAGATAAAGGAAGTGATGTTAAGGTCATTCCTACTGAAGCCATTCCCCCTTGTCAGCCTAGGAATACCCTCCTAGACATCCCAGAAGATTATTGGCACATATTTGACCAAATCGCCCAGAACCAGCCAAACACCCAAACCTCTACATTGCAATATCCCATTGTGGGCACTACAGCTAATGCACCTATGAAAGCAATTCCTCTCCAACATATCCCTACTTTTTATGGCCTTACATCAGAAGATCCGGATGCATTCTTGTTTGAATTTGATGTGTTGTGTAGAGGATATGACTATACCACCAATCCCCAGAAACTGAAATTATTTCCCTCTACATTAAAAGGGGCTGCTTTAAGATGGTTTATGGGATTGGGTGGTGGTGTTATAAATAACTGGGATCAAATGAAAGATGCTTTTCTAAAAAAAATCAGGATTATTGCAGATCTAGAGAATTAAAAGATGAAATATTTCAAATAGTAGCTAGACCTAATGAAACACTAGAGGAATATGTTGAACGTTTTCAGTATAATCTTCAAATATCTCCTTATGAATCATTACCCTTACCTGATAATGCATTAAAAACAACATTAATTACAGGAATGAAGGAACAATGGATTGAAACACTAAATATTATGGGAAAATGAGATATTTATCAGGAAAATTTTGCTGACATTATTGATTTATGTATCAGGAGTTCAAGACGAAGCATAAGACTAAAACTAGCAGAACATGACAGGTTTACAAGAGACAACAAGCTCTCTGCAGAAGGAGTAACTCGTGAAGAAATTGGAAATTTATTAGAAAATTTCAAAACTGAAATATTGGAGACTCTGACAATGCAACTTGATATTATGTAGGCCAAGCAGAAACAAGCAGAGGCAGAACAGAATTTGGCAATCTTCTATCCCAAATGCAAAAAGAAACACAGCCACAAAGAGTGTCCGTTAGATGTGATTCAAGTTTGCACCATTTGTACAAAAGACCATTCTATAGAGAGTTGTCCCTCACTTCTTGGATTGAAAGCAGTATACAAGGAAGCGGAAGAAGAACTAGAACCAATGTACCTACTTAATCAGCATCATCAATGGCAGCCGTGACAATCAGGTATGTTCCCCGATCCAGCTTCTTCTTTTCAACCTCCACAATATCATGCTTAGAAATATAATACAATGTGGCAAAATCAACCTCCCTTCTCAAATTGGTCACAACAACCATTTCCCTCATCATCACCATGGCCGAATCAAGCAATTCAACCCAACTAGCCAAATTTTCCCTATGCCCCACCATATTGGAAAAACAATGTCTATCCAGCACAATGGTCCCCTCCTACTTCACAGAGTCAAGCTTGGCAAACAAACTGGAAAAGACTGAGGAATCATCCAGTAGGAACCATTCCGCTCCCTCAACCTACACTGCGAGCATTACAACAAAACCCCCAGTCTAAATTAAGACCGCGACTCCTGGCCCAACCCAACCCTAATCCAAATAATAGACCGGTTCAATTTATCCAAATGATTGAAACACCAGAACTAGAAACCGATATAAAGGAGTGTAATGACCTTCAATTAAGATCTGGGTGCATTATAGAAACAGAGGGAGATAAAACCACTCAAGTTGAAAATCAGTTACCTATAGAACAACCATCATAAGAAGAGGATGTGATCAGACAACAAACTCATGATCAAGCAACCACATCTTCTCCCCCATTCCCCAAACGATTAATTATACCTCGACCTATACAACATCCCGATTTTGACATTCTAGGAGAATTTAAAAATCTATACATAAAAATCCCACTCCTCCAACCCATACAAGACATCCCAATATATGAAAAGACCATCAAAGAGCTATGTATAAAAAAACCAAGGAGGAGAATAACAAATAACCCAATAGTCCAAGTAGTTGGCACCTTATCCGACCTATTATCAGGAAAAGAAACACTCATTAAATATGAAGACCCAGGAAATCCAATAGTAATAGTACAAATCAATGGACAAACCTTTGCAAATGCCTTAGTTGATTTAGGGGCTGCAATTAATATCCTAACAACTACCACTTGTCAAAAGCTGGGCATTACATCAATAGAACCAACTTCCACTTTATTAAAATTGGCTGACCAATCCGTGATTAGGCGAGAAGGCACACTACATGATGTCATGGTATCCGTTGATTCCTAGGAGTATCCTACCGACTTTCTAATAATAAACCCCAAAAACCGACTTGATGGACATCCATTGATTTTAGGCAGACCTTGGCTTGCAACCGCTGATGCTTATATTGGCTGCCGACAAGGCAGTATGACCATAACTAGAGGGGCTAATATCAAGAATCTAGCCTTATATCCTCCAGCCCAGCCAAGTGTCACAATAATAAGAACTAACAAACATCCTGTATCATACCTCACCGAAAATATTACATCCCCATTAACCATAGAAGATGCCCTCGATTTCAAAGATCAAACAAAGGATGATGTCATTAACAACTTTATTAACCAAGTTGAATCTAGATCCAACATACAATGTCACATGATAGAAGTAGCATTTGATAATGAATTAGAAGAAGACCCTCTCAAAGACACTCATGATGAAACAATACCTACTACCTCTGTGTCAAATAGCAAAACTGTAGAAATTGAGCGACGAAAAACTTTAAACATTAATGGCAACCTAACTCCCGAACAAGAAGAGAAGCTAATCCAACTACTGAGAAAATACAAAGAAGCATTTGCATGGGATTATCTTGACATGAAAGGAATCGATCCCCAGTTATGTACACACCACATTTACATAGAAAAGGATGCAAGCCCTATTTGCCAACCACAAAGGAGACTTAACCCTCATCTAAAAGACATTGTAAAAATTGAACTTCAAAAACTTTTAGATGTGAACTTTATTTACCCTATCTTCGATAGCAAATGGGTCTCTCCACTTGTAGTGGTGCCAAAGAAGAATGGAAAGTGGAGGCTTTGTGTAGATCATAGAGAGCTAAATAAAGCAACAAAAAAAGACCACTTTCCCCTTCCATTCATTGACTAGGTATTAGATACTTTAGCAGGAAAGAAATTCCTTTCTTTCTTGGATGGCTTCAGTGGATACAATCAGATTTAGATTGCCCCTGAAGACCAAGTCAAAACTACTTTTCCCTGTCCTTAGGGAACATTTGCCTACAGAGTTTTACCCTTTGGCCTATGCAATGCCCCTGCCACATTTTAAAGGGCTATCCTTAGCATCTTTTCAGATTTAATAAATGAAGGGATCGAAGTATACATGGATGATTTTACACCATACGGAGATGATTTCGACCCAGCATTAGACACACTAGAAAAAGTGCTACAACGATGCATTGCCACCAGGCTCTATTTGAGCCATGAAAAATGCTATATGATGATGACTGAAGGAATTATTCTAGGCCATTATATCTCAGCAGCTGGAGTACAGGTAGATCCGGCCAAAATTCAAATAATTTTGTTAATACCTACTCCTACCACTCAGACAGAGGTACACAATTTTCATGGATTTTCTTGTTATTATAGAAGATTTATAGAACATTTTTCTCATATTGTTGCACCTTTATATGCACTGACGGGAAATGTTGACTTTGTTTGGACAGAAAAATGTGATCGCGCTTTTGAGGATCTAAAAAAGCTTGTGTCAACAACCCCAGTACTCAAAGGTCCAAATTGGGACCTGCCATTTCAAATTTCATCGGATGCTTCAGACACAACTATTGGAGCAGTCCTTGGGCAGGAAGAAGATAAAAAACCATATGCAATTTATTATATTAGCAAGAATTTATCTCCTGCTGAATTGAACTATACTGTGACTGAAAAGAAATTTTTAGTTGTAATACATGTTGTCAATAAATTTAGGCATTATATCACTGGATATCCTGTTATCTTATATACAGATCACTCTGCCATAAAATATTTAGCAAATAAACCAATCACAAACGGTAGAGTAACCAGAAGGCTGATTTTATTGCAGGAATTCGATATCACAATAAAGGACCGACCTGGAAAAGAAAGTCTTGTAGCTGACTTTCTCTCACGAATGCCAAAACCAGTGGATGCAGCAGCGGTCAAAGATCAATTTCCAGATGAACATTTGTTCACTGTTACTGTTAAAACACCCTCGTATGCTAATGTTGCGAATTATTTAGCAGTAGGTAAATTAACGAAACATATGACCCCCAATGTACGAAAGAAGATTGTCCAGCGTAGTACTCTATTTTCTTGGATTGGGGACTACCTATTTCATACAGGGGTAGATATGCACATCAGGAGATGCACCCGTGAAGATGGAATTTTTGACATCTTAAAAGCTTGTCACAACAGACCATGTGGCGGACATTTCGCAGATCGAAGAACTGGTCACAAGGTGCTACAAACAGGGTATTATTGGCCCAAAATATTCAAAGATGCAAAGAAGTTCGTTCAAGCTTGTGGCAGCTGCCAAAGAGCAGGATGCCCTGGACAGTCTGATGAAATGCCCTTGAACCCACAGCTAGTTATTGAACCATTTGAATGATGGGCGCTCGATTGTTTTGGTCCAATTAACCCATCATCGAACCAGAAAACATATATCTTGGTGGCAACATAGTATATCACCAAATGGGTTGAAGCAGAGGCATTGCTGAGAGCTACAAAGGATTCCATCATACAGTTCCTGTTCCCCACATTTGTGCGATATGGCCTCCCAAGAGATATAATTACGGATGGAGGACCACAGTTTGCTAGTAATAAAATTGTTGCAACACTAAAAACCTATCATATTCAGCATAAAATTACTACTCCATACCACCCACAGGCGAATGGTCAAGTAGAAAGCACGAATAAAATAATAGAAGCAATACTGACAAAAACCATTGCGTCACACAGACACGATTGGGATACAAGATTGCTGGAAGCCTTGTGGGCATATAGAACAACATGGAGAAGTACTACCGGTTATTCACCATACCAACTAGTATTTGGAAAGGAACCCATCTTTCCAATAGAATTCGAAATATAGACACTGCGAACAACACAAGAAGTCGGTCTAGATTTAAACGAGGCCCAGATTAATAGATTACAGCAGATCAATGAGCTAGATGAAATCAAGCTCTCTGCCCTTCAACATACTGTGTTAATCCAACAACAACAAGCCAAATGGCACGACGCCCTCATTAAAAGGAAAGTCTTCCGCGAAGGAGATTGGGCACTCTTATACGATTCCAAGTTTCAGGATTTTCTGGGGAAACTTCAGACTCGCTAGCTGGGACCATACGAAATCCAAAAGGTACATGATAATGGCACCATTACTCTAACCACCATTGATGGATCCGGACATACCTTTAAGGCAAACGGCCACCGAGTTCGATTATACTACAAACCACTTACTCGGGAATCCTTCTACCAGCAACTCTGCGAAGACTCCGACATGCAGATTCTGGTTGAGGAAGAGAAATCTTCCTCACCTTTGGTTCATTAAGTGATTCGACTACTCTTACATTCTGTACATAATTCCTTTGTTTTGTTAGTATAAATTACTTTCTATACATATTTTTTCATTTATGTAACGTTTGCATTTTGTTGTTCCTTTTAGGAAGGAACAACATATTCACCACTTTGTTGTTCTTTTTTGAAGGAACAACACTTCTGCACTTTGTTGTTCCTTTCAGAAGGAACGACATTTTCACCATTTTGTTGTTCCTTTTTCAAGGAATAGCACTTCTGCATTTTGTTGTTCCTTTCTGAAGGAACATCAGTTCCACCATTTTGTTGTTCCTTTTAGAAGGAACAACACTTTTGCATTCTGCTATTCCTTTCAGAAGGAACAACATTTCCATCGTTTTGTTGTTCCTTTTCAGAAGGAACAACACTTGCCTTTTTTTTACAGTTCCTTTTCCGAAGGTGTTATCACAAAATCAAGCACTGAAGGCTGCTAATCAGCAAGACTCTGTGTAACTGTTTCAAACCAGGCTTTTAACTAAGGCTTAGCCTCCTTAGTCTGAGAGGGCTCTCTCATAGGTTATTGATATTGAACAAGATGGCTAACTCTTACAAGACACATGAAAAATGTACTGGCTGGACAGAATTGCTTCCCATTGGGCTTATGGAGTCACTAATATCTCAGTAAACAATAACACTATCCTTTCATAGAAATCAGGGCACTTTACATCTAATGTTCAAACATAACTTACATGAAACACAGTTTGCCTAGGCATACAGGAAGTCAGAGCATCATTCATGAGTTCTGAGTGATTATGCATTAACCAAACTGTAAAAGAACATTAAAGAGAATAAACCATCATACATTTGAACAATAAGATCTATTGTGAATCCTGAGAAGAAACAACAGTCATTTGCATTACTGAAATCTGCTATACATAAACCAAAACAGTCTTCTCCAAAAACATCCAACACCCTGTTTATATCTGTTTCAGCTATTTATAAAGTTCTTCTACCTGACTCCGATTCATCTGAGGGGAACTCGAAGTCTTTTTCTAATGACACCTATTCACCTTTAAACTAACTAATAAAAGCCACTTACTACTAACTGACATCTCTAGAAACCTAAAACAAATCAGATTCTAATTCTACATCATGCTAGACATAGCATTTATTACAATCAAGATTCATTCTCTGCCAAGTGGATTACTACAGCGGTAGCTTTGATGGCTTTGATTACAATGAACTTCATTCTTTGACATCTGCTCTCTTACTGGCGGTGGCTGTGATGAACCTTTAATGCTCCATGTTTGTCTTCAATGACATATCTTTCTGTTACCCTGAAACATAGGCCCCTGTTTGTCGGTCTTTGATGTGCTGCTCCATATTCGAATCCAACGAAGCATGCCTTTCATCTTTGATTATTCAGAACATATCAAAATGCCACGTCCTTGATCTGCTGCCCACCTTTGCCATGTCAGATTTTTAGTCATTAAAGAAAAATATATCAGGGCCCTTTTCTGTATAATGTTCCATACTTCATGACAAGATCTATAAACACAATTCAAATAAAGATTTGTTGTTGTCTCCAGTATCAGAAGATCTGCCCTGTTGTGACTATACGAAAACTGTAAAGTCAATTGTATGAGTGTTCCTCCATATAGAATTCTTTTTATCTTTGCTAATCTTTCTGTGTAAGCTGCCTCTTTTATGTCTGTTAGATTGGTTTTCCCATTGCTTCCTTTTCCAGTAACTCTTCTAAAGGGCTCTGCAAGGATTGGAGTACTGTTTCTCCACACTCTTTAACAAGACATTTAAATAACTTGGCAAAACCAGGTACAAATGCTTCTCCTTTTAAGAGGTCAATCCAGTTTCTTGAGCGCGGCCATGGAGCATAAAAAGCTTCCAACCATCCATTCACTGATTTATCTCGAATACTTTGGGACATAGTCATTGCCTAGCTGTTTGGGTTGTTTGCATCAGGAAAAACATGATCATAAGATAAACCATTCAGCATGCCATTAACAAAACCTTCTACCTGAATGATTGGATTCAAAACACCCTTAAAGGAAGAACTAGCAATTGCATTTGACAATCCAGAATGCAACATGTTGTCACTAACTGATTTCCTGTTAGGAGATGCTTGCAGAAGAAGAACAAGGGATGCAACCGCAAGCACCCTTACTGGGGGCAGATGGCTATTGAGAAGCAAGCAATTTCCTCCCTTATCTTTGATGGAAAATCAAAATTATTACGTGAAGGAAGTGCCAGCAGCAAAAGCATTCTATGTGCCATCAGGTTATATCACCAATTCACACTATGCATATCACTGATGAGGGATCTTATTTCAAGTGAACAAATTCATGCAATCAGAATTGCCAGATACCTCCCCAGAAAATCGATATTTGATACTCGGTATTCCAGTATAACGTATGTTAAACACAAGAAAGAGCTTATTAATGGCTTTTTGAGTTCTCAATGATCCCTGATGGGAACTTCCGAATATTGCCAAGAAAAAAGATGAAAATGCATCCCAATCCTTCATTATGTGCCTCATTACAACAGCAGTATCTATCAAACCTTCTCTGCCACCTGTTTGCATGAAAAAAGAACTCTTCTGGAGCTAGGCCACGAAGATAATGAACTACATCTCTCTCTGGCACTTCATCAAACACTTGCGCCCAAGACATAAATGCTATTCCATGAATTTGCCACCTGCCAATAATCGGTTTCACCCACAGCGGAAAGAAATCTCCACCGGCCCATTTGTATAGACCTCAGCCATGATATGAAAGCGATGCTCCCATATAAACCCGTGTATTGACACATATCGCTTAATAGTGTCTTGACACCTGAGCGAAGCACTAAATTATCCACATTTTCCCTACGTTTACATTTCTAGATCTCATACCGTTACTAGCTCATTCGTTGAAGAAATTGGAGATAGAGACAGATGATTTGCTCCCAGATCCTGGAAAGCAACTCCGTGCTCAAAAGCAACTATATGAACAATAAGATGTAAATAAGATGTCCCAATGGATCTACTTTCTCTCTCCTTGATGTTCTCAATGGCTCTAAATGCAATTTCATCTAGCCCCTCAATGCGCGGAATCTGCCCACATTCATACTTGTTGACTAGCTTCTCTAAACGCTCAATTTCTCCTCGCCATTCCTTTATACCACAGAGTCTCTTTGTTTGTGACTACATTAATGAAGCTCTGTATTAGAAGGGGGGCCACAAACATGACAAACAATTTTGTAAAAGCCAAAATAGCAATGAGGCTAGATAACTTTCAGAAAGACCATAATATAGCGAATACAAGAGAGCATTGCCTTGACTGCAACTTCGATTGGAGCAGAGAAGAACTATTTTCAGCTCTATCCTGAGGTCCAAGCATAGGTAAATCCTGAACATTAATGGCACACCTCTGCCCAGTAGCCAACAGATAATTCAACTAGGAAAAAGTCAACCTGTGTATAAATCCTGAACTAGCATAACTTGTGAGGGTTCCAGAGTTCTATTTTTGGGGGAAGAGTATTTTATCAGATAACAGATTTTCAGGAATTAGATCAGGATTTTCTACCACTTCTCCCAGAGTTGTGCGCAACTGTCTCACCATGTTGCGCTGCGAAACTACTGAAAACTGACTTATGCGCTACGAAATCACCTAAAGAGCATGTTGCGCTGCGAAACTGCTAAAAAAGATTTATGTACCTTTGGCAAACAATTGAACTGATGTGAACAATTCAGAGCTTTTTCTTGAGTGATAACAGTGGATCCACTTGGGATAGTGTGCCCTTGTGGTACACTAAGAACATGCAGATCCAGTGCCTTATCCATTCATGACAAACAGAAATTTGCTTGACAAGCATGACTGTAGGAGAAAGAAAGCTACATCTACTGAAAAATGCTCAGTTGACCTTGAGCTTATTTGTATTTACTTACCTACCTACCCTAACAATTTCAAACTTTTTTCTGCTCAATCAATATGAAATTTCCAATGTAGCCAATCCTCTGTTTTATCTGATATTTGACTTCTTTGACTGCATCAGAGTTCAGAGCCAATATGATAGTGTGATGACCGCTGCCACTGGAATTGTCTCTGATCTTTATAGGAAAACTGAAACACTGGAGTGTAAAACTCTTCAATGTAATCAGCTATAGGATCCCAGAATACACGATCAGCTTGATTTTTCTTGTAACTTTCTGGTTGTGCAAACTGATCTTCAACAACAGTGTTCAGTTCCTCAATCGTGAAAGAGAAAGGAACCAGCATTGTCTCCTTGCGTTCTGCCATAGAAAACTTCTGAAAATAATGATCATGATTATGAAAACTGTATGCCTGAATTTGACCTTCTAAACCTTCAATTTCTTTCTCAATGTCCTCAGCAACTTCATCCAAAAATCTCATCTTATCCTCTGCTTTACAGTCAAATGACTTTAGATACGAGGACAAGGACAAAGAAAAATTTTCACCTATTTCTTCATTAATATGATCATCATTCCATTGTTTGAAACCCTCAACTGAAGGAGAGTTTGCCACCACCTCTGACCTATCTATCCATTCCTCCAAAAACATAAGCCATAAGTCTTGAAATGATTTAACGGATTTGATAGGGAAACTTTCAATCCATTGTTTGCATTTCCCTTGAAGTGAATCATAAAATAACATAATGCAAACATCCTCATGTTTAACTCTAAGAAGCTCAGCAAAATGACAGAAATCTGAGATATGCTTCAGAGTTAAACTCAAATCTTCTCCATTAAATTTGGGACCATTCCTTAGAAAATATGCATCCTTGGGAAAATGATTTGGGAAACCATGAATTCCTGAAAAATCTATGCATGCATACCTTGAACTAAGAATGGTAGCTTCTGGGTCCTTCATAACTCCAGTGAAATCACCATGAACCTATGAATTTCGAATTCTTCAACAATGGAGTCGCCAAGGTAGATTTGCAGCCTCAAAAACCTTCTGAGCTCCTGCTACCTTCAGAAGTTCAGCTTCATAATTTCGGGAATGAGTAATCTTCAGACTCCCGGCAGACGCACCAAAATGTTATCACAAAATCAAGCACTGAAGGCTGCTAATCAGCAAGACTCTGTGTAACTGTTTCAAACCAGGCTTTTAACTAAGGCTTAGCCTCCTTAGTCTGAGAGGGCTCTCTCATAGGTTATTGATATTGAACAAGATGGCTAACTCTTACAAGACACATGAAAAATGTACTGGCTGGACAGAATTGCTTCCCATTGGGCTTATGGAGTCACTAATATCTCAGTAAACAATAACACTATCCTTTCATAGAAATCAGGGCACTTTACATCTAATGTTCAAACATAACTTACATGAAACACAGTTTGCCTAGGCATACAGGAAGTCAGAGCATGATTCATGAGTTCTGAGTGATTATGCATTAACCAAACTGTAAAAGAACATTAAAGAGAATAAACCATCATACATTTGAACAATAAGATCTATTGTGAATCCTGAGAAGAAACAACAGTCATTTGCATTACTGAAATCTGCTATACATAAACCAAAACAGTCTTCTCCAAAAACATCCAACCCCCTGTTTATCTCTGTTTCAGCTATTTATAAAGTTCTTCTACCTGACTCTGATTCATCTGAGGGGAACTCGAAGTCTTTTTCTAATGACACCTATTCACCTTTAAACTAACTAATAAAAGCCACTTACTACTAACTAACATCTCTAGAAACCTAAAACAAATAAGATTCTAATTCTACATCATGCTAGACATAGCATTTATTACAATCAAGATTCATTCTCTGCCAAGTGGATTACTACAGCGGTAGCTTTGATGGCTTTGATTACAATGAACTTCATTCTTTGACATCTGCTCTCTTACTGGCGGTGGCTGTGATGAACCTTTAATGCTCCATGTTTGTCTTCAATGACATATCTTTCTGTTACCCTGAAACATAGGCCCATGTTTGTCGGTCTTTGATGTGCTGCTCCATATTCGAATCCAACATGTGCTGCTCCATATTCGAATCCAACGAAGCATGCCTTTCATCTTTGATTATTCAGAACATATCAAAATGCCACGTCCTTGATCTGCTGCCACCTTTGCCATGTTAGATTTTTAGTCATTAAAGAAAAATATATCAGGGCCCTTTTCTGTATAATGTTCCAGACTTCATGACAAGATCTATAAACACAATTCAAATAAAGATTTGTTGTTGTCTCCAGTATCAAAAGATCTGCCCTGTTGTGACTATACGAAAACTGTAAAGTCAATTGTATGAGTGTTCCTCCATATAGAATTCTTTTTATCTTTGCTAATCTTTCTGTGTAAGCTGCCTCTTTTATGTCTGTTAGATTGGTTTTCCCATTGCTTCCTTTTCCAGTAACTCTTCTAAAGGGCTCTGCAAGGATTGGAGTACTGTTTCTCCACACTCTTTAACAAGACATTTAAATAACTTGGCAAAACCAGGTACAAATGCTTCTCCTTTTAAGAGGTCAATCCAGTTTCTTGAGCACGGCCATGGAGCATAAAAAGCTTCCAACCATCCATTCACCGATTTATCTCGAATACTTTGGGACATAGTCATTGCCTGGCTGTTTGGGTTGTTTGCATCAGGAAAAACATGATCATAAGATAAACCATTCAGCATGCCATTGACAAAACCTTCTACCTGAATGATTGGATTCAAAACACCCTTAAAGGAAGAACTAGCAATTGCATTTGACAATCCAGAATGCAACATGTTGTCACTAACTGATTTCCTGTTAGGAGATGCTTGCAGAAGAAGAACAAGGGATGCAACCGCAAGCACCCTTACTGGGGGCAGATGGCTATTGAGAAGCAAGCAATTTCCTCCCTTATCTTTGATGGCAAATCAAAATTATTACGTGAAGGAAGTGCCAACAGCAAAAGCATTCTATGTGCCATCAGGTTATATCACCAATTCACACTATGCATATCACTGATGAGGGATCTTATTTCAAGTGAACAAATTCATGCAATCAGAATTGCCAGATACCTCCCCAGGAAATCGATATTTAATACTCGGTATTCCAGTATAACGTATGTTAAACACAAGAAAGAGCTTATTAATGGCTTTTTGAGTTCTCAATGATCCCTGATGGGAACTTCCGAATATTGCCAAGACAAAAGATGAAAATGCATCCCAATCCTTCATTATGTGCCTCATTACAACAGCAGTATCTATCAAACCTTCTCTGCCACCTGTTTGCGTGAAAAAAGAACTCTTGTGGAGCTAGGCCACGAAGATAATGAACTACATCTCTCTCTGGCACTTCATCAAACACTTGCGCCCAAGACATAAATGCTATTCCATGAATTTGCCACCTGCCAATAATCGGTTTCACCCACAGCGGAAAGAAATCTCCACCGGCCCATTTGTATAGACCTCAGCCATGATATGAAAGCGGTGCTCCCATATAAACCCGTGTATTGACACATATCTGAGCGAAGCACTAAATTATCCACATTTGCCCTACGTTTACATTTCTAGATCTCATACCGTTACTAGCTCATTCATTGAAGAAATTGGAGATAGAGACAGATGATTTGCTCCCAGATCCTGGAAAGCAACTCCGTGCTCAAAAGCAACTATATGAACAATAAGATGTAAATAAGATGTCCCAATGGATCTACTTTCTCTCTCCTTGATGTTCTCAATGGCTCTAAATGCAATTTCATCTAGCCCCTCAATGCGCGGAATCTGCCCACATTCATACTTGTTGACTAGCTTCTCTGAACGCTCAATTTCTCCTCGCCATTCCTTTATACCACAGAGTCTCTTTGTTTGTGACTACATTAATGAAGCTCTGTATTAGAAGGGGGGCCACAAACATGACAGACAATTTTGTAAAAGCCAAAATAGCAGTGAGGCTAGATAACTTTCAGAAAGACCATAATATAGCGAATACAAGAGAGCATTGCCTTGACTGCAACTTCGATTGGAGCAGAGCAGAACTGTTTTCAGCTCTATCCTAAGGTCCAAGCATAGGTAAATCCTGAACATTAATGGCACACCTCTGCCCAGTAGCCAACAGATAATTCAACCAGGAAAAAGTCAACCCGTGTATAAATCCTGAACTAGCATAACTTGTGAGGGTTCCAGAGTTCTATTTTTGGGGGAAGAGTATTTTATCAGATAACAGATTTTCAGGAATTAGATCAGGATTTTCTACCACTTCTCCCAGAGTTGTGCGCAACTGTCTCACCATGCTGCGCTGCGAAACTACTGAAAACTGACTTATGCGCTACGAAATCACCTAAAGAGCATGTTGCGCTGCGAAACTGCTGAAAAAGATTTATGTACCTTTGGCAAACAATTGAACTGATGTGAACAATTCAGAGCTTTTTCTTGAGTGATAACAGAAGGAATGGCACTTGCATTTTCTACTATTCCTTTTTCCGAAGTCGTTTTCTACTGTTCCTTTTTCTGAAGGAACAACACTTGCGTTTTCTGCTGTTCCTTTTCCGAAGGAACAACACTTGCATTTTATTTGTTGTTCCTCTTTCCAAAGGAACAACACTTTCGTTGTCTGTTGTTCCTTTTTCGAAGGAACAACACTTGCATTTTCTGTTGTTCCTTTTCTGAAGGAACAGCACTTGTGTTTTCTGTTGTTCCTTTCCGAAGGAACAACACCTTCATTTTTCTGTTGTTCCTTTTCGAAAGGACATCATTTTCACATTTTTTTTGCTTGCGCTTGTTTTCTTTGTTGTTCCAATTAAGGGATAGCTACTGTTCCTCTTAATGCACAACAATTTCGAGTATTTTTTTTCCTTTTGCTTGCGATTTTGTGCACAGTACCTGTTTTATCTTTTTCTTCTTTGTGTGTTTTATCATTTAAATCATTTTTGAAGCACAGCTATACACCTATGCAATGAATACAAAAACTAGAGTTTCCTGAAATCAACAAATTACATAAAAATCGCTATCTTTATAAGAAAATTCTCTGAATTTATAAGAGAAAAGAGGAAAGGACACAACTATTGATCACCTTGCTGTCATTATTCTACTAATACCAATATGATTGGTTATCTTTATCATGATGGTTCTTTCTAAATTCCCATAATCCTCGTTGATCATTATTAACGAATAAGAACAAAGGGTATATTTTTCTATTGAGATGTTAAGACTTCTTCCACCATCCCTACTTTTAAGGAGTGTTGAACCACCCTTTGTGTATAAATAGGAAAAGTATTTTATAAAGGAAAAAAACAAAGAAAAATGTTTATATAATTTGCTAACATGGTTTGTCAGATGAAGGATAGGGGGTCTCATTGGGAGCCAGCCTACCATGATCATAAGGAAGAAAGTGAAGTGGCATTCCCACTATGGCCAACACACCAGGGATATGATCCAAGAGGCACATCAGAAAAAAATAAAGAGTCCTTGGAATAGGAGGTCTCATCACGATCCAGCCTGCTCACCTTTCACTCCTTCCTGGTGAATGGCATTATGATTTATCTGGTTACCAAGCCAGCATAATGGCCTCCATTCTGACATTGCACAACACTTTCCTAAGCATACACAAAGGATCATGGTTCCATGGGTGAAATAAACAACTCTGTCAAGGTTATGGACACCTATGGGCAACAGAGCTCTATTGATGGTATTGAAGTCACATTCCTTATACACCAATAGCAATTATAAAACCCTTCTTCTTCTTATATCTTTGTAATGGGTCAAATAAGATTATGTACATAATTCCTCTGAACCTTTAATACATGAAAATCTATTACAATCAATTATGACGAAAAAAGTTGATAATGACCACATCGGACCTTTTGTGCACATCAGTTGCCCTATCCTCCAAATCTCGCATCATATCACGGCATTCTCTTATTTATTAAGCGATTATAGTATACACCTCGATTTCAGTATTCTTGTAAACATGGCATCTCGGTATACATTGTTCCTTTATGACTCTGTACCATGGCAGTTCAGCACGCCGCTCCCTCATTTGACAGCCGAGGATGGCCTATAACATTGCAAGGGGGAAGCATGTGACCTCATAATTTGCTGGCATATGTGTCAGCCTATCATTCGAAGAATTCTCACTGGAGAATAGCAAGGCTTAATGGTATATTGTTTTCCAATTTGCATGGCTTGTTGTTCCAAAGCTATTTCCGTGTTATGCTCTGCAACAATTAGCACTAATTCGAAATTTGAACAAGCTTGATGTTTCGTCATTTTCTCTGTGTTTTCTAACAGCTTGAATAGCCTGTTGTTCCATTGTCGTCTCTGCATTTTTTATAGTGTGCTAAGCATGGGAGGAAGATCAATTCATAGAGAACCACAGGCATTGATAGTCTTTGATGCTACACGAGAAATCCTAATAAGGGTAGGATCGATAGTTTATCTCAATCGTCTACAACAATCCAATGAGACCGTGGCAATTGAATTTTTGTAGAACTTGCAAGAACATCACTCCACGGTAAGAGGGAGACAGATAGCAGTCACCGATGACATAACTGCAAAGGTCTCGGGACTGCCAACCACTGGACTTGTGTGGACTCTGAAGAAGGTAAGACTGCGAGACGCCATAAAAATCTTCCAAGATGAAGGCCAGAACTTGACTATAAGAGGAAACGAAGTTCTACCAATAGCCTTGGGAGAGCCGTGGGCAGAATTGGCGAGAATCATCCAGAGTTACATCACCTGTGGAGGCAAGAAAGACATGGTAAGACCATGCCACCTTAAACTTTTAGCCGTGTTAAAACAAAAATGCACTGTGAATTTGCCTACGTTTTTAAATTATTTATTACACGATGTTTCCTGAAGCATGAAGAAATATCACCACATAGAATTGGTAGTAAGTCACCATGGGTTGATACAACTGATAGTTAGCTACAGTCTTGCTCAACAATAAATTAGTTGGGAAGAACTGATTTTCACAATAGATGGGGGACTCGCTTTGCCAGCCCCAAAACGAAAACATGCTGCCAGTACATCGAATAGATTGCTGAAACGAAGGAAATCCATTAGATTGGCATGGATCAGAGGGAGGCTGGAAAATTCCCAAGGGAACACCAGTCAACTGGTGGAGATAGATGATTTAGGGGATGAGCAACCCCCACAATTGGAAGCAGAGGAGAACAAAAAAGAATTGGAGGAAAACGATGAGGGAGAAACAGAGGAAGAGACTGAGCAATCTAGGCAGGCGGAAGAAGAAACAGAGCAACGTGAGGAAGGCCCATTGCAAAATTTGCTACAAGAAGATGAATTGGCCTAGATGCTGGCCAATATGGGTGAATATGCTCAACCTCTCAGCCCATTAAACCTCCACACCAAAGAAGAACCGAAGGAGCATTCTGCTCATGACAAAAATACATCCAAGGAACTGTGCAATGAGGAAGAAGGACCGCAAGAGCACTCTGTTCATGATAAGAGTGCATCCGAAGAATTGTGTGATGAGGAAGAAGAAGAAGAGAATCACTCTGCCCATGATGAAAGTGTATCTAGAGAGAAAAGTGATGAAGATAAAGAAGAGGAACAATCTGTTCCTAGTCAGAATACACCAGAAGAATTTCATGAAGAAGAAGGGGTGGAAGAAGAAGTTACCTAGGAGATAGCAAAGCAAGCTAGGGTTTCTACCCCTGAACAACCCGATCTGCAGAACAATGAGGAAGCACCCCAAGAAGAAAATCAGGAAATTGGTCGAGGTGAAAGTCCAGGCCCGCGTAAGCAAATGGCTATTCCTTCCAAGAAAATAGAATAAATCAAAAGATCACGAAAAGAACAACAAAGACTGCTTAATGTGATAGCAACAAATCAGGGTTTTGAAAATGGGGAAGAAAGCAAAAAGGGCCTCGGTGGTAAAACATGCAACCACTTTGGTGAAACCCCTTAAGAAAAAAATTAAGAGGACTCAAGTCCAGCCTACCGTTCAAAACCGAAAGTAACAGCATTTGGCTATCACCCATGTCGAAGTACAAGCAGATAACATATCAGCCTGTGACAAAGAAGTTCAGACAGAGGCACAATCCTCTAAGGAAATTCAAACCATAAATACGGGATGATTCAATAAGAAGATTCAAGTAAGCCTCCCACTTACAACTACTATGTGGGATAGTGACCTGAGGACAGTAACTCTGCGAAAGGATTTGGCGTAAGCCCAACAAACAGTAGAGAAACTTACAAAACAGACTGTCTCTCGACAAAAGTATGAGAAATTACAACAGCAGTTGAGGAACATCAACTTATTGGAAAGTCAGGCCTTTGAAGGATGTCAAATGGAAGAAGAAAGAGTCAAAAAGGTAACTCATAGACTAGATGTAGTCATAAAACAAATGGAAACCTTATGCTCTTTGTATATTGACGTTCTAGCATGTAGAGCACCTGCTAGGAACTATGCTTTGTTTTTAATGGAAAGATATTTGCAATTGAAAATTAAAGCTATCAAAGTAGGAGCCCCTATAGAAATAAACACTATTGATGACTTCATAAACTGTTGTAAGCACTATGGGGTGATGGTTCAGAGATTATTATGTGAATTCTATTTGCACAACCTTGTGTTAGATCGAGAAATAGAGCATAATCCTAGCCCTTTCATTGGGGATGTCCAACTGCAGTCATTCATTTCTTTTGGTGTTAATTAAATAAAATGGCTTAAATCCTACAATGCATTTCAAAGACAAGAAAATGGATTAGACTTATGGGTGAGAGCTGAACCTAGAGACCCCTTGCAGTTATGGAATAAACACAGGAACCTAATGAGGACTCCGGGTGTGATTGAGGCATTGGGACCTATTCATACAACAATCATTCGAAAAGGGATAGAATACTTCTTTACCATCAAAGACCTTGCCATTATAGCTACCAAATTCTGATATCAGACTTCTAATCTGAACATCCAACACAGGGAACCGTTTAACTATGAAAAATTTAAGCTAGTTGTTGATCGCTTGGGTCTCTATGGTGACCTTATTTTGAGAGAAGGCCCATCTTGGTTAGGTTGTAGGTTCCGAAGTCCAATCATTTGGCATCTTGCACCAGGATACCAAGCCTTATATGAAATTCCTAAGGGTTAGACAAGACATCTTTTTTAGCACCTAGCTAGGCATCATGGTTGTAGACCACCTCATGAGATCCTGTCTCCAGCCTACTCCCTCACTGCCTTGCATGTCAACTACAAAGTTTTCATGAGGGAATGAAAAAGGGTAAGCAGGGGGGTGTGTTGAGCACTGGAGAAGGTATGTTATTATCATTTATTTTGTCTTCTTTTCTTTAAAACTCATAACCTTTTTACATCATGAACTAGGTATATGACAAGAGATTATGATAAAATCTAGAATATTTATATGCAATGTGAAATAACTAATAATTACCCTTTTTCTATGCAGAAAAAGGAGAAAATGGAAGATTTCCATCCCAAAGGAAAGGACAAGACAAAGTTAACTACTGTCCCTTTGACAGGGAACCACATTCAAACAAGGAGATCCAAATTGGAGTGTATCAGCCAGGAAAAGGAAAAGGAGATACCAAATCGGCGCAAGAGAACAAGAGGATAACTAAGAACTAATAGTTTGGCGAATCCCTCAGGATCCTTTGATCCCGAGGGATCGCTACCTTAACGATTTTCTGTATCATTGATATCTCCGCTCGATTGTTATAAGAAGGGGCAACACTACTAGCCCGTGGGGGACGAACTATTGTTACTTTTATGAAATTCTCCTTTGTATTTGAAACTTTGATCATCGACTCTCTTTGAAGAGTGATTCATTGTAACTCTGTTTTGATGTTTTAATATATAAATCTTGTTGTCATTCTATCTTTGATTCTAGAGTAATCCTAAGTAGTGTGTCCCTGGAGGCTAAGGGCTCGACCCTGGTGGATCACTTGCTCCTGTACCATTATTTCTGATTTGTGTGTGGTTTTATCTCTTCTATTCACTCTGTTCAATAATATGATGTGCCTTGATATTTTACATATCAGTTATGTTATATTTCATTTATACTTGACTAAGTAATGTTATTCTCTGCAACAAGAATGCTATGTTATTCATTCTAACTTTATATCGCATTTTTGTCCCTTTAACAATTGATATAATATTGTTGTTCCTTAAAGATTACCATTGTTGTTCGATTACAAAGTAACAGTGCTGCATATTCATAAATCAATATTACTTTATTTATCTATGGTTTACTCTTAAACATGATTGTTGTTCATTCGGGATTGTTGTTCCAACGTGATCACAATTGTTGTTTCTTTATAACTGTGATTCATACTCGTTGTATCAAAGATCAGATTACTGTTCCTTTCAATATTAAGCATGTCGTGTGTAATATTTGACCTGGTTTGTTGTACATTTATATTTGATTTAAGTTTCTATTCTATATTTCATTTATGTTAGTTTGTTGTTCTATTTCCGTTTGCTATTCAATTCATCTCCAAAGTAAGGATCGTTACTTAATTCCTGTAGGATATAATTACTGCTGCATTCATTTTTGTAGGTTAAGGTTTTGTTGTTCAATCCTGTTAATAAGATTAGTTGTTGTTCCATTTCCTGTCATTTGAGTTATCATTGCTTTGGTGTGCAGAACGATCTGAGATTGTAGTGAACATTGACATGTGCTATCTAGTTCCCAGATTGATGATCTTTTCCTTGATTTATTTTTAATTGCATCAATTTACAGAGGGAAGAGTTATCATTACTGTACCCTTGACTGATAAATTGTTGTAGCTTTTTGAATGCATTATTTGAGTTTTAAAGTTGCTTTTTGTAAGTAGATTTTATTCCAAGCATCCATTTACTCTTGTATTTAGAATACTATACTACTAGCATTACTCTGACAAATGACCGCCTCAAACTGAGTACACTCTTTGAGATAACAAATCGTTCCTGGATTGACAATTAATGTAGAGTAAATAGAGGTGAGGAAGACCCTTTTTACTGCTCGACACCCCGAAGGAAAATACGTTCTTTTCAGAGTGAGTCTTGGTGAAACACAATTCTTGCACTTTAACTAGTAACACCTACTCTAAGTGGTTCTTCTGTATTCAATTAACCCTTGTCGACTCAGTCAAGTAGAGTAAGGTGAGGGGGGAAACCTTAACAAGTATGTCAGAGGTATATATATAACATCCTTCTCTAAAGAGACAACATCTTTTGCTCCCAATAAGTCAAATCCCTCTTTCGCCTCATGAAATAAATAAGTGCCTATGCACAGTTCTTTGAAATGAAAAAAATGAAAAAATGAAAAAAATAAAATAAATGCGAAAGAAGAGAAAGGCTTCCTACGCAATGAGGTGAAGCAAGTAACTCCATTGGGGTATTGTCCAGGCTCACTTGTAGCAAAGCAATGCTTGTGTTCCCGAAGTGACTCCATCAAGATACTGTCCAAGTCTGTTAGTAGCGAAGCAACACTAGAGATGAAACTTGAACTCTAACAGTTTATATTAATTGTGGATCAATATACCTCTCATCCCCAATCGAAACAACTCAATTGACTTGGCTTGGTATGTGTTCTGGCCGATCAAGAGAATGGCAGGGACTACATCTTTAACTCAAGCTAGTGAAGAAGCCATGATGATCAAAGAATCGAACAATACTTCCGAAAATGTTAGACTCGCTTTACACGATACAAGGTCCATATAGAGAGTTGGAGTTCTACAAATGTGTCGCCAATGTTGTAGTGCTAAAACTGCCCTCCAAAAATTTTCCTAAGCTTCATTTTGGAGGCTCCCTACTAAAATCTCCGCAGTTTGTCTTGCACTACCCATGTACTTATGCTCTCATTTGAGTTTTATCTTCTGCTTTACAGCTTGTGTTTTCTTACTTGCTTTGTCATCTAACAATAAGCCGACCCCATGACTTGGTTACAATCCAGTTATTGCATTGCCTTGATGACCTACGCAATCCTTGAGGGCAACCAACCTTGCTCTCAAGAAATGTGTAGTGCAACCCAGCAGTGAGCTTAGGCTCCAGAATTGCACAAACCCAACTGGAAGCTTGTCTTCAGCTGGGAAACTACGTAGAGAAATCCAAGCCAGCAAGTGAGCTTTAAGCTCCATAATTGCATAGAACTAGTTGACAACC
Organism: Pinus tabuliformis; assembly: GCA_031772625.1. Classification (NCBI taxonomy): domain Eukaryota; kingdom Viridiplantae; phylum Streptophyta; class Pinopsida; order Pinales; family Pinaceae; genus Pinus; species Pinus tabuliformis. Next base: position 1,558,174,257 of record CM062820.1, read on the forward strand.
AGCCTTCAGCCCCGGAATTGCACAGTCCAAACCCACAGTGAGCACTCAAGTCCAGAATTTTGCAGAGGCAGCTGACAGCCTACCTTCACCTGGGAAATTGTGCAGAGACTAAGAGGCAGCCTAGAGCCACTCAGCCTAGAAATTGGGCAGAACCATATTGTGCTTAGAAACTATCAGTGCATGAACCAAAGAGTTACCCGATCCTCCCCAGAGTTACGCAATCTTTCCAAGTAGTGCATGACAGTGTTCTAGAAAAGAAAGAAGCTAAGAAGAAATCAATCCAGGTGGATGTTGGTGGCCACCCTCCTATCCCACTTGGACCCCCACAACTATCTCTTTCAGTTTTTCAGTTTCCTTATTTGTAGCACAATTTATTATTTTGGCAATTTTTTGGGTCCTGAACTTCCGGAGCCGGTTTGATACCCTAAACGACGTTTTTTGGGAAACCTAGGACTAGCATGGGTCATGGACCATGTTGGTCATTTAAAATTTTTATTCCTCAAATAGATATTTCTAATGAGGTATTGTGCACGTCAAACAGAGTTCGTATGCCAAAGTTACGACCCCAGGAAGTTGATGTACCAATTTACCCAAATGGGGCCCATAGTTTGGCGCTTCATCTCGTAGGGTTAGGTTTTTTGAATGTTTAGGGTTTTCCATTGTTTCTCAATAATAAATAGGCCTTTGAGCCTCATTGTAACACAGTTCAGATGCACTCACCCTCAAGGGTACCATTGCACTGTCAGGTCAAGCATTCATTTGATCTAACTCCCAGAGCACCTCTACCCAATGGGCCAATATATCATCGCTCCATTCTGGAAAATGCCAAGTACAAGCATTGACATGATCAACATCAGATGCCACACAAGTTTCAAGTGGGTGACAAGGTCTGGTTGCATCTACAGAAAGAATGCCTTACAAGAGCCCATCGGAAGCTCATACCACTCTGATATGGTCCTTACACCATTACCAAGGTTGTGGGAAACAATGCTTTGGAGCACAGAATTCCCCCATTCCTTGGCTTGTACCAAGTGTTCAATGTGGACAGCTCTCAACCATGCTTCCCACCGTTACTGGACACATCAGAGATTGCAGAACAACTCACAAGGGACCAAGTTCGGCAGAAGTTTCCCCATCTCATGGAGGCACTCAACGCAATGGGGACCATTGCTTCCTAAGGGGGGAGGAATGATCCAGGTGGATGTTGGTGGCCACCTACCTATCCCACTTGGACCCCCACAATTGTCTCTTTCAGTTTTCCAGTTTCCTTATTTGTAGCACGATTTACTATTTTTGGCAGTTTTTCGAGTCCTGAACTTCCGGAGTCGTTTTGAGGCCCTAAACTACATTTTTTGGGGAAAATTGGGACCAACATGGATTCATTTTGGTCATTCAAAATTTGTCCTCGTATATCTTTCTAACAAGGTATTGTGCGCGTCAAACAGAGATCGTATGCCAAAGTTACAACCCTGGGAAGTTGATGTACCAATTTACCCAAACGGGGCCCATAGTTTGGCGCTCCATCTCGTAGGGTTAGGTTTTTTGGATGTTTAGGGTTTTCCATTGTTTCTCAATAATAAATAAGCCTTTGAGCCTCATTGTAACACAGTTCAGAGGCATGTAGCCACCACATCTCTCCTTAGAGATAAGCTACCATCGCCCAAGCTAGTTTATTTCCATTTTTGTTTGTCAGCATATTTAACTGTTTTACATTAATGAAATGAAGTATTATTTCTGTTGCATATCTGTATTTATCGTTATATCTGTAATTTTTTGTGTTACTGTTTAAATCCAAATGAAAAATCATCCCGGGGAGGTAGGAATTTATTATTAGTTTGTCAAAGGTGATGCATTCCCATATTTAGAAGTTTCTACTAAGTGTCGTTGTTGTCCTTGATCTCAAGCATGCATGTCATGAACTCTATTTGCTCAATCTATGTAATGGATGCCTCTAGAGCTCGCTCATGCATTCGATCATTAACCACTAGCATTCCTAGGTGATCAAGGAGCCTTTAGATCTTTGTCATCACTTTTCGGGGTGATTTTTTCTTTTATTGGCTTTTGCTACTTTTTCTATGGCTTTTGTTTGTTTAGCTTGTGAGAGTGTTGTTTCAGTCATTCTTTTGAATGATCGTTGGTATTTTAACTTGTTTTATCTTGTATACGTGTTGTTTTAAGTTATACATTTCCTTCCCCAAGCATCACATGAGTTTTCCCTTTTTTGCACCAACAATCGTCGATGTAGCGACTCCCTTCGCATGCTTCATGTTCCTTCAATTTGATCCATTTCTACACTTGATTTACATGCATACATCTAAACTTAGTCAAATCTGCACTCATCCTTACATCATCCTTCAGATCTGCCTGTTTGCACACTTCCATGGACAGATCTGGGCTCCCCCTGCCCGGGTCTCACATTCACTTGCATGCATTGTGCAATTTGGCAGCTCAAGGGCTCTGCCTCGGCTTCTGGGATTACAAAGAGCCTATTCTGAGTTGGCTCCAACTACACACTACGTAGTTACAAGAGACAGTCTCCCAGCTTAGCCACTGAGACTGCACAATGCGCAGTCTCTCTCAGGCCTTGTCATAGACTCAACTGCGCATTATGCATTTCTAATCCTCAAGCTTCCTCACTGACTATGGGAACTGGACATTGTGCAATTCCCACAGTCAACCAGTCACCCCTGTAAGTCAAAATTATGCAATTCCCCTCATCATATTCCCTGTTTGCTGCTTGATCATGTTGTAAAGTTAGATTTGTAAGAGCTAATGTTTACTTGCCATGATTGATCGTTCTGTCCCATAGGTACCATACTCGTGAAGCACTTCTCTTCAGCATTCATTGTACCATGGCACCAAAGAGAGATGATTCAAGAGCAACCACTGAAAGAAGTATTAGGGAAGCAGTTGAGAAAGTTCCAGTTTACCTGCCAATATATGTATATGCCCGACCATTTACAGAAAATGGATCAACACTAACATGGAAGAAAAACCAGTAGCAGTGGCAGAAGGCGGCAAGCTAGTACAGGATCAAGGAAAGAGAAAATCGCTGACATAACAGAGGGAGGACAAAGTTAAAGAGCGAAAGTGCATTTAGTCTTCATACAAGTAGCTTTGATAGCAGAAGAAAAAGGAAGCACACGACACAAACAATAGAGTAGAGGAAGAGAAAAGAGAAGAGCTTGCAGGTAGCATAATTGAGATCACAACAAGCAGAACGAGAGTCGAAGGAACAACAGAGTAGAAGCAGAAATAGGAAGAAGAACAAAGGCAAGGCATAATGACAAAGAAAACAATGCTAATACAGGTTGGTGAGCTAGAATAGCCAACAGCCAAGGAAGAGAGTGAACAGATGCAAGTTCCCTCACCAAATCTCAGCACAAGAACTAAGTCCAACTGGAGGTCGACATGTACATGTAGCAGTTGATGTGCGAGGCCACCAATCATGACTTGTAGCTGAGCGTAGACAACATGCAGACATACATCGGTGGTCCTATCGCACTCAAGACAACACTATGCATGATTCAAGATGACACGGACATAGGTTTCAAGACCACATGCCTAGATGCCATGAAGGCAAGAGTCTGTTTTCATCAAGATAAAATCAAGCAGTTTGGGGATGTCACAGAACACTACCAAGCTTGGCATCAGTACATGACCGAGAAGCATCAAGTGGATGTTGTCAATTTGGTCTTTTCCCAAACCTCGGAGTCATAATGTTTTATCTTGTTAGGTTGTCTCTAGCCTATTTTGTCTCACATGGGTATATGTGGAAAATTGTATTATTGTAAATATGTTGTAAGTGAAATTCCAAGTGTCACTAGTGGAACGTGAACAGTCACTATGTAATGTGAAGAGTCATGAGGGTAGTCCAAGATTCAAAGGGGAATGTCAAGCGTCACCCCACACTTTGCTATATATAGAACTTCATAACTCATAATACTGGCTTTTGGGAGCCAAAATTTTGGCTAGGCATTGCTTAGAGAAGGCTTGGAGAGTATTGTGACGAGCCTTGGCCTCTCCACAATGTAGAGAAAGTACATCTCTTTGGAGGAGCAGATGGTTTTGACTGTAATGTTCTACTATTGGGGCTAGTGGTTGTCAATGGTGTATGTATGGATGGAACTTTCACTTAATAATATAATTTAGCCAACATGTTTTCATGCATATGTTGTTATTGTAGTTCAACTATTCTTGTTACTTTAGCAATGTATGCTATTTCACTTACACATTTGTGTATAAACTATTTTGTATGCAATTGTATGAATCTTGTTGAAGACGTGTTGTTGTATTAACTCGTCACTTTGGATTGTGGACTATTCCGCTTCTAGCATGTGATGTCATTCAGCTCGTGTGTTCATTTAACATTGTGTACTATTACATGATTCTAAGGGACACGCTTCCTTTTACCCTCTTTGTGTTAGAACCCCCATGCATATCACTTGACTCACTACAAGGTCACACGCTTGCTTCCGACAAAGTTATCATACTTACCTCTACGCGCTACTTCAGTCAAGGCACTATTGTACTACCCACTTTTGGGACTCCTACTCCAAACGGTCTGAGGTCTAGTTGGGACTTCTTATTGGGGAGATCCACTGACATGTTGGAGGGTCTAGAGCTGTCAACATGTCCTCTAACATAGTCTCCTTCTCCTCCTCTCCCAACATCATCCTGTCATGTCAAGATATAGTACCTATGAGTGAAATAGGCTCATGACAAGATGACATCAGTCCAGAATTTTCCTAATCTAACTTGCTTCATGAAAATGTTTATTGAGCTAGAACTAGGTGTTGGACTAGGAGGTAGAGTCAGGGATTATGCAGTGCATAGCTCTAGCAGTCGGGAGTGTTGGACTGGAGCTCGATACTACACAATGTATAGTTCTAGAGGCCTGTGCAAGATGAATATGCAGTTGAGGAGCTCAGTGATGAAATATTGAGCCTTGATACTATGCAATGCATAGTTCTTAAGGGATAATGTTTAGTGGATTGTACAGTTCAAGGAATCAGGGAGGAAGCTTGATGACTGAGATTATGCAATCCATAGAAAGAGACTAGCAAGGAGGCATGATTTCACAATTTCTAAGGGAAGGCAGACAATCCTTGAGCACTATGACACCACAATGCATAATCCTTGAAGGTATAAATTGTGCATTATGCAATTCCTAGAGGCAAGGGATTCACTTGAGGCTTGTTACTGTGCAATGTGCAGTTCAAGGAGGTTGAGTGAGGTCAAGTTGGTCAAACAGAGGATCTTCCAGAATTTGACAAATTGTGGGATCAGTGAGGCAGAGATCAAACCAAGGTAGGACTTGAACATGATCACACACATAGACCCATTGATGACACAACATAGAACACTTAGCATTCAAAAACGATATGATCCCCTTAATGCGACTGTAAAACAACAATCTCCTCTAACTACGACACTTAGGATACACTTTACAATGACAGTGATGAGACTTGTATGGCAATGCATGAAACTTGGGGAATATGTCTAATGCATGTATTCATGTTGAATAGTAAATAGTAGTGTAGTAGAATGCATTAGAACTTCCCTTTAAGAATGTACAATTGAACAACTAGGTGTGGCAGTTAAGATACACTTTGTGACAATAGTGACGACACTAGTACGACATTGCATGAAACTTTGGGAATGGATATAATCAATGTCTATATGATAAATAGGACCCATTAATACCAAATTTTCCCCTTAGCATGAACCATAATTTCTCTTTTTGTTATGTGCAACATTTCCCATGCCAAAAGAAGACACTTACGAAAGTAAGATAAAAGTGAAAATGACACTTGCAAAGGCTCAAAGAAAGTGAAAGTGACACATGCTAGAACAAATATAACATGAAAATTACACTTATCAAAGTGAATGTACGAAAAAACAACAGTTGCAACCGTGAAAGTGACACTTGAGAGAACAAAGGTGCACTATAGCGACAGTTGAGAAAAATCATCGAAATGAAAGTGAAATTACAATCAAAATGAGGGAAACTATCAATGGGGAGTGTAGACTAATTGTCGATATGTATTGAGAATTGCACTGTGCCTATGGATTGCATAGTCACTGTCACTAATGATTGTGCAAGCCTTACCTTCAAGAGTTGTGAAATACCTATCTAATCTTGCATAAAAATAAGTGTGTTTGTGATTTCATCGAAGACAGAATATGTGTGACAAAAGTGACTTTAACACTTAGAGGAAAACTGAATACTTTACAAATCATTAAATGACCACAAAGTGACCATAGAATAATAGATCACAAGATCCTCAGTAGGCTCCAATATTCAAGGGTAAGAAAAAATTTGGAGGGTGTTTGTCATAGCGACAACACTTGGTGACACGTTGGTAGAATTCTAGCTTCTCTAATCAGGTTTCATCTTTAAGTGCAAGGTCTCAGCCTTTCAAGAAGTATTGATTCATTGCATGGATTACATTGTCTTTTTCATTTGACCCAGTTATTGATATAGTATCCTTTATTCCTTTTCTTGGGTAAACACATTTACAAAGCTTGTTAAATCACAATTGTTTCAATCCGAGAGAGGATAATATAGTAATGTGAGTTAGAGGTAATCAGAGTATGAGTTTTCATCTTTGGTTTTTCTTTGTTTCCAGCAGGCCTGGACAATACCCCAGTGGAATCACTACAGGAACACAGGCATCGCTTCATTTCCAACACGCCTGAATAGTACCCCTATGAAGTTACTCACTTCACCTCTCTATGCAAGAATCCTCTCTCCTTTCACCCCTTTATTTGTTTTAGTATAGGACTGTCCTTAGGCACTTATTTATTTTACTAGGGTGGAAGAGGGATCCCGACTTACTGAGATTAGGAGAGGTTGTTCCTTCAGAGGTAGGTATATATACCTTTGATATGGATTTTCTCGCTATTGATTTTTCCTTTTCCCTTCAATACTCGATTAGATCAGAAGGAAGAACACCATTTAATTACAACACTGATTCAAGGAATGCATATCCTAGAATCAATATGGGCTTTATGGTTCAACCAAAGGTTTTCTGTTTGAATGGATCATATTTCCATTCATACATCATTGACTTTAAAGATATGTAAACCCAAGATATAGAAGAGTATGATATGTAAGCCAAGCTTCGTTCATCATCGCAATTTTCCTCATCAAGTTTCACCACATTGTCTTTTGAGCCAAACAGGAGCATCCTTCATGCAAATTTTTCTTAAGAAAAACAAGACAAAATAAAGAAAAAATGAAAGCTAATGGAGGTTGAACATAAAGTAACCTACAGACAGAAGTAAGGAAACAAAAGAAATACAGAGACTAGATGGAGAGAAAATGTGGGCCGAGTGCGAAAAGGAAACTAGAATATAGTTATACCTACTCCTAACCTAACCAGCTAGAAGGTCAAGGACAATTGTAATGATATTTCCAATGTGACCACCGTAACTGCTCTCAATCTGCAAAAAAAAAGATATCAATAATTAAAAATTATATATAATGATGTACAAAAGAGAAGATAAGAATGTGAATAGCTTGCATAAATTATTGAAGGTCTTGCTGAAAGGCAGTAAGATGTGCCATAACAACTAACCTCAACCATCCTACAACCTTACCTTCTTGATTAGCATAGAAATCAAACAAACCTTGAGAACTTCTTGTCAATGTACTTGCATCTATGTTGTCCTGCTTAGCAAACATCCAAAAAGATCAGAACTTATTTTTATCATAACGTCTTGCTAAGTAAGATACTTCCATCCAATCATAGATTCGGTCATGAAATCCAAAACAAACCTCTTGAAAACCCCAAAATCCTTGAAAAGATGGATTTTCAATTAAAGGCACGGGATCAATATGAGAATGTTGTAAGAGAAAATAAGTCTAGTCATGTTCAAAAAGCTTTTCATGATAGTGAGAGTGTGACATAACCATCAACAAAGACTGTAAGTGCCTCAATTGTTTGACAAATATCTAAACAATAAAATTATAAATTACAAAGACCACTGGATTCAACTAGATCAAAAGATGTAAAACAATGATCATCATCTAAACTAGTGGGAAAATGGTTATTAAAATGACAATTGTTAGATCCGATGTTATGATCATATTGGTATATTAACATATAATACTCTCGATTTAGTTCCCTTTGGGTCCAATTCCATACTAAATGAGTAATATGAGAGCTTTCAGAATCGAAAGCAATTTTTGGCCTTATAAATATAGGAAACCGATTGAAACAAGATGTTGAAAAAAGGTTATAGGAATATGTCAAATCAAATCTAGAATCCATATCATCTTGGGGGTTTTTATCCACTAAATGATTCAAGACTTTAATTTTCAAAAGGATTGATTTGGCCAGAACAAAAATGATTAGTTGAGTAACATTCACGATGAAGATTAGGAGATTGTTGTTCACCATAGTATTCAATAAATACAAATTCTTTGACCAAAGATAATCTTTACATTGATCAACTTCACAATTATGTGCATTCATGAAAGGCGTGAATTCCAATCCCAAGTTAGATACAAGAGATATAGATGAAGACAAATTCACTATAGCAATATTCTTTATGTAATCAGAAACTCGATCTCAAGAGATAGAAAAATTGTAACAAGAAATACCAAAATCCACCAAGGACGAGTTTGCATCCAGAGAAACAATATGAATGAAAGAATTATACGATGAAATCCATATTTGACACGGTTTGGGAATATCACCAATATTGTGAGAACCTGACATAACTATCAAGGAAAGTTGAATTGCCTCGACTTCCTAAAAAGTTTTGGAAAATTGAAAAGATCGATAAAAACATTTTGAAAATCGATTCAAATCGTAAATTGCATGTGCAAAACTACTATCAGCTAAGTTAACAGGATTACTATTATCTAGATGGAATCCATCTACATTACTGGTTTGATCATAATTTTCGACCTCAACAAATAGATTACTCAAGTCATAGAATTCTTCTAATCGCAAATCTAGAGATGTATGAATCAGAGAAATCTCATGAGAAAATTAATTTGAAGAGTTTTCCTCATGCAAAAAAAGATATGGTAAGGGATGGAATGGGTGTTCTATGATTTGATTGCTTTCTTCTTCATCATGGATACCCTTGCTACCTTATGTTATTTCATAATTCTACTTATCGGGTGGGATTTCCAAAGAGCATGACATATAAACAATAGGACACAAGGAACAAGGAGTTGAAGAAGAAGCTCCTATAAGAAAATATTCTTTGACAAAAAGAGACACTTGATCTAAATCTTTCAAATCAAAATTTTATTGAAGAATATAAAGATAAGTGGATGCACTTGGGAATTCATCATCATGTACATCAATGGAATTAGCTTCATTAGAATGATATTTTCCCAAGAATCTACTAGATTTATTAGGAAAATTGAGTTCATTTGATTAACTATTGAGATTAGTAGATTCAAGATCAACCGAGAATGAAGAAACATTATCTTGACATATAGGACTTTGAAAAAGAGTAGAAATATCGAAAGAGTCTTCATATTTATACTCCTCTACCTATAAAATGTGATTGCCTTACACCTGATCACTACTTGGTTGTGGATGATATTTATCAATCAGATCAATGGGAAAGGGATCATGAGAAAGATATGACAGAGGATGAAAAGTATCCAAATCAGATTGAGGATTGAATCTATGAGTGTTAGTATCTTCTTGTAGAATGGAGGGATTAGTCTTCACCTTAGGCTCCATAAACCATTCCAAGGTTTCATCCATCAGATATGGATCATGATAAATGGATGAAGTTTGAAGAGACGGATTATCCATTTGATTTTTATATTTTCCAACTTCAATATGTTCACCGGGAGGCACCCAAATTGATACTGGAAAAGGAGAAGGACAAGGAACAAAAGGAATAGCAGGTTCCTCCTTACATATTTGGGGTGTCTCATAATCAACATAAGTTGAAGGAGGGGAATCATTGAAGGGTTCATATGCAAATGATTTCATGGAGAGAATAATCAAGATCTTAAACTTTTCACTAATAAATTTATAATTAAAATCTTTTACAGAAAACTCATAGCAAGGGTGAAGAAACCGATTAATAAAATCCTCTATAAATTCACCATATTTCATTATGAGAAGATCAATATTATCACATACATCGTGATAATCATACTTGTCAAAGGCTTGAGGAATTGATCAAATGAATGAATAGAAGTAGTTTTCAAGGTTTGCCACCATTTTTCAACTTGACCTTCAAGAGTGAGGGTGGATAATATACAAACAACATCTCCATCATCAATTTCATGACACTTACAAAAACCAAGAAAATTGGATATATGTTTGGCTATGACTGTACCACCCTTGCCATCAAACCTGAATTGAGACAAGTCATCAAATTGTTCCGTGGAGATGAAAATTTTACCAGGAGATGGGTTAGAAAAACATTATGGGATTATGATTTGGGAAAGAGCCATTTGACATAAGATATTCAAAACAGACTCAACAGGAGTAGTTTTTCATTTGGCCCTCCTTCTAGCACCAATTGTTGATGGTGTTGGAAATCCATCAACAAAGGGGGTCTCCTCGATGTGAATTCCCAATTAGACCTCACACTGTTTGGAGTAGGAGCCCTATCCAGAGTATCGGCCTGACCACCATAACTTAAAGGTTTGCCTCAGCTGCAATGAATAACATAAGAGAGTATGCACATAACTTTTGAAACAAACAAGAAAGTTGACACTGTGAAAAACCAATTGCAATGTGTAAAAGGAGACTTTCACGAGAGGAGAGAGAGAGGAGTGAGTCTCTGGAAGGAAGTAATAGTACTAACCTTAGAGAGACACATGAGAGCATGAAAAGATTCATTAATTATCTAGCGAAGTATTTCACAAAGACACAACGAACGTAAAAGAAAATACAACACGCATTCAACAAGATAAGTAACAAAGTTGCCAAAATAGTTCAATTTCCTTAGTACAATGTGAATAAAACACATACCACAAACATATAAAGAATAGTCTTATATATTCATGATACATGCATGAAAATGTGTTGTCTCATTGAGATTCTAATTATTAGGTGAAAGATTCAAGTACATAGTTACAATGGTGAGCCACTAGTTCCAATAGTGGAACATTAAGTCATGTTTTACTACTCGAAAGAATTATCTTCTCTCCTATGCTAATCTAGAGAAGCCCAGGCTAGCTCTCCAAAATATTAAGCCTCCAAAACCCATTTTCTTTAGTTATTAATTTTATTTTATAACAAGGGGAATGACCTTTCATATCCCCTGTGACCCTTGAGTTACCCTCATGACTCTTGTACTTCTAATGTGACCTTTGGACTTCTATATGACTTTTTGACTTTTCCTAAAGACTCTTTTGTCCATATATGACTATGTGACTTTTCATATTCCACATGTGAACCTTGGACTTCCACTCATTAAATTTTGTCCTTTCCTTTTGATAATTACATAATTATATCAATAAATTATGTGGAAAGACACATGGACACACATGGCATTATAATGGAACTGGTACAAGTCATAACTTGACAATGATGGCATGGACTTCATGATGAGATGGCAATGCCAAGTTGTTCTTATTACTTATTTGTCTTTAATCTTTGTGAGAGGTATTTTTAGTACTTCATCTTCATGAAAGATTTGATTTTTTATTCATCTTCACCCTCTAAGGGGTTGAATGGTATGGAGTCTTCATGTGGTCTTGATTTTTGGTATTTTTCATAACTGGTGTTCCTTCGTTTTCTTGCTTGATGACCTCTTCATGGTTTCAACTTCATAAATGTCCTCTAGCATAGTATCCTTATCCTCCACTCCTGTCATCATACTATCATGACAAGATATGGTACCTGCAAGTGAAATCCACACATGACAACATGACATCAATATGAAAAATTCCTAGTCTAACTTTATTCGTGAAAATGTTGATTGAGCTAGAATTGGGTGTTGGACTAAGATATAGACTTAGAGATTGCGTAGTGCACAATTCCAAGGGTTAGGGGTGATGGATTGAAGCTTGAGATTATGCAATGCGCAATTCTAGAGGCCTAGGAAAGATGACTGCACAGTTGAGGAGCTCAATGAGGCAATATTGAGCCTTGAGACTGTGAAATGTATAGTTCTGAAGGGAGACTGTTTAGTGGATTGTGTAGTTGTGAAGTTCAAGTACTCTGGGAGGTAGATTGATTATTGAGACTATGCAATGTACAACAAGAGACTAGAAGGGAGCCAGGATTGCACAATTTCTGAGAGAAGGGAGGAAATCCTTAATCACTGTGACTGCACAATACGCATTCCTTGGAGGAAAAAAATATGCATTGTACATTTCCTGGAGACAAGCGATCATCTTGAGGCTTGTTACTATGCAATGTGTAGTTTAAGGAGGTTGAGTGAGGTCAAGTTGATTAGGTAGAGGATATTCTAGAATTTGACTAAGTGTGAGATTAGTGAGGCAGAGATGAAACCAAGATAGGAATTGAACATTATCACATACTTAGAACCATCGACAACACACCATCGAACACTCAACATTCAGAAAAAACATGATCCCCTTAATGTGAAGGAAAAATAATAATGTCCTCCAAATGCGACACTTAGGGTACACTTTGCAACGACCACTTGTACGAAAATGCATGAAACTTGGGGAATATGTCTAATGCATGTCTTCATGATGAATGATACAATAGTGTAGGATAATGCATCATAAATTCCCATTAAGAATGTACAATTGACTCCCCTCGAATAGGTGAAGCACTTAAGATACGCTTTGCAATGATAGTGACGACACTAGTACGACAGTGCATGAAGAGTTGGGAGTGGATCTAATACATGTCTATATGATAAATAAGACCCATTAGTACCAAATTAACCCCTTGACATGAACCATAACTCTGTTTTTTGTGATATGTGACACTTCCCATGCTAAGAGACGACACTTAAAAAAGTAAGAGAAAAGTGAAATGACACTTGCAAAGGCTCAAAGAAAGTTAAAGTGACACATGTCAGAGCAAATATAACATGAAAAAACACTTATTAAAGTGAATTCAAGAAAAAATTACAGTTATGAACATGAAAGCGACACTTGAGAGAATAAGGTGCATTAGAGCGATTGTTGAGAAAACTCACCGAAATGAAAGTGTAATTACAATCAAAGTGAGGGAAACTGTCAGTGGAGAGTGTACACTAATTGTCTATATGAATTTAGAAATGCATTGTGCTTATGGATTGCACAGTCACTGTTACCAATGATTGTGCAAACCTTGGCTTCAAGAGTTTCATAATGCCTATCTAAGCTTGCATTGAAAGAATTGTGTTTGTGAAGTCATCAAAGACAGAACATGTGTGAGAAAGTGAATTTGATACTTAGAGGAAGACTTAATAAAATACAAATCATTAGATGACCATGAAGTGACCATAGAACAATAGATAACAAGATCTTCAGTAGGCTCCAAAATTCAAGTGTAAGAAAAATTTTGGAGGGTGTTTGTCGCAGCAACAACACTTAATCATACCAGTACCAGGATCTTTGACATCGAAGTATATCGGGACTCTATTATCTAGTATAGGCACAAGGTTCCAACTTTTCATGGTTCTACACAAAGACCAAGGTCACAACACACAGTCATGGGTGCTCAATGAATTTAGCACTTGGAGCTAAACGATTATAAAAAAATAATTTGGGTATCCAAAAATATGGGTGTTCAAAATTTTCCTTGTTAGGAAGGGAGCTGAATTACAAATTTTTCAGAGCAATCATTTAAGACGTGATCCCAACACAAGGTCGGTGGGATTGATGGTCAAGCCCTTGGAGCTAGTCAATGAATCTAGGTATCTAGGGTTTAAGAGCATGTCCCCAGTAAAGAAAGGAGTCATGTTCTAGATCTTCTGAAACAATTATTTGGAACATGGTCCTAACACTTGGTCACAACATGATATTGGTGGTTTAGCCCCTAAGGTTGAGCAATTATAAAAACTTAGAATTTGGGTCATTCAAATATCTATTTTTCTCTTGGTATTTGTGTTTGGGGCGCCAAATTACTCAAGCCCATGGTCTTGGTCCATGCCTTCTAGGTGTCCCATGGTATTATCCCCAAAAGGGGATCCAAGGCACATTGTCCACCTAGATTATTATTGCTACAAATAACTCGAATCAAGGGAGTTACCTAAGTGAAGTGTGTGGATGTGATGTGATAGAGTAGTGACTTGAAATAGAAAAGTGTGAAGAAGATTGAAGTCTTTGCACCAAGCATGAATAAATCTAAATATGGAGTTTGAAAAAGATGTGTAATACATGTGAGGAATATGTCCAAAGAGAGTGCCTAAGGGTGCTATGAAGGTTGTGGTATGAAAAGAATATTTACGCATGTAACGTTGTCTAAAGTATGAAGTATTGTGTCCTGAGATGATCAGGATGAAGAATTTTTGTAGTTAAGTAAAATTTGTTGTTTGAAAATAAGTACTAAAGTACAAATGAGTGGTGCAACAAGTGAGAGAAGCAATACTTGAGTAGATTGGTCATATGATGAGAAAAGTGCAGTGACAGATTTGTAAATTACATAACAGAGAATAGAGTGTACAATTATGAAGAAAAGAGTAAAACAAGAACTCATAATTATTCAAGGGATTGGTGTCTCCTTCAGGTTGGTACCTATAAATCAAGGGATTGGTGTCTCCTTCAGACTGGTTCTTGTAAATCAGGGGATTGGTGTCTCCTTTAGGTTGGAACCTCTAAATGAGGGGATTGGTGTTTCCTTTTGGTTGTTGTTAGTAAATAAATGTAATAGTAGGTTTGCACCTATAAGAAATATTCAAGTAAGTTTTATGGTTTTCTCCCTTTAAGGGTTTCCACATACATCTGATGTCCTCACGTGTTGCTTGTGTTTGATGTATTGTATGGTTTGAATTGTTTTAAAAGTGTTAATTGGATATTTTGTTGATTCACCCCCCTCTCAGTATAGTTTTAATTCCAGCAATTGGTATCATAATAGTGGTTGGAGTTGTAGATCAGTAAGAAGTAGAGTAGAGGATGGTACAAAGTGTAGAATTCAAATTATAGAGGAAAAAGAAGAGAGAACTGATTTAGCACATCCCAATACTACAGAAAAGAATGCTTAAGTTAAAAAAAATAGTAATAAAGACATATTTATTGACACATGTCAATATTCTAAATCTCACAAACCATTGCTTGTTGTCTTTCCATTCTCTCGGCAAGAAAATCAAGAATATTAAATTCAAAACATGAAACAAATAATAATAATAAGAAGAAAAGAATACTAGAACTAATCAGTGGGACCCTTTCCCAGATCTGGAGAAGCAAGAACTAGATAGAGCACTGATATGCTTAGATATGTCAGATCCGAGCACATGGGCAACAGATCGAGCCCCACCGCAGACAGATGCACACGCTACTAAGGCGGATCTACTACAAATTTTCATTAAAATGCTAGAGGGCAAGCATATTTATTGGAGGATTTGGAAGGGGGAGAGGATCCAAGATCTAAGGTATAAAATCCAGAACCACCTCGGTATACTAGCATGCAGGCAAAATCTGATCTACTCAAGTCTCAGTTTATAGGATAACCACACACTTCAAGATTATGGCATTGCCACAGACTCGACCATCATGATCAACCTGCATCTGTGGGGTGGATGTTCTGGAACCAGCTCAAAAAGCACAGGCTCTTTCAAGGATGCAGTTAAAGGTAAGGACAAAGCACAAACCAAACCAGCAACATTGCCTAAGCTACCAGGGCCCTACATTGTAGAACAAAAATATGAGAATCCTGCTCTCACCATTGCAATGCCTGAGGTAACTGATTTGTACTCAGATCTCTATTCCAAAGCAGTTATATGCAGATTTAATGGTTTTTGGCCAAAATCTGATGTTTTGCACCAATGGATATATGTTGCATGGTCACCAAATTGTGAAATATACTTATGCCCCAAGGGGTTTTTTATAGTTAGACTCATAATAGTATAGGTTAGGGAACATATCCTCAATAAGGGTCCATGGTTCTAGGGCAATGCAGGACTCTTAATGACCCCTTGGTTTCCAGAATTCACTGCCAACACAATGGTAGTAACAAAGATGCCAGTTTGGGTCAAGTTGCACAACCTTCCATTACACTTCTAGCATCATAATGTTTTAATAGCCATAGGGAACTCCCTAGGAAAGTTCCTTAAGATTGACGGGGACAGACTTACAAGGGGAATATTTTCTTTTGCCAGGATTTGTGTTGAATTAGATCTTAGCCAAGGACTACCAGACATAATTACATTAAATTTCAATAATACATAGTGGACACCACCTTTAGATTACGAAAATTCAACTTTCCAATGTCGTGGATGTCTACAAACAAGACACCTCTATAGTTTCTGCCCACATGAAAAACAAATCCCCAAATGGAACAAGAAGCAATAGGAAAAGCCAAAAGGATGGCAATACATAGCCCCCTTGGATGAAGAAGCAGAAAAAGTAGAAACAACATAATATAAAGCATAAATGGATGTCCAAAAGGTCCAGAACAACACACTCAAGGAGGAGGAAGACCCCAGCAACCCTTTGCAGCAACAAGAATCCCAACTAACAGGAATGGAAATATCTGGCAACAAGCGAACTCATGGATCAGAAGGATCTGATTCTGACAAAGACTCTCCCATTAATACACATCAGCTATCCATTGTAACTGCCACTCCCAACATTGGAGGTTGGTGAAAGGTGGAAAAAAAAGAAAGAGTGAAAAGAATAGTTTTTTATTTTTTTATTTTTTTAATTTTTTTGTGAAAACAAGAACAGACCGTATGCATATGCTTTTTAGCATCTACAACATCTAATTTTGTCTCCTGAATAAAATTACGATTTTTCTAAAGGGAAAAAAAAAAGTGATACACTTCCTTAATAAATTCCTCTACCATCTACAAAGGTACATGATGAATGTATTAAAAGGTGTTACTTGTTAGGATATTCCGACACATAGGAAATAGTTAAGTATAACTTGGTATAGTGTAGAGTTAGGTAAAGTGTGTTTCTTTACTATGTACTTTTGTAACTTACAATCTGACGGTCATGATATGTAGTGATCCGATGGTTCATTCTGTCCTCAGTATTACCGACACTTGATCTATGGATTAATACCCAATTGGTCAATGATCTCTATTTAAAGAGCATGGAGGATCTTTTGTAGGGTAACCATCCATGAAAGAAGCTTATGTAAATTTTCATTCTTTTATTAATAAATTGCCTGAAGTGGCCACGTTGGCTCAGGCCATGGACTATTTCCCTCTTTGATGGTTTTAACCACGTCAACAATACTGGTGTATTGATCTGTGATTTGTTTGTGAGCGGTGTCCTTTGGTGTTCTGTCTGAGGAACTTACCCTATAAATTCCTACATGGTATCAAAGATATTTGAAGGCTGCATTCGTTGGTCATCTAAATATGAAGTCGGTAGAACTGCATCCGACTGTCGTTTCCTAGATCTACCATTATTGACTACTTTCGGGCCGAGAGGATTGCTCTATTGTGTTAGAAGCATCTGTTCCAGTGAGGAACCTCTTGATGCAAAAAGGTTTCCGGTAGCCCTAGCTACATCACTTTTAAGATCTAGAGGTATACAATGTTTATTGCAGTTTTTAGATATTTTCTCTCTGTTTATTTTGGTTTATTTAGCTCTTGTTTTTTTTTTTATTACCGGATCTATAACTTTCATTTTTGCGTATGCTCTTTTCCCCACGACTTCATGTGATTAGGGAAAATCAGAAACAATAAGGAAGCATTTTTCTCATGCGTATTCTCTTTTCCACTGCGTCGTAGTGTGACCTCAAAAAATCAGAAACATTAAGGAAAATATTTAGTTTTCAGCCAAATCTAACTTCAAGCCGTAAGGTTTGTTTTTTTTTATGTCCATGTTGGGTTTTTTTGTTTTTTGTTTTTTAGGAAAAAAAGAGCTTTCTCAAGTAAGCACGTACCCCAGTGACTAAAAAAAAAACCTTCCTCTTTTCCAAAAATTACTAACCTTTTAATCTAGCTCACTTGGTCCAAAGCTACTTTATGAGAATCGAGGTCTTGAATTCAAGTCTTTATTTTTGTTGAGCTAATTAGATTAAGTTTGGAAAGGGGGTGGATTTTTTTTAAAATACAACATTATATTCATTTCCGCACATTCCCACACTTCGTCGGCATCTTCAACAACTTTTCTTCAAAAAGCCATAACTTCTTCATCCGAAAGTCGTTTTTTTTTAATCAACCTAATTTTTCAATATCTTTCCATTGGAACACTTAGTTTCAGCATCTATAGCTTCAATTTCTGTTAAAATGGAAAGTCCATGCCAAGTTATTCTTGACAACACCAACTACTTCCAATGGTGGTCCTACATTGTGGATTTACTTAGAAGTAAAGGTCTTTACATAATAGCCTCAGGCCAAGAAACCAAACCGAAAGATGAAGATAAGGCAACCAAATGGGAAAATAGGTAAGATCAAGCACGTGGGTTGATAGGGATGTCTATTTCTCCAAAACTTAGATTCCATATCGCAGAACTTGATACTCATAATGAAGAAATGAAACAGATCACTAAAGTTTTTGGAATTAAAAATGAACTTAAAGCCCATCAACTTTAAAATGAGTTGCTTACATTGGACCCCAATAATTTTTCTTCCATTGAAGATTTTTTGCCCAAGTTCAAGACCCTTAGACTTCTCTTGGAAGGTGTTAAGGTTAAGAAATAAGATGGTAACCTTATCTATTCCATTCTTACTAAGTTGGGACCAACCTACTCTTTGTTTGTTTCCACCTTCCATTCTACAAGAGAAGCCTTCATTTCTCAAGGACAAGACTACAAGTCCCCTTCCTTTGATTCCTTTTGTGATTCTTTAATAAGAGAACAAGAAAAACTCTTACATCTTGGCCTTCTTAATCTTGGAAACTCTTCTAAGAAAGCCTTAGCTACCCAGAAACAACCAAATTCAAAGAATCCTAAGAAGTCGTATCCTAAAAAGAATGGTCCTAAACCAAACAAGGGTCCTAAGCCATTTCAGTCTCAAAATGAAAAATCATTTCAAAAAAATGATAAGGAAAATAAAAACAAAGGGAAGAAGATTGATAGACATTGCCACTTTTGTAATCGAGATGGCCACTTAGAATCCAAATGCTTTAAGAAGATGGAAGCCTTGGAAGCAGCAATGAAGAAGCATAACATCCATTTGGAGAACTCAACAACTTCAACTTCATCTTCAGGAATAGCACTTTCTGCATGTGGTTGTCAAGCATCTCAGTCTGGATATGCACTAAATGTATCTTCTTCTTCTCATTCTCATGTAGAAATTTTGAATATATGACACTTATTCATAGAGATTATCCTGATTATACACTATTGTGGAATACATGCATAATACATAACCTCCTCTATGTTGATCATCAATTTAGCAGCATCAAAAACAATGAAACATCAATTGCATGCACACATTAACACAGTATGTAACCCGGGGAAAGCTTACAGCTGAAAACCCCACACTATCTGTATATTAATGATTGAGAACATGTAACAATACATAGTACAATACTCCTCACAAGTACTCGGTACTATCTCCACCTGCTACACACAAAACTAGCTTAGATCCGAACAAGTCACATGTTCAAATCTTCTCCGCTGCTTTGCCTACCTCCACTACACAATGCTGCAAGAGAATCACTCACACTGAAAATCACGTGAGCACAGGCCATTTCACTGGGCATATACTACGCAATTCTCATGGGCATACTCAATCCATTGATTGTGCAAGATCTCATGCACAACTATAGTCACAACTGATAGCAATCTCAACCTCTAACACCTGTCTCCACTGAACTCTACATGCAACTGAGTTAACTAATGTATTCTTTAGTTTCTTTATGATTTAATAATTAGTTCACACAACTCATCACTAGTCTATTTGCAGTTAGACTAAGTACAACTAGTTTAACCAAGTCAAACTGAACACAACTCCATCAACTCCACAATCAACTCCACCAAACTCAACTACTTGAGTTCTAATTGAAATCCTGCATGCAATAGCTCAACTGACCCACAAAGAAAGCGTATTTCCTTCTGACAACTACATGTGCCACATCTATAGCTCAAATTGAAGTGCTCCAAGAGGATAAGATAATGTTTATAGTCTAAAATTATTATGAGACAACAATATTTGACTTTTCTATTTTTAGCCTGGCAGTCTAAAAATAGACTCCGATCACACCGCTGTGAACAAAAAATAGAAGTCCATCTATTTTTCCCAACATGACCAATCATCCATAAATAGCATCCTGCAACTCATAGACCATGATCCATATGTCTAAAAATAGACATAGTCTAAAAATAGACTTTGCGCCATAATTTGCCTACGGGCCCACTTAGTGAAGGCGACTCCTTTCCACTAAGCTCCATCATCTTGGTGCATTCTCAACACTCCCTCTCAACAAGATATGGATTATCAGCAACCATTATCCTGCCTTGGTGGTATTCGAATTTTCTCCTGGTGAGCGCCTTCGTCAAGATATCAGCATCTTGATCCTCCGTTGGAATGTATGAAAGTAACATGATTCTCTGCTGCACACAATCTTTGATATGATGGTACCTGATGTCAATGTGCTTAGATCTATCATGAAATACAGGATTAGCGGAGAGTTTAATGCAACTCTGGTTATCACAATAAATCACAGTAGGCTCCAAGTAAGAACCGAACATATCGACCAGGATCTTCCTCATCCATATAGCCTCGCATGCAGCCAAACTTGTTGCCATATACTCGGCCTCTGCTGAACTGAGTGCCACGGATCTCTGCTTCCTACTATACCAAGAAACTGTTGTTGACTCGATACTGAAGACCCCTCCTGATGTGCTCTTTCTGTCCATTGGGCTCCCTGCCCAATCTGCATCCGTGAAGCCACATAGCTTCACCTCATCCTCCTGTCTGTACCACAAACCATATCTCGATGTGCCTCTCAAATAACGCAATACATGCTTGCCCGCCTTCCAGAAGAGCTTGGTTGGCTTAACCATAGCTTGTGAAAGCTGGTTAACAGCATAGCATATATCGGGTCGTGTATTGACCAGATACATAAGCGACCCCACCAACTGTTGATAAACAGTGGCATCCACTTCTTCTGCCGAAGTGGCATCCTCCTTCCTCCAACCTCCAGGAAGAGGAGTATCAACAGGCTTGCAGCCATGCATGTTGAACTTCTCTAGTATCTCCCGAGCATACTTACCCTGAGAAACAAATAGTCCATCACTGCGCTGCCAAATTTCCAATCCCGAGAAATAATGAAGGAGGCCCAAGTCCTTCATCTCAAACTCCTTAGCAAGATCATCCTTGAATGAAAGTATCAACAGCTCATCACCTGTTAGAATCAAATCATCTACATAAAGTACAATGATAAGCAACTTACCCTCCACCACAATCTGGTATAGGTTAGGATCCGCCTCGCTCTTGGAGAATCCAAGTCCGGTGAAATAGCTGTCTATCTATGTGTACCAAGCACGTGGTGCTTGTTTCAACCCATAAAACACTCTCTTGAGCCTGCACACATGCGACTCGCTGTTGAAGATCTCGAAACCTTTGGACTGCTCAATGTACACCTCCTCCTCAATGACTCCGTTGAGGAACGCAGTCTTCACATCCATCTGATGAATGTGCCACCCCATCTGCGCTGAGAGAGCAAGAATCGTCCGTATGGAAGAATACCTTGCAACAGGTGTAAAGGTCTCCTCATAATCGAACCCCTCTATTTGTGAAAAGCCTTGGGCAACAAATCTTGCTCCACACTCCTTTCAGTTGCCTGCTTAACTTTGTAGATCCATCTCAAACCCACCACTGATTTCCCTTCCGGTCTAGGAACAATCTCCCATGCACTGTTTCTGACAATCGAACCATGGCATCTACCCATGCGAGAACCTCCACAGCTTCCTTGAAAGAGGATGGATCAGTCACAACACATTTTCTCACAAGAGCCATGTATCCAGTGTACTGATCAGGTGACTATCTCTGCCTGCGTTGGGTTGTAGGTGGTCCTACAACTTTCTCTCCATCTTGAGCTAGTCACTTAGCTTCTGTCAAGCGCTTTCACCCTCTGATGGTTGGTGCTGCATGAGTGGTCTCTTCCACTCCATGAAATTCTTCCTGTGTCTGATCCACATCCTGAAGCTCATCCTTAGGAACTAATAGCTCCTCATCTGCATGCAATTGTGGCTCCCTCTCAAGCGAACACTTCATGGCTTTCTCCTCCTGAAATTTTATATCCCATTGCACAACAGTCTTGCCACTTTTTGGCAAATACACATGATAGTTGTGGGGCGTATCAGTGTACCCCATAAATATCCCAACCTCTACGGTCGGCTCCAACTTCTTCCTGGCATCCTTCATCACATGCATGTAAACGTTAGCACCAACAATCCTCAAATGAGAAATATCAGGCCTCTTACCAGAATAAGCTTCCTCGGGTGTACTCATGCCAAGTATCCTGTGAGGAAAACAGTTCTGCACATATACTATAGTATTGCATGCTTCCGTCCACAAGTGAATGGGTAGACCCTGATCATGTAACATCGCCCATGCCGCACCCACGATCGTTCTGTTCTTCCGCTCAGCAACCCAGTTCTACTGTGGGTTATGGGGAGCTATGAGCTCTCTTCGAATCCCTTCTGCACTGCAGAAATCCTTGAACTCACCAGAGATGTATTCACCACCATTATTGCTCCTAAGAGCCTTCACCTTCTTCCCTGACTCCTTCTCGACCAGTGCTTTGAACTCACAGAACTTTGAGTATGTCTCGCTCTTCTTCTGCATGAAGAAGATCCAGCAGTTACAAGAGAAATCATCAACAAAAATCACATAATACCTGTGATTTGTTGTCGAAGCTACTGAGAAAGGTCCACACACGTCTGTGTGAATTCTCTCAAGGATCATCGTGGTGCGACTATCCTTCTCGTGAAAGGTGGCTTTCACAAACTTTCCCAAAGTACACCCCTTGCACTGATCTGACTGCGCAAGAGTTCCTTTAGGAAGCCCTGTAGTGAACTGTTGCAGTATCTTCAAGGCTCCATGGTGAAGGTGACCCAATCTCCTATGCCACAACTCGCCATCATCCCGGCTCAGCAATCCTTCTGCCTTGCATGCCATTGTTGTGTAGCCATCTACATGCAACTGATAAAGGTTCCTCACTCGAACCCCTATCTTCCGGGTTTCTCCAGTTGTCTTGCTCTACAGGAAAGCCTTTCCCTCGCTGAAAACAACATCATATCCCTTGTCTTCTAACATCGCCACAGAGATAAGATTCTTCTTCAATCCTAGAACATGCATCACTTCCTTCAATACGAAGGGTTTACCAGACTCCCTCTCAAAGGAAATGGTACCGATATCAGTCGCACTGTATATACCATCATCGCCCATCTCGATGTGCACTCCAAGATCTTTCTCCTCCAGATCAGAAAACAAATCTTGATCTCCTGTCATGTGAAAAGACGCACCACTGTCTAAGAACCACACCGATCCCATCACACTTGAAACTGTTATCACTCAGGTTGTCCTTAAGCTCCCGAAAGGATACGGCCGAGGTAACCACAAACCAATCTTTGGACTGCAGGTTCTAGCCCACCTGCAATCAGAGAGGGCTCTCTCTTTGTGATTTAGCTCTGTTGACGATGATTTTAGGCTAGTTATTGGGTTCAAGGGGTTTTGTTTGTGTTTTGGTGGGAAGGAGGATGCCTTCAAGTAGAGAGGCAATGCATAGTGTGGTAAGTTTCAAACCATTGGGCATGGAGTCATGGAGTAAGACTGCTGGTGCGTTTTCTTGGTCACAAGAAAAATGAGGAGCAAGGTAGCTGCTCATGAAACAACATTTAAGCTTAATGGATGGAATGAATGCTAAGGGATGAGGGGCAACAAAGAATCCCTCTATCAGGTTAGCAGAAGGAAGATGAATGAGCCCTATCTAGGAGCAGTTAAGAATTCCTAGATAACAGTCATCCATATGTGAAATAGGTCAAACATGAGCCATAACAGAATTCATATTTATGCCTAAATCAAGAAGAAAACATTAAGAAGCCACAGAAACTGAGCATAGAGTGCAACCAAGCAAATTCTAAACCAATCCTTTGTTCTGTGACTTGAGCATATGTGAAATTGAAATAACAGAGGTAAGGAAAACTTATTGATTCATGTTGCAGCACAAGAATTCCACATTCAATTCTTCAGAAACCATTAATAACACATCAAACAGTCCATTCTTCAAACTTGAAGCAGTCTTTGATTATAGAAAATATCAGATATGCAGTGCGAGTCTCTCTTGGAGTACATTTGCCGACCAACCCTTTTAACAATGCAGAGGGTGGTATATATACAAAAACAAGATACAAAAATATCTAGATGATGAGTTAATAGCTCATAACTTCTTTACCAACTCCTAAGGAGCGGTTGATGAGAAAGTAAATGCTGAAATAAAGACAAATGTAACAGCTGTTCTTTTCTGTCAGCGAATGTTGACCTTTGAGTTCATTCAAGTCGGCTGGACTGCGCTTTCAAAAATCCGCGCTCTTAGGCTTGCCGTCACAGCTCTTTGTTTTGTGACTGCTCCGACCTGCTCTGCGTGCTTCTTAACTGCCCTGTCCGGTGCTTGCTGCTGACCTGTTGCTGACTCATAGCTGACCGATATTTGAAATAAACAAAAAGGGGAAAAAACTGGAATTACCTGGGCAAAATGGCTAGCATTGCCTGCCACCAATCCTCGGGAGGTAACTGATGCTTTTGTATTTTGACAAGTGTCTCATCGACCTCTGTATACTTGTAATAGTTGGGCGGCATCTCAAACAGATGGTTAACTTCATGTTCCATGTAAAATAAGTTTTCCAGCCTATCACAGAGAGTCTGCCCTGAAGGAGGTCCTGCTTGTGCCAGAGAACTTGATTCAGCAGTAAGTTGATTTGTGACAAAATTATTGATCCTGGTTGCATATTGGTCACGTGTCAATAACTTTCCAGCGCTGGTCAGTAGGCTGGGCAATCCTTTAGTCTGTAGTGCTGCAAGCTTTATTTCAAAATTATCCACATCCCTTTGTATTTCCCGACACCTTGCTTCCAGAGTTTGCACAAAGCTTCTCAATGTGAGCACCCTCTTTGCTGTCAATATGGCATCTGTTCTGTTCATGATATGCAGTGCTGCTAACTCTTCCTTGGTCTGATGATTTAAGAAATTGATCATTCTATTGGCCTGCTCAGGCATGTTTCCCAATGCCACTTTGGCTCTCTGAATTTCAAACTGAGCAAGGCCAATTAGTTCTACCTGTTCATACATTGCCTGAATTGATCTCCATTGCCTGGTGATTGACTGATTAATCTTGGTCCACAGAATCTTTTTTATTTTAGCCAAGGTTTTATCCAAAGACAACTCTTTCTCCAAGGCCTTTATTTTGTCCTTCAGGGCTTTAATTTCCCTTGCCTGCTCAACCACTTTCATCTTGGACTTATCATATTTTCCTTCCAAATTGGCCAACTTTTCTTTGGCCTCTTTTATCTCTGTTGCTTGAAGCTCTAGCTCTTTGACAGCTTTTGTCAATTCATCAATGCTCATGCTAGAGTCAGGATCTGTTGCTCTTGTAGATTATGTCGCTGTTGTAGTAGCTGGAATAACTGGAGGTGTTGCTGCTGCCTGTATAGGAGGAACAGTAATAACAGTTGGAACTGTTTGAGGTGGCTGGGAGGTCGACTCTCCCCGCTTTTCTTGTAGTGCTCTCTCCAACTCTCCTTCCATCTCAATTACTCTCTGATTCAGTTGCATCAGCAAATCCAATGTATCTTCAGCTTCTTTCTCTTTGACCAGTTCACCTGTTTGAGGGTGCTCAGTAGGAAGCAACCTCAATCATTTTTTCAACGCAACAATATCATCATCTTTATTTTTCATAAGGGCCCTCACACCCTTAAGATCCTTAGGATTATGTCCTAAGTCCACAATAATGTCCTCCAATGTTTTAATTCTATTGTCTTTGGCTGTGGAGGACATTCTTTCTAAATCCAGTTAAGTATTCGTATTCTTCAATGATTCATTTAACTCATGAGCCAGTGTGGCTTTCTCTGCAAGGGTGGAATAGAGAATTTCCGCTATCTGCTTATGTAGCTCTATTTGATCCATGGGGTGAATGTCCTTGGCTAGGACCTCTAGCCTTGTCTTGAAAAAGTCTGCAGCTAACTGAGGCTGCTGAACCTTGGGCTTGAAGTGGCTAAGAACCATTTTTTCTTGTTTGATGTCAAATGTTGCCATCAATTTTTCCTACTTGGCGGGTGTTGCCTTAAGAAATTGGTCATATAGTTGCACTCTAAGTAGCTCATTTTGAGCTTTGATTTCTTTGAAACTAGCCTTGATGCTAGCTGGTCTTTTGCCTCGTTGTGTGGAGGAAGACACCTCCATGTTGTGCTGCCTGTCTTGCTCTTGCTGAAAAGAGCTTGTAGGTGTATGCTAGCTTGCTTCCCTTCTCGGGCTTTCCATAACCTCTTCACTGACTTCCTCCTCAATTGGAGAGTCAACTCTTTGCCTTTTAGATTCAGGCTGCTGTGTAGACCCACTAGCAGGTGTGGAGTCTTCTCGGTCTCGTTTTCTGCCTCTTTCTTCATTGACAGGAGTTTGCAGAGGTGGCACTTGTAGTGTCTCTGTTTGTTGTGGAGGGGCTTGCTCTTGAGTTTGTTCCATTGAAGTGATAGGCTGTTCAGTGGCCATTGGTTGTTCTGTCTCCATTGGCTCTTTTCCTTTGGTTGTACCTGTTGCTGATGTAGATGCTCCTTGGGCAGCTTGTGAAGCTGCAGCTGTAGATGTGCCCTCTTCAACTTGGTATGGTAGTTTGAAAGTTACCTGGCCAGCAGAATCCAAGTCAAGAGTCTTTTCAAGATCTTTAGCAGTTTGCTCCAAAATTTCCTCCTGAGTGAGTTCTTCAACTAAGGTGCCTTGTGCCCACGCATCTTGATTAGCATATTTTTCAATGTGTGGGATTTTGCAGTGTTCATAGGGTGTCAATCTATATTTGACTCTTCTGGCATTAATAAAGCCCAGCGAGTCATAAGGGACCCACCAGAAACTTCTTTCCAACTTAAGTTGATCCTTGAGTATCAGGTCAGCATCTTGCCAACCTTCTTTCTTGTTCATGACAAAGGGGCCTAGGTTGTCTCTAAATTTCAGTTGAGCCTTCTTCTTGGTGCTGTGAAAATGAGTCAAGTCTAAATTGATAAGCTGCCTATAGTATTCCAAAGCAAACAGCCTCATTGGTACATATCTTGGGAGCCTGTAAGGATAAAGCTCGCAGCCATAGATTCTGATGACGGTGTGATCTTGGTATAGGTACCAATCACCTAATTTGTAGTTCTTAGATAGCTGCAATATCTTCTGCATCTCATAAGTTATTCTGGGAGGGGGAGCTTTCATTAAGAGGCAGGAGACTGGATAAACAAACTGGTCAATGAACTCACAGTATGAGTAAGGAGAATGTTGGACTTGAGGAAATACTGGTGACCAAAAAACAACAGATCTTCTTTCTCCCTTTGAATCCAATTGCTTGATGGGGAATTGGAAGAATTCAGATTGGTAATACATGAACAAATGATAGATGTAGGAGGAATATTTGAAAACTCCCTGCCTATCTAGCTTAATGAGCTGGTCATGGATTTTATTTGCTATGAACTTGGCATAATTATATTTGATAGCAGGAGGTTGTCCTTGGCTGAATGAAGACAACAGAACCAACACTGTCTCATCCACATGCTCACTTGTTGTGAAGCCTAACACATAGGATATCATGTCTACAAGTAGCTTGCCCACCTCATTGAAATGGTCATAAAGGAATGGAGGTGGTTCCTTAGGTTGGAAATCTGCCCTCATAAATGTCTTAGCAATTTTTTCAATCTTGGGGCCAGGGAGCCAGGAGGCTTCTTCCAGCAAGTTGTTCATGGAGAAGGGCAATAGTATCTGAGTCTGTTTGAAATTCAACATCTGGTTGATGGAGTCAGGTGTGATATGAAAAAGTATGCTCCCAGATGGAGACTTAACAGCCCTCTGACTTGGCTCATAATTTGCGGCACACAGGTGAATAATCTCCGGAAAAATATTGACAGAGGGGAGGAAATAATGTGGCAAATTGGACTCCCATATGCCATACATGTCAGTGTTGTTTTTAAAGTTGTCTCTTAACTGACAGTAGGTATGCAAATGATTTCTATTCGCAACCAGGTCTTGAATAAGATAATCTGTGTCAGCCAAGGCCATTGACTCAAGATCTTTACTTGGTGGGTTCATGGGAGCGATGTTCAGAGCTGATGGAGTGGCCATTATGCAACTTTTGAATGCTTGAGCTGAAAGGAGGATTAATGCTGAGTTGCTGCGAGATTTTTCCTGGAGGCCGAGCTTTAAACGGAACTCACTATTGAAATTGTAAATGGGCAGAAGGTTTACGAGGCTTTTTCTGAAGTGAAGGGTTTCCAGTGGTTTTGAATAAGGATTTAAGCGCGGCAGAGCTGCCAATTGGGGAAATCTGCAGGCTTATAGTATGTGCAGTGGATAAAAGGAAAAAGAGGAGCGAAAAAGGGGAAGATATGACAAATACCTGGTTTAAAAAGCACTGAGAGTGGGCGAGCTGGAGCGAAGGAAGGCTATGAAATCGAATTGCAGGCCGCAAAAGCTGGTCTAGTTGATTTCAAACTTTGGGAATGAGGAAATGAATAAAAAAGTGAACCGGAGCCTTCAAACGAACCAATAGAAGTGAAACACAACGGTCGTTTGCGCGCTTCTTTTAGGCAAAAAAATTGACATTTTGGCGCTTTTGGCGCTTTTGGCGCTTTTTCGGGGTGACGTCAACCTGACATCATCGGCCAGTCCCGGGTACAGATGGATGACATGGCTGCTGACGGGGCAGTGACGCAGTGGCAGAGCGAGGGGAGGTGAGGGGAGGTGGCGGCAATCGTGGCACAGCAGTGGAGGCGCTGAAGGTGACGCGTGGTGAAATGTGACGCTGATGTCATGCAAGCGAGGGCGGTAAGCGGTTTCATGGCACACTGCTTTAGCGCCTGGGTGGTTTGGGAGGAGGGGGCTCTGCCACAGCCGAGGAGGTGACGCGTGGCGGGAGTACGACGAGAAAACCGCCGATCTCCCGGACGCTAACCCTCGGCATGTCCGGGCGTGAGAACACCCGCCCACTGTGGATCTGGGCGCGCCAAATCTGACGGTTGGTGGGGCGGACAAGGCGGCGAAAGGATAAGGGACGGGGCCCGCGACACCTTTTTTAATTTATTTGATTCAGCGGGAAGGGGGAAAACTTTAGGCAAGTGGGTTTATGGGTTTATATGCAAGTGGGGGTTAAAGGTTTAGTTTAATGTTTAATATAATATTCAAATATTAACTTTGTAAACATGACTGTGGAGGGGAATAAATGGCTATCAGTTCAATCAGGGGTTAACTGATCCCAAGGGACAAACAGGGAGGGTTAAATGTAAGTCTCAGATGGATTTGACATTTCCCCATATTTTTAGAACATATGGCTATAGTGCCAAGGGGTGGGGATATTATTATTTTTGGGATTTTATATAATTTTTTGTAATAATATGGACGGGAAAATTTTGTTAGGGGGCTATATAATAGGACTGGAAGTTAATATGAGCTTGTGAAATGAAAATGTAAGGGGAATGATGATAAATCTATGAAGTGATGATAGACATAGAAATTGTGTAGAAGATGAAAACATTTTTACACAAGAATTGTGGCTTCTTTTCATGTAGAAAGCCAAAAATTTGACTTAATGTTTCACAAAAATGAAATGAAATCAGGACTTGTTGGGTAGATCCCAAGGTCCTTTGGGGGTGTTAATAAGAAACTTTGAGGGGGAGTGAAAGGAAATTAGACATGCTTTCCATAATTCTGCCACCAAAACACTGCTTTGCTACCTCCGCCACTGATGAGCTGAGCTTTCTTAGTCAAGGCCAAAAACTGAAGATGATCTTGCTTCTGCAACCCCAAGCTACCAACCCAACCTAATACACCTAGCATTTTTTGTTACTTTAGGAAGGGTGCACTTGGACTTGCAGACCCTGATTGCTTTTTTTTTTTTTTAACTTCCCTCCTATCTAAACACTACCCTTATTGCTTCCAAGGGCCCAGATTAGACAGTTGGGCGCCTTCATTCTCTACCTAGCCACTAACCTACCAAGCTTAAACTGTTTGGACAAATTTTCTTTCTCTGTCATCTAAGACAAACAATTTAAACCTAGGGTAGCCAAGTTTAGGCTGTTTGGCTTTCCCTTAACTGAGAAATCTTTCAAAAATGGAACTTTTGCAGCATGAAAAAGATGAACATTTTTGGCACTTCTACTGTCAATCATGAAATATGAAACCTGTTGCAACAGGAGGCTAACAGAAACCAAGCATGCGATCAATGAAAAACCAAGCTCAAATTGTGATGCTGGAGCCTCTCCTGCTGCAGATCCAGAAGCTTGCTTGTTCTTCTTCTTCTACGGACAATTAGTGGCATAGTGTCCGTGCTAGTGACAGTGAAAGCACTTCACCTTGGACATGTCTTGCTTCTTTCCTTTCGCACCAGACTGAGAAGCTTTCTTGCTCTTCCCCTTATTTGCTTTGGCAGCCAAAGCTCAATTTTCTTCATCAGTTCCCTTTGATGAAGATCCATCCCTGGTATTCCGCCTAATCTCCTCCTTCACAAGATCCGACCAAAGTCTCTCCCATCCTGGCAATTTCTCCGGACCATTGACAGAGTCCTGATAGGAATGCCAACTCTTCGGAAGACCAAGTAGAGCCAAGCTCACCAAGTCCTCATCATCAACAGTCACCCCCACACTTCCCAGCTCATCCCTACACTGAGTGAACTTCGTGAGATACTTGGGCATACTGTCTCCCTTCTCACATTTGATGTTTCTGAGTTTATCTTTGAGCACCAGCTTCCTCTGATCGCTCTTTCTTTGGAATAGATCTATCAACGCTTTCCACATCAAGTATGGAGAAGCATTTCCATGCAGGCTGGACACAATGTGATCCTTCACGCCCTCCAATAGAATCCTTCGACACTTTGTTGTCTTCTTTTTCCAAGCATCAACTTGAGTAGCATCAGTAGGCTTTGGGACATCAACCTCTATGAAATCCTTCAGCCCATTATCATCCAACACCGCCTCCATCCTATCCTTCCATGCAATATAGTTTGAGCTGCCCTCAAGAGCATACTCCAATCACAATCCGTTGAAAGACATTGCCACGTTGATACCAAGAAAACACTGCTGCAAATTCGAATTCCACTAGCTCCAAACTCAACCGCCTCTGATCTAGAATTCGTGAGAACAAAGTATTTCTCGTACAGAGATTGACTGTATGGGCTTTTACCGGATATCTCACCTTCCAAAGGAAGGATGAATCCAGAGGCTACCTGGCCCGCTTACAAACTCTGCCTGAAGAAAAAAGATGTAAACACTTTCTGAATAATAGATCTGATGATCAACATCTCTGATACCATGTAGAAATTTTGAATAATATGACACTTATTCACAGAGATTATCCTGATTATACACTATTGTAGAATACATGCATAATACATAACCTCCTCTACGTTGATCATCAATTTAGCAGCATCAAAAACAATGAAACATCAATCGCATGCACACATTAACACAATATGTAACCCAGAGAAAGCTTACAACTGAAAACCCCAAACTATCTGTATATTAATGATTGAGAACATGTAACAATACATAGTACAATACTCCTCACAAGTACTCGGTACTATCTCCACCTGTTACACACAAAACTAGCTCAGGTCCGAACAAGTCACAAGTTCAAATCTCCTCCGCTGCTTTGCCTGCCTCCACTGCACAATGCTGCAAGAGAATCACTCACACTGAAAATCACGTGAGCACAGGCTATTTCACTGGGCATATACTACGCAATTCTCATGGGCATACTCAATCCATTGATTGTGCAAGATCTCATGCACAACTATAGTCACAACTAATAGCAATCTCAACCTCTAACACTTGTCTCCACTGAACTGTACATGCCCTGACATGCAACTGAGTTAACTGATGTATTCTTTAGTTTCTTTATGAGTTAATAATTAGTTCACACAACTCATCACTAGTCTATTTGCAGTTAGACTAAGTACAATTAGTTTAACCAAGTCAAACTGAACACAACTCCATCAACTCCACAATCAACTCCACCAAAATCAATTGCTTGAGTTTTAACTGAAGTCCTGCATGCAATAGCTCAACTCACCCACAAAGAAAGCGTATTTCCTTCTGACAGCTGCATGTGCCACATCTATAGCTCAAACTAAAGTGCTCCAAGGGCATAAGATAATGTTTATAGTCTAAATATTATTATGAGACAATAATATTTGACTTTTCTATTTTTACCCTGGCAGTCTAAAAATAGACTCTGATCACATCGCTGTGAACCAAAAATAGAATTCCATCTATTTTTCCCAACATGACCAATCATCCATAAACAGCATCCTGCAACTCATAGACCATGATCCATATGTCTAAAAATAGACATAGTCTAAAAATAGACTTTGCGCCATAATTTGCCTGCGGGCCCACTTAGTGAAGGCGACTCCTTTCCACAAGGCTCCATCATCTTGTTGCATTCTCAACATCTCATGAGTGGCTCATTGATTCTGGAGCCTCTTATCACATGGCCAAAAACAAAGCCATGTTTTCTTCTTTAAATGATTGTAACACCAAAAATATATATGTTGGTGATGATAGATCTCTTAGTGTTGTAGGGACTGGAACTGTTCATATAGACAATGGTCAATTCAATGATGTATTATGTGTTCCAACCTTATCCTACAACCTTCTATCTATATATTAGATAACTCATTCAGGTGAAGGTAAAATCGTTGAATTTTCACCTCACGATGTTGTAATAAGGACCTAAGAGATCCTAGACAGATTTTAGCTACTAGCATTGTTGATGATTCTACAAGGTTGTATAAGTTTAACAACTTTGGGTCATCAAATCTTCCCTCGGTATTTTTTGCTCATAATGATGAAATGAGAAAACTTTGGCATGAGCGATTTGGTGACTTAAACTATCGCTCCCTTCAGAATCTATGTAAAGAAAATATGGTGACAAGTCTTCAAATGGTATCTTGCAGAGATGGTGTTTGTTCTGGATCTGTACTCAGAAAACATCATCGGGATAGTTTTAAAAAATGTGCCTCTTGGCACGCCGCAGCCCCTTTACAGCTTGTGCATAGTGATTTATGTGGTACACTTCTAGGTGTTTCATTCTCTAGCTACAAGTATTTCTTAACTTTCATTGATGATTTCTCCAGACGCACTTGGGTATACTTCTTAAAACTCAAGAGTGAAGTATTTAACATGTTCTTGGCCTTTAAAGCCTTTGTTGAAAAACAATCTGGACATCAAATTCTTAAGCTAAGATCTTATAATGGCGAAGAATATGCTAACAACAAATTCATCAACTTTTGCACTGAGAATGGAATTCAAATGCAACATACTGTTCCATATACTCCACAACAAAATGGTATAGTTGAAAGGAAGAATCGCACCTTAAAGGAAATGGCTAATTGTATGCTTCAATCTAAAGGACTTAGTCTTAATATCTGGGCAGAAGCAATTAAATGTGCAAATTACATAATAAATCATACTCCTACTAAGGTTTTAAAGAATATCACTCCAGAAGAAGCATGGAGTTCAATTAAACCAAATGTAAGTCACTGTCTTGTTTTTGGAAGTGAAGCATGGGCCCATATTCCAGATGAGAATCATAAAGCTTTAGAACCTAAGAGTGAAAAATGTATTTTTTTTGGATATTCTGAAGATGTCAAAGGATACAAATTTATTCCACTTAAGTCCAAAAATGTTATCATTAGAAGAGATGTCAAGTTTTTTGAAAATATATCGACCTACAAGCCTAGTTCGGCAGATGTTCCACCTCTCCCTATCCCTTCTACTTCTGAAAATATTTATTCTTTAGATGATGAAAACGAGGATGACAATCCTCCCCCACCTTCTCAGGATCCTCCTTCAGCTCCTCAGCTTCCAAAATGGGTCTGTTCTACTCAGGATGCAGCAGGTGCTCTTGTCGGTGATCCTACAGATCAGCGGCGTACACGTTCTCAGTTCAATAGAGCCTCTTCTTTACTAGCTCAAGCTTCAGTGAATTATGATCTTGACACCTTTGCAGAAGCTTCAGGCAATCCGAATTGGGATGCGGCTATGAATGAAGAATATCGTTCATTATTGGCAAATGATACATGGGATCTTGTTCCCCTTCCAAAGGGACAAAAACTTGTTAGATGCACATGGGTTTACAGAACCAAGTATGGACTAGATGGAAAAATTGATAAACATAAATCTCGTCTTGTTGCTAAGGGTTTTTCACAAGTTGAAGGCATTGACTATACTGAAACCTTCTCCCTTGTTGCCAAAATGAACT
This sequence comes from Pinus tabuliformis, assembly GCA_031772625.1. Classification (NCBI taxonomy): domain Eukaryota; kingdom Viridiplantae; phylum Streptophyta; class Pinopsida; order Pinales; family Pinaceae; genus Pinus; species Pinus tabuliformis. The sequence continues at coordinate 1,558,208,718 of CM062820.1, forward strand.
CTATCTGCCTTGTTCTTTCCCTTGCTGCCTCTTTCAAATGGGAAGTCCATCAGATGGATGTTAAATCTGCCTTCTTGCATGGGGACTTGCATGAAGAAATCTATATGGAACAACCTACTAGCTTTATACAAACAGACTCCAGCCTTGTATGTCGACTTAAGAAATCCCTTTATGGTCTCAAGCAAGCCCCTCGGGCTTGGTATGCCAAAATGGATAGCTTTCTTTTAGAAACTGGATTTTCTAGTTGTCATTCTAACAATACTGTCTACACCAAGAAAGTGGGCAAGTCTTTTATCATTCTTGTTCTTTATGTTGATGATCTTATCCTTACTGGTAGTGATCCCAACCTTATAAACCATGTAAAGTCCAGCCTTAAAAAGAAGTTTGAAATGATAGACTTAGGACACTTGCATTATTTTCTTGGTCTTCAAGTCTTGCAACCCAAGGAAGGTATTACCCTTTCCCAGTCCAAATATGCATGTGATCTTCTATGCCATTTTCACATGGAAGACTGTAAGCCAGCCCCTTCTCCCTTTCATTCTGGAGCCAAACTTTCAGTCACTTGTACTTCCCCTGAAGTTGATGCTACCTTCTATCGTCAACTTGTAGGAAAACTTTTGTATTTGACCCATACTCATCCTGACCTTTCCTTTGTTGTTGCCCTTATTGCTCGGTTTATGCAAAACCCACGTGAAAGTCATTGAAAAGCAACTAAAAGAATACTTCGTTATGTTTGAGGTACAATTCAATTTAGGATTCATTACAGTGCAGAAGCATCTCCTCTATTAGTTGGTTTCACTGATTCTGATTGGGCTAGTGACCCTGATGATCGGAAGTCTACTGCAGGTTATGTGTTCACTCTTGGTTTAGGACCTATTACATGGGCTTGCAAGAAACAAATTGCCATTTCTTTTTATTCAGTAGAAGCATATTATCATGGTGTCGTAGAAGCTAGTAAGGAAGCCCCTTGGCTTCATCAGATCCTGTCAGATTTTGGCTTTCAGCAGCAACATCCGACTACACTTTGGTGTGATAATCAAAGTGCCATTCAACTATGCAAAGATCCAGTCCAACATCAGTGCAGCAAACACATTGAACTACACATGCACTTCATCAGAAAGCTCATTCACAACCATGTTCTTGAAGTGCAATATTGTTCAACAGAGGATCAAGTTACAGACATCTTTACAAAGGCTCTCGCAGAGGCGAAGTTTACTAAACTTCGATTTATGGTTGGAGTTCAGGAAGTTGTCACTAAAGGGGGATAGGCTCTAATGCCTCCTTCCCTCTCCTATTGTGTCATATGTGTACATCCCTGAATCCTATCCCAAGTTGTTCTTAAGGGGGGATGTTAGGATATTCCGATACATAGGAAATAGTTAAGTATAACTTGGTCTAGTGTAGAGTTAGATAAAGTGTGTTTCTTCACTATGTACTTTTGTAACTTACAATCCGACGGTCACGATATGTAGTGATCTGAAAGTTCATTCTCTCCTCGGTATTACGGACACTTGATCCATGGCTTAACACCCGATTGATCCATGATCTCTACTTAAAGAGCATGGAGGGTCATTTGTAGGGTAATCGTTCATGAGAGAAGCTTATGTAAATTTTCATCCTTTTATTAATAAATTGCCTGAAGTGGCCGCGTTGGTTCAAACCATGGACTGTTTCCCTCTTTGAGGGTTTTAACCACGTCAGCAATACTGGTGTATTGATATGTGATATGTTTGTGGGCGGTGTCCTTTGGTGTTCTGTCTGAGGAACCTACCCTGAAAATTCCTACATTACTACAATTTCTTTTTGAAGCGAAGATGATTTTGACTTATATCTCTACATCATGTTATTTTTACCAATATGCTTGTGCATGTATGCTTTGCGAAGTATATAAAGAGTTTGGGTTCTCATTTTTTTCATATGTTTTATTATGAAGAGAACTATAACAAAAAAAAACATACTATATATATTCATACCACTCAATGCATGTTAGCATAATCGTACCTTACGATCTTACAAAAAAATCAAAGAATAAATTGGTCAAAATGTTATGGTGATCCAAAACTTCGTTTTGGCCTAGTCAATGTGATGGACATAATTGGTTTTATAATTGAACAATATATGTATGGTTGAAACTATAATGGCATTGTCAGGTATCATGGGCATTTTATGTGGCATACAAGGTTTGGCATTTGAATTACATGAGTTTTTCGTAACTCCTAATGTCATATTATGCGTTTATATATGTTGCATTTTCTCTACATGGTGGGATAAATGAAAATGGGGTGACAGCATACCAAGGTATCTATGGTATCTAGTACGTGGCAACCTTTATATGTATGAATTTTTTAATATGTCGTATCTAGTTTTGAAACCAAGCTTGCGGTATGAAATGAAGATGTGAATTTTTGTAGAATTGGCGTGATGTTGTAGATTTCGATGATATACAGCCTATTAATGTGCCATGTAAATTGGCACATTTACTCCACTACGTCTAATGGCCTCGGCTTTCGCACACCACCTTGTCACTCTCTCGTGGACTTACAGGGAGGTATTTGTGTTTTCAGTTTTGCATTTTTAGTTATACTGCAAAGAATTTTGGCCACCCTTGCTTCAGACTGAGAGAACGAAACAAAGATTGGACTCCATTGAAGTGTTTTTCTCCATAACAGACTTTTCATGCAACGATGAATTTGAAGTTGCTATGAGTTTTCAATCCCTCTATCATCCTCTCCTTGTATTCAGTTTAATGTTTCTTGGCATGGTCATAGTGTTGGTCTGAAATTGTATTTTTCCAGTGAATTCAAGCAAACGTTACTGAAACTTAGTGATATATCGTACTTGCTCATAAAAATCACAAATTCGTCTGCATGCAAGGAAATGTTGTGTTTTTCTTTTTCCTTTTGAGTTCGGCTCTTTGTTTTTATTTCTTGCACACTTGGTGTGAGCCTTTGAGGTTAATCCTTGGGCACAAAATCACCTGACACCCTCATTACAACTTCAGAGTGAATATACATTACTTTAAGCCATTACAACATTTTCATGTTTTCATCGTGTTAACTAAGAAAAAGGAGAGAGTTGTGTCTGTTACAGAATTTAAACTCCTCGTTTTTCATACAGAAATAATGAGCATGGTCAGATTTTTTCCAAAACAATATGTATTCTCTCATTTTGTTCTACCAAATGTTTATCCAAAGGTTACTTAACTATGATTTCAGGTTTTTGTTCTTTAAAACCATAGTTAACGCTAATGGGGTTTATCACAAAATATGCAAAACTCGTTAATAAAACCCTTTATTGTGATTACTCGCCCTATTCTCTCTTCGCCCTTGAGACTCCACTGCCCTGGGCACAAAACCGTGCAACATTGTGGATGCGCAAGGTTTCTTTTGGGTTGTTTTTTTCCATGTGTGACATTGGAAAAAAAAAAAGTCTCTTATATCATAACATTACATTCAACATAAAATAAATATTTCCATGTATTATCTCTGTCGAAAATGGTTATGCCTCATGTCTATGTTGATTTTGAATTAAAATAAAACAAGGCATGAGTTTATTTGGCATAGCAATTCGACCTTGCATTTCAATGACTGCGCTTTCTTTTCATCGAATGAATGAATTTCTTTTGCCCTAAGTCAAATATTGTGAATTAAGAGTTATCCTATCTGCGACAAAGTTGGGTCAATATCATCTAAATATCATAGTTTTCCACACGGCAAAATTTTTGTTTGTAGTGCACACAACATATTCATTCATTTTTCGTTTGTGACATCTATGTTTGTGAAAACATTACATCTGGTTAAGTTTATGTCCTTAAATTAAAAATTGACTCCTATTAGCCTTGACTATTATGAACATTGTTATATATATAAGTATTTTGACCTCTAAAATTTAGCACAAGAGTCTCGAGTTGTTTATATCTGCATATTCTTATGTTAGATCAACTTTGTCGACATGCTAATGTAGCTTCCTTTTCCTTACAAATTATTTTCCCAATGCGTGTTTTGTGATTCAAATAATTGATTAATTTATTGATGTCGGAATGCCTTATTTTTTATTACCTATAAGTAACTTAAATTTTTATGATTACAGTATGAGCTTATTAAACAAAAATAGAGGTACAGGAAGAGGAAATATAGACATAAAAATGGGGAAAAGAAGAGATAAGAGGCCTCTAGTGTTAGTTCACTTTGATGGACATTCATAATAATTTAGGCAGATGCTTCAAACTGGCATAGTTAACCTTACATGCCAACTTATCCCCCAGCTTATGGTTTAACCTCAACAACCCCTTGTTCATCATGGACCAAGCATTAGCATCCTTGTGCCACCACACATGTCTTCCCCTCTCACTGTTCCCAATAATGATGGATGGAATAATGCAATTCCAACACAACCTTTTCATTTTATTCAAGGTTGTCTTACCGTTTCATTACCTCCTCCTCCTCCTGAAGTGAACATATCTCATCACTTGCAATCTGTCGCTTCACATGTTGTGCATTCCCCACAGGTAGCACCTCAACCTTCTACACCTACCGATACCTCGCCCATCCATTGGCCAAGTTTCAAAACCACCTACTATACATGTCAATATAATTGCTCAGTCTTCCAAAGTGTAGCCACCCCTCAACCTACTACAAGTAATAAAAGGAAAAAGGCCCAAGTTACTCTATCTGACTCTTCACATGGTTCCTCTCGCTCTATGACATCTCACCCTCGCCAGGAAGAGCAACGGCCGAAAATGCTCCATCTCACAAGTTGAAGTTATGGACAATGGATGTTTTTAATATCATCTTGATGCACATTTGGATGTTATTTGTTCCCTGCTACTATTTATATGATATACACTGGTTTACATGGACATGTGGCATTTTTGGTATGTTTATGGATATATATGCAATACCTAATTATGTGATGGTTTTTTGGAGGATTATATGATTCATATGCCTTGTTGTTTTGATAAATATTATGGATCGTATTATGGTTATACATGGATCATGAACATATGGAGAAATAAGGAGTCATTTTTTTAGGAGGCACAAGGAGTTGTTGCAGAAGAATGATATTTTTCCAACATTTATATTATATAATGATGATATTTCTATGGATCCTTTACATTATTGTTTAATAATATTATCTCCAACACACATTTTTGCATGATTAATGATGCACATGTGTTACAGGGAAAAGTGTCTATATAGAACTGCTCTATCCTACTAAGGTGTGATAGCTGCCTTAGAAACAAACAGAGAAAAGCTACTTATGTTTTTCCTTTATGAATTATAGATAGAGATGAATAGAAGGACTCACCTCTGTCTTGCGCTAATCCCTTGATTCGATCCCTCTCTTCTTTTATGGTCCCCAGCTACTTGTTCCTTTGCACGCCCAGCTTCACAAAGTACCTGCAAGATCACAAAAGCATAGCACTATACAAAGACATGGATCTATATTCATAAACAATCTAGGATTAGATGTAAATTGACCATACAAATGTAACAAGCATCAATGATACAAAAGCATGGAGGAAAACTCAAATAACTTTTATTGATAAAACAAGAAAAGATCCAAGAGGAGTTACAACCGGTTGTTCTGACCCAGCATCAACCTCCCAGCAAAGAAGCCCCTCTTCACCTCAAACAAAGCTTAGATCACCCAACAATCTGATGTTTTGTCTCTAGAAACCAACATCAATTCCTTACAATATGCAAATTCCAGCCTCTGGATCTCTGGGATGAGGGATCCATATATAGATATCTGTAAGGGGGATGAGTCAGCTTGTGATTTGATTAGTGTCTTCTCTCTGACAGTTCTGGCTTCCACTTGGATACTCAGGGTCTCTTACTCATCCTTGGTCGAATTCAGTGAGGCAAGTGTCACAGGAGAAGATTCTGGAAGCTTCCATTGCCTCTCCACCTCGCGGAATGACATTGCAATTTGTCATTTCTCGCCCATCGCACCCCACAGAAGGGACTTTTGAAATGCAACGCACCCTCACAGTGCATTTGGGTGAGATGCAACGCACCTAGCTAGTGGAGCAGCTGCAATGATCCTGTTTTGACCAATTCTGAGTAGTTTTTCATGGAGAACTTCTGGGAGGAGCTGTAATCTGTTGACCTTGTTCCTTTAGGGGTTAGAACAACACTTTTAGGGACTTTGGAGCCCTTGGTTTATGGACATTTCATGCTTGGGGTTGCAGGGCACAAAAATGTCTATAACAGTTGCCCCCTAAAGTATGAGGCCGTTAACCTTTTGGTGTCGGGTGAAATGCTTTATTATGAGGATCCAAAGTTCTTTCAATGCTGGGAGGAGACCTGTAATAAGATACAATACAATACATTATCTTCATAATATTTTCATGATCTAGCTGAGGCGGGCATTCCCATGCTCAGCTTTATAAATTCATTTTCATGTACATAGGACAGACAATCATCTAAGTGTAGACTGATGATTCTGGTAGAGCCATCATCCTTTTGGTAGGATGATTATCTGTGCTGCAATGATGTACATTTAATGTCTTTATTTCCCTGAATATATATCGCAGCCCGGATGGATGAAACTAGATCCGGGGTCTTCAATCTCGTATGATCTTCACTCGAAGTACAAGTCGATCCATGTGAGAAATGTTCTGAAGTCGAACATGGAAAGACATTGCTTGATTACCAGTCAATGATGTAAACTGTTAACAAGCGCGAGAGGAATCACCAATAATGATAATGACCCTCAAGGTACTGCAGTACAATTCACGTGGTGTGAATAAAGAACTTGGCGTCGAACACCACGTAAAATCTTTCGGTCGAAGGCCATTGATGTAAACCTGTCGCTGGAAGTGAGAAACTTGCCATTGAGGCATGCAAGCTTCAAAGTACTGAATGGGGTGTTCCTTGATCAACTTCTTGGATAATGAGCTGATGTCGACAAGAAGTGATCCGTCACAGGAGGGCCTTAATGAATCCCACATCAATGACACGGAACGGAGCAAATTATTTTAATGGGGGTGAGGACGAACTGGTGATATAAGGTTCAGGGTGGCGGTCATGAAATAATGGAGTATAATGTATGGTAGTGGGTGAGACACAGGTGAATTCTCTGAATGACTTCTCTTGAACATATCGGCGACACTGATGTGATGGATCGGTAGCATTAACCCCAAATGCGGATGGTATGGCGTGACCATGGTGACGTGACCAGTGAATGAAACAACCCAACCCGACTCGAACACGGAGCGGAAGTGTCATGTTCAAGAGCGACTTGCTACCAACAAAGTTTCTTTGAGTTTTCTTCCCAATTTTTCCCCAGTCATTGCTGACCAATACCTCTTTATTTTTGTCAAGCTTGAGGAGGATAACATATGCTTGTTCTATAATTTTCCCTTTGGGCAAACCCATCGCTATGTTTTAACGAGCCTAGCGATAGTGAAACTCGTTCTCGTCTATAGACAAGTTTGTCGCTATTAATCTTTTTAACGAGTTTAACGACAAAGATAACTCGGTCCTTTTCAATTTTAGAGAGTCTGAAAAGGAACGTAAAGGTAACTCTAAAATTCCTTTTTCGTCATCTAACCCCTTAAGTTCGAAAAAGTATAAAACAATATAGAAGGGATGGATTTTCGATACTTTAACGAGCCGAACAAAACAAGCACTCGATCTTTTTATGTAATAATCCCTTAGGTCCAAAAAGATTAAAATCTAGAGGAGGGATAGCACTTCCTATACCTTTAACGAGCTGGAGAGGCCAATGGCTCGGCAATCTTTTCATATTTTACGAGTCAGTTGAAAAGAGCTTAAAGGAGACTCGTCTTTTGAGGAACGAGTGATAAAACGGGTAGCAGCTGATTCCAGGTAAGGTTTGGAATTTTCCAATCACGGCAGTTGTTATCACTCAGGTTGTCCCTGAAGGTTAAGAAAGGGATACGGCCGAGGTAACCACAAACCAACTTTGGACTACAGGTTCTAGCCAACCTGCAATCAGAGAGGGCTCTCTCTTTTAGATTTAGCTTTGTTTGAAAGGATTTTAGGCTAGGTCTTGGGTCCAGAGGGTTTTTTGTTTGTTTTGGTGGGAAAATTAGCACTTTCAGGTAGAGAGGCAGAGTATAGTCTGAATCTTTCAAACCATTGGGCGTGGAGTCGAGGAGGGGAACTGCTGGTGCGTTTCCTTAATAACAGTGAGGGAACATGGAGCAAGATAGCTGATCTTGAAGCAATTTTCAGGTTTAAAGGATGAAATGAATGCTAAAGAAAGAGAGGCAGTTAAGAATCTCTCCAACATATTAGCAGAGAAAGTGACAGGGCGCTACCTAGGGGCAGTTAAGAATCCCTAGATAATTGGCCAACACAGGTGAATTGGGGTAAACATGAGCCAGAAGGAATTCAATATTCATAACCAATTCATTCAGAGGAAAATATCAAGAACAACAGAAATTGAGCATAGAGAGTATTTAAACTAATTCTAGGCTATTCTTTTTTCCTGCTATTTAGATAATGGAAAACACATAAACAGAGATAAGAGGCACTTATTGCTTCAGGCCACAGCACAAGAATTCCATCTTCAGTCTCCAAAGCATTTATCAACAACAGACAGTTCGCTCTCCAAGCTTTCGGCAATCTTTGATTACAGAAAAATTCAGGTATACACAGCAAGTCTCTAGTGAAGAATTCTCAATTTACCAACCCTTAAAACTATACAAAGGGTGGTATATATAGGGCAAAACTTTCTATCTACTGCTTTTATTACATCTTGACCTAATCAGGTCATAAAAAATAATTTATTGACCTACTCATATCTGAAATAAATGCATGAAAATCCTTAGGCTGCGCTGGGGGCGGTCGTGAATAAATGATGTAGTCCTAGGTGCCTTGGTGCAATGTCTTCTGAAATAAATATGCATGGGTTTCTGCTTCCTTGCTGTCCTGGTGCTTTGAATGCCTTAATGGTGATTTGAAGGCAAGGATGGGCTGATGCTTACTGATTTGACTTTCTGGGGGCTTCATCAATGCTCAGGTGCTTCGAGCCCCTAAACAAATCTTTGCTGATACTCTTTGGCGTCTTTTCTTCCACTGATACTCTTTGACAAAATCTGGACTGTTGATCTGATGTACTACGGGTCTAATCACCAGTAGATGACCGTTGTTCGGCCTCTGTATCATCTGGAATTGTCTTCTGCTCCTTTTGGTATGCTCTGTGAAGAAAACAGAACATTTTTGCACCTTTTCGGGCTTCCTGGGGCCGCATGATGAGAAGATTCCCTAAAGATTCCCTGAAGATTCTCCATTTTGGCCCAAAAAATCCTACGATGAGCGATTTGCGCCGCAAATCGCTCATCAAAAACTGCCTCAGAATTGGATTCCGAGGCTCCGAAGTGCGATTTTCGCGCCTTTGCGCCCAAAAAGTGCTGATGACATCAGCATGATATGACATTGTACGGCGGGTGACGTCAGCATGACGTTAGCAGGGCGACTTGGCGGGATGATGTCAGCATGACGTCATCACGTACGGACGATGACGTGGCAGGTACAGTGGCAGGGACACGTGGAAGTGACGTGGCAGGAGGCCACGCAGGCAGATGACTCATCGGGTGACTGGACAAAGGGGTGACGTAAGCAGGGACTGTGCAGGGGGTGACGTGGGATGTGACATCACGGGTGGTAAGCGGTTTTGTGGCGCACCGCTTGTGGGCAAAGGCGGTCTCCGGGGAGGGGGCTCCGCCACAGCCCAACGCTTGACGCGTGGCGGGAGTACGGCGGGAATACCGCCCATCTCCCGGACGCTAAAGCTTGGGCGCTTTGGAGATGGGACGGCCCGCCCACCATTGATCTGCGGGGCGGGCGATCCAACGGTTGGTGGTCGGTGCGAGGTGATGGCGGGTTAGGGCGAGGAATATTCGCAGGAATATTCCCTTTTTAATATATGCACGCGGTGGGTTATGACTTAGGGAAAGCGGGTTTGGGGTCTTTTACCGATCAATATTTACGGTTGGGACTTAGGGTAAGGGGTAAAATATGGGTTAAAAGTGCACGGGTTTAGGATTTTATGCACAAAACTTTGGTTTGGGGACAAAATAGGGAGTTTTTGAGGGTTTTAGAGGGGTTTTTGGGTTAGGGAAGCGGTTACTAGCTGACCTGATGTCAGACTAGCTCCTTAATGACTCGGATGGGCTAAAGACAGCCCCAGATGAACTGTGATTTCCCGGACTTATAGGAAATATGGCTATATTTCCAGGGAGGGGTATTTACATAGGGGAGTTTTATATACATGATTTTAATAGGGGAAGGGGAAAATTGTTAGGGAGTTATATAATAAAGTTAATAGTTAATATGGAGATGAAAAGAGGGCGCTAAGGTATGAGACCTTAGGCTTTGTTGGGGAAAATAAGGCTCACAGATGATGAGTGAGCAGTCCTTGAGTGAAGCAGATCCTCACCAAGGCGAATGTCATGGAAATGATGAAACTGAGAGGCTCAAGCAGACCTTGACCCCTTGGGGGATGTTAGTAAGTGACTTGGGGGAAATGAGAAGAAGGGGAGGTTAGTGAGTTCTAGCTTGAGTACCTTATTTGAATGCAAAACTGCCTGATAACTATGATCTGAAAGGATAAGACATTGTGAGATACAAAATTGATCATCAATTATCATTTTGCCACCAAACAGCTACCTACCCAGCCTACTGTCCTAACATTTTTTCTTCTTTTTGTTTTGGGTGCACTTAGAATTTTAGACCCATGTTTGCAATTTTTTTTTTCTTTTTTCTTTTTTCTATCTAAATCTACACTTATTTCTGCCAGGGCCCAGATTAAACAGTTGGGTCCCTTAGTTTCTCTACCTATCTACAAATCTGCCAAGATTAGACTGTTTGGACAGATATCATTCTTTATATTCTACAACAGGAAATTGAAACCTAGGGAGACCAGGATTAGACTGTTTGGACCTCCCTTTAAGAAATTCTTCAAAATTGGAACAACTCATCAAAATGGAATGCAGCAGTGGCATTTGGATCAGCACACTTCATGGCTTCTTCTTTGGTCTCTTCTCGAAATATGGAACACTACAGCTTGCAAAGTATGACATATTTGGCATGTAAAAATGTCAATCATGAAAGATGATACCCTGTTGCAACAGGAGGCTAACAGTGGCTCCACTTGGGGATGGCTTTTCCTTGTGAAAAGTCAAGAACAGCAGGTCAGACTGCCTTGATCTTCTGTTTGTTGCTGTTAACTGTGAATTTCTTCTTTGTTCTGGCTGTTTTAGATATGAAACTTTGAACTATGAACCACTCCTCCTCAACAGAGCTTTCTGTGAGCTGCACAGCAGCGCCTGCTTTCTTCTGCGCGCTTGATCTTTATGTACAATGCTTGAGCAACTATGCTGATATAAACTGAAAGTTCTTGCTCTGTTTTGATGCTTTTGAGATTGAAGAATTTGCATCGGCTGCGTCCTTTCCAAATTTACTGCTATTCCTTAACAATCGGCCTGTTTACAAAAATTTAAACTGAGTGTTGATATATACAAATAATATTGTACAAAGATATTTACAGAACTTGCATTGTTTCAACAACAGGGATCGTAATAATGTTTCAACATCCTTCCATTCACAGGGCCTTCTTCAACAGTGTTGTCCTCCATAGATCTGAGAAAATAGGTGTTGTTTCCTTGAACAACAGAAATTACAAATGGACCTTTCCATAGAAAGTCAAACTTGGCATGTTTGCCCTTGTCTTCTCTTCTTGAGTCCCACTTCAAAACTTTGTCACCAATACTGAAATCTTCAGCTTTAGCTCTCTTATCAAACATCTTTTTGAGCTTTTCTTGTAAGATTTGTGCTCTGTCATAGACTTGTTCTCTAGTTTGCTGAAGGTGAATTGTCTGATTAATTCTTCTTTGAATGTCATTTGGTTCAGCCTGAATTTCCTGTAACAACTTGATAGTAGGAATGCCCAGGGATGAAGGAAATCTAGCCTCCGTGCCATATACCAGCTCATAAGGGCTCATTCCAATTGATCTTTTGCTTGAAAGGTTGTCTGCCCATAGGGCGTTCACCAGCTTTTTGTGCCAGTTTTTCTTGTTTTCTTCTAGCATTTTCTTTATGATGTTGATGAGGCTCTTGTTAGATGATTCGGCCAATCCATTACCTTGAGGGTAATATGCTGTAGAGTGGCCCAGGGTGATATGAAACTTATGGCAGAAACTAATCATCTTTTTGGACTTAAAGGCAGCGGCATTGTCAGTGATGATTTTCTTAGGGCTGCCAAATCTGGAAAGGATGTTGCATTCAAGGAATTGGATAATGATGGTATCATTGGCTTGTCTACAGGGAATGGCTTCAACCCACTTGGTGAAATAATCAGTGGCTGTTAGAATCCATTTGTGCTGGCCTGAGGAAGAGGGATGAATTTCTCCAATGAAGTCAAGACCCCATTGTTGAAAAGGTTTTTCGGTGGAGATGGGTTTAAGGGGCAAGGGCAACAATTTTCTCTTGCCTTCAAAAATTTGGCACTTGTGACATGTCGTGGAAAACTTTTTTACATCTGCAAAAAGAGTGGGCCAGTAGAAACCAGCCCTCAGGATTTTGTCTGCTGTGGACTTCCAGTAGAGATGTCCTCCACAATCACCTGCATGGAATTCTTTCATGACATTGTTAGTTTCATTCATGGTTAAAAAATTTAACAATATACCTTCATGATTTCTCCAAAATAATGCACCATCTATAACACAAAATCTCAAAGCCTTCATTTTTAAAAATCTTTTCTTTGTTTTGGACAATCCTGGGGGAGCACACAAGTTTAACAATACAAAGCAAATATCAGTGTACCAGGGGCATTGCAGAAATATTTCACTGATCTGTGGAGTCGCCAGCTCCGGTTCATTGTCCAGCTGGTTAATGTCTGAGGCCTGAAAGTTTGTTTCGGACATCAGCTTGGCTAAACCTTGTCCCTTTATCAGCTTGGTTGGTTTTATTTCAATGTCATATTCGAGGATACTTGCAATCCACTTACCTCTTTTTCCTTCTAATCCATCTTGAGTCAATATATCTTTAACAGCAGCGTGTGGGACATAGGCAGTCACGTGTGAATATAAAATGTACACTCTGAAATCCTTGACGGCCTTAAAAAGTGCGTAGGCCTGCTTTTCCATTATTGGGTACTTCAGAGGGGCGTCTCTTAAGGCTCGGCTGAAAAAAGCAATTGGCTTTTCAGCTCCCTGCTCATCCTTTTGCAACAGGACAACAACGATTGTGTGGTCTGATGCGAACGAAAATATGATAAAATCCTTGTCAAACTGTGGACTGGTTAGAACAGGAGTTTGGGTTAATGCAGTTTTGATACTCTCAAATGCCTGCTTGGCCTCAAGGGACCATCTTACCTTGGCATCCTTCTTTAGCATGTTGCTTAACAGTCTTATTACTTCAGCTAAATTTGGAATAAATCTTCTCAAAAAGTTAATTTTACCAAGGAATGCTTGTAGCTCTTTTATGTTTCTCGGATGTGGAATTTGGAGGATGGCCTGTATTCTTTCAGGATCAATTCTGATCCCATCCTTTGATATAATGTGGCCAAGTAATTTTCCTTCTTCCAGGCCAAATAAGGACTTCTTTGGATTCAAGGAAATGCCATATTTCCTGCATGTCATGAAAATTTGTCTGAGATGCTTGAGATGTTCTTCATCAGATTTGGAAAATGGGGTTAAATCATCAAGGTACACAACTAGGAAGTCATGTAATTCTTTGGCGAATGCAATGTCCATTGCTCGTTGAAAGGTAGCACCAGCGTTTTTAAGTCCAAATGGCATCTTTACATATTTAAATGTTCCCCAGGGTGTGGTAAAGGTAGTTTTGTCTTGGTCGTCTGGGTGAACAAGTATCTGGTTAAAACCTGAAAAACCATCTAGCAGGGAAATTCTAGATGCTCCCACTACTCTCTGCAATATGTGGTCCATTTTGGGTAGGGGATAGTGGTCTTTTAAGGAGACTTGATTTAAATGTCTGAGATCTACACAAAGTCTGATTTCACCTGTCTTTTTTCTTGTAGGCACTAGGTTGGACACCCACTCAGAGAATCTGATAGGGGCTATAATGCCTGCTTCCCACATCCTTTTTACTTCTTTTTCAATCGGGGGAAGCAGCACAGGGTTGATTCTTCTCAATTTCTGTTTGAAGGGCTTCTGATTGGGCTTCAATGGGATCATGTGCTGAATCACTGATGTATCATAGGATTTCAAATCCTCATAGCTCCAAGCAAATACATCTTGAAATTCTTTGAATAAGTCAATGTACTTGGGCTTTTGATCAGGTGGCAAATTTTTGGATAGTTTGATCATTTTTGGGTTCTCTGGTGTCCCAATGTTGTGTTCTTCAATTTCCGTGTTTATTGGTTGCAGTTTTGGTTTTCTGGGAATGCCATTAGAGTCAAACATGTCTTCTAGCGGAGTTAGTCCAGCAGGCAAAAAATTATCTCTCAAGTCAATGACCTCTGCCTCTGTTCTGTCTACTTCTTCTGCCTGTGTTTGTTTCAGCTATTCAATGTTTTCATTGTCAAAAATGGTTGGCTTCAGAATCTGTTTCGCTGTTGCAGCGGTTAGAACTTGCTGACTTTCATTTCTCTGTTATTCAGAATCTATCATGGCATCCATGTCAATGTGAATATTTGAAAATTCATGCTCGAGGGTAAGGAAATTATTAATCTGGGCATCATTCTCGAATACTTGCCAATCTCTGACATTATTTGGGATGGTGGGCCTATGTTTTATTTCAGCTGTGAAGTGATGATTCAGGTCAAAAGGGAGCTTGCATGTACTCGCGAAGGTGGCTAGGTTGTGTGCATGAATGTTGTGATTTCTGGAAATCTTGTCAAGCTTGAATTCAGTGAATGTCTGGAGTATGTTAGTAGCAGCAGTTCTGTAGGCTCTCATTCTGTTGTCATTGGTAACAAAATTACCTTTCATCTGTTGTATAACTAGATCAGAGTCACCTAAGATAGACACTTTTACAGCACCTAGAGTTTTCAACAGTTTAAGGCCTAACAGCAGAGCCTCATACTCTGCCATGTTATTTGTGCATTTGAAATTCAGTCTATAGGCATGTCCTTCTACATGATTATCATGTGTATTGTGAATCCAGACACCTGCCCATGCTCCTAACTTGTTGACAGAACCATCAAACTCTAAGAACCATGTGATTTCTTGCTTGTTGACAATGCTAAGAGTGTCATCCGAATCAAGGTTGGGAAGATTTAAAATTTCTGTTTGGGGAGGTTCTTGTAACATGCTGGTTGCATTTACTGTTTTGACAATTTCTTTATTGTGGGCAACCGTTTCTTCATTGATGTGCACTTGTTGTTCTAGAGCCAAAGGCTCCTTATTAGTGGGCAGATTTGAATCATCATTGAATAAAATGAAAGAATCCATATCGGAATGAATTGAATAAATGGGAAAATTTTCAGGCTTGCTTTCACTACTTACTACATATTTCATCAGCGTTTCTCTCTACAGTCTGTTTGGTTGCCCAAAGACTGAAATGGTAGCGTAGGAAAGGTCTAATTGAAGGGATCCTTGGAGCTTTGCTCCCCATGATCTCGAGAGGAGCATACCATACTTTGGTGGGATGTCAGCCACTACTACATCCATGAGGATGGTCTTGTTGGGATATTGGACTAAGGAGACACATAGATCTTTAATGAGGCCTAAACATTTCACTTGACTTGAGTCAAATGAGTATAAATCTTTGTAAGGTCTTGTGATGTCGAGATTCAGTTTTTCCATAACTGCTTTGGGCATAAGATTGTGCGATGCCCCTGAGTCAAACATAGCGTTGTGTAAAACTTTGTCATGTATATGCAGACTGACATAAAAGGGTGGGACAGGTCCTTGTGTTGACTTTCCATTAACTTCTGGTCCAAACAATAGTTCAGGGGAATCATCCAAAACATTTACATCATCTTTGTTTTCTGGGAGTTGAAGTGACCTTTGAATTTGTTGCCTATATACATCGTGTTTATCCAATTCTGAAAGAGGAATGGCTATCTTGAGTTTTCCAATCTCTGTTTCTAAACTAAAAGGCTTCTCCAATGGAGTCTTAGTATTGGCATTAGCAGTTTTTTCCTTTTCATTTGAATTTTCAGTGACTTGCTCTTGTTTATCAGTGCTATGGGAAGTATTTGCTTGCGGTTTGGCAACTACAGTTTGGGATGTCGTTTGAATTTTCTTTTGAGAAAGGAGGAGGCAAAGGCTGATCTTTGGAAGGTTGTATTTTTGTTATATCTTCTACTGTCACTTGATGTGGGTTTGGGACAGTCATATCAGCTGGTTCTGATACAACAGCATTGTTTTTAATCTTGTTGGGCTGTTTACTTTCCTTTGTCTTGCTAGGCTCAGAGATGTCAATGGTCCTAGTTCTGAGCTTATACTGTTTGTGTAATTCATACACAGCAGTATCATAACCTTGTTTAAAATCAAAAGACTCACCAGATTTAGTCTAAAATTGATTGCAGTCATGCTCATTTTGGTCTTCTTGTGTCAGGAAAGTTTGATGCTCACCCTTTGGATCCATTAAATTCATATGATCGTCTTCTATGGGTTGACTAGAAGTAGATCCTTCTACATAGTTATCTTGAAAAGGGGGTCTTATATCATGGTCTTGGTTAGACCTACCAGCATTTATGTTCTGTGTTTTTCTGAAATTTGGGTTTCTTATGGGATTAGACTGATGTCCTTCCCATGATACCTTTCTCTCCACATTTTCTACCCTCTCTCCTAGTCTTTGCAAGCCATTGATGATAGCATCAAGCTTCTGGTCGAAGGCTGAGGGTTCTTCCTTAAAGGTGATTCTCTTTTCCATTCGGCTCTATTTCTTTTGGCAATTAAGTTGGCTTCTACCGTGACAGAAACCTTTTGCGCGTCTTCAAGGGTTTCAGGAGCTCTTTCTTTCAACTGATATGCCATATCAGGGTCAAAACCATCAGGAAATTTGTACAAGGTAAGGTCGGGTGGAGGCCTTAAATTCTGTGGTATCGCATTATATACATTGTTGAATCTTGAACAGTATTCTAAAATGGTCTCTTGAGGACCTCGTTTAATTGTATCATATTCAGCTAGTATGTGCAAGGGATCTTTCTTTTTCTCCCATCTGTTGGTAAAGGATAGGTAAAGCTCATCGGGAGTGGTTATGGAATTTGCAGTGAGTGATCTGAACCAAGTTCTCACATCACCTGTTAGACTCTGAACAAAAATTCTCATTCTCACGTTGTCATCATCTATTTCGTAGTTCTCAAAATAGTCTTGCATCTTTTTGGCATGCTGAATGGCTGTGAAAGGACCAGTGGAATCAAAATATGAAATTTTCGATTGGTAATCTTGGGGTAAAGCCGCAGCGTTAGCAGGTAATTGCAGGGGTGCATATCTATTAGCCATATTGGCCGGTACAAGTGGAACAACGGGGATAACAGGGATAACGGTAGTGGTAATGGAAGTATGTGCAGTGAATGAAGGTGTGGAAGGAGTGCTATGAGATGTGGATGACGAACAAGGGGAAGCAGGGGTAGACCGGAATAAAACCTTGACAGGGGTTGGAACAGAGCTAGGGTAAGCTGTTTGTTTCTTCCTAAGGATTTTAGGGATTATGTTAGGGTTTTCAAAAATAGCTGGAGGATCTGGGTCTGGGTTTGACCTTGTATATCGTGAACTTTTCTTGGGAGCCAACTTCCGCACTTGTTTTTTTTTTTTGGTATATTTTTTTTTTGGAATATTTTTTGTATTCACAAGGGCCAGATAAGATTTTGGAATGGTTGTGTATATCTTAAAACTAGCATGAAGATTGACTGAAGCAGCTTTTATCTAAACCTGTTAATGCAAAAACAAAAACAATTTCAAAGGCTTCCTGGCTGACATTCAACCTTCATCTGTAGTTTTAAGAAATATACAGCAATTAGAAAATCGATTTCTACAGGGGGTTTTTAACCTTCTTCGTGAAACTTTGTAAAATTAACTGAGGAAAGTCCCCAGCGTAGTCGCCATTATGTTATCACTCAGGTTGTCTCTGAAGGTTAAGAAAGGGATACGGCTGAGGTAACCACAAACCAACTTTGGACTGCAGGTTCTAGTCAACCTGCAATCAGAGAGGGCTCTCTCTTTTATATTTAGCTTTGTTTGAAAGGATTTTAGGCTAGGTCTTGGGTCCAGAGGGTTTTTTGTTTTGTTTTGGTGGGAAAATTGACACTTTCAGGTAGAGAGGCAGAGTATATTCTGAATCTTTCAAACCATTGGGCGTGGAGTTGAGGAGGGGAACTGCTGGTGCGTTTCCTTAATAACAGTGAGGGAACATGGAGCAAGATAGCTGAGCTTGAAGCAATTTTCAGGTTTAAAGGATGAAATGAATGCTAAAGAAAGAGAGGCAGTTAAGAATCTCTCCAACAGATTAGCAGAGAAAGTGACAAGACGTTACCTAGAGGCAGTTAAGAATCCCTAGATAATTGGCCAACACAGGTGAATTGGGGTAAACATGAGCCAGAAGGAATTCAATATTCATAACCAATTCATTCAGAGGAAAACATCAAGAACAGCAGAAATTGAGCATAGAGAGTATTTAAACTAATTCTAGGCTATTCTTTTTTCTTGCTATTTAGATAATGGCAAACACATAAACAGAGATAAGAGGCACTTATTGCTTCAGGCCGTAGCACAAGAATTCCATCTTCAGTCTCCAAAGCATTTATCAACAACAGACAGTTCGCTCTCCAAGCTTTCGGCAATCTTTGATTACAGAAAAATTCAGGTATACACAGCGAGTCTCTAGTGAAGAATTCTCAATTTACCAACCCTTAAAACTATACAGAGGGTGGTATATATAGGGCAAAACTTTCTATCTACTGCTTTTATTACATCTTGACCTAATCAGGTCATAAAAAATAATTTATTGACCTACTCCTATCTGAAATAAATGCATGAAAATCCTCAGGTTGCTCTGGGGGCGGCCGTGAATAAATGATGTAGTCCTGGGTGCCTTGGTGCAATGTCTTCTGAAATAAATATGCATGAGTTTTTGCTTCCTTGCTGTCCTGGTGCTTTGAATGCCTTAATGGTGATTTGAAGGCAAGGATGGGATGATGCTTATTGATTTGACTTTCTGGGGGCTTCATCAATGCTCAGGTGCTTCGAGCCCCTAAACAAATCTTTGTTGATACTCTTTGGCGTCTTTTCTTCCACTGATACTCTTTGACAAAATCTGGACTGCTGATCTGATGTATTGCGGGTCTAATCACCAGTAAATGGCTGTTGTTCGGCCTCTGTATCATCTGGAATTGTCTTCTGCTCCTTTTGGTATGCTCTGTGAAGAAAACGGAACATTTTTGCGCCTTTTCAGGCTTCCTGGGGTCGCATGATGAGAAGATTCCCTGAAGATTCTCCATTTTGGCCCAAAACATCCTGTGATGAGCGATTTTGCGCAAATCGCTCATCAAAAACTCCCTCAGAATTGGATTCTGGGGCTCCGAAGTGCGATTTTCGCGCCTTTGCGCCCAAAAAGTGTTGATGACGTCAGCATGATGTGACATTGTACGGCGGATGACGTCAGCATGACGTCAGCAGGGCGACATGGCGGGATGACGTCATCATGTACGGATGATGATGTGGTAGGTACGGTGGCAGGGACACGTGGCAGTGACGTGGCAGGAGGCCACGCAGGCAGGTGACTCATCGGGTGACTGGACAAAGGGGTGACGTAAGCAGGGACTGTGCAGGGGGTGACGTGGGATGTGACGTCACAGGTGGTAAGCGGTTTTGTGGCGCACCGCTTATGGGCAAAGGCGGTCTCGGGGGAGGGGGCTCCGCCACAGCCCAACGCTTGACGCGTGGCGGGAGTACGGCGGGAATACCGCCCATCTCCCAGACGCTAAAGCTCGGGCGCTTTGGAGATGGGACGGCCCGCCCACCATTGATCTGCGGGGCGGGCGATCCAACGGTTGGCGGTCGGTGCGAGGTGATGGCGGGTTAGGGCGGGGAATATTCGCAGGAATATTCCCTTTTTAATATATGCGCGCGGTGGGTTATGACTTAGGGAAAGCGGGTTTGGGGTCTTTTACCGATCAATATTTACGGTTGGGACTTAGGGTAAGGGGTAAAATATGGGTTAAAAGTGCACGGGTTTAGGATTTTATGCACAAAACTTTGGTTTGGGGACAAAATAGGGAGTTTTGAGGGTTTTAGAGGGGTTTTTGGGCTAGGGAAGCGGTTACTAGCTGACCTGATGTTAGACTAGCTCCTTAATGACTCGGATGGGCTAAAGACAGCCCTAGATGGACTGTGATTTCCCGGACTTATAGGAAATATGGCTATATTGCCAGGGAGGGGTATTTACATAAGGGAGTTTTATATACATGATTTTAATAGGGGAAGGGGAAAATTGTTAGGGAGTTATATAATAAAGTTAATAGTTAATATGGAGATGAAAAGAGGGCGCTAAGGTATGAGACCTTAGGCTTTGTTGGGGAAAAGAAGGCTCACAGATGATGAGTGAGCAGTCCTTGAGTGAAGCAGATCCTCACCAAGGCGAATGTCATGGAAATGATGAAACTGAGAGGCTCAAGCAGACCTTGACCCCTTGGGGGATGTTAGTAAGTGACTTGGGGGAAATGAGAAGAAGGGGAGGTTAGTGAGTTCTAGCTTGAGTACCTTCTTTGAATGCAAAACTGCCTGACAACTATGATCTGAAAAGATAAGACATTGTGAGATACAAAATTGATCATCAATCATCATTCTGCCACCAAACAGCTACCTACCCAGCCTACTGTCCTAACATTTTTTCTTCTTTTTGTTTTGGGTGCACTTAGACTTTCAGACCCATGTTTGCAATTTTTATTTTTTTTCTTTTTTTCTTTTTTCTATCTAAATCTACACTTATTTCTGCCAGGGCCCAGATTAAACAGTTGGGTCCCTTAGTTTCTCTACCTATCTACAAATCTGCCAAGATTAGACTGTTTGGACAGATATCATTCTCTATATTCTACAACAGGAAATTGAAACCTAGGGAGACCAGGATTAGACTGTTTGGACCTCTCTTTAAGAAATTCTTCAAAATTGGAACAACTCATCAAAATGGAATGCAGGAGTGGCATTTGGATCAGCACACTTCATGGCTTCTTCTTTGGTCTCTTCTGGAAATATGGAACACTGCAGCTTGCAAAGTATGACATATTTGGCATGTAAAAATGTCAATCATGAAAGATGATACCCTGTTGCAACAGGAGGCTAACAGCAGTGTCACAAGGATGGCTAGTGAAATCACTCTTCGCAGTTGTTCCTCAAAATGGGTAAACAATCAAATGGAGGTGAATGATCGGCCAATGAAAAAGTGTAGGCGACGGTGCAAACATGACCAAGGCTTTAACGGCTGAAATACTTCATTCACAATGGTTATTTACCGAGGAATAGTTCATTTTTTAACGAGCTTAAATGCGAGTGGAAACATTTGCTCATGTCTTATGTTTATTTTTTAATGAGCTTGAACTATGTGCTAAAACTGCTTGATGCGGGTTTATTTTTTAACGAGCTTGAACCTTGCGGTAACACTGCTCGCTTAATCCAGTCTTGTGATAAGAATGTCTCATATAAAACGGCAACTTTTAGAGTTTTGCCACACATCCTTTCTTTATGCAAGTTAGGAAACGACCAATCCAAAAAATAGATAAATGATCACTCTTTGCTTGCACTCCAAAAGGTTTGCAATCCCCAGGTATAAAACAGAGTTTCAAGGTTACCCCTTCTTTATTCCGTTAAAACATTTGTTTTACCGAGAGAGGCCTACCTCTTACAGGTTACCAAAGATTGTTCTATTTACGGCGTAAACAAAACACTTCTTCGGCGATGTCTACCGAGATAAACAAAGGTGAGCAGCGGTGCTCACCAACTCACATAACTTTGACAAGAGAATCTTGTTCCAGTCCAACTCCCCCTTCCAATCACGGACGGGAGTACGGAGGTCATATTCTCTCGCGGAAACCTACCCTATACCCGAATTTTTCCTGCCGAAGCAGACCAGGGTGCATGCCCCTGGGATTCAGTCATGTCCCCCCGAATCACTCGCGCTCATCGGGTGGACGGACTGGGGATTGAGACATTTCTTGCGTGAAAAGACCATTTAGGGATGGTATATTACTATTTGCTATGCGTGATCCAAGAAATGAAAGCTGGTCTACGAGCTTGACCACTCTTCCTTCGTGCGGAAAACACATCACTCTAAAGAGTGATGAGACAATGGCTCTCATGCAATAAATATAGTCTCGTCCAAGGAGTAGATTGTAATCCAGGGGTCCTTGAACTACCATTACGTTCATGTGAACGGTTTTCCCTCTCAATGTTATGGGCACATTGGGAAGGATCCCTAACGGTCGACTGGTTCCTTTGTCAAAACCTGTTAGATTTCTCATCTCAGGAAAAAGCGATGGCGAACCAAGCGCTTTCCAAGCAGTTGAGGAAAGGATACTCACAGAAGCCCCCTCATCTATGATGGTACCAGCCATAACCATTCTATATATTTGAACAATAATCCGGAATGGTATACTGGCCGGTAAACGGGGTCTACCTAGTTGATTCCAGTCGAAGGAGACAACTAGGTTGCTTGGAGGTGGGACCGGATAGACGGCCAGGTGCGACTCTGACGAACTTCCTTCCTGCGGTAAAGGAACGGGTATATTGCCCCCATGTTCGTTAGAGTCTGTGCTTATGAAAGGAATTTGGATGGTGTCATCCTTGTTCTCTTCAATGACTGTATCATCTGAAGATGGAACCTCTGAAGGCAAGACCGGGTCAACTGCCGCCTCGACCTTTTGACTTTCGTCTGGTATGGATTCAGATGGTTTATCTTCAATGATAGGTGCTTTGGCCGACCACCTGAGCGGGCCAGCCGGATTTTCAACTAGTGACGGACTCGGCAAGAGTTTTTTATATCTAGGAGGAAGTCGTAACGGTGAAACCGGACGATCGTCCAAAACTCTTTTAGCTTCGTCTAAGAAGGGAAAACAGTGGACGGCATGATCGCCTTCGCACAGTTTACAAGGAAATCTATATTTTCCCTTTTGTCCTGGGGCTTCACTTTCACTAGTTGACGGTGTGTTTTCAACATGATCATCAGAGGTTGACGACACCGGGTTGTGAAAACGAGGAAACCAGTCCCTTAAGATCCGAGGGATGCAAGGACAATCTCTGTGATAGTGGTCTCCTTTGCAAATGACACATGGCGATTTAGGCCTAGTCGGTGCAGTGTGTGGATTTTCGCTAGACGACACTCGTTTGCCCCCATTCGCTTTTGGCTCCTTCTTCTTCTTCTCTTTCTTCTTCTTTTCCTTCTTCTCCTTAGGTACCTGACTTTTGGCTTTACCATCCCCATCAAGCGAAGAGGAAGGAGGAGAGGAAGAATTAGAGGAAGTAGAAGGTTGGTGGGTAACTCTGGACTCGTCTAATTGCTGATTCGACTGTTCAGGAATTGTGGTGTTCTGAACGACAGAGGTTGAGAAGAGCCATACAGGTAAACCAATTGTCAGTCTTGGAAGCGACAATGTGGCCATATGGGGTGCACCAACATCTCCCCAAGAGGAGAAGGGACTAGGATTTCCTCCAAGGGGAATTCCTTGGTTGGTGGATTCCATTTTCTCAACCCAAGATCAACGTAGGAAAGGGGTAATGAATATTCCGTTTAAAATAAATTTTAGACGCTTTGACACAACTTGTTTTTTCAGTTTTTAAGAGTCGAGAAAAAGCAAAAGATGACTCTAGTCACCTTCGATTTTTAATGAGCCTGAAGTGACAAGTGCTTAGATGGACCTTTTCAGTTAAGGAGGCTGAAAAGGAACGAAAGGGACTACTCTGGAAGTCTAGGTAGAGGGAGTACCAAACCAATCGCAAAACTGCAGAATACTTTTTACGGTACGACAGTCAATCTTCCTGAATGTTGTGTTCAGTGCATTGCGATCGATAGGGCGGCAGACACGGCTTCCTATGGATAAAGGATTTAATCCTATAGGGGTCTCCCAAAATATACTCGACGGTACGTGGGAGCACAAGTCCGTACTGGCACTTATCGTCTCAAAGTGGAGGAATCACCCAACCATCAGTGAGAACAATAGTTACCAGGCTTTACGACGCCGGAATATGTCTCTAGCCTAGACCTCTAAATGTTGTGCGTTAAGTTCCAAAGCGTTGTTAGATTCATTGAATTTATTTTAAGTTGATCTTGTTTATGAAGTTTTCCTTTCGGGTTCACCACGAGATGTAGATGTAATTCCTAAAATGCAATCTAAGATGATAAACAAACTTTTTATCTCTTTTATGCAATGAAAATCCTAGCTACGAGGGAAAAGAAAGACAGAATCTTTTCACAAAGAGAAAAGAGCACACTGTAAATGCACTTTCCTAAATCAAGCCAAACAGACTGTCTATATGCAGATGCACATGCATGTATTTGCTTTTCTACTTTCTTAATATATGGATGCTAAAAGGAAAGCTGATGCACAAATCTGAATTTCTTTTCAAGCGGAAAATATAAACAAGCTTCTTTTCGAAATCAAAAATGGAGATGATTATGACACCTTACGATTTTGAAATGAACACTCGTTCTTGACACTAGAAAATTACAAATTCAGACCAAAAGCAATAGTAACAGGATAATCGACCATCAATAGCAATCAAACTCTTTCCTAGGACTAAAATCGACACTTGAGAAAGTTTCAAATCAAAGGGCGACAGTACGACTATGTTACTTTTGCAAAGGAGAACTATAAACGACTCAACAAACACACAAAAAACATCTACAGTTATTTTGTACAAAGGAGGCAGAATAACAGCAAGGAAAAGGGGTTTCAAATAGACATATACTGATCAGAGGCAGCAAAATTCAGGAATAGAACTGGAAAGAATGATCCACAGAAACCACAACTGCACAGAGCTAGTCTGATCAGCACACCTGGAACACAGAGAATCTGAAATGCAACGCAGGTTGCCCACTCGGGAAGTGCGCTGAAATTCAGAATCTCTGAACAGTACCTGCGCTGGGCCAGAAACGAGACTCTATTCGGTCTCCGGGTCACAGTTTGAAGTTCAGTTCTTGGTTTTTGGCCGAGTAAAAAGCAATCAGTAATGCAACAATCAAGGGTAGATCTAAGGAGGATCTAAGAGCTATCTCAAGGGCAATCAGATAGTTTGTGAATTAGTTGTTTAAATCATAAACAGATCCAGTAGATGGATTGAAGAAGCAGTTATCTACTTTGCATTTGATATGGCAAATGCAGTTCGAATGCTACTTATAAGTTTATGAAACGAACAACAAAGAATGATAAACAAACAAACTAATTATCCCCCCAGTGGAGTCGCCATTTTGTTACAGGGAAAAGTGTCTATATAGAACTGCTCTATCCCACTAAGGTGTGACAGCTGCCTTAGAAACAAACAGAGAAAAGCTACTTATGTTTTTCCTTTATGAATTATAGATAGAGAGGAATAGAAGGACTCACCTCTGTCTTGCGCTAATCCCTTGATTCGATCCCTCTCTTCTTTGATGGTCTCCAACTACTTGTTCCTTTGCACGCCCAGCTTCACAAAGTACCTGCAAGATCACAGAAGCATAGCACTATACAAAGACATGGATCTATATTCATAAACAATCTAGGATCAGATGTAAATTGACCATACAAATGTAACAAGCATCAATGATACAAAAGCATGGAGGAAAACTCAAATAGCTTTTATTGATAAAACAAGAAAAGATCCAGGAGGAGTTACAACCGGTTGTTCTGACCCAGCATCAACCTCCCAGCAAAGAAGCCCCTCTTCACCTCAAACAAAGCTTAGATCACCCAACAATCTGATGTTTTGTCTCTAGAAACCAACAACAATTCCTTACAATATGCAAATTCCAGCCTCTGGATCTCTGGGATGAGGGATCCATATATAGATATCTGTAAGGGGGATGAGTCAGCTTGTGATTTGATTAGTGTCTTCTCTCTGACAGTTCTGGCTTCCACTTGGAGACTGAGGGTCTCTTACTCATCCTTGGTCGAATTCAGTGAGGCAAGTGTCACAGGAGAAGATTCTGGAAGCTTCCATTGCCTCTCCACCTCGCAGAATGACACTGCCATTTGTCATTTCTCACCCATCGCACCCCACAGAAGGGACTTTTGAAATGCAACGCACCCTCATAGTGCATTTGGGTGATATGCAACGCACCTAGCCAGTGGAGCAGCTGCAATGATCCTGTTTTGACCAATTCTGAGTAGTTTTTCATGGAGAACTTCTGGGAGGAGCTGTAATCTGTTGACCTTATTCCTTTAGGGGTTAGAACAACACTTTTAGGGACTTTGGAGCCCTTGGTTTATGGACATTTCATGCTTGGGATTGCAGGGCACAAAAATGTCTATAACAACATGGCATGATGGCATAGTTATTTGCATGCACATTTCATGATAATAATTTTACTGAATATCCATATGAAATGACTTTGATTATGGAACAAGGGGGTTCCCACCTACTAGGGAAACTCAAACAAACAATTTAAAATTACATTTACTTAATTACACCTTTACAACTTGTTGTAGCAGCAACAACCACCGTCCAAAATTTTGCCTTAGCTTCGTTCTAGAGCCTCCCTACCAACCATCCTCAGCAGCATGTCTTTCACTGTCAAGTACATGAGCTTCAGTGGTCTTCTAGTAGCTTTCCAGCCTGTGCATGATAGTTTGCTTCACTCCCTCATAGGTTGCTACTCCGGACTTGGTCCAGCTGCTAGCTGAGCAACTCCCTCAAGAAATTGCAAAATTCTGGAGGGGAACCATCCTTCCCTCCAGAAATTGCACAAATCTGACTAGCAGCCTATTGGGCTCAGAAATTATGCAATCCTGTCAGCCAACCTCCCTAGTGAAAACTGTGCAATCTGGCCCAACAGTGTTACTCAACCCATAAATTGCGCAATTATGGGCAGCAGTTAGTTGCTCCTCCCAGAAATTGGGTAATCCCTTTGGACAGCTAGCCAAGCTTCCTCCCAGAAACCGCACAAAAATCTCCCTCAGTCAAGGAGGTTGTTGCATGTGCCTTCAGGTTGACCGGTTCCACCCAGGACCAAGAAAACTTGACTTGCATGCATAGGTTGTTTTTTCCCAAAATAGAAAAAAGCAACATGCAAAAATAATCCCTATATTTTAGGGAGTTATTTTTAGCAGCTAGAGGTTACATGCAAAGATTGTTTTAGGAACTTTCCTCCAAGTGTCGGTTTTTCCTAAATTTGTGGCATGCGCATCATGAGCCACAAAATTATTTATTCGATGCTTCAGAGCTCATTCTTCACATCTATCTTGGAGCTCTGAAATCCCACAGCACATCCGGAAGTCTTTGACACATCCAACTCAACTATTTCTGGGTAAGTCCGCTTAACTTGTCTTTTGCAGCATTTTTGTCATTTTTTTGTGTTTTGGTCTGTATGAGTGTTGTCTGCTTGATTTTTTTGAACGCTTATTGCCATTTGCATGCATATTAGCTTGTACAAGCACAATTTAAGTTTTCATTAGCATCTCATTGTTGTCACATGCATGACACTGTTTTGCATGAACGATCGTTGATTCGACGACTCGTCTCACACACATGCATGTTGTTCCATTTTCTGAATCTTGCATTCACTGTTTTCATGAATTATCATTCACCTCTTCTTACACTCAATATCGCCATGCATTCATATCTGCATTTACTTTCAGTTTCCTGTCGGCAGGTTTGGGCAACCTTGGCCTGGACTCTACCTCACCAAGACAGCATTGTGCAATTCTGAGATGGAAGGCTTTACCTTCCTCCCAGAAAATGCGCAATTTTTTCCAGTGACTACCCTACAATCTTTCCTTGTGCAATTCTGAGAGGCAATGACTGCTCGCCCAAAAAATTGCACAATGCAGTCCCTAGGACTACAACAATTGCCAGTTGAAATTGCACATTGAAAAATCCTAGCAGCCAACAGGCCAATATGGGTTACGAATTACATAATCCTAGCATGCAACCAGCTTCCTGACAATCCAGACTACCTTTTGCACATTTCAGGCAATCAGCCTCCTAGTGAAAATTGCACAATCCTTGCCAGTCAATCCCTAGGTATGTTCCATGTCATTCCTCAAGTTTGCTTTAGTTTTAACTAACATATTTCTTGCCATGCATGTCGCCATGTCTCTAGTAATAGCAAGTGTTCGTTCGTCTCTCAATAGTTCAGGATAAATGGCCTCCAAGAGAGCAGGGTCAAAGGCCACCGACGAAAGCGCAATTGGAGCAGTAGTTGAGTTAGTGTCTACGAGTTTGCCAATCTATGAAGACACCAAACTAATCATAGACAAGGACATCAAGCTGAAATGGCAAGAGGTCAATGATGCATTCTCAGGCACATTCGGGGAAGATCTCAAAGACTTCCAAGTCTATGTGAACATTCACAAGTCCGGTTTGTACCGGATTTCATGCAGGTATCCCGCATTCCCATGCATGGACATGATACATTGGATCGTCTCGCACACTGATCCTAAGATAATGAAATTGAGAAGTGTCAGCGGGACGGAGATTTCTACCTTCAAGGCATAAGATTATCAGTAGATGTACCACTTTTCGAAGCCAATGATCACCATGGAGACACCCTTCAACATACCCAACAATAATGCCAACTCCTGGTATATCTTGAAGAATTGGGTTAAGGAGCTAGCTAAAATTAGGATGACACCCAACCAGATTTACAAGATGAAGATACTATGGAAGGCATATCAATACTTGGTCATCTTTGCATGTCACTTGTATGGCCAAGAGAGCACCGAGACCTTCCCATAGAGTTGGGTGATCGCATTGGATAAACTATCCAGTGAAGGAAAAACATGCAACTGGTCTGACATGTTGACTCACAGGCTAAAGGAACAGGTAACAAGAGCTCAGCAACCACCCAAAGGTCAGCAAACATAAATCTACATTTCCACTTACATCTTGGATGCAATTTATGCCTATCAAGGATTCTCGGGCATGAAGTGGGAATGGACATCGACAGAAACATCTATCAACACTTATTGTAAATTGTTTTTCGAATGCAACTTCAAAGGAGTTATCACACAGTTGTCAAATCATTTTTTCACCCCAGTGTACAAGATGATATTTGAGCAGGACCCACCTTGCATGTCGAAGGAAGCAATGGAGGCACTGATCGATATAACGGATTGGTATGCCTCACCAACTAGCAAATTCATATGGATGTACAACATGGAGAAGCCTCTGCATGTTTTGTCGGAGTTTGCCATGAACAAGCTCATCATGCAAGAAGTATCATACCTCATCTCAGTAGGACCGTCAGCTAGGTTGCACCATAATAATAAGGCACCTTGGCCCACTCTTCAATTGTGGATCACGTTGTACGAGATACATAACCTCAATCATGCAGATTTCAAAATAGAGGAGATCAAGAAATAACCTTTCGACATCCGAACCTTCAATCCGTATGACATGCATTGTACCGTGAAAGATCACTGCACAAGAGTACAGTTTCAATGGATCCATAGGGCGTGTCATTTGGCGAAGGAAGACCCGTGGAGATATTTTTAAAGCTTCTCCAGGCCCAATGAACCGGTCGGCATCACTGTGGAATTTTTAGCGAAGCAGCGTGAAGAAGCATCTAGGAGAGCACCAGTAGCAGTAGCAGCAGAGGTAAACATACCGGAGTGCGACAAAGGGAAGAGGAAGATTATCGATAGCGTGGAGGCAAAACCAAGTTGCAAGTTCAAAGCAGACCCACTTGTATAGAAAGAAGCTTTAGCAATAGAGGCAAAGAGGCAACAGCGTGATAGGAGGAACATGCAAAGGCAGAGAGAAAACAAAGGATGGAGGAAACAGTGAAGGAGTTGCATGAATTAAAGGAGAAACTCCAGAAGGAACAGGAGTTGCGCTAATCGGAGAAGGAAGCTGATCCAAAATGGGTCTTGTATAAAAACCTCTAAGTCTAAAAGTCTTCAAAAATATGTTTTAAAACTGTGAAAATAGAGTAAGGCCATCAAATGATATCACATCGGGAGAAAGAAAGCATTGTGTTCAGACCTTAGCCATAAGGGAATTGCGATTGTGGTTAGTGATATAACATGGACCGTGGATCGAGCGCGTAAATCAAATGTGGGGATAAATGATCAATATCGCATCGTAATAAACTAAATGGAGGACTTAACACAAGCGGAAGGCTTTCAACGGGCCCGAAGGAGTTATGAATTAAACAGTGAAAGATTTGAGTTCCATGGTAAACGGTAATTTGGGTAGGCTACAGGCGGTAAGTGATATTGGAAGGGCTTCACCCGATTCCATACACTGGCTGACACATAGCATGGCCCAGGAGAGAGAAAACCGCTATTTTCAATTGGGTAATCTCCATGCAAGTGGGCCATATGAAATGATTGTCATCCATCAGATTGGAGATCACAGATCAATGGTGGAGATTGCATCGCAGCAATGCATCGTGGAAATACAAAGGAGTGGCACTATGCGACATGCGACATGCAATAAAGCAGACCCGAAAGGATTATATACATAGTTTCATAAATTTTGAGTTCCGATAATCAGTTTTGTTGTCGAGATTTCTATGTATTTCTTTGTATTTTGATAATATTGTATATAGACCAAATATGCATTATATCGGGGATTTGTGCAGAGGAAGACCGAACGGTCGGGTTCACGCACCTGTTGATCCTTCCGTTTCTAAAAGGAGTTCTTTGTGCCTTAAGCATTTTGTTTTAACATAACGTGTCCAACGCCAAAAATGGAGATGAAGGGAAAAAGGTCGGGAGGCAGAGAGCCTGAAAAGGAAGGTGAACAGACAGGGTCAAGAGGCTTAAAAGACACTCAATGGTAAAACAAAGAGGGACAGAGAGAGAGCAAGAGGAAGCAGTTGTGTACTCTTGTAGACTTGAGGATTTCAAGTAAATCCCTATTGTTTTTGTCACTATTGTGTTGAGACTCTCTTTGAGCTCACACTTGTAATAGTTTGCTCTTAAAAACATAATATAGAGGTCGACACTGAAAGCTTGGACCAGGAGACATAGCCAGGGGGTCTGGTTAACTCCTTCATTATTTTGATTGTGTTGATGTGTGTTTATTATGTTTTATAATTGTTCATTGTCTGTATTATTCGCAATATTTTCGATCCGTTGCACTAAATAATATAGGCATTTTCTTGCACATGAGTCTATACTTGTCAGGCGGAAAGAGTCGATAGTGTGGAAACAACCAACCTCCCTAGGAGCCTAAGACTCTCTAGTGACAAACAAGACAAACAAGAGCAATCCTTCTCTAAACATGCATTTACTATATAAGAAATCAAGTGTTTAGATCCTACCTGTAATCCAACGCTGTTGTAGCAGTCCAGCCTCACTAATCCAGATGAGCTCCTCCTTCACTTTGAAACCTGCATCCACTAACAATCAAACGATTAAATAGCACTTGATAATCTCATAGAATAAAACATATTTAACACATAGACCAAGGAGTACATGAAACAACTCATAAATAACAAGTTATTGAGAAGAATGGACTCATTTGCATTAATAGGAAACAAAAGGAACAATTACAACCTGAGCCTTGGTGTTGTGCAAGTCCCTCCCAGGGTCCATCAAGAGTTCTCCTTTACTTTGACAAAGCTCACCCACTTCCAAATAGAACAAGCAAAGATGACAATCTCTCCTCACAAACTTCTAAATGGGAGTCCTAATTCCAGCAGCATCTACCCTTAGAAATGTTTAGCTTCCAACCTCTCCTCCTTCTGGTCCAATGCCTGTATTTATAGTGGTCTAGAGGAAGTTATTCAGGTCCACCATCAATGGGATAATCCCCTCTTTGGATGGGATAGCTCCCTCATTGATGGGATAAGCTCCTCTTTGGTAGGGGTACATGAACCATCTGGAGGCGCTCAATACACGTCGAACAACCTTCTAGAATGCTCTAGAAATGACCACAAGTAACTTTTTAAAGATGAAACTTGTGCATTTTGACCTTTACAGGGGGACGCACCTGCCCCTTTACATACAGAGCGTACAAGTACGCAGCTTTTGTGAACATTGGGTGCGTACCCGCAGGTAAGGTTGAGAGAACCTGCGTACCCAGAGATAAATACATTTATAAAGACTTTCTCTCTTTTTGGAGTTTGACATGGAGAGCAGAGGCATAAGACTTGCCCAGGAGGATAGCATGACTGTTGATAGAGCCATACTAACTGTAAATAGCCATGGTGACATTTTTTAGTGTAACAGATTGCCCCCTAAAGTGCGAAGCCTGTAATAGATTAGGGTTTTGTATTATCTAGGAAGGGTGAAGTGCTTTATCATTTCAAGGATTATCTCGTGGAGAGCCTGGTCAGAACCTGCAATTTTCAACACAAAATACATGTATAAGATTATATCATCACTGAGGTAGGCATTCCCATTCTCAGATCAAAACTTTAACTAACAGACTAACTACTCTGATACAGGAATGATCGTGTAGTACATCATAATCATAGACTTTTGTAGACACAGTATGGGCGCAGCCATCTGTTTATGATTAGTCTACTTAGATAATGAATACAAAACTCCTCGCAGCCTGGATGGTGGAAACTAGATCCAGGGTCTTCATTTCTGCTTCCCGAATTGGTACGATTCTAGCCATGCGAATAAATGAGTTGATGTCGAACATGGTAGAAACCACTTGATTACCAGTCGATGATGTAAACTGTTAACAAGTGTGAGAGAGACCACCAGTAACGTCAATGGTTCTCAAAGTACCCAGTACAATCCATGAGATGTGAATGAATGAGTTGATGTCGAACATTTCACGGAATCCTTTGATCGAAAGTCAATGATGTAAACTGACGTCAAAGGCGAGAAACCTGCCATTGATGCATGCAGACTTCAAGGTACTGACGATTTCTA
Organism: Pinus tabuliformis; assembly: GCA_031772625.1. Classification (NCBI taxonomy): domain Eukaryota; kingdom Viridiplantae; phylum Streptophyta; class Pinopsida; order Pinales; family Pinaceae; genus Pinus; species Pinus tabuliformis. The sequence goes on from CM062820.1 coordinate 1,558,241,622, forward strand.
AGTCATCTCTCTAGATAATGTGTTGATGTCGATAGAAAGCGACCCGTTGCAGGCAAGCCCACAACACGAAATCATTGATCAAGTTGAAGAAATGTTACTGTAAGGACTGACTCAGGGATGGTCAAATGGATGACAAGTATTTTGCAGATGAAAGTTTTGCTTGCAGACCCCTTGAACACATAACGACACGACAGATGGCTTGGTGATGAATGACTCAAAGTTAATCCCCGGAACCCGGCTGAAGACTTTCAAAGTGGTTCGATCAACTGTGAGGTAAAAAGATTTCCCAACCCAGGTGAATGAAAAGTGTCGTGTCCAAGAGTGGTAATAAAGTTTCTTCTGAGACAAAGGATAACAAATAGGCTCATTCTTCTCTCTTTTCCCCCACCATTTCTGGCAAGTACCTCTTTATTTTTAACAAGCTTGAGGATGATAACATATGCTTGATTATAAGCTCATCCTTCGGATGAGTCCAACCTAGTTTTGATTCGAACCCTAGGAAGGAGTGGTTCGTTCCTGTTTGTAATTGAACAGGTCCTTTACTGTGAAGTTTTAACGAGTCCAGTATAGGAGAAACTCGGCGTTTTTCAATTTTAGAGAGTCTGAAAAACTTAAGAAGACTCCAGGTTGAACTTTTTCGTAGATTTGTGTCCCTCAAGCCCGAAAAAGTATAAAATAATACCTGGGGGAACCGCTTGATCTTGCGATCAAGGAGTACTTTCATAATTAGTGTCACTGACCTGAAAAGTAAAAAGCGATCAAGGACACGTCGTTTTATTTCCAGTATCGAGTTTGAAACGACAAAAACCCGGCAACCTTTTCCTGTTTTTACGGTCAGAAAAGGGCTATAAGGGGACCGTCTTTTAATTCCATTTTAACGAGTGTAAAAGAAACGCTCGGCAATCTTTTCATATTTTAGGAGTCAAAAAAGGGCTTAAAAGATGACTCTGATATTTTGGTTCGTGAAAAATGACAATTTTCCCTCTAAATCCCTTTGTCCTGCACAAAAACGACACATTACTCATACCTGTTTAAGATAGGCAAAAATACATTGAAAAATATCCTTCCATGGTGAAAAATAAACAAACCTAGCATTCATTCATCCAAAAAACCTATAAAAAGACTTTTTACCATGTCATTTTTACCATTTTACTGTTGAGGTTGAAAAAAGGGCTTTTGGTAAGAAACTTCCCGTGGTCGTTGCGGAGAATCCGACCGTCAGAATCGAACGCCGTCTCTTCCAGGTATTTCACAACATCCTCCTCTTCAATTTCATCCGATTAAAATTTTGTTTTAGGTTTTAGTTTTGGTTTTTGGGGGGTTTTAGGTTTTAAAATCCACTCTGCGGGGTACGCAGGTGCCCTAAGGGTGACCTGCGTCCCCTGACCTTTTCCCACACAGGAAAAAGGTCGGGGTACGCAGCCCACCTTCAGGCCAGCTGCGTCCCGGCGCTCTGTGTCCTAAACGCGGGGTGCGTCCCCCGCGAAGGGCGGAATTTGAAACCCCAAACCCCAAAAATAACCATTTAAAGTTTCCCAAACTAATTCTAATCTTTATTTCTTGGTGTGTAGGGCACTCACCATGTTGGATTGGAGAGAAAGAGAGCACGAGGACGTTGATTTAGCCGCAATTAATCACCAACCTTCCATTGATGCCCTAAAAGCATGCGGACTATATAAATACTGGGCCATACCTGGCATGAGGGCTCAGGTGAGATTCTTGGAGTGGCTGGTTGAGAGATGGAACATTCATGAGCAATGCTTTTACATCGGAGGGCACCAGCTCGAGATAGAGCCCTCTGACATATACTTTCTCACTGGCTTGCCAAATAGGGGCGAGCAACTCAATCTAGCCGGGACTAGGCCGGGTGGCCAATCCCTTGCTAGTCTCCGGGCAGACTAGTGCATACCCAATCAAAACCATGCGAAAGGCGTAGAAATCAAATACATCTCTCGGCGTGAACTCAAGGTTATAGCTTTCACGGTTACCAAAATTTGCGGTGCAGCCGCTTTACATATTGCCACCGGGTCCCAAATGCGGATGGCGATTGACTGTTTCTGAGGCACCATCTTCAACTGGTGCGATGCTGTGTCGGCCAATATGAAGGGCCAACTGACTAGGGCAAAGAACGGACAACTGAAGACCTTTGGATATGGGCCTCTAGTTGTGAGCTTTGCCTTAGAGAGAGTTCCGATGCTGATCCCTCAGCAACTCACTATTGATATCTTGGGTCCTCGGGAGCCAAAGCTGATACGATGGGTTACGGTGATGGCCCGGCATCCTGACGAGGGCGCGGCAGTTGTTCGATTCCCTGATGGTTATTTTCACTGGTTAGAGGACTAGGTTTTTGCGATCCAGGACTTCCCGTATGCCGGAGTAGATTTTCGAGGTGATCCGGACATGGTTCTTCCACAGGGAGAACAATGGGACGACAGAGGTACTTTATTTTTCACAAGTTTTCAAATTATATATTTTTTTTTGTTTTTTATATATATCGTCTCAAAACTGACAGTAAAAATCTTCAAAATGCAGATGTTGGTCCACAGCGCCCAGCCAACCTCCGGCCTCTTGAGAGGAGACATCGAGTTGCACCGGTACCGGCTCCACAGGACGCGGCTGCAGAGTCACTAGCTGAGTTGGAGCAGGATCTAGAGCGTCTGACAGTGGATATACCTGAGACTACCATAGATGATATTCCCATCAGACTTCAGCGCTATGTAGTCGCAGTCCCTGGACCGTTTAGGAGGTTTTTGTGTAAGGTAGCCCGTGCAGTGGTGTCGTATAGGGAGCACCACCAGTGATTGGCTAGTCACTTTTGTAGACACATATGACATTTTTGGCTTTTTGTACTTATCATTTTTGCCGATCATAAGGTGTTTTTCAACCTATGATCGAAGACGATGTATATTTTTTGACACACTCCTATCTATATATATATCATTATTACCGGCTTATCTTGTTTAACATATGTGATGAAATGTTTTTAAATTTACTTGCATGATTATTGTAAATGTCTGTCCAACATTCGAGAAGCAATTGCATCTGCTAATGTATTTAAAGACCTCGGAATATGCTGATATTCAATGTAATCAAATTCACGTTCCAAGAGACGCACTCTCAAAAACAACCTTAATAACACAGGATTTCTAATGGCATATACTCTATTAAGCTGTAATACAACAAGTTCAGAATCTAACCTCACTATCAAACGTCGAATTCCAAATGAAATAGATTCAGATAATAATTCAACCACTGCACTGTATTCTGCAATGTTGTTCGTTGTTTGACCGAGGCTTACCCCATGCATAGAAACTAACTCGTCAGAGGGCGAATAGATAACCCAAGCTTCGGAAGAGATATTCCGTGTACTACGACAAGCACCATCAGCAAATCCAATGTATGTTTGGAGAGGCGTCGACATCTGCAATATCAAGAGTAAAACCAAGATAAGCCAGAATAACGACGAAAAACACACTCTCTAAGCTAAGCACACTAACTAAACTAACAAACATACTAGCTAGAAAGAAAACCTAACCTAACTAAAAATTCTCCATACCCATCATTTAAGCATAATACCTCTTAAGGTAAAGTCCATTTCTGGGTTTACCTAAAGAGTCCCCATCAAAATCTACCAGCTCATAGGCCCCTTTTGCTAGCTTTCGCTTTACAATGTAGGGTCCATGCCACATAGGAACGAATTTTCCAGCACCTAGCTTATCGTTAGCTTGATCATATAATAGCACTAGGTCTCCCTCCGAAAAACTTCGAGGGGTCACATTTCTATCATACTGAGCTTTCATTCGCTTCGCGTGAGTCTCGATTGCCAATGCAGCGTCACGTCGAGTCTCATCTAATTGAGCTAAGTATAACAAACGTTTCTCCTCTTCGGAAGTAGCTGGAAGTAATTCGACAGCCATTTGAAGTGATGGGATTTCGCATTCAATGGGTAACACAGCTTCCAAGCCATAAACTAGCTGGAAAGGAGTGAACCCTGTTGAAGTTTTCACTGAGGTTCGGTATGCCCATAGCGCTGAAAATAACATGTTGTGCCAATTCGACCGATGAATACCAATGGTTCGTCGGATCATGATAACCAGAACTTTGTTGATAGACTCAACCAAACCGTTGGCTTGCGGATAATAAGGAGTAGAGCTATCGTGGCGCAAACCAAGCTGGCTTGTAAGCTCAGTCATCATGATGTTTCGAAAATGGCTCCCATGGTCAGTGATGATTGCTTGTGGGACACCAAACCTAGTTATAATATGATTGAATACGAAAACTGCAGCTGTTTTGCCGCTTGCGTCGAATGTAGGCATCGCCTCGGCCCATTTAGTAAAATAATCAACCGCGAGGATGATATACGCATGCCCCCCGGCCGAGTGAGGGTTACAAGTAATAAAATCGATACCCCATTTGGCGAATGGACCAACGGCAATTATAGGGTGGAGAGGAGCAGGTGGTGCGCGCATCTTGCGATCAAACACTTGACAGTTGTGGCACTTCCGGACCGCAATGATACAATCTTTAAACATGGACGGCCAGAAATAGCCAGCGCGCAACACCTTCTGAGTTGTGGCATACCCAGACATATGACCGCCACATGCTCCAGAGTGACAATCATTCAAAACCCTCTCAGCCTCTTCGTGAGTTAAACAACGTCGAAAAACTAAGTTTGCCCCCCGGCGATAAAGTGTATCTCCAATAATCTTGTATTGCTGGGATTGAAACCGAATTTTTCGACGTTCCGACTTTGAAGCTTCAAGCCGAAAGGTTTGGGTTTGGAGATAGATGATTATATCCCCGTACCACGGATCTAAAGTACTGATAAGAAACAAAGATTCGTCCGCAATGGACTCCTCTGCCACAATTTCTGTGTCAGCACGCGGGAAATCACACATCAATTCCGCAAAAACTAAGGATTTCTTAGACTTGGACTTTTCAAACTCCAAGTCGAACTCTTGCAGGATAACGATCCATTTAGAGTACTTGCCCCCTAGCAGTTGTTTTTTCAAAATATAAATCATAGGGTTGCAATCCGAAATAACTGTAGTTTTACGGAGAAGAATGTAGTGACGAAAACACTGGACAGCTTGAACGGCTGCCAGGGCCAATTTCTCCACATGTGAATATTTTAGCTCAGTGGGGTTTAATGTCCTACTAAGATAATAGATCACATGTTCCGCTCCGAATTCATCTTCTTGAACTAACACCATTCCAATAGTGGAATGCGAAGCTGCGAGGTATAAGAAGTAGTCCTGGTTGTAGTTGGGAGGATGCAACAATGGTGCATGGGTCAACGCGTGTTTAAGTGCATCAAAAGATTGTTGGGCAATCTCGTCCCAAAAGAATTGAGCGTTCTGTTTCAACAACCGTGTAAAACCTTTAGTGACCTCGGCGTAGTTTGGAATGAATCGGCGTAAAAAGTTCGCTTTCCCTTGCAAACTTTGGAGTTGGCGCAAACTCGAAGGAGGAGGCAATTTGATGATAGCTTCGACCTTCGAGGGATCGACGCGAATGCCGGCTTTTGAAACAACAAATCCCAGCAATCGACCCGTCTCTATACAGAACACACACTTGTGGGGATTCAACCGAATTCGATAATGCCGACACCTCATGAAGATTGCTCGTAAGTGGACAAGGTGATCAGCTCGATGTAAAGAATGAGCAGGCAAATCATCGAGGTACGGTTGCACAATGTGCTTGATGTCATGAAATGCATAAGACATCGCCCGTTGAAAAGTGGCCCCGGCATTCTTAAGTCCAAAAGGTAATTTGCAATAAGCAAATGTCCCCCATGGACAAATGAATGCCGTTTTTGGTTGGTCGGCAGGTAGAATATTGATTTGATTATAGCCCGAAAAACCATCCATGAAGGAAAACATTTCACTTCCGGCACAATCATCAATAATTTGATCGATATAAGGCGTAGGATAGTTGTCTTTTGGACAAGCTCGATTTATATCCCTATAGTCGATACAGATTCTTATTGTTCCTTGTTTCTTGTTAACCGGAACAATATTCGATACCCAATCCGTTAACGGGATTGGATAAATGAAACCTGCTTTCAACAGCTTTTCGACTTCTGCTTTAATCGCAGCCGCTTTTCGAGGGTGAATTTGACGCAACCGTTGCCGGACGGGTTTAGCGTCCGGGTAGGTCTTTATTTCATGAACAACAATGGCAGGGTCGATTCCCGGCATTTCCTCGTAAGACCAGGCAAACACATCGCGGAATTCTTGGAATAGGGCCTTGTAAGTTTGGATTTCATCTTCTGTACATGAGGCACCTATATGAATGTTTTCCTCAATTTCGGGCTTCACTGAAATATCAATGGGAATAGTGCGAGAAATATTCCCTAAATTCAACTCTGAATCAGAATGTTTCGTTGGATTCTGAGCGTCTTTGACATATTCAGCGGTAAAAATAGATGAAAAATCATTTTCAAAAGCATCATCCTTAGGTAAAAACGAAGATCTGTGATGAAGATCTTCCCATGGTAGATCGTCTACACTTAGGATTTCGCGAAGTTGCTCGTCAGATGACACGACTTCGGGAAACGCTATCCGTTCTAAGGTTGATGTGAAAAGTGATTCTTCACTGACCACATTCATTTGGTCGAGCTCGCTTGAACGCGAGTCGGTAAAAGACATGACGGATTCATAAGCAATTTCATATGGACTCAAAGGCATAGCATCACCGAATGAGTCTATCTCAGATTCAGATGGGACAATCCAAGGATCATCATAAATAATGTTTTCTGATGTAATCATATGAATTGATGCAAATGAAGGGTCTGCGTTGATTGGAGGGAAAGGAAAAGTTCCCAGTAAACCGGAATCTTTAACTAAACCTACACCAACGTCCCTATAAGGGATTGTCGTCTTACCGACATGCTGGATACTCTCTGAAGAGGCTAGGTCGGATGAAAAGTATGACAGCTGATCAATGGTCACGATCTTACCGTTATATGGAAACTTTATTACTCTGAAGACCGATGAAACGACTGCTGTCATAGCATATGACCAACTTCGACCCAAAAGAAGGTTGTAGTCTAGAGGGGCATCAACCACCTCCACATCCAGACTAACGGTTTTACCTTCTACCCCTATAGGCAATTCCTGTAGAATACCAAACAGACGGAACCCACGGCCATCAAAGGCCTTAAGGATGGTCGGGGATTGGTTCAACGGAGGAGAACCAAGCGATCTCCAACATTGAATCGACATAATACATGTAGAAGCTCCCTCATCAATCACAGTCCGATGAATAGGCCTGTTTTTGAATATCACTGGAATTTGGAAAGCCATTTGATGGGGTAGACGCGGTGTACTATTTTCTAGATCGAAGATTATTAGGTTCGGGTCCTGAACATCAACAGCTCCGATAGCCGACAAAAGTAATTTTCGTTGTGCTGGGCATGATTGCAGCACTTCTAAAGCCGACATTGCTGAGGGTGAAACAGCTAAGTCCTCAACAATGTTGTAATTCTAGGCCGCTCTCGCATGTGGATTGAAAGCAGACCTTCGAAGTACACCCTTGGCGGGCGGTTTGATTACTAAGTCCGGGTTAGGTTTTTCGATCTGTAGTGGATCGGAACCAGGAGCTGAGGTTGATGGGTTAGAATGAGAAGATTCTGCTTCCTTACCATCAACAGGATTCTTACTACCATAATCTTGCGATCGAGTCGCAATCCTCACATGATACATCATCAAAATGGGTTCTTCACTGGCAGTCGAGGAAGAACCTATCATCTTACTTTCCTGCTTTGGAAATGGATCTTTTAACACAGCAGGAGTGGGAGAACCTTTGACTATTTTCACAACCTCGGCCCGATGAGGGCAATCTCTCGTAAAATGATCCTCTTCACAAATAAGACAAGGATATCGAGGTTTGCGCTTTTCGTCATTGGTTTCCGACTTTTCCGTTTTCTCCTTTGGAGCCTTGTCTGCTTTAGCCTTCTTCTTACCCTTCGTCTTTCCACCGTTTTTTGATTTGGCCTCAGATGACTCTACAGCGTGAATATCCGTGGAAAGTTCAGGAGAAGACTCTCCTGTCGAGGAATCGGGCAAAGTGATTATAGGAGTAGTTGAAGCCTTGGAAGACTTCTTCTTGCTCTTTGTATTCACGATACCAATCATACCATCAGCGGCATGAGATCCCGAAGGAGCAGCAGTGATTTGATTCGACTTTGGAAGATCTGGAATCTTCTCGTGTAACGTACCCGACTGAGTATAAACTAAGTCAAGGTATTGCGCTTGAGCAATGACTTGCTCCTCAGTAACTACTCCGGCCTTAGCTACATCTTCAGTAATCTTCGGTAATAATGATTTAACAAACCATTCAGCTAAGATTTGGTCCGGGATAAAAACTTTCACTAACCTTCTTCGACGTCTCCACTCATGAATGTGATCAGAAATATACGTGGACGTTGATTGTTTTAGTGAAGTTAATAGCTCCGTGCCGTTATCGTATCTGACCGACAACTGAAAGTGAGTTAAGAACGAGGTAGCTAACTGGCTGAAATTGTAAAAAGAGGCCCGTGGTAACTCAATGTACCACTTGGCCGCGAGACCAATGAGTGTACGCTGGAAAAGACGTAAGCGGATCGAATCATCCGAGATAGAATTTGAAGCACACCAGAGGTGGTAAGTCATCACATGATTGGACAGATCCTCTCCAGACTTACCTTCGAACTTGGGTATATCACTGGGCAACTTATTTGGCATTGGCGGCCAGAACGGAAGATATTGAATTGGATCGTTCGTTAGGCGCGTCAAGTCTGGTAAATCCAAAGTTACGATAAACGGTAACTGCCGGTTAGGATCTCTAAAACTCTGGGTCACAAGACCAGTCCCAGGAGGAGGATATCCAGGATAACTAGGAACAGGATTCGCACTAGGGATATTATATCCTCCTGGAAAACCAGGATTAACCGGACCGTACTGGGGTTGTTGAGGTTGTTGATAAGTGTACCCAGGATACGGTTGATACTGGTAAACCGGCTGTTGGACAGCTTGCCCATGCTGGTACTGTCCCTGGTACGGTTGTTGAACAAATTGAGGTTGAGTAGTGACAACCGTACTTATACCAGGCTGACCTGTAGGCATCTGGACCGTGGTTTGAATCGTAGATCCAGACAACGGTAAGCAGAGCTGTCGATACTCCAGAAGTAAGTGTGGCAGATGTAGCGGTAGTTGCAGCAGCCGTTTGAGATGGAGTACTAGGTGCAATTGGCAGCTGAGTAACTACCGAAGTTACAAAAGTTTGAACATTTGACTGGACAGGTTGCGGTTGCTGGGGTGGACCAGAAACTACGGGTTGTCCAGCTTGAGGTACCAACTGTATACTTGGCTGCAACACCTGTTGACCCTGTGATGGATCCCATACTAACATTCCGGGGTATTGACCCGTAACAGGTTGAGGATACTGAGATCCATAACCGGATTGAGGATAGGATTGATAATTGAAAGGTGCAGTTCCCATACCTTGAATATATGACTGACCTTGAGGTGGTTGATAACCTTGACTCGAGTATTGATACTGAGGTTGTACCTGGGGTACATATTGAGGCTGGGGTTGACCTTGAGGCATGTATTGCACCATAGGTACATACTGACCTTGAGGTTGCCCCCCAGACACGAATTGTGTACCTTGAGGTTGCCCCCCAGGCGTTAACTGGGGCTGCCCCTCAGGCGGTAATTGGCCACCTTGAGGTTGGGAAACGGGAACTGAACCTGACATCATGTAAATGTCTCCTACACCCAATGGTATATTACCATTTTTTCCAGCTAATAACCCATGATCAATGGGTTGAGGAGATGCCCCCGCAAAGGTACCAGAAAGTGATTGATACCCGGTGGGAACAGAAGGACCGCCGTGTAAGAAAGATTCAGGAGTTTGAGTAAACACGGACGACTGACCAGACATATTTACAGGAGTATAAATACCTCCAGGTGGAAAGGGAGTACGAGGTGTCGAAAAACCTACCCCTAAGTTGTCTAAATAATTGGTTAACGAAAGGTACCAAGTAGTACTTCTAGGAGGACTGTAAAAGATAGATTCACGCTCCCTGAGCTCAATAGTAAGTTGATCTTCAAGGTTATAGATGCCTATTTCTTCCTCTGGAGCAAGTTCTTCGATAGCAATCAGACCAGTAGGAAGATTTTCGGTGATAACTCGTTCTACTCTTGGTGAATCTGGAACACTAGAAGTCGGAGTAATAGGTTCAGATATTTCAGGTTCTTCGCCTGTATCACTAGCAGATGAAAAACTACCAACAAGCTCAGAAACTGTAACAGCTTCGGGATTATAACCTGTCTCTAGACCTTGGTAATCTGAATGGACTACCAAGGAAGATTCTCCTTCTTCAGGTGAACCTACTCTACTGCCACTAGGAGGAGTTACAAGGACCTTCAAACCCTCTAGATTACTGGGGTCGTCTCGAGGAGGTTCACCCCTAAGTCTACGGGATCTTCTCAACAATTCGACCACAGAAACAACTTCAGGAGACTGGCCCCGAAGTCTACGGGACTGTCTCGGTAATTCCGCCACAGTTAAAAACTTTTAACTACTACACACGAAAACAAAGTAAAATCTCAAATCAAACCACCTAAAGTCTCTAAAGGACCAAACAAATTTGAATCACACGCCTAAAGAATCTAGGGCGTCAAACCAAGCACAAACAGTAGCCTTCCAGACCGAAAACGCTAGTTGGTGATGAAACCCAACATCGCCGGATTCAGTACAGAAGTGGCGGGTGGAACAGTTACCCCGGCAACCTGCTTAATGAATAGACCGGCACAAGTTCCTCCACTTTAACCGTCTCGAGTGAAGTGAACCCCCCGGAAAATCCAAGTGAGTCTAGCCGACGTCTGCTCCAGGTACAGTGGGATCTTCCCTCCACCGTCACCTCGGTAGAATCCTAAAGATAATGGTCACTAAGGTTACCAACCGCAACAAATGCACCTGGGGGAACAGTCTACACTCCGACAGCACGCAAGGGCAGAGTATCTAGCTCAATCCCCTTGCCGGTTCCTTGACAATAATCCAAGGTTTACCGACAAGTGACCCCTGGCTCCTCGACAATGGTTAATCTGAGGTTTACCGTTTGTAATACATGCGTGTCTGGCGTCGTTCCCAACGAGGGGGGATTGATCCCCTCACTGGTTTGGACACGAGCTCGTGCTTCTCCTTTAAGAGGAGCTTTCCCAGAGTACAAATGAGACAATTGGATTTATTCTATCACAAGATAAGCTACTTGTTTGGTTTTGTTGTCTTGGAGAGTTAATTACTCACCTACTCCAAGACACTAGCCTGATCTAAATTGGTGTTTCAGAGCCCTAGTAAATAAAAGTTACTACGTTGATTTTACTTTAAGCGTTAATTTTATGGTTTTTCTTAAAGACAAAAGGTAGCGGAAGTGAAACCAATGGTGTGTAGACTCGACTCAAACCACTACAAAGATGCACCTAAGATGATTTACGTGACTTTTCTCTTTCAATGAAATTCCTAACTAAGAGAGTTGAGAGATGCAAATTTTATAGAAAACAACTTTCTTAGTAAAGACAATCAAAGAAACAATTCTTTTTATCTTTTCAAGCATACAAACATGACCACTCCTTACGTGCACGAAAAACTCTTTTTCTTTCAAAACTCTTCAAAGCTACTTGAAACAAAACTTTTCAAAGGAGATGTTTTTGTATTTTCTCTTATTTAATAAAGCATATAAATCTATTTTAACAAAAATCAATCTCAAAAGCTATAAAATCTATGAAAACTTTGACTCACAAGCAAATCAAAAAGAAATTTACTCTAAGGAAACCTAACGAGGCAAAAGCCTACAAAGATGATTCTAGGTTGTTTTACTTGACCAAAATCAAGTCAAGGACCAGCTAATGCAGAATCAAAAGACCAGTCAAAACAAAACTCAAATCTTTTTGTTCTTTTTGTAAAATGGAATTCAATACTCAATCAACAAGTACTTCGAAATTTGCCAAAGAGACAACTCAAAGGTAAGTTGCTCTCACAGGTAGACTTTATGACAGGTCTGACTTCTAAGAAGGCTGACAAAACCAGAGAGATCTAAGGCTTGACAACTTCTACCGCCAAAGTCACTACAAGACCTACTCAAAAATCAAACCCTAGGGCTTAAATTTCTATGAAATCCACTAAAACACTCAATGCTATCGAAACAAGTTCAGGTGAAGATCTTTGACAAGAGACTAATGGATCTGGGCAGTAAAAACTAATAAAAAGCAAAATCTAAGAGCAAAAATGCAAAAAATGGAAATTTCTTAATTTTTAGCAGGGGACGCAGGAAACCAGTTAAGCCAGGTGCGGGCCCGCTCTGTGCACACAGCAACAGTGCGTACAAGTACGCACTGTGCAATACTCAGAGGGTGCGTCCTACTGAAAAAACCAAGAAAAACTAAATTGAATCTAACCCTCAGCTAACCCACCCAAAAACAAAGTCACAGAGCCAAAAACCAGAAAAGAAATGACTTTTCTCAGATCAAAGTTGCATACAAAGGAAAAGACTTTCACATCAATGGAATCCCCAGCGGAGTCGCCAATTTGTCAGGCGGAAAGAGTCGATAGTGCGGACACAACCAACCTCCCTAGGAGCCTAAGACTCTCTAGTGACAAACAAGACAAACAAGAGCAATCCTACTCTAAACATGCATTTACTATATAAGAAATCAAGTGTTTAGATCCTACCTGTAATCCAACGCTGTTGTAGCAGTCCAGCCTCACTGATCCAGATGAGCTCCTCCTTCACTTTGAAACCTGCATCCACTAACAATCAAATGATTAAATAGCACTTGATAATCTCATAGAATAAAACATATTTAACACATAGACCAAGGAGTACATGAAACAACTCGTAAATAACAAGTTATTGAGAAGAATGGACTCATTTGCATTAATAGGAAACAAAAGGAACAATTACAACCTGAGCCTTGGTGTTGTGCAAGTCCCTCCCAGGGTCCATCAAGAGTTCTCCTTTACTTTGACAAAGCTCACCCACTTCCAAATAGAACAAGCAAAGATGACAATCTCTCCTCACAAACTTCTAAATGGGAGTCCTAATTCCAGCAGCATCTACCCTTAGAAATGTTTAGCTTCCAACCTCTCCTCCTTCTGGCCCAATGCCTGTATTTATAGTGGTCTAGAGGAAGTTATTCAGGTCCACCATCAATGGGATAATCCCCTCTTTGGATGGGATAGCTCCCTCATTGATGGGATAAGCTCCTCTTTGGTAGGGGTACATGAACCATCTGGAGGCGCTCAATACACGTCGAACAACCTTCTAGAATGCTCTAGAAATGACCACAAGTAACTTTTTAAAGATGAAACTTGCGCATTTTGACCTTTACAGGGGGACGCACCTGCCCTTTACATACAGAGCGTACAAGTACGCAGCTTTTGTGAACATTGGGTGCGTACCCGCAGGTAAGGTTGAGAGAACCTGCGTACCCAGAGATAAATACATTTATAAAGACTTTCTCTCTTTTTGGAGTTTGACATGGAGAGCAGAGGCATAAGACTTGCCCAGGAGGATAGCATGACTGTTGATAGAGCCATACTAACTGTAAATAGCCATGGTGACATTTTTTAGTGTAACAATACTACCTTTCTTCTTGATTTAGTATCCATTTCGGATCAAGTGGTATCAGAGCATTTGGTTTTGGTTTTATTAAGGTTAGACAAGCTTGTGTTGGATTTTGAATGCTAACTAGATTAAAGCTAAGACTAGGATAAGGAGAACTTGTTGAGGCTAATCTAGAGATTGGAAGAGTCTATTCTTAGAGGAGAATGGTAGAAGAAGCTCCATTGGGATCAGAATCTCAATTTAAAGAAAGTTTTATGACAATCCGAGCCATGGTGGAAAAAATGTATTTGGAATTTAAGAAGGGTCGAGGTGAAAGCACTTCAACACCTAAACTAGAGAAAGGAGCAGAGGAACCTTTTCTAGTTGCCCCTCCAGAAGGCAAAGGGAAAGGAGAAATGCCTCCTCCACCATCTCCTCCATCATCACCTTCATCATCCTCATCATCTTCTTTGCATAACACTAGCTCTTCTAAGAAGAAGAAGAAAACTTCCTTAATCAAATTAGATGTGAAGTTTGATTTGCCAATTTATGATGGAGAACTCAATGCAGAAAAGCTAGATAATTGGATAAGACAAATTGATGTATATTTCAGGGTATAGAACGTTGATTCAGAAAAGAAGAAGATTCAGCTAGCTAGCCTTCAACTTGGGGGAATTGCACTAGTATGGTGGGAAGGCAAGACACAAGCTAATCTTCAAAAATATGATAAAATCATTTCTACTTGGAATGAATTTGTTTCTGCTATCAAAAAGAAATTCTATCCTTTGGCTTACATGCAGCAGGCAATGATGAGTTGGAAAACTCTTCGTCAATTGAAGGGTCAAAGTGTACAAAGTTATACTCAGGAATTCAGAAAAAGAGCTTTAACTCTAGCTATATCATTAGACTCACCTAAGAATTTATTGAAATATATAGGTGGTCTTCATAGTTATTTAATGCATACTATACTCATGTTTAATCCCACTAGCTTAGATGATGTATCAGTTCAAGCAACACATCTAGAGGCTAGAGGTAAGAATGTAAACCCAGAGGTTGGGAAGTCATCTAAATATTTTGTAAGCAAGAATCAGGAAAATAAGAAACTGAAATGGAAGGAGAGGAAGGCAAACATTGTAAAGAAGGATAAACCTTCATGCACTCATTGCAAGAAATAAGGACATGATGAGGCACACTACTGGTCTTTGCATCCTGAACGGAAACCTAAGAAGTTCGGTGGTAAGGAGAGAAAGAATGTTGCTGCTATTCAGTAGGACTTGGGATCATATTTAGGCGATGAAACAACAGTTACAGCCACAGGTATTAAAGGTAAAGATTCTAAAGCATCCACAAGTAATTCTGCACAATCTGTTGATAATGAAAATAATGAGGGGGAAAGAAATGAGCTTTTTCGTATTAGAGTAATTTCCAAGCATAATAAGATTAATAATTTATTTGATAGTGGATCACAAGTAAATTTGATTTCTGAAACAATTGTAAAGAAGTTGGGATTACAAACAAAACCTCGTGAGAAGCCATATCCATTAGGTTGGGTGTGTGATAAAACAAAGCTACAAGTAACGAGACAATGTAAACTTAGGTTTGCTATTGGATCAACATTTGTAGATGAGGTTGAGTTAGATATAGTTCCATTGGATATATGTGGTATTGTTTTGGAAAGTCCATACTTGTATGACAAAAAAGCTATTTTCTATAGAGCTGAGAATAAGTATCAACTCACTAAAGATGGAATAGAATATATTGTAAGAGCTCATAAACTCAGAGGTAATTATTCTCTCATAAAATCATGACAGATGAAAATAATTGTGAATTCAAGTAAGCAGTTTTTACTAATGGTTATAACGGCAAAGGATCCTGAAAAATCCAATGCATTTGAAGGTTGTGATTCTAGACAGAAAGTTGATTTAGTTAAAGTTGTTTCAGAGTATGATGTTTTATTTCAAGAACCAAAAGGTCTGCCACCCATGCAAGAAATATTACATGATATTTGTTTACAGCAAGATGCTCCATTGCCTAACATTGGAATGTACAGGTTATCAGCTTTAGAGAATGCGGAGATAAAGAAGCAGGTACAGGAGTTGCTCGATAAGGGGTTTATAAGACCAAGCACATCACCATGTGGATCACCAATCGTGCTGGTGAGAAAGAAAGATGGTTCGTGGAGAATGTGCATTGATTATAGAGCACTAAATAAAATAACGATCAAGAATCATTATACTCTTCCTCATATAGATGATTTGTTAGATCAATTAAAAGAAGCAGTTTACTTTTCTAAGTTAGATTTATGAAGTGGCTATCATCAGGTCAAAGTTGCAGAATAGGATGCATGGCAGACTACTTTCAAGACAAAGTAAGGGCTTTATGAATGGTTGGTTATGCCTTTTGGCTTAACTAATGCTCCTGCCACATTTATGCAAGTTATGAATGATGTACTCAGACCATTTATTGATGACTTTGTAATTGTTTATTTAGATGACATTCTTGTTTTTAGTAAGACATGGGAAGACCATGTTAGATGTTTTAGAAAGAGAAAATCTCTGTGTAAAACTGTCAAAATCACTGAATTTGGCAAGATATCTTTAAATTATTTGGGTTATATTGTAGGGGGTGGTGAATTTAGATCCCTCTAAGGTTGAAGTCAATGTGAACTAGCCTAAACCAAATCTGCTACAGAGGTTAGGAGTTTCCTAGGGGCAACACAATACTTGAGAAAGTTTATTTCTAACTTTTCTTTGATTGCATCTCCATTACATGCTTTAACAGGATTGAAAGAGGTGTTTAAGTGGGGAGTCAAACAGCATAAAGCCTTTGACACCTTAAAAAAAAAAAAAAAAAAAAAAAAAAATCAGTACATCACCAGTACTAGCACTACCAGATCTTCGACATCCATTTGAGATTGAGACAGATGCCAGTGACTATGCCATGGGAGCAGTGTTGATGCAACACGAAAAACCCATATGCTATCATTCTAATACATTTACTTCTAAGAATTATATGTAATAGTACAAGGTGTGAAAAACTGGAAACATTACCTAATGGGTAAAGAAACAATCATACATACAGATCATCAACCACTTCAATATTTGCACTCACAAACTAAATTGCAGCGATCAAGACATTATAGGTGGATGGGTTTTCTACAACAATTTCATCTTGTCATCAGATATAAGAAGGACATACACAATAAGGTTGTAGCCATGTTATCAAGACCAATCATAAATGCATCTACTATACTTAAGCATAACTCAGTAATGCATGAAAGTTACATTGAACAATATGCTCAAGATGTAGATTTTAAAGATGTATATGCAACTTTAAGTCATGGCAAGCAAGTAGAAGAATTGGATTATTATGTAAGGGACCAACTGTTATATCATTTGGGAAAGTTATGCATTCCACAAACTGAAAGAGTTAACATAATCTGAGAAGCACATACTTCTCTCATATCAGGTCATTTCAGTGTAGGTAAAACAGTTGCACAATTACAAAGGTTCTGTTATTGGCCAAGAATGCATGAAATGGTTCCTAGATATAAAAGGATTTATAATGTGTGCTACAAGAAAACCAAGTAATAGGAAATTAGGCTTGTACACTCCACTTCCAATTCCTTCTCGTCCTTGGGAAAGTGTTTCCATGGATTTTGTTGGGGGATTGCCAAAGTCTAGGAAAGGTCATGATTATTTGTATGTTGTTGTGGATAGGTTCAATAAAATGTGTATCAGAATACCATGTAATAAGCAGGTTACAATTGAATAAATAGCCAAGTTGTTCATTCAAATGTATGGGTTCATTTTGGGTTACCCACTTCTATTGTATTTGATCGAGATTCTCAGTTTTTTGGGAAGTTTTGGTCAAATCTATGGGAGTTAATGGACACCATATTGAAGAAAAGCACAACATTTCATCCACAAACAGATGGTCAGACAGAAGTGGTCAATAGGACAGTGATCCAGTTGCTCAAAGGCTATTGCAACAAGCGTCCCAAGCTTTGGAATGAGCATTTGTGTTATGTGCAGCATGCTTACAATAGTGCCAAGCACTCTTCTACTCAGAGATCTCCTTTAGAGACTTGTTTTGGTTTTATGTTAAAGTCTCTCTTGGATTTTGTCTTTGGTAAAGACATAGTAGTTGATGGACACAGTGATGTGGACAAAGCAACCAAGTTCATTGAACAAATCAATGAAATTCACCAGGAAGTACAGGAACAGCTGGAAAGAAGTCAAGCCAAGTACAAGGGAAGACATGACAAGCATCGAGTTGAGCATAGTTTTCAAGTTGGTGATCAAGTTTGGTTGTACATCAGTAAAGATAAAATGCAAGGTGAAGGTAAGAAGATAAAACCAATAAGGTATGGACCTTTCAAGATACTTGATAAAATTGGTGAAAATTCTTTTCGCCTTGATTTTCCAACTTATATGAAGATCTATTCAGTCATTAATGCAGAAAACTTGAGATTGTATGAACCTTCATTGATTAAAGATCCTGAAGAGCAAAGTCAGTTGCCTTCTATTGGGGATTTGTTGCCTGAGTATCTCAATGAGTTACAAGAGGACACAGTTCTGGATAGGAAGGTAAGAACTACACATCAAGGGGATGTTGAGTACCTGAGAGTGGGACTCAAAGGTTCAAATCCAAGCAAAGCACGATGGATAGAAGTTAGACAGGTGAAGGAGAAATATCCTCACTTGCTCAAATGCTAAAAACCAAATTTTGGTGGTCCAAAATCTTTTGATTGGGAAGGCATGATCCAAAATGGATCTTGTATAAAAACCTCTAAGTCTAAAAGTCTTCAAAAATATGTTTTAAAAATATGAAAGTAGAGTAAGTCCATCAAATGATATCGCATCGGGAGAGACCAAGCATTGTGTTTAGACCTTAGTTGTAAGGGAATTGCGATTGCGATTAGCGATATAACATGGACCATGGATCGAGAGCGTAGATCAATGGTGGGCATAAATGATCAATATCACATCGCAATAAACTAAAGGGAGGACTTAACATAGGCATAAGGCTTTCAGCGGACCCAAAGGAGTTATGAATTAAAAAGCAAAGGATTTGAGTTCTGTGGCAAATGGTAACTAGGGCAGGCTACAGGTGGCAAGTGGTATTGGAATGGCTTCACCCGATTCCATACACTGGCCGACATGTAGCATGGCGCAAGAGAGAGAAAACCACTCTTTTCGGGCAGGTAATCTCCGTGCAAGTGGGCCATCCAAAATTACTATAATCTGTCGGATTGGAGATCACAGATCAATGGCGAAGATTGCATCGCAATATCGCATCGCGGCAATACAAAGGAGCGGCACTATGCAACATGCGATGAAGCAGACCCGAAAGGATTATATACATAGTTTCATAAATTTTGATTTCCGATAATGAGTTCTGTTGTCGGTATTTCTATGTATTTCTTTGTATTTCGATAATATTGTATATAGACCAAATATGCATTATATCGGGGATTTGTGTGGAGGAATATTGAACGGTCGGTTTCACCATGCCTGTCGGTCCTTCCGTTTCTAAAAGGAGTTCTTTGTGCCTTAAGCAGAGATGAAGGGACAAAGGCTGAGAGGCTGAGAGCCCGAAAAGGAAGGTGAACGAACAGGGTCAAGAGGCTTAAAAACCACTCAATGGCAGAACAGAGAGGGACACAGAGAGAGCAAGAGAAAGCAGAAGACAGAGAGCAAGAGGAAGCGGCTTTGTACTCTTATAGACTTAAGGATTTCGCGTAAATCCCTGTTGTTTTTGTCATTGTTGTGTTGAGACTCTGTTTGAGCTCACACTTGTAATATTCTGCTCTTAAATACATAATATAGAGGTTGACACTAAAATCTTGGACGAGGAGACATAGCCAGGGGGTTTATTGAACTCCTTCATTATTTTGACTGTGTTGATGTGTGTTTATTATTTTTTATAAATGTCCATTTTCTATATTAGTCACAATCTTTTTAATCCGTTGCCCTAAATAATATAGGCATTTTCCTGCAAATGAGTCTGTAATACCTTTTCTTCTTGATTTAGTATCCATTTCGAATCAGAAGTGTTGCAAGAATAGATACAGCAGGGGGTGCAACATGTACAGACAAATGAAACTACGCCCATACAGGTAGTAGACTCATTCGAATAGCTGGCACCAAGCAAGCAGGGTGAGAAGTCGTTGGAGCAGGACTTTTCTCAAGAGATTGAACAAGCACTTGAGCATATGGATATGGATATGGAGCAATAAGAGCTAGAACAAGACATCATCCTCATGCCTTACCACCAAGAGATCGACCTACCAACTTCACTGAATCTGGAAGTGGAGCAAGTCCCAAGCGACCAAGGAGACACTGAGATCCTCTGAGACAATCCAGAAGAAGAGATGCACAACATATCATTTGACGAGTCACAACATAGAGTCGTGAAATTGTGCAGCGTGTCTACTTTAGATAATCACACGTCTCCTGCACAGTTTGAGGGAAAAGTGATCATGTCTGACGTGCGCAAGCATCCAGAAGCATTGGATGATGCTACTAGAGCATATGTCGAAGCCACTAGATCGAGTGTTCACTTCTTAATAGCTGAGAACGAGCAAATGGCTAAGGAGTTACAGACAGCCAAGCAAGGATGAGAACTGGTTACAACATCCGCTCGAGAAGAATTGAAGAAGGCGATACTAGATGAAGTATTTTCCCTTAAGACAGTTATGCAAGCGTTGTATTCCAAGTTTGGTACCGTGCATAAGGCAGTTGTCCATCTCAACGGGTGGCAGCAACAATGTGCTAGGAGAGCACGTATCTTGTCAAACTTGCATACTATTTTTGACTACATGCAAACATGGACAATGAGATACAAGGGAGCCCCATTACACTTGCCCAAGATGATGAAGCCTAGAGTGGTCAAGCTAAAGGCATGAATCCGGAGCCAGATCCGGAACTATGAAGAACTCCCGCAACTCATCACTAGTTTTCAGGCTTCCCATGTGTTACAAGTCTATTTGGGCACATCAATCCCGACATTCAGATCAATATGATTAGGGCTAATCATACCCTAATTTAGTTGTTACATGCCCTAGACAAGTCATCTCATTGAATGCTTCCATCCATGAAAGTTTCCTAGCCTGAAGACTTGCTGAAATGCCTCCTTGGGACACCAGCGCAGCCTTGGTCAGGGGTAACTGCACTGTAGAGTAGCCAGACCCATTTAGGCCTACACTACAGTGCACTTAGGCCCTCTTTGACCTGTGCTAGGCGATATTGAGCAAAATTTTCATAGGGTTCTGGGAATATTCCTTGATTCTAGATCATTCTAGAATGATCCCATCTCTTATCTCCTCCTATGAGCTCGAATTTGGATAGGCTAAGGATCAATTAACCTCCTATACTCTCATCCCCGCTCCCTGGAAACTAACTCCAAGTTTGGAAGGCCAGTCAATACCCTCATTTATGACAAAGCCACCTCCATTTACTTATAAATTGAGCACTCATCATAGTAATCAAGGGACTAGAATCTGAAGATTGTAGAGAAATTCTATTGGTTTAATATTTGAGTTCATGTCAAGAAATGTTATGCTGCTGGATTGGTGTTCTTTTGATGTGGTGAGGGTTGGACTAAATCTAGATGAGTGGCAGAAGATCGAACTGTATTGGGTGAAACTCTTCCTTCTACATTAATAAAGTTCTTTATTCCTTTTCTCATATTCTTGTTCATATCTATGATGATTATGTGTTTCAATGTATTCGATTCCATTGGTTTATAGTAGATAGATCATGTATGCTTTGATCATTGTTGTTTCTATTTCTGTTGACATAGGTACCAATTAAGCGGATTTAGTTCGCGTGGGAGTGACGGGAGAAATTCAAAGGGGATTAAGGAAGCTAAAGACTACAAGTAAGTTCCTTCATCTCATTTGTCTACTATAGGAGAAGGTTAAACTACTTTCCTTATGTTTTTCTAGTGATCTGATATTCACCCTATGAGTGACATCAATTGAAGATTTGTTAAACTAAGGTATTATAGACTCATGTGCTAGTGTGTGTTCTATGTTATTGAAACAACGGATCGATCAGATTTCCAATACATAGACAATAAAATGGAAAGACAACAGAGAAATACAGTAAGCAATCATAAAGACACAAGAAATTTTAATAAGGATTTCACCCTATTATCTAGGGCTACGTCTCCGATCCAGCTTCAATGTGGCCTTATTTTATTGTGTCTTTAAGCAGAGAAATTACAATATAGGGACTCAATATGAGTTCTCCTGAAGTAGACTTTGCTTGGCAAGGTGGTTCTTGGATTCCCCAAGCCACTTGGAGTACACAAACTCTTCTTCTTTCTACCACCTCTATGACCTTTTGGTCTACAGTGGAAAGAGCCAAATGTGATGCTCAGTCTAGACAGATTCCTCTATGGGAAGGCTTGAATCTTCAAGCTCTCTGGTGCTCGATGCTGCCTATGGTCAGCTCAGCCCTCTATCTCTTCTGCTTAGCTTTACTGTTCTCTGTGTTTTGTCCTCCTCTCAGGGTTCACTGTTCACTTATTTGTCTCTCGACTTTTGTCTCTTCTTCTTGGCTGATTCGACTGTCTCCATTCATGGCTTTAGCCATTCAATCCCTATGCCTATTCGATTCCTCTTCTGCCTGTGTCGATTCACCTTCTACGGCTGTGCTTGGAGTTTCCTGTGTTCGGCATCATCATGAATGCTCATGGAGTGGCCACTTGTCCTCCTCTAAATGGCGCCAGCATGCTTCGTTGGTTCGTTTCTTTAAATACATCATGGATGCGTTCTTCCTCCACCGTGGTGGTCAAACGAATTTCAAATCTCTTCAAAAGTGGCTTAATTCCCTTCCGATTCAACTTCTTTCCATCAGGTGCAATCTCAGTCGTCCGATCTGAGCCCTCCAGATCTGACGTCATATGCACGTTTCGCACGATTGACTTGCTCGACTGATAGCGCACGATTAACGACGGTTTTCTCCCACCTCTACCTACCACACGTCGATCGGTGTATGGAATTGCTCCACTCCTGCCCAAAACCTCTTACCATTCACGGGTGCCCCGATCAATACTATCGGTTTTCCAGTGCGTGGGTCCCGCCTTCGTACGTTAGCATTTTTCACTTTTTCTGCCTGCGGTTTTCCTGGCTCCCAATGTGACCGAGTGCTCGGGCTTCCCCTTTAGGGCCTTGTTCGCCTAGTGATGCGTGATTAGCACTAAGCGCTAGCGCTAATCGCGCATCAAAAACCTCATCCTTTTCCCATTCCGGGGCTTCCAGGGGCTACTTTGGCCTCCTGCACGATATCCATGGGCCTCAGTCAGCGCACTTTGACCAAGGTCCTCGTCGTTCCACGTCAGCTGCCATGGCCACTGGTTCAGGGTGTTTTTGATACTATTTTGGATTTCTTTAGAGATTTTTTCGACTTGATTCAGTCATGGTTCTCGACAGTCTTTCTATGGATCCAATTTGGATCACGACCTCCCTACCGAAAAGCTTTTGGATCACCAAAAGTTGGTTTTCAAGCATCGACTAAGTGAGGATATTGTTTGTTAACTTGTCCAATATCAATCCACTTTGCACTGCTCGGCTTTGAACCTTTGAGCTCAATCCTGAGGTACTCAACTTATCCCCTGCATGTTGTCCTCACCTTCCTATCCAGCACTGTGTCTTCCTGCAACTCATTGAGGTATTCAGATAGCAGGTCATCAATAGAAGGAAATTGACTTTTCTCTTCAAGGTCCTCAATCATTGAAGGTTCAAACAATCTCAAACATTCTACATTTATGACTGAGTAGATGTGCATGTAAGCTAGTAGATCAAGGCAAAAAGCATTTTCACCAATCTTCTCAAGTACTCTAAAATGTCCATACCTGATAGGCTTTAACTTTTTACCTTCACCTTGCATCTTGTCCTTGTTGATATATAGCCAGACTTGGTCTCCAACTTGAAAGCTATGCTCCATCCAATGCTTATCATGCCTAGCCTTATACATGGCCTGGCTCTTTTCCAGTTGTTCCTGTATTGCCTGATGGATCTCCTAAATCTGTTCAATGAACCTAGTTGCCTTGTCCACATCATTTTGTCCATCAACCATGGTATCTTTACCAAAGACAAAATCCAAAGGAGACCTTGGCATGAAACCAAAGCAGGTCTCAAAAGGAGATCTCTGTGTAAAAGAGTGCTTGGCTCTGTTGTAAGCATGTTGTACATAACACAAGTGTTCATCCCAAAGCTTAGGATGTTTACTACAATAACCTCTCAGTAACTGGATCACAGTCCTATTTACTACTTCTGTCTGGCCATCTGTTTGTGGATGAAAAGTTGTGCTTTTCTTTAATTTGGTGTCCATCAATTCCCACAGACTAGACCAAAACTTCCCCACAAATCGGGTGTCTCGATTAGATATAATGGAAGTGGGTAATCCAGAATGAACCCATACATGTTCAAAGAACAATTTTTCAGTCTATTTAGTTGTGATTTGTTTACTACAAGGTATCAAAATACACATTTTTTTGAACCTATCCACAACAACATATAGATAATCATGACCTTTCCTAGATTTAGGCAGTCCTCCAACAAAATCCATGGACACACTTTCCCAAGGGTGAGAAGGAACTGGCAATGGAGTGTACAAGCCTAGTTTTCTATTGTTGGGCTTGCTTTTTAGCACACATAGCACGCCCTCTTACATATCTAGAAACTGTCTCATTCATTTTCAGCCAATAGCAGAATCTTTGCAGCTGTGCAACTATTTTTCTTACCCCAAAGTGACCTGATATCAGAGAAGTATGTGCTTCCCTAATCATCTTTATCCTCTCAGTTTGTGGAATGTAGAGTTTCCCACAATGGTATAAGAGTCGGTGCTTTACATGATAGTCCAATTCTTCTACTCTTTTTCCTTGACTCAAAGTTGCATATACATCTTTAAAATCCATATCCTGAGCATATTGTTCTATGTAGCTTTCATGTAGCACAAAATTATGATTAAGTAGGGTAGATGCATTTATAATGGGTCTAGATAACATGTTTGCAACCTTGTTATGTATGCCCTTTTTATATCTGATGACTAAGTGAAACTATTGTAGAAAACACATCCATTTGTAATGTCTTGATTGTTGCAACTTAGTTTGGGAGTGTAGATATTGAAGTGGCTAATGATCATTATGTATCACTGTCTCTTTTCCCATTAAGTAATGTTTCCACTTTTTCACACTCTGAACTAAAGCATACAATTCTTTATCATATGTAGGATAATTAAATACTGCAGAATTAAAAGTCTCAGAATGATAACATATGTGTTTTCCGTGCCGTGTCAACACTGCTCCCATGGCATAGTCACTGGCATCAGTTTGGATCTCAAATGGTCTTTGTAAATCTGGCAGTGCTAGTACAGGTGTTGTACTAATTTTCTATTTCAAGGTGTCGAAGGCTTTCTGATGTTTTCCTCCCCACTGAAACATCTTACTCAATGATGTTAAAGCATGTAAGGGAGTTGTAATCGAGGAGAAGTTAGAAATGAACTTCCTCCAATATTGTGCTACTCCTAAGAAGCTTCTTACTTCTGTAGCAGACCTGGGTTTAGGCCAGTTCACAATGACTGCCACTTTAGAGGGATCAATTTTCAGTTCACCTCCCCCTACTATATGACCCAAGTAGTTTAGAGATGCTTTTCCAAATTCACATTTTGAGAGTTTAACATAAAGTTTTTCTCTTTTCAAAACATCTAATGTCTACTTAACATGCTTTAAAGGTTTTTCCAATGTTTTACTAAAAATCAGAATGTCATCCAGATACACAATGACAAAATCATCAAGAAAACGTCTGAGTACATCATTCATTAATCTCATGAAAGTATAAGGAGCATTAGTTAAGCCAAAAGGCATAACTAGCCATTCATACAATCCCTACTTTGTTTTGAAAGCAGTCTTCCATGCATCTTGCTCTGCAACTCTGACCTGATGGTATCCACTATGCAAATCCAGCTTGGTGAAGTAAACAACTTCCTTTAATTGATCTATAAGATCATCTATGCGAGGAAGGGGATAACGGTTTTTAATTGTTATCTTATTCAGTGCTCGGTAATCTATGCACATTCTCCACGAGCCATCATTCTTTCTCACCAAAATGATTGGTGATCCACACGGTGATGTGCTAGGTTGGATGAAGCCCTTCTCGAGCAACTCCTGCACCTGCTTCTTGATTTCATCATTCTCTAAAGTAGACAACCTGTGCATCCCAATGTTAGGCAATGGAACATCTTGCTGCAAAATAATATCATGCATTATTCCCTTTTTGGGTGGCAGACGTTTAGGTTCTTGAAGCAAGACATCATACTCTGAAACAACCTTTCCTCTATCAGCTTGTTGTTCAGCATTACAGACCTCAAATACATTGGTTTTATTAGGTTTCTTTTCCTTTACAACCATCAGTAAGAATTGTTTGCATGAATTGATCATTCTTTTCATCTATCATGAGTTTATGAGAGTATAATTATTCTTGAGCTTATGAGCTCTTACAAAGTATTTGATTCCATCTTTAACCAGTAGATACTTTTTCTCAGCTCTATAGAAAATAGCCTTTCTATCATACAAGTAAGGACTTCCTAAAACAATTCCACATATATCCAAAGGAATTATGTCTAACTCAACCTCATCTACAAATGCTGACCCAAAAGAAAACTTGAGTTTGCACTGTCTAGTCACTTGTAGTTGTGCTTGATCATTAAACCATCCTAATGGGTATGGTTTCTTGTGAGGTGTAGTTGTTAATCCCAATTTCTTTACAATTGCTCCAGAAATCAAATTTACTTGAGAACCACTATCAAACAAAGTATCATTCTTTTGATTTTTGGAAATAACTTGAATATGGAAAAGCTCATGTCTTTTTGTCTCATTTTCTTCATCAATAACAGATTGAGCAGAATTACTAGTAGATGCTTCAAAATTCTTACCTCTTATACCTGTGGCTGCTATAGTTGTTTCATCTCCCGCGTTTGACCCCAAATCTCTTTGAATAGCTGCAGTTGTCTTCTTCTTCTTGCCCTCGGACTTCTTAGGTCTCAGCTCTGGATGCAGAATCCAACAATGGTCATCATCATGCCCCTCCTTTTTACAGTGAGTGCATGAAGCTTTGGCTTTCTGTGCAGTGTTAGCCTTCCTTGCTTTCCACTTCTATTTTCTTTTCTCCTTGATCTTTCTTACATTGGGTTGGGATGGTCCCCCAACTTCTGGATTGCCATTCTTTCCTCTAGCCTCTAGATGAGTAGCTTGTACAAATACCTCATCTATACTAGTGGGATTAAACATGAGGATGGTATGCCTCATGTAGTTGTGTAGACCACCAATGTACTTCAAAAGAGTCTCTGGTGAGTCTTGTGAGATACCAAACGTCAATTCTCTCTTTCTAAAGTCTTGAGTATACCCTTGTACGCTTTGCCCCTTCAACTGCCGAAGAGTTTTCCAACTCATCATGGCTTGTTGAATGTAGGCCAATGGATATAACTGCTTTTTTATTGCATAAACAAAGTCACTCCAGACAGAGATGGTCTTGCCATGTCTTTTCATGTCAGTTGGGTTCTACCTTCCCACCAAACCAAGGCAATGCCTCCTAGGCGTAGGCTTGCTAGCTGAATCTTACTCTTGTCTGAGTTTATGTTCTGTACCCTACAATACACATCAATTTTTCTAATCCAATTGTCCAATTTTTCAGCATTTGGCTCTCCATCATATATAGGCAAATCAAATTTACCATCTAACTTAATCAAATATGCTTTCTTATTATGTACAGGGCTATTAGGAGGTGTGAGAAAGTTTTCCTCTTTCCCCTTTCCTTTGGAGTTGTCATGGAAGTGAGACTCATCTTCTTCTTTCTCTTCTTAGAGCCTGATGTATCTTCCACCTTTTGCTTTCTAAAGTCTTTGTACATTTCTTCAACCATAGACATTATAGCTAGGAAACTCTCAATGAATTGAGGGTCTGGCCCTACAAAACCTTCTTCTGGCATTGTATTTCAAGAATAGACTCTCCCAATTTCAGGATTAGGATTAGTTTCCACCAACTCTCCTCCTCCTAATTTGAGCTTTGATCTTGTGAGCATTCACAGCTATACCAACACAAGCTTTTCTAACCTTACAGCCTGCAGCTCTGATACCACTTGATCTAATATTCACCCTATGAGTGACATCAGTTGAAGATTTATTAAACTAAGGTATTACAAACTCACGTGTTGGTGTGTGTTATGTGTTATTAAAACAACATATTGATCAGATTTCCAATACACAGACAATAAAATGGAAAGACAGCAGAGAAATACAATAAGCAATCATAAAGACACAAGCAATTTTAATAAGGAGTTCACCCTATTCTCCATGGCTACATCTCCAGTCCAGCTTCAGTTGTGGCCTTATTTTATTGTGTCTTTAAGCAAAGAAATTACAATACAGGGACTCAATATGAGTTCTCCTGAAGCAGATTTTTCTTGGCAGGGTGGTTCTTGGATTCCCCAAGCCACTTGGAGTACATGGACTCTTCTTCTTCCTACCAGCTCTGTGACCTTTTGGTCTACAATGGAAAGAGCCAAATGTGATGCTCAGTCTGGAAAGATTCCTCTATGGGAAGGCTTGAATCTTTAAGCTCTCTAATGCTTGACGTTGCCTATGGTCAGCTTGGCCCTCTGTCTCTTCTTCTTAGCTTTACTTTTCTCTATGTCCAGTCCTCCTCTCAAGATTCACTATTCACTTCTTCGTCTCTCGTCTTCTGTCTCTTCTTCTTGGCTGATTCAACTGTCTCTGTTCATGGCTTTAGCCATTCAATCCCTATGCATGTTCGGTTCCCCTTCTGCCTGTTCCGATTCACCTTCTGTGGCTATGCTTGGAGTTCCCTGTGTTTGGCGTCATCATGAACGCTCAGGGAGTGGCCACTTGTCCTCCTCTAAATTGCGCGAGCATGCTTCGTCAGTTCATTTCTTCAGTTACGTCATGGATGTGTTCTTCCTCCACCATGGCGGTTAAAAGGATTCCAAATCTCTTCAAACAAGGCTTAATTTCCTGTTGATTCAGCTTCTTTCCATCGGGTGAAATCTCAGCCGTCTGATCTGATCCCTCCAGATCCGACATCATACGCACGTTTTGCGTGGTTGACTTGCTCAACCGATAGCGTGTGATCAACGGCGGTTTTCTCTCACCTCTGCTTGCCACGCGTCGAATGGTGTATGGAATCGCTCCACTCCTTCCAAAACCTCTTACCATTCATGGGTGCCTTGATCAATACCACCAGTTTTCCAGTGCACGGGTCCCGCCTTCATACGTTAGCGTTTTTCTCTTTTTCCGCCCATGGTTTTCCTAGCTCTCAATGTGACCAAGTGCTCGGGCTTCCCCTTCAGGGCCCTGTTCACCTAGCGATGGGCGATTAGGTAATCGCGCAGCAACAACCTCGTCCTTTTCCCATTCTGGGGATCCTAGGGGCTACTTTGGCCTCCTGCGTGGTCTCCATGGGCCTCGGTCAGCGCGCTTTGACCGAGGTCCTCATCATTCCATGTCAGCTGCCTTGGCCACTGGTTCAGGGTGTTTTTGATACTGTTTTGGATTTCTTTAGAGATTTGTTCGACCTGATTTAATCATGGTTCTCAACAGTCTTTCTAGGGATCCAATTCGGATCATCTAGGTGTAGCTACCCACTTAGGGAAAATGTGTCTATCCGTAGATGCAAATTCCATATAAAAAATTGAAGACCATAATAAGAAGATAAACATCTGTCATTCCTGGTAGCTTACCCTCATCATATTACATCCTAGTAGACTTTGCTTGATTTCATTAATCTTATTTCCATCATTTTGAAGTGTCTTTTGTCAAAAAGTGTGCTTGAATGTCTCTTGATTTGACTCTCTGGCACTAGCGCAGTGTTGGTCTTGACACAGTGCGCTGCAAAGCAGCCTCAGCTTAGAGACAGTGCACTGCAGCGCACTGTCTCCCACTCTAGCCTACGCTGATTCCTCTTAGGCTAAAAGACGCACCTTCGGCTTGATTTTTCCAAAGTTTCTTCTATTATTGTTTACTAAAAGATCAATGTTTCTTATGGTTCTAAAATCAAGTTGTATTTCTCCTCCTATCCTTACTTTGGCCTTGATTGTTTAGTGTTTCTTAAATTATTTCTTTATCATTATCAATTCATTGTCAAAGTTAGCTTACAATTGATTAGTCTTTTCTGAAAATGAAGTGTCGTAAAGTCTTCATTTCTTTGAAAAAGGAATTTTCGTAAAGTCTTCGTTTCTTGCGAAAAGTATTGATTGATTGTTTATGCATTTAGTTTCCTTTTTTCATCTAAACATTAAGGGAAATGAAAAGAAAAACATGCATTATGCATTTAAAGGTTTGTGTGTGCTTGTAGGAATAATATAGGGAAAGTTGCATTAGATGTTCTCTATGCTCTTTGATTAAAGACTCTGATTTCTCTATACCTTGTAGTTAAGGTTTTCATTGTTCAAATCAAATGAAAAGAATGTTTCTCATCATAGTTGCATTCTAGGAATTTCAAAGACATCACGCAGTGAACCTAAAAGACAAACTCCTAAACAAGATCAACTTATAAGTTATCTCAATTAACCTAATGAAGCATTGTAACTCAACGCATAACATTTAGAGGTTCTAGGCTAGAGACGTGTTCCGGTGTCATAAAACATAGCAATTGTCAATAATTGTCTGCGATACATTCCAATTTTGATACCTCATTCCATGTATGTAAGTATATCGTAGCTCGTCCACATACCTTCGGGTATATAGGCAGTGTTATAGTATGAAAAGTATAAAGGAATGCTCTCACTATGCGGTTTCGCATTAGACAGTGCTAACATGGATTAGACCTCCATGTACTTTCGGGTATATATGGGAGGACTACATTAGGTTGCTATTCATCCTTAGGTAACCGAGTCGGCTGCCTTATACACTGTGATACACTAAACATAGCATTTGGGGAGATTGCCTGTACATATGTTAAGTCCTTAGTTTACAGAGGCAGTATATTGCAGTTCACAGTTGCTTGGTAATCCTTTTGCCTAGATTACCCTCTTTTTGTTTATTTCTTTTTGTAATAAAATCAATCAGAAATCATGGAGGAACATCAACCTTTACCTCATCATTTGCAGAAGACAATGATTAAATCGCCTTTACCCCTTGAAGCTACACCTAGCCAGCAAAAGCGGTCTCATTTAACTAAGTCCAGTACATGACAAACTTCAGGTTCTTCATCTGAATTACCAGAGTCACCTATACCAGTAAGTATTGTGACCCTAGTTGCTCCTACAATTACTGTTACATTTTCTACTGAAGTGGAACCTTTACAATTATCTGAGGACACTAAAAGTGAACTTAGTGAAACGGTAACCCAAGTTTCCCAACAAGAAGTTGATTCTCAACCCAATGTTCAATAAGAAATTACTTTTGAACATGAATATGTTCAACCAGAATTTAATCCTGAACCTATCACAATTCAACCAGAAGTTGTTCAAGAAGCTCATCCTGAACTCATTGTTCTTTTACTAGAACACTTGGATCTTGAAGTTGAACAATCAGGAGTTGTTCCCGTACCAGAAGACGATCGACTAGTTTATCCTCAGACATCTGTAACTGTTGAGACTTCCCCTTTACCACAAAGTCAAACACTAGAAATCTATTACAAACCTAATGGTGAAATCCTTACACTTGGTTTGATTTCTATTGAAGAGGAATCTAAAGAAGAAACACCCAGAACTCCAACTCGTTTTGGACCCAGGCTTTATCTTTATCCTCATACTCCTCATTTTACTGCTCCTTTTGATCTTTTAGACTTTCAAACGCTCATCGATTCATTAGGACATTTATTGGGTCATTTGACTACAGCTGAATCAACATCCCAGACTGTACCATCTGTTACAGTTGCGGCAGAATCTCTTGTCGCTACTTCTTCGATGTTTACCACAACACCTAAGTCACATCTGTATGGTGTTCCTTCCGTCCCACCAGGTTACCAATCATTATCTAGAACTCACTTAGGTTTTTATTCTAGTCCATGGTCTTCACCCATGTCATCCACAGGAATTTTACCTGGTTCTTCACTTACGGATACTGAACAGTTTGATCCATCAATTCAATATCAAGTTGGTCCATCTAGTTACCATCCAATGTATCCACTTTACAATGGATTACCTCCATATGGAGAACAATATGCCCAATCTCCTTATCCTCCATTTTCTGGGGGGCAATCATATGGTAGTATATCGTCGTCTTTAGGTTAGCCTAGAATGACTGTTTTTTAGTGGAAACCTACAATGCCCGTTCAACCAAGGATTGTGTATCCATCACAACCAATGCAATCTATTTCATCCATACCTACTACGCTTGTCGTTACGACTTTACCACAGTTGCAAGCTCAGTTAATTGTATCTCAACCTTTGCAAGCTGGTCCTTCAACCTCTGACCCTCAAGTTTCAGGTCTACAGACTCAGTCTTCTCAGGCCATTTTACAACATCCGTTTTTGCTTTGAATCCATCAACCTCAGGTTAGTTTACCATTTACTGTAATTACTCTGACTTATAATGGTTTAATTTATTCACAACTTGGTCAACCTTACATTGGTGGGCAACAACCGTTACATCAACAACCATAGAAGCCACAATATCAACAACAACAATTTCAATAGTACCAAACTTATCCTGGAATTGGTCAACAAGACTATGTTGAGTTTGGTCAACATCAAGTTTACCCAGTTCCTGGTCAATAAGCCTATGTTGGGTTTGGTCAACAACAAATTTATCCTGGTGCCCAACAACCACCTTATACTAGATATGCTCAAAAAACTTACCCCTATCAAGGTTACCGGCAGTAGATTCCTTATGTTGGTATGCAAAGGCCTATTTCCCAAGCAATTCCATATTACCCTAGTTACGCTCAACCTGACCTAAACTGACAGTTGCATTTTATTGCGACACTTGAATTACCGGATTTAAATCGGCTTACCAATGATCAAATTCTTAATGCACCTTGGTGGCTGGTGATTCCTCATAAATTTCCTTCTAATATTCCTAAGTTCAATGGAAACCCTGGAGAACATCCATCCAGCCACGCTATGAGTTTTCATTTATGGAGTTCATCCAACTCCCTAAATGATGATTTAGCTAGACTACGTCTTTTCTAGTGAATTCTTACTGGTCTGGATGCAAAGTGGTATATTGAATTACCACGAGCTTCATTTGACAACTTCACATCCTTAGCCACCACATTTCTAACCCACTTCCAGTTACCCATTAGATATGAAACTGGAACAGAACTGTTGACCAACTTTAAACAAACCACTGCTACTCACATTTATAATCATATTCATGAGTGGCATCATCATCATCGAATGGTCAAAACTTTTGTTCCTGGTCAGCTTTTAGCTGAGTGGCTTATCAAATCCTTGTTGCCATCTATCATCAAGGATGTGGCAAAAGGAGGAGTTGTTACTAAAGAGAAAGTAATTGCTCGTGCCCAATACTTACACTTTATTTACACCCAGTCTAGCACGCTCTATGACAAAATTCCAAATGTACCCAGACCAGCTTTTACTGTTCCACCACCTCCATCTAGTAAGGACTCTCATGCTGCTAACGGTGTGATTGTTTCTTCAAGCACCCAAAAAGCAGGTAGACCATTTGGTCAAACACTTGCTATTTCCAATCAAACTTCTAGTGCATCTAATAATACACTTGCTTCCGAAATAAATGTCGTGTCATCTGACAAAGGTAAAAATGAAAAGAAACCTGGAAGCAAGAAGAATGGGAAAGCTAAAAATAAACAAAATCCTCCCCCTCGAGAGAAATCATTTGATTCCTCTTCTCTGACTAGGAAATCTCATTACCCATGTTTAATCTGTAATGAGGAGCATTTTACGCAAGACTGTCCTCACTGCTCTGAAGTCTCAAAACTTCTTAAGATTTCTAGTGCATCCGTTATGTTGGCAGACCCTTTTCTAAATCCAGAGACTCATTTGGTTGCTACAGATCATGCTTCCACTTAACAAGTGCTTATTTTGTCCGCCACTAAGCCTAAAACTGATGTTTTGGTGACTACACGAAGTAAATATTATGGTAATCCATCGTCGTCATCGAATAACCAAGCTACAGATCAACCTAATGTTTCGACTTTGAATTTTTCTAATTCCATTCCACCACCCATTGCGCCAGAGTTAACAATAAAATTGCCTAAGGGAGTTGTAAATAAATCTACATTCAACACTCGAGCTCGAGCAGCGCAAAATTATAACATAGTAGAAGATTTGGCTCAGTCACCTTCTGGTATGTCAATGCTTGAGGTGCTTCAAAATTGTCCCTCCCAAAAGTAGACTTTATTGTTAGAAATTGGTGGAATTGATCCAATGGATTCCAATATTGTGGTTTTTAACCATGCGAGATATACACCATAATTACCAGCTCAATTAGCTTTCTTGATCTCCTTCACCGAACCATTGTTGACGAGGGTGCATCTACTTGTATCATGTCAATGAATTGCTGGAAAACACTTGGCTTACCACCTTTGTCATGATCACCTACAACGTTAAAAGCTTTTGACGGTCTCACTTATACACCTTGTGGAATTTTAAGAAACCTGCAGATCGAAATAGGGGGAAAAATTGTAACTATTGAAGTTGAGGTCGTTGATGGACCCCTTGACTACAACATCTTACTAGGAAGATCGTGGGTTTATGCTATGGCTACTGTGGCTTCGACATACTTTCATATGATTGCTTTCCCTCATAAAGGCGGAATAACAGTAATTGATCAAATCCACTTCTTCGCCTCTAGTTCACAGGTAACTGGAAGCATTCCATTAGTTCATGGACCCCGGATATCTCTTCAGAATGTTGGAGTAGGTCTCTTCAAATATTCTTCCCTAATGGGTACCTTTTCGCTACTATCGCCGTCACAAATGGTGGAAGTTGCAAAAGTTGAGACTTGTAACATGATATCTTCCACTTCATCTGATTCATGGAAGATTTCCAATATTTTTGAAGATGATATGCATAATGAAACCATGATGCTAAGCCTCATTGAGCTTGCATAGCAATCAATCTTTTTGGCTTGTGTGGCAAATCCAAATCCATCATCACCAATTGTATGGGTTGATCGTTCGTTAGAATATGGTACTTCCTCTGATCCTTTTTCACGTAAATTTTCTACTGATGAAGGAATCATCCAATCAATGATGACAAAAGAAGGACCATGGGTAGATTATCATCATCAATCCCATCTTCCAGATCATGTAGAATATATTTCAAATGAACTAAATCATCCTTCAATTGTTGATTTCCTTTCAAGTTTTGTATTTATAGACACCTTCGATTCCAAACAAAACTTATCAAATATCGAAGAAACCATTTCTATCAATATTTCGACCAACCTTGGAATTGTAGAAAACATCCATGTTGTCAAATCTTGTTCTCTGTTGGAACTTGAAACTTACCGTGCTTTTTTCCATGAATTCCATGATATATTTGCCTAGTCATATGAGGAAATGCCAAGTATTGATTCTAGTATAGTTGAACATGATATTAAAATGTATCCTAATGTCAAACCAATACGAAAGTGCCTCCATCCTATTCATCCGAAGAAGATTGTGGCCGTAAAAGTAGAAATTGAAAAATTTTGCATGATAATTTCATATACCCCGTTCCTCTTACCGATTGGGTTTCCAATCTTGTTCCTGTCATGAAGAAACAAGGAACAATATGAGTGTGTTTTGATTATAGGGATGTTAATAATGCTTGTCCAAAAGAAAACTATCCTACTCCCTTTATTGACCAGATAATTAATGATTGTGCAGTATGTGAAATATTTTCATTTATGGATGGTTTTTCCGGCTATAATCAGATCAATATCTGCCCAAAAGACTAATATAAAACTGCTTTTATTTGTCCCTGGGCACATTTTCATATAGGAAACTCCCTTTTGGTTTGAAGAACGTTGGGGAAACTTTTCAGAGGGCAATGAATTATGTCTTCCATGGCATCAAACACATTGTTCCACCCTATCTAGATGATTTACCTACTCATTCATGAAAACGGGTTGATCACCCTGTGATGCAGGAAAGTGTTCCCTCTGCGGACAAAGGAAACCCCACTAGCCCTAGAGTGGGTCTAGTCACAAACAAGGACAAATCAACAATAGCTTTCCTTAAACAATCATAGTTGGAGGCCTACCTCAACCGGTGGTCGATGGAGTTCTGTTGCGCTGCTCTAGCTTCTGCTTCCGTCTCCACAACGAGTGATCAACCTGAAACAATGTAAAGGAAATACAACAAAGCACGTAACTGGAAAACAACAATGATCTATTTACTCATAAAGTCAAGAAGTCATGAGATATCAAGTAAATTACATACAAGACATAGGAAAACATCATTGATTTTATTAATAATGAAATAAGACCAAGCTTACAACCAAAGTCTTGACATCGCGGGCCTTCTTAGAGGAATCCAGCCATCATGTTCCTCAAGCATTCACTCTTTGAAGATAGATCTCAACATACAAAGTTCTCTCTCACTCATAACTTTTACACAAAGTTAAGGGAACTTCACAACCTTCCACAAACTATCAACAATCCCACACTTGTCACACTCACACCAGCTATACTAACAGCACTGCTCAATCCAAGAATTTACCAACTAGCCAACTATCCAACTATCCAAACTAGCAGTGCATAGCAATGGTGAGAGTTTAAATAGGAGAAGGAGTCTCCATGAAAGGTGGAAGAGTGAGCTTATCCCCAAGGAAGGTAGCACAAATGATGGAACAACCATACCAGAGGAGGAAAGGCGACACAAACTATGCCAACAACCAAGTTTGGAATCATCCAGAAGGCCGACTGTTGGAACAAACTTGCCCAATCTGGATCATCGTGGGTGCACAACTGAGCTTTAGCCCTGACATCGCTAGTGAGCAATGTAGCCAGTCAGATCATCGCTAAAGATAATAAGTAACCTCGTGTTGGAGCATGAAATTGGAACATCATGAATCAAATGCACTTCCGCGCTGGCAGCGCTGCTGGACTGTTTATGAGCGCCCTTCAGTGCGTATATTAATTCCATAGTCGCGATGAGACAGATAACTTAGGAAAAGTGGGTCATTTGGCAGCACAAGAGAGCATTTGTTCAGTATGAGCATGTTTGACTTGGACACATGACACAGTAAAAGGACAGGGGTGAAGGCAGTGACAAATTACTGTGTAACAGATGCCCCCTAAAGTATGAAGCCCGATAGAGTGGGAGGGGTGAAATGCTTTACGAAACTGACTGAGATGGAAAACCATCTGGAGTAACCTGCAGCAAGTACAAACTAATATCTCTGATAGTGAAATACATGTAGTCTAGGCATGGGCGCAGCCATCCAAAATACATACCAACTAGGTATGTGGTATGGATGCAGCCATCTAGCTAATAAGACCATGATAGTGATAAAGGTATGGTCACAGCCATCCATGAAGACTCAAGTATGGTCGCAGCCATCCATCAATGAGTCATGTAATCACGAACCAATCCACACAGCCTGAACATGTGTAATCTGAGTTTGGGGTCTTGAACCCATCCGATCATAGCACAAATTCTAGTATGCGAATATATGTGCTGAGGTTGAGCATGATAGAAAATCACTTAATTACCGGTCTATGATGAAAACTGTTAACAAGCGTGAGAGAAACCACCAATAATTCTAATGGTTCTCAAGGTACTGTTCGGTACAATCCACGAAGTGTGAAGAAGGAGTTGAAGTTGAACACTCGTGGAATCACCCAATCAATGACCAATGATGAAAGTCGACCATCAGGTGCGAAGAACTTGCCATTGAGGCATGCAAGCTCTAAGGTACTGAAGGGGATCTCTAAATCAATCTCCTGGATAATGAGTTGATGTCGATAGGAGACGACCCGTCGCAGGGGGGTCATAATGTTTCCCCTATCAATGACACGAGATAAGGAACAAGTGGTAGATGGTGAAACAGAGTATTAGAGGAGGAGGCAAGGATGTAAACTACAGAAGGATTATACTCTTGAACATGTCGGCAACATGACTCTGGAGGGCAGTAGCATTCAGGTACCAAGGGATCAAAGGCTTAATGGAGACGGCGCGAATCGGATGGAATGAGGCTAAATGGAAACCCAAACCTGCGGAAGGCCAAATGATGATGTCTGGATGTCCCAACCCGAAAAGAAGCAAAAGTGTTGATATTCAAGAGTGACTAGCTGCCAATGATGATTTCCAAATTTTCCCCACCATTGCTGGCGAGTACCCCAATTATTTTTGAAAACAAGCTTAAAGGGGATGGCATATGCTTGTAATATAAGCTCGACCGTCGGTCGAATCCAACCTAGTAATAGTTTAACGAGCCCTAGGGAGGAGAAGCTCGAGTCTCGTCATGGTGACAAGTCCAATGTCATCAGGGTTTAATGAGTCCGACATAGGTAAAACTTGAAGTCTTTTTCATGTTTGGAGAGTTTGAAAAAGACATGGAAAAGAAAACTCTAGGGGGGTCCTTTTTCGTAGATTTTTGTCTCTCGAGACTGAAAAAGTATAAAATGATACTCGAAATAACTGCTCGACCATTACGATTGAGGAGTACTTTTCATGATTAGTGACTTCGACCCGAAAAAGTAGAAAAGCGATCCATGTCACACCGTTTCATAACCGATAACAAAGTTGAAATGACAAAGGCCTGGCAATATTTTCGCATTTAGACGATCGGAAAAGAGCTTAAAGTCGACCGCCTCTTGTTTCTTTTAATGAGTCAAGAGGAATGACTCGGCAATCTTTTCATATTTTACGAGTCAGAAAAGAGCTTAAAGGTGACTCGTCCTAGAGGAACGAGTGGTATAAAGGGTAGCAACTGGTTTAGGCAATGGTGGAACTACTCAAAACATGTAATGGTTAAGAGGTTGGCTAATAAAACCACTCATCACTGTGGTTCCTCAGGAAAGGATAAACAATCAAGTGAAAGCATATTATCGGCCAAAGAGATGGTGATGATGGAATGAAACAACCAAGGCTCATCTAGAAAAATTTAGCGGATGAAAAATGACAATAACGAGGTGTAAATCAGGTATGGGTTCATTTTTACACAAGCTTGAACCATGTAGAACTCTGCTTGGATTTGGTTTCATGTTTACACAAGCTTGAAACAAAAAACTATGCATGTTATGATTTCGCATGCCCCCAGCATAATGACGCAATTCGAGGTACATGCCCCCCAAGCTTCATTGCATTCAACAAGGTGGATGGAATGAAGGTTCACTTTCGAGATCTTGGAAAGACTCGACTTTGATTTTACGAGATCTTAATCAAAGACGCGATTTGGAAAGGGATTTGTTTCATTTTTTAATGAGGTTGACAGAGGAGAAGAACTATCCTCATAACCCTTGTTTCATGTTTTAATGAGCTTGACACAAGATCAGGAACTATGCTCCACACCCCCTTGTTTCATTTTTTAACGAGGTTGACACAAGATCAAAGTATCCTCAGAACGCCTGTTCATGGGCCATACGAGAACATGGCTCCCAAGAGGTCTTCGTGAGATGGAAGAAACACACTCTGGGAGGAATACATGTCATGATGCACCAATGATAGATCGGGTTCCAATGCCCCCAGTACATGATGCATGAGACCATCTGCATGATCATCAGCAGAAGCATAGGTGGAATGGGTAGCCACATAATTGACCTGTGGCAAGGAAGGTACAGCTTGCAAGAAAGAACCGATAGGGGACAATGGCTGCACAAGAGGCACTGGGGGACTAAAGAACGATAATTGATCTATGGTCACCATTCTTCTATCATGTGGAAAACAAACCACACGAAAAAGTGAAGAAACGAGGGCCCCCATGGCATAAACATAGTCACGGCCAAGGAGAATATTGAAATCTAAAGCACCTTGGACAACCATGATGTCTATATAGACGGTTTTGCCCCCCAAAGTAACAAGAAGCTTCGAGAGGATCCCTAAAGGTTGACTAGTTCCTCCATCAAATGCCAACAGATTCTGTGCAACCGGCAA
The DNA here is from genome assembly GCA_031772625.1 of Pinus tabuliformis. Lineage (NCBI taxonomy): Eukaryota > Viridiplantae > Streptophyta > Pinopsida > Pinales > Pinaceae > Pinus > Pinus tabuliformis. The sequence continues at coordinate 1,558,281,247 of CM062820.1, forward strand.
AAGTTGTGGGGAGCCCAAAGCTTGCCAAGCAGTGGAAGGCATAAGACTGACAGATGCACCCTCATCCAAGACAGTGCCAGGTACTGCCTTATCATAGGCATGTACTGTAATTTGGAAAGGCACATAGGATGGAAGGTGGAATGCAGTCAAATGACTCTAGTCGAAGGAAACGACTGAACTACTTGGTGGGGGAATCGTATGATTGCCCCCCTGCTCTATAGGAACTGAAGAAGGACTCTCATGATCAGTGGGGATAGGAGGGTCATTTTTGGACTCTGGAGAAACTGATGAGACGAGGAGAACATGAGCATGATGCTCTTCTGAAACAGAGTGATCAACAGGTGGTTAACCCAAGTCGACACTCTCTCCGACCAATGGTTGGTCTGGAACAGGCGTATCATAGCCAGGTTCGGAAAGAGGAGGATGGAAAAGAGAAGAATCTAAGTCAATCTCTTGGTCGATGGGGGGAGGGTCTAAAGAGAGCTTCTGATAACCAATGGGAAGTTGGGGTGAAGAAGCTGTAAGATTTTCCAAAACAGTGGAAGCTTTATCCATGAGTGGGCAAAGGTGAAGGGGATGGTTGCCTTCACATAGTCTACAAGGGAATTGAATCTTCCCTTTCTTCTTACCGTTTCCAGTTTATAGGTAGCATCGCCATGAGCTTCAGAGGATGATGAGGGACGAGCCGGATCATGAGACCATACTTCTAAGATCCTAGGAATGCTAGGACAATCACGAAGAAGATGTTCACCCTTACACAATTTACAAGGAAACTTAACTTTCTGCGGAGGAGTAGAAGGTGTTCCGACCTGAGATGTACTTGGACAGTAGCTGCACAGGTGGCCTCGCGTTTATTGGACTTCTTCTTCATCATCATCATCTTCTTCTTCTTCTTAGTCTCCTGGTTACTAGATGTGAAACTTTCACCAGGTGAAGGAGGAGAGGAGGAGGAAGAAACAGGGGAAGAAGGCGTAGGCTCAACCTTGGAATCATCGTGTCATGGTTCAAATGAAGAATATGGTGGAATAGGATTCATGACGCTCAGGACCACCGAGGTTGAAAACAACCATACGGCAAACCAATGGTTAACCCAGGCAAAGACAATGTTGTAATATACGGAGCACTAACATTTCCAAATGAAGGAAACATACCAGGATTTCCATCTGGGGGAAAACCTTGGCCGATAGACTTGGGGAATGTTGCCATCGAGAATGAGCCTGAAAAAACACTCTTATCACAACCAAGAACTCAAGCTATTACCAGGAATATTTCATGGGCAGTAAATTTTATGACGCAGGAACAAAACTTGACCTTTTCATCTTTAGAGAGTCGAGAAAAGGACAAAAAGATGACTCTAGTTGCCTTCGAATATTTAATGAGCCTGAAGTGAAAAGTGCTCAGATGGACCTTTTCTTTTAGGGAGTTCGAAAAGGAACGAAAGTGACTACTCTGGAGAACTAGGAAAAAGGTTTACCAAACAACCCATAAAATTGAATATATACCTTGGCAGTCATATGAAAACCAAGGACTTTCGATGCAGCAGTCAATCTTCCCTAATGATGTGTTCAGTGCATTACGGTTTGCAAGGCAGTAGACACGGCTTCCTAGGGATAAAGGATGATAACCTAGTGGGGTCTCCCAACATATACTCAATAGTACATGGGAGCACAATTCCATACTAGACCGCTATTGAGTCACAGAAGGAGGAATCACCCAACCTTGAGTGAGAACAATAGTGACTACGTTTAACGATGCCGAAGCATGTCTCTAGCATAGATCTCTAAATAATGAGCGTTATGTTCCAATGTGTTGTTAGATTCATTCAGTTCATTTTAAGGTTGATCTTGAATTATGTTTCAATTTTTAGGCCTTACCATATGTATACAGCAAAACCTAGGATGCAGCTAGAATGAGTAAAGCATCTTTTTACTTCAATGAACACCTACCTACAGAAGGGTAGAGAGATCATTTCCAAACCAAGACAAGCGAATGCAAACACTAAGAAACACAATGCATCAATACACTAATCTCATGATGCGTCGATACTACTAATGAAAGATTTAAAATTTGCTTTCCAATTTCTCAAACATAAAAATTCGTAATGCAAATGTACGTTCACTTTCGTATGCTAAATGAATGAAAACTTTTGAATTTTTTTTTTTTTTTGAATTTAAAGAGACAAACAAGCAAGTGTGAATTGATCGATCCAAACAATTGTGATCTATGCTTGGTAGCGAAGAAATTGAATCAACATAAAAAATTGGTTCAATAATCGACACTAAAAATCAACCAGCAAGAAAACATGCAGTGAAAGAGCCTCAAGCAAATCACAAGAGGGTTGTGGGTGAACCTTGAACAGACAAGTAACCCAAGCAAATGGTTTCTCGACGAAACTTCTAAAGGGCTAGGTCACATGGTCTAAAAACACGAGACTCACTCAATGAAATCAAAGAGACAATACCCTAACCAAAATCAATTAAAACAAGCTAATGAGAGACAAGAAACAACAGGGGATAAACAAGATTTATGAATTCATGAGGTAAAGTTGTAAAAACAACTTTATGGGAATCATCGCAAGTGTTACACTGACAACTAGAGATGTCATCGCTAAATAGATACCATCGCTAGTGATGCACAAACAACTAGAGATGTCATCACTAAATAGAGACCATCGCTAGTGATGCACAGACAACTAGAGATGTCATCGCTAAATAGAGACCATCGCTAGTGATGCACAGACAACTAGATATGTCATCGCAAGTGTTATACTGACAACTAGAGATGGTCACGGAAGTACACCTATTTTCCGCGATGGTGCGATTTCAAGAGTCGTCGCGGGAATTAAACTAGCAACCCGAGATCATCGTGGGTACAAAGCTAGAAAATGGCGATGACATCGCGACTATAAATTTTAATCCACGATGATGTTCAAAACAATGACAAGCGAACAAAAACTCCAAAACCAAAAACAATCAATCCTTCAATCAAATAGAGGTATTTCCCAGATCAACCCAGTAAACTCAAAAGACTAATAACTAATCCCCAAACTTCAAAAGAGACCAAAGCAAAATCAAAACAAGAGTAAACAAAAGAAGAACATAGGAAAAAATCCCCAATGGAGTCACCAATTTGTGATGCAAGAAAGTGTTCCCTCTGCAGATAGAGGCAACCCCTCTAGCCCTAGAGTGGGTCTAGTCACAAACAAGCACAAATCAACAATAGCTTTCCTTAAACAGTCATAGTTGGAGGCCTACCGCAACCGGTGGTCGATGGAGTTCCATTGCACTGCTCCAGCTTCTGCTTCCTTCTCCACAACGAGTGATCAACCTAAAACAATGCAAAGGAAATACAACAAAGCACGTAACCGGAAAACAACAATGATCTATATACTCACAAATTCAAGAAGTCATGAGATATCAAGTAAATTACATACAATACATAGGAAAACATCATTTATTGTATTAATAATGAAATAAGAGCAAGCTTACAACCAAAGTCTTAACGTCGCAAGCCTTCTCAGAGGAATCCAGCCAACATGTTCCTCAAGCATTCACTCTTTGAAGATGGATCTCCCAACATACAAAGTTCTCTCTCACTCATAAGTTTTACACAAAGTTAAGGGCACTTCAAAACCTTCCACAAACTATCAACAATCCCACACTTGTCACACTCACACCAGCTAAACTGATAGCATTGCTCAATCCAAGAATTTACCAACTAGCCAACTATCCAACTATCCAAACTAGCAGTGTATAGCAATGGTGAGAGTTTAAATAGGAGAAGGAGTCTCCATGAAAGGTGGAAGAGTGAGCTTATCCCCAAGGAAGGTAGCACAAATGACGGAACAACCATTTCAGAGGAGGAAAGGTGACACAAACTATGCCAACAACCAGGTCTGGAATCATCCAGAAGGCCAACTGTTGGAACAAATTCACCCAATCTGGATCATCGTGGGTGCATAACTGAGCTTTAGCGCTGACATCGCTAGTGAGAAATGTAGCCAGTCAAATCATCGCTAAAGATAATAAGTAACCTCGCACTGGAGCATGAAATCGGACCATTGCGGGAATCATATGTACTTCCACGCTGGCAGCGTGGCTGGACTATTTATGAGCACCCTTCAACGTGTATATTAAGTCCATAGTCGCGATGAGATAGATAACTTACGAAAATTGGGTAATTTGGAAACACAAGAGAGCATGTTCAGTATGAGCATGTTTGACTTGGACACATGACACAGTAAAAGGAATGGGGTGAAGGTAGTGACAAATTACTGTGTAACACACCCGCAACATATGAGAGTTATCTTTTTACGGTGTTGACACTACAAAATTCGACTCAATCCACAAAAATGTGTGTTTTGTGTTGGTTATGGTCGTTTACTTGGTTTCGTAGTGTCTAAAGAAGGAATTTGACTCAACCCTTTGAAGGTTAAGGCAATCCTTGATGTGCCTCCACCTTCCAATTTACTGTAGTTAAAGAGACTCCAAGGGAAGGCTAACTTTCTAAGGAGGTTCATTCCCAACTATGCCGAAATGGCTAAAGGATTTACTCATCTTTTGAAAAAGGGAATTCCCTTCCATTGGGATCAGGTTGCACGAGCTTCCTTTGATGCTCTCAAAGATACCCTGATTTGAGCATCATTAATGTATGCCCCTAATTATCAAAACGACTATTTCATGTATCTCGCCACTGCAAATACAACCATTTCTATGGTTTTCATCTAAGAAGAAGATGGGACTGAACATCCGATCTATTATTTGAGTTGCAATCTCAATTATACGAAAGTTAAGTACTCTTATGTCGAAAAACTAGCTTTGGCTACTGTTCAAGTTGTATAGAGATTTTGCCACTATATCTGGCTCTGAAATACCACTGTCATTTCAGATTGCAACTCTATGACATACATCTTGTCACATCAATTGCTGGGGGGGGAATATTTGAAATGGATCGTCATTTTGCAGGAATTTTATTTGGAATTCATCAAATCCAAGTCAAAGAAATCTCTAGTTTTTGTCAAGCTTCTTTGTGACCTTCCCTCTACTGATATCAATTCAACAATGGAACCATCAATTCCAAATGAGTCTCTATTTTTTATTTCGTCATCTAACCCTTGGTATGGAGATATATTGATCTATCTCCAAACCCAAACTTTCTGGCCCGATACCTCTTGCTCGCAACAGCGATGTATTTGATATCAAGCCAAAGATTATCTTATCATTGGTGACACCGTTTACCATCATGGTATCGATACGATTTTACGAAGGTGCCTCACTCATGAGGAAGACGAGAAATTTTTGAATGATTTTCATTCTGGTGCTTGTGGTGGACATTTATCTGGTTATGCTACCGCATAAAAGATTCTATGTGTTGGTTACTTCTGGCCAACCATATTTAACGATTGCATTATCGTTGTTAGAAGTGGTCATGCATGCCAGATTTTTTACCGTAAGACTCGATTACCACCTGCACCATTGCATCCTATCATCGCTGTTGGACCATTTGCAAAATGGGGCATTGATTTCATGACATGTAACCCTACCTCGGCCGGGGGGCATGGGTATATTATTGTCGTTGTGGACTATTTTACGAAATGGGCCGAGGCCATGCCTACATTAAACAACAGTGGTGAGATGGCTGCTCTTTTTTTCTTCAACCATGTGGTTGCATGGTTTTGTGTACCACAAGTTATAGTTACAGATCATGGTTCTCATTTTCACAACCATATGATGACTGAATTGACAGCCAAGTTAGGACTTTCGCATGATAGTTCTACTCCTTATTATCCGCAATCTAATGGACAAGTTGAAGCCATCAACAAAATCCTTAAGTGAATGCTTCAACGAATGATAGGAGTTCATAAATGAAACTGTCATTTAATCATGTACTTGGATTTGTGGGCTTACCGAACCTCAGTAAGAAATGCAATTGGATTCACACCTTTTCAATTGGTGTATGGTCTGGAGGCAATCTTTCCCATACAATGTGAAATTTCATCATTAAAACTCGCAATTAACATATTACCTGACACTTCTGATGAAGAAGCACATTTCTTAGAACTCGTCCATCTAGATGAAACACGTCGTGAAGCCGCATTGGCCAACGAAGCACATAAGAAATGAATTAAGGTGCAATATGACTGAAATGTCAAGCCTCACATTTTCTCAAAAGGAGAACTGATCTTGCTTTATGATCAGGAAGCTGATAAATTAGGAGTAGGGAAATTTGAACCATTATGGATGGGCCCCTATATTGTCAAACGTGTTTTGAAACCCCATTGTCGCAACCTCGAAACAGGTTGTATTTGAAATGTTACTATGCTTGATTTTGCATAGTAAAAAACATTGTATATATGCTTTGTTTGTGTGTGTGTCATAGTGTGAATTTTAGAGTTTTTATGTGGTTAAGTAATCCGCTTTGCATTTGTTTCAGATGTTGGAATCTTTGGAACCATTTGTTGGTTATGCTGATGGTTCTAGTCATAGTACGCAGAGCCTATCTTTTGCAGCATGGTCCATATTCGCTCCAAGTGACGAGTTAGTGAGTTTTCAAAGGATTTGTATTGGTTTTTCTATGAACAATATCAATGACTATAGCGCATTGATCAAACTCCTCTCTGATGCCATTTCGCTTGGCATTCGTTGAATCATCATTAGGCTGGACTCACAACTTGTCGTACTACAACTTACAAATGTTTATACTGTCTAAAATCCAACTGTTTATCGTATGTTCCTTAGATTTTGTCTCTTGGAAAGACATTTTGATTACATGCAATATCAACACATTTCCAAGAACTTTAACACATTGACTGATTCATTAGCAAACTATGTGTTAAACAGAAATTTACGACACATGTAAAAGTAAATTTTCAATTCATATCAATAGTTGAATAGGATTTCACATAACCATATAGAAAACACTAAAAGTAAAATAGATAGATGTTTAAAGTTCTTAAAAATTTGTGTCCAAGACATGTTCGTCATCTGACCTCAAAACTCAAAATGCATATAGAAAATCAACCTAAGTAGATCTAATGATGCTCATGATAACAGGTCACAACCTGAGCTATCATGTGTAATAGCCTCATCTAATGGCTAGGTACACCAATAGTATGGCGTTGCATACTCATCAGCAACTCCTCGATCCATACATCCAGAATACCGAGGGTTAACCCCTCTATATGATCTTGTAACTCTGCCAGTGTCTCGGTCAAATCCAAATCCTGGATAATTGCTCTTTCGATATTTCTCTGTGCTGGTTCACCTGCCTCCTGTTGATGACCCATTAGTCAAACAGTACCAACATCTGCATGCATGAGAACATTTTTAGTTTAGTCTTGGAAACATCAGAAACATAAAAACATGTAAAAAATTAAAAAAATTAAAAACACTTGGTCAAGAAAATTTACCTATAGCACCCCATTGAGCACCCACTGGTAACCTCAAATATGGATCTCCACGAAAGTCCATCCTTGCATATTGATGCTCCTCGATGACAATGTGTTGTTGACTGAGCCAACTGAAGAATGTAGGAGGAAATGAGATTGATGATTGACCAGCATGTCGAGCCATCAACACAACGCATCTCTGCATCCATGGATCTCTAGGACCAGTCAAATTCGGAGACACATGATGAGGTTTCATCAATGGAATTCTCTCCAAGGTAAAGGAAATTAAGATCGGACCATAGCTAAAATTCTATGTTTTACTGCTCTTTACTTTGGTCAGCTGCTCTTTCATCGAAGAGAGAACTACCTCACACTAGTTGAATATAGTTGGCTCAAGGCACTCAAGAACAAACTGCATGTATCATCTGTTCGCCAGATGAAGTGTCACACTACCCACCAACTTTGCAATAGTAAAAAGGACTTTTCGCAAGGGAAAATCACCAACATACCTGATGTTTATCTTCCCATCTTTGTTAGGTTGTGTACCTACCAACAGAGTTGTCGAATGTAGTCCCTCACTGATTCACCCCCACAGGCGGAACCTGAAAGAGATATGGGGGCAGCATGTCTCGACAATCCTGTAAGGAAGTAAACATCATCAATCAATATATGGAACACTTTGTCCCCGATGTGAAAATCCTGATCTGCTGGATCCCATGAATTAACTAAGAACTACAATAGTTCTAATTGTTGCCTCATCCCGGACAACCTAAAGTATTTGAGTAACCCACAGTCTCTGAGGGTCTCAATAGTACTTGGATCATTTAGGGCAATCATATCATGTTCTTCATGTTCTCTTTCACACCAAGTAATAGCCATTCTGATCCAATCAAAGCCTAAAATCAAACCAATAGCTTAGTTAGGATCCATTTCATGCAAAAAACTAGAGGATTTTTGGGTAAAACAGGAGAAACAAATTTCTCAGCTATGCCCAGCCAGCCCTGGCCTTGAGACAGTGTGCTACAGAGTAGATACCCTTCTTCTTGGGTGCAATATAGTGTAGTTTTCGATGTGTTAGGCTGCGTTGATCCTAGGCCGAGGCATATTTTCCCTAGGGACCCCAAAACCCTAAAAAACTTGCCTGAAACTGCAAAATAATGAACTTAACTGAAAGAGAAAAGGTAGATCTCCTACTTGGTCCTGATGACGTGAAGAATGATCCACATAATCTCTCGCAATCAGTTGCTGAAGTTCGAGGTAAAAACTGGTTTAGAGCACAAAATTGAATGGTAAATATCAAATGGTGAAAATGACTTGGTAAATTCTTGTTTTATGGTTACTTCATGTTCATTTAATGAATAAACTATAGTTTTTACCTATTTTTACCAATGAAATAGGTATGTTTAATCCATTTTGTGGTACTTTAAGCAGGTTTACAGCTAACATATTGAATTTAAAGTGCATGATCATGAATTGTACTTTTGACCGTAGAGCATACTTTTATCTCTTTTTTGAGCTCTGTTAAACATTGAAAAAGGAACCCCCTGGAGTTCTCTTTAAGTTCTTTTCAGACTTGAAATATGAAAATATTACCGAGCGCCTGTCCTTTTTATCTCATTAACATATTGGAAACGACATCTACTTAGTATAATTTTAACCCTTTTCCGAACTGAGATAGATTAATTACAAAAAAGGAATACGTTGATCGAACATGGTCAATAGGTTCTCTCTTGTATTGTTTTACACTTTTTCAGACTTGAGAGACAAATTTATGAAAAAGAACTTGTGGATTTTTCTTTTTGTCCCTTTTCAAACTCTCTAAACATGAAAAGGAACGAGTTCTAATTGTCATTAAACTTGTTAAAACATCGAATAGCGACAAATTTGTCCATCATGACAAGATCGAGTTTCACCTTCTCTAAGCTCGTTAAAACATCACATAGCGATGGATTCACCCGAAGGGTGGAATTATACTACAAGCATATGTTATCCTCCTCAAGATTGTTAAAAAATAAAGAGGTATTGATCAGCAATGAGTCGAGAAAATGGGAAAAGGGATAAATCACTGTATGGTGGCAAGTCGCTCTTGAACATGACACTTTCACTTCATCTCTATGACTATTTGGGTTGGGTTATCTACTTGATGGTTATCATACCTATGGTCTATCACACCATTCATCACTTTGGTTTTGGGTCAATGTTTCCAATTCATTCAGTATCACTAACATGTTCAAGAGAAGTCACTTAGTAAACTCCATCCTTTGCAATACTCATAAACCTTCATTTTCATGATCGCCAATCCTGAACCTTGTGTCTTCAGTCAAATTCTGTCTTCAAAATAATTACACTCGTTTCATGTCATTGATGGGGGATACATCAAGGCCCTCCTGCAATGAGTCGCTTCTTGTGGAAATCATCACATTATCCAAGAATTTGATTTAGAAACACCCTTCCAGTACCTTGAGGTTTTGCATAAATCAATGGCAAGTTTCTCACTTCCGGCTATAGGTTAACATCACTGGCATTCAATCGAAAGACTTTGTATGGTGTTCGACATCAAAACATCTATTCACACCATGCTGAATGTTCTTTAGTAGCTTGAGGATCATTATCATTATCGGTGATTTCTCTTGTGTATGTTAACAGCTTACATCATTAGTTGGTAATCAGATGGTGTCTCCCCATGTTCGACTTCAGATCAAATTTTCACATGGTTAGACTCGCACTTGAGAAAATGATTGGGCGAGATAGAAGACCCTGGATCTAGTTTCATCCATCCATGTTGCGGTTTCAAAAGAGTACTAAATCATCTATACAATGGCTTTACACAGATGGGCATCTTATCATGGGTCTATATCTGTAGACAACTATCTGATTTATGTACATGTAACGAAAAGTTTATATGTTGAGTATGGGTATGCCTTCCCTCAGCAATTCATGAAAAATTCAAAATATTATGATATTATGTATTGTAATCGATGCAGGTCACCGTTTGCTTCAGATCCTCCCCATCACATCGTAAAGCATATCACTCGACATTATCATTTTCGACTTCATGCTTTAGGGGGAAACTATTACAGGTCTATTTGGGCACATCACTCCCAACATTCAGATCAGTATAATTAGGGCTCATCAAACCCTAATTCAGTTGTTACATGCCCTAGACAAGTCATCTCATTGAATTCTTCCATCCATGAAAGTTTCCTAGCATGAAGCCTTGCTGAAATGCCTCCTTGGGACACCAGTGCAGCCTTGGTCAAGGGTAACTACACTGCAGAGCAAGTAGTCCCATTCAGGCCTGCATTGCAGTGCACTTAGGCCCTCTTTGACCTGCATTGGGTGATATTGAGCAAAATTTGCATAAGGTTTTGGGAATATTCCTTGATTCTAGATCATTCTAGAAGGATCCCATCTCTTATCTCCTCTTATGAGCTTGAATTTGGATAGGCTAAGGATCAATTAATATCTTATCCTCTCATCCCTTGCTCCATGGAAACTAACTCCAAGTTTGGAAGGCCATTCAATACCCTCATTTATGACAAAACCACCTCCATTTCCCTATAAATTGAGCACTCATCATAGTGATCAAGGGGCTAGAATCTAAAGATTGTAGAGAAATTCTGTTGGTTTGAGATTTGAGTTCATGTCAAGCAATGTTATGCTGCTAGATTGGTGTGCTTTTGATGTGGCAAGGGTTGGACTGAAGCTAGATGAGTGGCACAGGATCGAACTGTATTGGGTGAAACTCTTCCTTCTACATTAATAAAGTTCTTTATTCATTTTCTCATATTCTTGTTCATATCTATGATGATTATGTGTTTCAATGTCTTCGATTCCATTGGTTTATAGTAGATAGATCATGTATGCTTTGATCATTGTTGTTTATGTTTCTGTTGACACAAGTACCAATTGAGCGAATTTAGTTCAAGTGGAAGTGACAAGAGAAATTCAAATGGGATTAAGGAAGCGAAAGACTACAAGTAAGTTCCTTCATCTCATCTATCTACTAGAGGACAAGGTTAAACTAATTTCTTTCTTTTGTTCTAGGTGTAGCTACCCACTTAGGGAAAATGTGTTTATCCATAGATGAAAATTCCATATAACAAATTAGCAACAATTTCTATGTATTCCATCACTTTGATCCAGAACCTCTTGACCAAAAAATTTTACAACAACGGAAGGCCCCACATGAATCGCCTGTGGAATTTTGGGAACACTTCCATGTGTTTCAATTTCAAGCTCTGAAAATTCAGATGAAATTTCCATATCTTTGGGATAGATTCAAATATTATCTTAACAAATTAGTCAATCCCAAGAAGAAGTTCGAGCCCAAGCCCCGCTTAGCATACTTCTGTGATGGAGTTGCGCAATCACAGACGGACACGGTCGCTGTCACAAGTGATTTTCCATCGTCCCCTCATCAAATAGCTCCACCACTACAGAGTGATGTGGGAAAGCAGGCACACACATTTGTTTAACCATCACATCCTCCCGACATCACTCCTTCCGATTTTTGCACAAGCTTGGTTGTGAATCCATTCGGTTATCACATGGATTTTGTACCTCAACCTCCGTCTTCGTACTCGGATGATCCTCTGAATTACACTATCTTGTGTTCTTCCATTCAAGACTCTACACTTGTTGTGAACGAGGATCAAGCTATCAACAAAGTTGGTGTTGCACAACCAACCTGCACTATCATTCATCAAAAGTATGACTGGGAGCTTGAACATCAATCCTCGACGAAGGATGACCCCCTTCTATCCAAGCCTCCTCTGTTTTTTCCTGACATCTTCAGTGATTCTACCATCCATGAATTTTCATGTGTATCTTAATCTAAGGATGCACCCATTGTAAATCATTTGCGGAACACACCGGATGTCAGTCCATCATCTGAAAATGGAGAGGACAAATTATTCATTGAAAATTCACTTGATTTCTCTTCTACCATTTCTGGAAACACAGAGGGTGAATTTGTTTGCTTCTCATCTACCTCTCTGTTTGATAAATCAAATCATGAGGATGTCGATGAAATCATTGATTTTTTTGATCATAATTGTCGTGATCTATTTACTCCCATATTCGATCACAATGATTTTATTCTATTACAGTTGATTTTTCAAACCGGCCTATTTATGATGATCTATCTGTTGATGAAGTCAAAACCCCATAGACTGTCGATGCACTTCAGCCTAAGCTGATGGTTATGTTAGGCCCTCATTGTCCTGAGGTTGGTTTCACTTCCAATCAAGAAATTGTTGAAGAACCCAAGGCTTCTCATCACTCATCTGTATGCATTGAAGATTAATCTCACACACAGATCATGCTTCCTCCACTCGAACTACACGATCCCATCGCTCATGCATTGGAGGAATCCTACATAGCAAGCACACGTGCATGACACAAGTAGTCTTTGTTTCTTTTGTTTGCTTGCATGTCACAATCAAGAGTATGCGTATGCTTAACAACTACATGTAGTATCGCACAACACCGTGATAAGTCCATGGATTTCATGTCATGCACTTGCACTCGCGTATGTTCTGTGGACACATTTAAGCTTGGAGTGTGTTTGTCTTAATTCTTATATCTTTCATGTTTGTTGGTTCACACAACTGTTTTGTTCGCGAACAATGCCTTCACCAACATGGGTTGACCAATGCGTCAGTGGTTGCATTGGAAGTATCACTTCACGTGATTAGGCTCATGCATCATTAGATTAGGAGTAGGAATAGTGTTTGCTTTTGGTTTGTTTGCTTGCATGTATGTTTGCTTGTTATCTTGCATGTGTGTTTGCCTCTTACCTTGCATGTTTGCTTACTCACTTTGCTTTCTCATTTACTTTTGCTTCCTCTTTGTTTTGTTATATTTTTCTTGTTTATGTTCATAAGTTAGTTTCACATGAGATTGTGCGTGACTCTTTAAACAAGTTGGGTAAAGTACAAGAGGACTTGTGCAGTTATCAATACTTGGCTATCTATCATCTTGCCTCTGTATGAAGAACTTGTTATCTTCATTCCATGATACGCCAATGGAAAATACATATTGTTCAAAGTGAACCTTGGTGAAAACACAACACTTGCACACTAACTAGTGTCACCTACTCTAGTCAGTTGTTTTTGGGTTAACCCTTGGCAGCTTAGTCAAGTAGAGTAAGGTGAGAGGGAAAACCTCAACAAGCACGTTAGAGGTATATATAAACTACTTATCTGAAGTAACAATTTCTTTTGCGCTCAATAAGTCGAGATCCCTCTTCTGCCTCTGAAATGAATAAGTGTTATGCACAATTATGAAAATGGAAAAATGAAAAAATGAAAAGTGAAAAATTTTGAAAAAATGAAAAATGAATAAGGTGAAAGAAGAGAAAGGCATCTTGCATAAAGTGGTTATGCAAGTAACTCTGCCAGGGTACTGACCAGGCTCGCTGGAAATGGAGCGATTCTTGTGTTCCTGCGTGACTCTGTCGAGGTACTATCCAGGCCTGCTGGCAACGAAGAAACAGCAAAGATGAAACTAAAAATCTAACGACTATATTTCTTGTGCACCAATATACCCCTCATCTCCAATCAAAACAACTATTTTGGCTTGGCTTGGAATGTGTGTCGATCAACCAAGATCTTGGCAGCTGCTACATCCTACAATCAAGTAAGTACGGAAACCAAGATGAATAGAGAACTGAAAAATACTTCCAGATGTGTTAGAATCTCTTTTCACGAACAAGGTCCATTCATAGAGATGGATTTCTACCAGTGCGTCACCAAGTGTTGTAGCGGCTACAACCACCCTACAAATTATCTCCTTAGCTTTGTTTTGGAGCCTCTTACCAACCATCCTCAGAAGCGTGTCTTGCACTATTAAGTACATGAGCTTTAGTGGTTTTCTAGCAGCTTGCCAGCCTGTGCCTGATAGCTTGCTTCACTCCCCTCATAAGTTTCTACTCTAGATTTGGTCCAAATGTTGGCTAAGCAACTCCCTCAAACAATTGTGCAATTCTAGAGGGGAACCGCCTTCCCTCCAGAAATTGCACAAATCTGACTGGCAGCTTGCAGGGCTCAGAAAATGCGCAATCCTGTTGGCCAACCTTCCCAGTGAAAACTATGCAATCTTGTCGGCCAACCTTCCCAGCAAAAACTGCACAATTTGGCCCAGTAGTGTTGCTCAACCCAGAAATTGTGCAATTCTAGGCAGAAATTAGCTGCTCCTCCCAGAAATTGTGCAATCCCTCTGGACATCAAGCCCAGCTTCCTCCAATAAACTGCGCAAAAATAACCCTCAGTCAAGCAGGTTGTTGCATGTGCCTTCAGGTTGACCGTTTCCACCCGAGACCAAGAAAACTTGACTTGCATGCATAGGCTGTTTTTCCTAAAATAGAAAAATGAAACATGCAAAAAGCATCCCTAGATTTTAGGGAGTTATTTTTAGCAGTTGGAGGTTAAATGCAAAGATTGTTTTAGAAAATTCCCTCCAAGTGTCGCTTTTTAATAGATTTGTGGAATGCACGTCATGAGCCTCACTTATTTATTCGACGCTTCAAAGCTCATTCTTCACATCGATCTTGGATCTTTGACATCCCACAGCACATCCAGGAGTCTTCGACACATCCAGCTCATTTATTTTCATGTATGTCTACTTAACTTGTCTTTTGCAGCATTTTTGTCACTTTTTGTGTTTTGTCTTGTGTGAGTGTTTTCTGGTTGATTTCTATGAATGCTTGTTGTTGTTTGCATGCATATTAGCTTCTACAAGCACCATTTCATTTTTCGTTAGCATCTCACTCTTGTCACATGCATGACATTGTTTTGCACGAACGGTCATCGATTCGGTGACTCATCTCACACACATGCATGTTGTTCCATTTTCTGAATCTTGCGTTCACTATTTGCATGAATTATCATTCACCTATGCTTACGCTCAGTATCACCATGCATTCATATCTTCATTTACTTTCAGTTTCCCATCAGCGAATCTGGGCAATCTTGGCCCAGACTCTATCTCACCAAGACATCATTACGCAATTCTAAGAGGGAAGGCTTTTCCTTCTCCCAGAAAATGCACAATTTTGGCTAGTGACTTCCCTCTAGCCTTGCCTTGTGCAATTCTGAGAGGCACTAACTGTTGGCCCAGAAAATTGCGTAATGCAATCCCTGGGCCTGTAGTACTTGCCAACTGAAATTGTGCATTGCGGAATCCCAATAGCCAACAGGCCAGTCTGGATTGTGCATTATGAAATCCCAACAATAAACCAGCCTCCCGATAGTCCAGACAGTTGGTCTCCTGGCCTCCTAGTGAAAATGGTGCAATCCTTGGCAGTAAATCCCCAGGTATGTTTCATGTTGTTCCTCAAGTTTGATTTGGTTTTGGCTGACATATTTCTTTCCATGCATGTCGCCATGTCTCCAAATATAACAGGTGTTCATCCGTCTCTCAATAGTTCAGGATAAATGGCCTCCAAGAGAGCAGGGTCAAAGGAAACTGACGAAAGTGCAATTGGAGTAGCAGTTGAGCGAGTGTCTATGAGTTTGCCAATCTATGAAGGCACTAAGCTAATCGTAGACAAATACATCAAGTTGAAATGGCAAGAGGTCAATGATGCATTCTCAGGCACATTCGGGGAAGATCTTGAAGACCGCCAAGTCTATGTGAACATTCACAAGTCCAGCTTGTACCAGATTGCATGCAAGTATCCCGCATTCCCATGCATGGACATGACACATTGGATCATCTTGCACACTAATCCCGAGATAATGACATTAAGTTGTGTCAGCGAGACAGAGATTGCTACCTTTAGGGCACAAGATTATCAGCAGATGTACCATTTGTCGAAGCCAGTGATCACCATGGAAACACCCTTCGGCGTACCCAGTGGCAATGCCAACTCCAGGGATATCTTGAAGAACTAGGTGAAGGAGCCAACCAAATTCATGATGACACACAACCAGATTTACAAGACTAAGATACTGAAAAAATCATATCAATACTTGGTCATCTTTTCATGTCTCTTATATGGCCAAGAGAGCACCGAGACCTTCCCGCAGAGTTGGGTGATCGTGTTGGACCAAATGGCCAGTGAAGGCAAAGCATGCAACTGGTGTGACATGTTGGGTCACGGGCTAAAGGAATAGGTAACAGGAGCTTGGCAGCCACCCAAACGTCAACAAGCAGAAATCTACATGTTCGCTTACATCTTGGATGCAATTTGTGCCGTCAGGAGTTCCCGGGCATGAATTGGGCATGGACATCGGTGGAAACCTCTGTCAACATGTTGGGCATGGAATCCCCTCACAGTATGTTTTGGGACTCAAAGCCCAAGTTTTGGTCAAATGTATTGTAAAAACTCCGCGAATTACGATCGTGGAGCGTGAAGTATAGGTTAAGTCATAGGGTTGTCCGCCCTAAAGTATTGCAATGTAATGTAAAGTCATGTCGGCCTACCCATGGTCCGTGGACCATGGGATTGTATAAATAGAGCGAGGCTCTAAGTTGTAAAGAGATGAAATTAAAGGGAAGAGGAGAGATGAATACGCATGGTTCGAGCATAGAGTAAGATTCTAAGTGTATTGGGTCGTAGTAGTAGGAGGAGGCTCTGCAACTGAGTGCGCAGAGGCCTAGTAGAGTTCGTAGTTGAGTGTGTGGACCCTTGTAGCTGAGTGCACAGGGCGGTGTCGAGTCTGTAATCTTGATCAAACAATAATAAAGAGAAGTTTATTCCTATTTCTGTGTATCTTCTTGTGCATTGCCTTCTTTACGTTTATACTATTTTATTTATCGCGCGCACTGATATGGTTGCTAGAAATGCTGTAATAATCACTAGTCTTACACAAATAAGTTAAGTAATCAAGTAATAATAGATTAAATAGCAAGGAACTTGGATATAATATGGGTTGCACCCTGAGTAGGGCTTCGCGGAAGCAGCATCACATGTTGCAAAGGAATAACAAGTGCACGTAGCGACGTGCATGCAGGATCAAACCGTGGACCTCCAGAAGCTCATCAAACATCCCCAGGGTGCAGAAACCTAGTTCTAGCACCCTCCCATACTACTTCAGGTGAGACCTCAATCCACGCTCCATGGACTGTTGCTAGAAGGGCCATTAGTATGAGATTTGCTTGGCTAAATAACCTCTAAACCTGGGTTAGGCCCACACAAGCCAACAAATGGTTCTATTGCCGGGACCAGGATCTGCATAAGGGATGTCTGATGTCGTGCCACTAGAATCCAACAAAGAAAGAAATTGAAGAGTGGTTGGACAAGAATAGTCACGATTTTGTGACGCAGGAAAATAAAACTCTACGAGTATCTAAGAAATAGTGGTTGGAGCGCTACTTGTATATGGAAATCCACAAAATTCTCTTTGCATCCTTTCTTTCTGAGTTGTATGAGTGGATCGCGAAGTTAGCAAATAGCCAAGGAAGGTGTAGGCTCGAAAAACCAATAGTGTGGACTCCATAATTAGTGTGCATAATAGAAGCATCAACAGATAAGATCACGCGAGTTGTGGACCATTGGCTTGGCCGAATAATAGGAGGATTTATCACTGAGTTTGTGGTAGACATGACCGTTAGCTACAATGAGGCGGAGCGACGTTTTCTCAAGGGACCACAAGGTAAGTATATTAAATCTTTGAACACTTGGATTAAGATGATATTGTGTGAAAAGTGGGTTATGCAAATAAATTAATGTTTGGAGCTACATGGAGTGGGAAGATCTACCGAAGTGAAGGTAGCGAAGAATTAGAAACCAGTCCCTTAATTTCACCCTTGCAGGTGTTAGAGCCTAGATCGACCTTAAGCTGAAGGGAGGCAATCCTAGGATAACCACAAACCACGCTTAACCTGGTAGCTATCCCTACCAGGTCGGGAGAGGGCTCTCTCCTTGTCAATCTCAGTTGAGATGACTGAATTGAAAATGGATTTTAGGCTAGGTATAGTAGCTCTAGGGTTTTTGGTTGATTTTGAAGGTTTTGTTGCTGTATCAAATGGAGCAGGAAGCTTTGGGACCCATAAATCAAGTTAGAATTGCAGGGTGTTCTATGGGGCGAGGTAGGTAGGTGTTTTAGCACTTGGAATTGAGTGTGATGGTAGGTCTAAGATTGGTGAGGGCATGAAAAGGTCATGAATCCTCTTCAAATAGTATAAAACATTAAAAACTAAATGTATTCCCAAGGCAGAGCACTGCTATCAATGTATTCTACCTATCTATCTTGATTCATTTAGTTAAGAAGAATGAAATAGATGTTGGCACATATAAAACATGAGAAAAACTAATGACAAAAGAAGAAACAATGCCAAGACACATTACCACAAGAATCCCACAAAAATAGTTGCAAACCCTGGTTTATTTCCTTGCCAAACTGTTGTAGTCATGTACAATGAAGCTCAAAGCATCCACAAGAGTCAAACCTTTACAAATTACTAAGAAAGTACATAATATAGGCACCAAACCACCTATGCTAGCCATCAGGGGTCGAATCCATGAGAAGAGGGGTGGTTTCAACCATATCTAAACTAAGAACAAGAATATAGGCAATGGAACAACTTGCCTCTAAAACCATGGAAACTGATTCATTCAACCCCAACCACCTCAAAATGATGAATCTACCCTCAAGAGTCAATTTCCAATTACATTTACATACCATAGCATAATTTACATTTTTATATTCATCCAAAAGGAGAGAAAAATTCAAATTATAGAAAAACTAGGCGAAATTTTGATTTTTGACCAAAACTAGCAAAATTCATCCTATGCACGGCGCCTTTGATCCTATGCGCAACGCTTTTTAGAAGCCAGTTTTGGGGGCCTTCCCCTTAACCAAATTGAGTTCAAGATGGATTGTTGGAAAGGTATACCTATTTAGTTTCTATAACATCTTGAATTTCTAAATTTGGAGGTCATTTGCTCCCTCAAAAATTGAATCTCCCAAGACTGCTTCCTGTGTGTCAAAAAAGTGGCAGAGAGGTCATTTTTTGATGGTTTTTTGGCCTTTAGGTGACCAAGATCTGCTCCAAATTGGATGAAACTTTCTGGGTTTGCTTTTTTTTTTATGATAAATCCAAAAATACAAACTATTCTCCCAAAAAGTTTGCCAGTAAAAAGCGCAGCCCGGGTGGCGTTGCGCAGCTATTGGAATTTCCTGTGTTCCAAAATTTAAAATTTGAAAATTACAAAATTTTACCAAAATTGTTCCAAAATTGGCACAAGGCACCCTCATGCACTACTTTGATGAGCTAATGAAGCATCAGCTAGGATTTCCAATTTGTTTTGCTCCTTTTTTATTCTCAAATCCTTCCTCAATCGTGCCTTAAGCTTCCTTATCCTTACATTGCATATTTTGTTCTGGGTCATATAGTGATAAGCCATGTGGCGAAGCATCTTCTTTTCTTTATTAGCCTTCTCAAGCAGCTTCTCAAGGTGTATGTTAACCCTTTCTAACCAAGTTTCTCGATCATTCTCAATTTCTTGCTCAATGGAGGTCATCTTGACCTTTGCCTTCTTTGCCTCTTGCCACTTCTCCTTAATCATTTGTAACTCCATGATAACTTGCTTATCAGTTAATTGCTTGTTTTTTTGCTCAAGGTAATTGATGATCCACTTTTCCCTTTCTAGATTGACTGACAAGGCTTGAATGTCAGCCTCTTGTTTCTTGATGGTGTCCTTAGTACTTTGAGTCTCCAAATCAATGACATCAATTCCTTGTGCCTCCTCATGAACAACTAGATCAAAGTCCCTCTCTTTCTCATCACTAGGATCCTCCTTTTGCATTTTTTCTTTGGCTTTACCTTTGTCCTTGCCGTGCTGCCCAAAATGTACCTGATTTCCTGAAGAAGAAGGCAAAGCCCCTTCCACTCCTCATGAAGATAGCATTTGCCTGTGGCTTGTAGATGAAGGCGAGACCCTTTCCACTCCTTGTGGAGATAATACTTGCCTAGCAGTTGCAAAAAGTCTCCAAGTGCCTCTCTCATAAGTGACAAACATTGGAACTCCAACAGTTTTAGTTTCTTTGACTTGTTCATATCTTGAAGGTCCACCTTCCTCCTGATGCACTGATGAAAATACTTGAGGGCCTTTGAACACCTCATGAGAAATGAAGGTTTCCCATGGTATATTCAAGAGATTCAGTTGATGTAAAACTATGATTTTGATCATAGAGAAATGGTAGATGTAGTTTAACTGTTGTGGATATGGCTTTTTCTTAACATAGTGTGCCATCTTTTCAATATTCTGGAACATGAAGAAAGGAATATCCATCATCCTCACTCTAGTAAAATGCATCAATAATCTGATGTGGTAGGCATACAACCGTGAAAACCTACTTTAACAAGTAAAGTATTTAATGATGATCTTCCTGAGTGGAGTAAACCTATCTTCCAAGAATTTGAAGGGAAACACTCTTTTAAATTTGCCATGGTATTTAGCCTTGATGTAAGGCTCATAGTACTCCCTGTCAATGTACTATCCTTTGTTCCATTTTTCACCTACATTTGGAATGCCTGTAGCCTCTGAAATGATAGCAGGTGACAGAGTGAAGGTAACTCCAGCAAGTTGTACTTCATTATTGTCTAGGTGTGTCACAAATAGCCTCGCTAATTCATGATGGAATTTGACCCTCTCCACCATTTCACATAAACCATAAAAGGATTGATGTTTGAAACATGAGATGGCAAGTGGACAAGCAAGTAATTCTCTCAGACTAATGGGCTCCTCCCTGGTTATCTTTCCCCCTTTGTGAGGTCTCTTCTGCTACAAATTTATTTCCCTAGAACTGTCACTGAGGGTCTCTTCCCCAGTTTCATAATCATTGTCCATTGGTTTTAATGACTGTAAATGCTGGTGAGGAATGAAGGAGTAGTGTGGGTGAGTGATGAGTATGAAGAGATTTCAAAAAGAAGGAAAATGAGTGAGGTGATATGGGGATAGGAATGGGATTAAGGGAGTGAAGGGTTTGTGGATTTAGGGAATAAGGGGAGTGAGTATGGTTTGTATGCAAGGTATAGGGTTTCAGGGATTGTGCATGTAAGTAGGGTTTGGGAGTGTTATGTGTGGGAATGAGAAAACATGAAGGGAATAATATCTAGGGAAACTTGTGTGGGGGTTGGGTTTTAGGGAACAGCAACAAGGTAAGGAATGACAGGAAATAAAACAGTGGACTGTGGAAATACTTTAATGACAACTAGGGTTCATTTTTTAAGAGACAATCTCCCCACAAACTAAGTGCAAAAGATCTTATTGAGCAAGAGTTTGAATAATACTTACTTGTAAGGGGATGAGCTTTGAATATTTAAGGAGGTTTGAAACGATTTTAAGCATTTAGCAGTGTTTTGGGACCATTCAACAGGTGTGCAGTGCCTATGAATTTCTTCAAAAACCCCGGGACATTCTTGCTTTTGCCCAATGACAACTAAAAATCATGTTTTGGACTCTCTTAAGCAATCTAAACTTCAACAATGAGGTGGCATAAGATATGAATGGCCTTTTATGGCTTTTCAACCCTTTTATTTTTCATTTATCAAAACCCACTTTATAAAGTTTATTTGCCTTCCTAAAATACTTTGTTTTTGTTGATATTTGACTTTTGGCCTTTGACAGGTGGACTGATGCTAATCTCTTTGAATTTTTGCACTGGCATGAGTTGACCAGATCACCAAGTGACCAGGAGCAGCATATGAATATTTATTACATATAGAAACCATAAAATTACATTAAATTACATGAAAATAGAATAATAAAATACAAATGCCTTGTTTTACCTCAAAACAAGTTTTGAGGTTAAAGAGCTTTATTTAGCTTACAAAAAGGAAATTATGATTTTTTTTAACTTTTTTAACCTCCTCATGTGTCTGCTGACATTTATTATTCATTTGAATGACCATGGTGAAAAACCCTAAGACCTAGTGAAACTAAACCCTAAGACTGGTTTTTATAAATGAAATGAACTGGAATGACTATGAATGACTGAAAAGATATGTGAAATAGGTCAGCAGGTATATAGCATGAGGGAAAAATAAAATGAAACCCTACCATCAGTTGATCCATGACCTAATGGAGTGCAACTCATCAGAATGGGACACCTAATATGAAATGCAAAAGAGAAATTTGATCACTGATGGGAGTGTGAAAGCACTAACACTAACATTGGCTCCAATGGGGATGGTAGCTCCTTGGAGGTGCCAAGAACACTGTAGACCAAGTAGCCTTATCCATTGGGCATGGAGTCAAAAAATCAAGCTGAAATTACACGACTGAATACTGATGACTCAAAGACACAAACTGACTTGACACTGACTCAATACTAAAACACGACTGACAAACTGGAAAATATACTCAAAATGGAGCTTATAAAATAAAATCTACTCTAATTGTTCCATTCATCACTTGATCAAGTGAAATGAAACAACCAATGCAACCAAGTAATTATTACGGCTGTTGTTTGAATTATTCGCAAGTGCTTGCTTATGAACAACAAGAGAGAACTACTGAAAGGCAACTCCCATGAAAACTTGTAAACAGATCCAAATTTTCCCAAATTGAATAATATGGATTCTCTATCTGCCTCCAAAAATACTGCATAAGGATCTTGAAATTCATGTGCATTGGGACTTAGCTCATCCAATGGATTACTTTGCTTCTCCTCATACCATGAATGCAAACTTTCATCTGAGCTTTGTGACGAGACTCCTGTTGATAATGACAAAGAAACCGGCTGCTAGATCAAGTTTGTATCAATACTTGTTTCAAGCTCATAGGTAGCTAATGGAGAGGGGCTTTGACTACAGACATCATCCAACACAATAGCTATTGGATCGTAAAAAACTTGAAAAGACTATTGTAACTCATTTTCTATTGGTTCTAACGAGATTGCATGATTTTCTACAGGCTGCTCATTCTTGTTGAAGATATACTATGAAAATTTCCCTTCAAAAACTCAAATGATTCAAAACAGAATGGTACAGAATCATCTTGAATCATTTGATCATATGTTCCAGATTCCAAGTCTTCCTCTACCACTTGACAATCAATGGCATTCGGGTGCTGCAAATCTATATGTGAGAAGTCTTGAACAAGGATTTCTTTGCCTTCAAGATGGTCAAGATGGAAACCTATCGACAGTTGACTTCTGATTACATGAAAGTTGTCTCTAACGATCTGAAAAGAAGCAAAACAAAAAGGCAAAGATATTTCACTCACTTCAAAATTTGTTGAACTTTCCTCCTCACTTCCATAGCTGATATGTAATGGCCGATCATTGTACTCGAACTGCTGAAATTGAACTTCCTCCTTCCACAAACTAGCTGCTGGTTTGTCTACGAGATTAGCTTCTGTTTGGAGAACATAATCATCATCATACTAATCAAACTGAGGCAAATAATCAATATAAAACACATCATCAAGCATACATGTCAAATCAACAGATCTCCTTTCTCTAAGATGATCTATAAAACAATCATTATCATATCTATGACAACTGGGACAAGAAAGGAAATGTTTTGGATCAACCACTTGTTCTTCTTCAATCAGCGAGCCATGATCTTGAACGTCATACTCATTCCTTGTGGTGATATTTTGCATCATCTCTTCCACTGCACTTACCAAAATGTAGAGCTTTACCTCTAAAGATGTCGATTCCTCTGGATTTGTGTCCTTCATCTTTTCTTCCTTCAACTTTGCCCTTCTGATTAGTAGATTAGCCTCTACATCTACTACACTATTTTGCATCTCTTCAAGTGTTGCAAGGTTCCTTTCCCTCAACTGAAACTCCATTTCCAGATCAAAGGCTTCCGGGTAGTGTAAGAGAGAAAATCCAGGAGGAGGTCTTATATTCAGAGGCATCGAAAAATAAACTTAGTTAAATATGGCAGAAAATTGTTGTATTGTCTCCTTTGGAAATATTTTCAGCTGGTTATATTCTTCTAGAATCAAGAAATGGTTCTATCTGACCACCCACCTGTCAAGGAACATTTTGACGAACTGCTGGAAATCTGAGATGCTCGCATCAGGCAGGGTTTTGAACCAACTCTTAACTTTGCCTTGCAAAGAAAGAGCAAAAAGCCTAACACTGACATCCTCTTCATCGACTTCAAAAAGGTCAAGAAAAGACTCAAAATTCAGTACATGTCTCTCAGCAGTGATGTTGTCACATTCGCCATCAAATCTTGGTAGATATAGGTAATGATTTTTAGGGAAATCATGGGATATAGGATGTAAAATCAAAGGCTTGTATCTATCTGGAATTTTACAAGGTATGGGAATATGTACAGAAGCTATAGAATCAGTCTTGGTCTCTTTAGGCTCATCAGTTTGAAGACAATCATCATAAGATTCGAAAGAACAGTCTTGATCAAGATCAAAAACATGCAAATATTTGGTATTCACAATCTTCAAGGGGAAAGAATCAAATGCAGGTCTAGGATCTTTTCTCAAATACAATATACTTTGTAAAGCCTTCTTGACATTCTCGGGAAAAGAGAAGAAATAATTTATAACAAAGAACATAATGTCTTGGATCAAATTCCAACCTGAATACCTGATCTTTCCATATTGTCCTTTCATGTTTCTGTTGATCAGGTTCATCCTCCAGTGGAGTCCTTGGATCTGATCTCGAAACTTATTTAGAGTCGCCAGGTGAATGATTTTAGCCTTCCGATGTCTTCTCTTTGTCCACCATAAACAATCAGAATGAACTTGATACATTTTACTAAGGAACATAAAACTATGTTCCCTAGTATGGTCGCCACTATTTTAGAGCCTAGATCGACCTTAGGATGAAGGGAGGAAATCCTAGGATAACCACAAACCACGCTTAACCTGGTAGCTAGCCCTACTAGGTTGGGAGAGGGATCTCTCCTTGTCAATCTAAATTGAGATGACTTAATTGAAAATAGATTTTAGGCTAAGTATAGTAGCTCTAGGGTATTTGGTTGATTTTGAAGGTTTTGTTGCTGGATCAAATGGAGCATGCAGCTTTGGGTCCAGGAAATCATGTCAGAATTGCAGGGTGTTCTGTGGGGCGAGGTAGGTAGGTGTTTTAGCACTTGGAATTGAGTGTGATGGTAGGTCTAAGATTGGTGAGGGGTTGAGGAGGACATGCAAAGGTCATGAATCCTCTTCAAATAGTAGAAAACATTAAAAACTAAATGTATTCCCAAGGTAGAGCACTATTATCAATGTATTCTACCTATCTATCTTGATTCATTTAGTTAAGAAGAATGAAATAGATGTTGGCACATATAACACATGAGAAAAACTAATTACAAAAGGAGAAACAATGTCAAGACACATTACCACAAGAATCCCACAAAAATAGTTGCAAACCCTGGTTTATTTCCTTGCCAAACTGTTGTAGTGATGTACAATGAAGCTCAAAGCATCCACAAGAGTCCAACCTTTACAAATGACTAAGAAAGTACATAATATAGGCACCAAACCACCTGTGCTAGCCATCAGGGGTCGAATCCATGAGAAGAGGGGTGGTTTCAACCATATCTAAACTAAGAACAGGAATATAGGCAGTGGAACAACTTGCCTCTAAAACCATGGAAACTGATTCATTCAACCCCAAACCACCTCAAAATGATGAATCTACCCTCAAGAGTCATTTTTCAATTAAATTTACATACCATAGCATCAATTGCATTCATAGATTCATCCAAAAGGAGATAAAAATTCAAATTATATAAAAACTAGGTGAAATTTTGATTTTTGAGAAAAACTGGCAAAAGTCATCCTATGCGCAGCGCCTTTGATCCTATGCACAGCGCTTTTTACAAGCCAGTTTTGGGGACCTTCCCCTTAACCAAATTGAGCCCAAGATGGCTTGTTGGAAAGGTCTTCTGTCTAGTTGCTGGAACATCTTGAATTTCTAAATTTAGAGGTCATTTGATTCCTCAAAAATGGAATATTCCAAGACTGCTTCCTGTGTGTCAAAAAAGTGGCAGAGAGGTCATTTTTTGATGGTTTTTTGGCCTTTAGGTGACCAAGATCTGCTCCAAATTGGATGAAACTTTCTGGGTTTTCTTATTTTTTTATGTTGAATCCAAAAATGAAACCATTCTCCCAAAAAGTGCCCTATTCAAAAGCGCAACGCCACCTATTGGAATTTCCTGTGTTGCAAAATTTAAAATTTGAAAATTATAAAATTTTACCAAAATTGTCCCAAAATTGGCACAAGGCACCCTCATACACTACTTTGATGAGCTAATGAAACATAAGCTAGGATTTCCAATTTGTTTTTCTCCATTTTTATTCTCAAATCCTTCCTCAATCGTGCCTTAAGCTTCCTTATCCTTATATTGCATATTTTGTTCCGGGTAATATAGTGATAAGCCATGTGGCGAAGCATCTTCTTTTCTTTATTAGCCTTCTCAATATGCTTCTCAAGGTGTATGTTAACCCTTTCTAACCAATTTTCTTGATCATTCTCAATTTCTTGCTCAATGGAGGTCATCTTGACCTTTGCCTTCTTTGCCTCTTGTCGCTTCTCCTTAATCATTTGTAACTCCATGATAACTTGCTTATCAGTTAATTACTTGTTTTATTGCTCAAGGTAATTGATGATCCACTTTTCCCTTTCTAAATTTATTGACAAGGCTTGAATGTCAGCCTCTTGTTTCTTGATGGTGTCCTTAGTACTTTGAGTCTCCAAATCAATGACATCAATTCCCTAGGCCTCCTCATGAACAACTAGATCAAAGTCCCTCCCTTGCTCATCACTAGGATCCTCCTTTTGCATTTTTTCTTTGGCTTTACCTTTGTCCTTGATGTGCTACCCAACATGTGCCTATTTTGTTGAAGAAGAAGGAAAATCCCCTTCCACTCCTTGTGGAGATAGCATTTTCTTATGGCCTGTAAATGAAGGCGAGACCCCTTCCACTCCTTGTGGAGATAATACTCACCTAGTAGCTGCAAAATGTCTCCTTATGCCTCTCTCATAAGTGACAAACACTGGCACTCCAACGGTTTCAGTTTCTTTGACTTGTTCATATCCTGAAGGTCCACCTTCCTCCTAATGCACTGATGAAAATAGTTGAGGACCTTTGAACACCTCATGAGAAATGAAGGCTTCCCATGGTATATTCAAGAGATTCAACTGATGTAAAACTATGATTTTGATCACAGAGAAATGGTATTTGTTGCTTAACTGTTTTGGATATGGCTTTTTCTTAACATAGTGTGCGAGCTTTTCAATATTCTAGAACATGAAGAAAGGAATATCCATCATCCTCACTCTAGTAAAATGCATCAATAATCTGATGTGGTAGGCATACAACCGTGAAAACCTACTTTAACAAGTAAAATATTTAATGATGATCTTCATGAGTGGAGTAAACCTATCTTCCAAGAATTTGAAGGGAAACACTCTTTTAAATTTGCCATGGTATTTAGCCTTGATGTAAGGCTCATAGTACTCCCTGTCAATGTACTATCCTTTGTTCCATTTTTCACCTACATTTGGAATGCCTGTAGCCTCTGAAATGATAGCAGGTGACAGAGTGAAGGTAACTCCAGCAAGTTGTACTTCATTATTGTCTAGGTGTGTCACAAATAGCCTCGCTAATTCATGATGGAATTTGACCCTCTCCACCATTTCTCATAAACCATAAAAGGATTGATGTTTGAAACATGAGATGGCAAGTGGACAAGCAAGTAATTCTCTCAGACTAATGGGATCCTCCCTGGTTATCTTTCCCCCTTTGTGAGGTCTCTTCTGCTACAAATTCATTTCCCTAGAACTGTCACTGAGGGTCTCTTCCCAGTTTCATAATCATTGTCCATTGGTTTTAATGACTGTAAATGGTGGTGAGGAATGAAGGAGTAGTGTGGGTGAGTGATGAGTATGAAGAGATTTGAAAAAGAAGGAAAATGAGTGAGGTGATATGGGGATAGGAATGGGATTAAGGGAGTGAAGGGTTTGTGGATTTAGGGAATAAGGGGAGTGAGTAGGGTTTGTATGCAAGGTATAGGGTTTCAGGGATTGTGCATGTAAGTAGGGTTTGGGAGTGTTATGTGTGGGAATGAGAAAACATGAAGGGAATAATATCTAGGGAAACTTGTGTGGGGGTTGGGTTTTAGGGAACAGCAACAAGGTAAGGAATGACAGCAAATAAAACAGTGCACTGTGGAAATACTTTAATGACAACTAGGGTTCATCTTTTAAGAGACAAGATCCCCACAAACTAAGTGCAAAAAAACTTATTGAGCAAGAGTGTCAATAATACTTACTTGTAAGGGGATGAGGTTTGAAGATTTAAGGATGTTTGAAGCGATTTTGAGTGTTTAGCAGTGTTTTGAGAGCGTTCAACAGGTGCGCAGTGCCCTCCAACATGTGCGCAATGCCAATCCAATGCTCAACGCCAGTGTTATTTTACACTGGCAGGAGCTCCCAGGTGCACAACACCAATCCAATGTGCAGTTCTAGCTGATAGGTGCGCAATGCCTATGAATTTCTTCAAAAACTCCGGGACTTGCTTGCTTTTGCCCAATGACAACTGAAAATCGCGTTTTGGACTCTCTTAAGCAATCTAAACTTCAACAATGAGCTGGCATAAGATATGAATGGTTTTTTATGGCTTTTCAACCCTTTGATTTTTCATTTATCAAAACCCACTTTATAAAGTTTATTTTCCTTCCTGAAATACTCTGTTTTTGCTAATATTTGACTTTTGGCCTTTGACAGGTGGACTGATGCTAATATCTTTGACTTTTTGCACTGGCAGGAGTTGACCAGGTCACCAGGAGCAGCATATGAATCTTTTTTACATATAGAAACCATAAAATTACATTAAATTACATGAAAATAGCATAATAAAATACAAATGCCCTGTTTTACCTCAAAAGAAGTTTCGAGGTTAAAGAGCTTTATTTAGCTTACAAAAAGGAAATTATGATTTTTTTTAACTTTTTTAACCTCCTCCTGTGTCTACTGACATTTATTATTCATTTGAATGACCATGGCGAAAAACCCTAAGACCTAGTGAAACTAAACCCTAAGACTGGTTTTTATAAATGAAATGAACTGGAATGACTGAAAAGATATGTGAAATAGTTCAGCAGGTATATAGCATGAGGGAAAAATAAAATGAAACCCTACCATCAGTTGATCCATGACCTAATGGAGTGCAACTCATCAGAATGGGACACCTAATATGAAACACAAAAGTAATTTGATCACCGATGGCAGTGTGAAAGCATTGACACTAATAGCGGGAAAGCGAGCAAGAGCTCGCGAAAGTTTCTCCAAGAAGCACAGTCGGTTTGATAAGGTAGAAAATTCTGCGTTTACCACCTCCACCCACATTGCCACCCGTCTCACCCTCCTCACCTCCATCTCCACCCACTCCACCTCCGCCACCACCGCAGTTCAGTATGGCGAGTGTGATCAAACTACCAGTATTCAGAGGAGTGGTGAATGAAGATCCAAACCAATTCTGGTTCGTGGTAAGAGCAGTATGGGAAGCACAAGGCGTCATGGATGACAATATTAAGAAGGCTACGCTGGTGAGCATGCTACAGGACCATGCATTAACATGGTATATCAAGCATTCTAATGACCACACAAACGAAGGAATCGCAGAAATCCAAGCCGCACTGAATAGGGAATTTAGCAGGCCAAAGTTAGAGACATAATCAATCATCGGGTTTAAGGATATCACGATTATCCTGAGGGAGACCCCCTAGGATCTAGACAAAAGGCTGAAGAGTACAATTCACGAAGCCAATATGACGTTGACAGATGGATAGCATCGCGCATGGTTTGTAGCACCACTGACACCGCACTTAAGGACGACGATGTCACAACGAAAAATTTCCAACTAGGCCGAAGCTTTAGAAATGGCGATGAGATTGCATGAGACCCCTATACAAGACCCTAGTTTAGGAGTCCAACAAATCCACGTGCAATTGCAAAATCTGTGTTTGGAAATGAAAAGTTTGAAATAGGATAGGACAACTTGGCCAAAGGCGCACGAGGAGGTATGGTGCATAAAATGCAAAGGCCAACAGCATGCCAAGGACCATTGTCCAGTGTTAGCAAACTACTTGGCAAGAGGAGGGCTGATGTTGTTAAGACCAAAGGCAGAAGCAGGGCCGAGTGCGGCACTTGCATTATGGTGTGCAATCTGTCAAATAGGAGGAAAACACACTACGGATAATTGTCATCTATCGCAGAAGTATACACAGACATCCCAACAATTGTTTTGTAATTTCTGCAGGTCGATAGGCCATGATGAATGCACCTACCAAAGCTACGAAATAATGATGGATCAGACTCCTGCCTACAGGGTTCAAACCGAAACGCGAACCCTCGACCCAAATGCAGGGATGGAACGCACTGGATTTCAAGGGCGCAGTCGAGGTCGAGGCGAAATGGGACCAAGAAGGGGTCGTGGACAACTAATTTGTTACAATTGCAGAGGGCTAGGGCACTCTGCCTGTGATTGTACAAACTCAACAAGGACATCATGTTGGTATTTTACTCATTTTGATCATGAGGCAAAAGATTTCCCTTCACTAATAGCGAGGATGCACGAAAAAGGGGTACTCCAGCCCCCTCCGACTCAGAATTTGCAGATGATGAGGTCTGACCCATGTGAGGAAGACCCAAATGTAAACATGATGCTCAGGAGCAGTATGACCACGGGCGATGATAAAGGGAAGCAGTCAGAAGAAAGTGCATGAGTTCGCAAGGCTCCTATAAAGGAACCCGAATTTGATTTAGAACGCATGAAGGAGACATTGAAGGAAGCTATAAAGAGCTTAACGGAGACCTCCACTTCAGGTAGTAAGGATCAACTAAAACCAGGGATGGATCCTTCAATGCTCACTACCTTTCTGGAGACATGCATGAAACTACTGTGCGACAGAAAGGCAGCCAAAGGACTACAGGAAATTATCACTAGGTGCGCAGGGTCAGGAGAAACGCGCATGGTCCAGAAACTTGGAAAGCATGCATTGTGCACAGGAAGGGAAATGAGGTTGACTGCGCAAATCGACAAGTATGAAATGGATCAGGTAATCCTGGATCTCGGATCAAATGAGAATGTACTACCAAAACAAACATGGGAATGCATGGGCAGACCCGTGCTAAAGTGGTCTCCTACCCAGTTATGAATGGTGAACCAACAGAAGATTTTTCCCATGGGAAGATTGCAAGGGGTAAGAGTAGATATTGAAGGTGTGAGCATGTAGTCAGATTTTGAAGTGATAGAGATTGTCGATGATAGTAATCCCTATCCTGCACTACTAGGAATATACTGGGCCACCAATATGAATGGAGTCATAAATATGACGGAGCACAAAATGATCTTTGAGAAGAAGTCACTACACGTAGTAGTACCGCTAGATCTAGCCGAAGGAGCGCGATACGCTGAAGCAGTGAATGATAATGATAGTGATGACGATCTCGATTTTATTTACAAGACAACTGTGCGAGAAGAGGATTGGGTGAATATGACTACAAATGGAAGGATTTTGTGGGAGCACGAAATCTCCTGCACTTCAGATTCAGACGAAGAGATATAGCGATGACAGAATCGGCTACACGAAGTAACAACGCTTAATTGCAACATGATGGTTAGATCATTACGTTGTGTGACAACAAAAGCAAGGGAGCTGCCGACATATGATGGATTAACAGCGGTGGATGAATTTTTGAGCAAATTCGAAAGTGCAGTACCAGAATAGCAGTGATTCGATGCTCTGAAATGGGCACTGTGTGTAACGCCTGCACGATGGTGGGGTATGCATCAAGGAAATTTTGAGGACTAGCGAGGATGTAGAAGGCTGATGCACCTATGTTTTGGAAAACGCCAGCTCTGAATGAGAGCCAGTCAGCAGGGGTGGAACAACTTGCACGCCCACCTTTCCCGATGGGTACAGACATATGCTGTACAACCCGCACAAGCACACACCACCCCCAGAATAGAGAATCGGAACAAACCGCAGCAGCAGGAAAGGCGACGCGTGCTACCAATTATCCACGATGAAGCATTTGATAGGGTGTGTGGAGAACTAAATAAGGTTCACTAGGCAAGATGCACTGATTGGGACATGTGCATACCAAAGATTTGATGGGCCTATAGGACCATGTGCAAAACCCTGACCACGGAAAAGATTCTGAAGGTGCGAAACAAAGTAGGGACCATAATTTCTGAAGAGAATGCAACCAGGGATCTGCACATAATACCTCCTATAGTTGTGATAGTACACGAAGACCAGGACGAAGAAATCACACGGCTATGCGAGGTTGAACACATAGAGATTCAGGAATCCATTCAGTGAGGAGCCTTGGACTTCGTGAACTTGAAAAGGACCTGGTACAACTATGGAAGAAAATCATTTTGATGGACACTGAGATCAAAACTCTGAAAAATGAGATCAAGCAAGTAGGTCTCGTCGATCAACCAAGGATAACAAGACAAGGTGCAGATAATCATACCACTGGATTAGAAGATTTTCACTGGGAATTTATGACTTTGCTGCCATGGCTATGACCGCACCTCACCAAACGCAATAACCAGGGGAGTGCACTACATACAGTAGAACACGCGGTGCCGGTTGTCGCGAAGGAAATTGAGGAGTTTTCGCGGACTATACTAAAAGGCGAGTTGAAGTCTCGCAAAAGTGGTACGACCACCTAACTAGCCGTAGGGAGCATAGTCTCAGCACTCCAAGTAGTTGAAACAGAGTGAGGGACTATAAAAGAGTCTGTTTGGAAGCTGCGTGATGAGGGAGGTGTGGGAAAAATCAACATGTCAAAAGGGTCGCAACCGCACACAGGGGGTTGCGCTGTCGCACAAGTAGGTTTGGAAGTGATCGTTGGTGTCACTATTCATGACAAGATGTCCAATTTAAGGCAAAGGGAGCAGGCGACGGGCATTTAAGACACAAATTAAGGGTGAGATTTGGGGTAATATGTCGCCAAGAAAACATTAATGGCCCATAATTGGGGGGAACGGTCGAGTTTGAATTCAAAAGGTGCTATAAAACTCCAGCGGCTAGCCACGAGACAACACTCGTTCACTTGAGATTTGAGCAATTTATTAGAGCACAGAGTGTTGAGCGTCGAGCAATATTTGAGCCTCGAAGTTCATGAAATACCATAGACAGTTCAAACAGGATGACAACTACCAGGAGAGGTTTGGGCTCTGCAGAAGGAACAACCGACGAGGCCGCATAGAACCCCACGGTACATGATGTTCCCAGAGACACTAGGGTCACGTCGGAAATCCCAAAATCGCCTCGAACACCGAGGCCAAAGAAAGATAAGCAGGCAACGGGGCAAGTTTGCATGCCCCCGAGGAATCTGTGGTTCGATAAAATCTCAATGGAAGAAAAGGGCAAAGTTGTCACCATTGAGATAGATGACGAGGAGGAGGAGCTGCAGGCTCTCATCGATCAGATAAAGGAAGCAGAAGACATGGAAGAGGATATCCATCTGGTGCACTCTATAGTGAAATTGCCTGAGTACGTCCCTCTGAAGAAAGGGAAACTAAGATACCAAATGACCTAGATGCCACTAAGAGCGCACTCTAGACCCTGCTCCTCCCCAATGGAATTTTGTTGGAGGGCTTGCACCTGGGTCGCGTGCCCATAATGAAGTTTGAATATTGGGACCTTGCGAACAGCGAGAAGTTCCAACACTTAGAGACGGAGAGCCTCATGAAGCAGAGCACGGAGGGGCCAGTCACAACACTAGAGCCGCGAAAATGGTTGCGCGGTGTGGAGAAGGCTGGATTACTTCATCTGCTATGGATTCCACACTTTCACCGCGCGCCTATCACTATTTTCATCATCAGGTAGTTACTTTGCCTGGTGCACGATGGGTACTTATGGCTGGAGGAACCTATTCCCATCACGGCGGATCTCATCCATAGAATTTCACTACTCTTCTGTAAGGGAAAGGACCTCACGGCGATAGCAGGAAAAAGTGGAGATTTAGCGCTCGTGGAGGCCATGAAGAAAAAAATACAAGCTTGAGAAGAAAAAGAGGGGTTATGAAATCAGTAGCATCAAAGATAAAGAGGTGTGCTTAGCCACCCAAATCCTGGCCGAGAAGGTAATGAGAAAATGTCACGGTGATGAGGCACCAGTGCCAGTAGTTGCATTGGCCAAACAATGCGCAGAGGGGGTCCAATTCAACTGGACCAAGTTCCTCTACAAGGAATTCTTGACCAAATGCAAGGAAGCCCAGGAGTAAGGCAAGACCTTCCACTATGTGTGGTTTCTCTTGTCCATTTTGTTGGTAACAGGAGAACTACCCGAGGATAGTTAGTTCTCTAGCATTGAATAGGACCTACCAGAGGCTGCAAAGTACGCATCACTCTGGGCCACCAAGGACACAAAGTGGATTAATGAGACAAAGATCTTCTAGGTGCTCATGGAGGCAAGCATCCGGATGTGGATCAATAGATGGCCATGCCTGTCCCCCAGAGTGCACAACAATCTGCATAGCTTTGCAGACTTCAAGGTGGACATGCATAATGTTTACATCATGGTGCATAAGGATCCGATGTAGCAATGGACCAAGCTCCCCTTCATCGCCATTGATGATACAATCTTTTCAATGTTAGAATCATGGCCCCCTGAGTGGCCCGCCCTGGATCTGGTGGAGTTGGACATGACAGCAGCACAAAAACAAAAGGATGAGGCCAAATTGCACATCAAAAAGTTGGCCGAGAAGAGGCGTAATGAAAAAGTGGCTGCGGAGGTAAGGGTTGCCTGTGAGGCAGCAAGGGTAGCCGCAAAGCGGGCAAAGGCCGCTGAAGTAGTAGTAGCAGTGCAAACAACAAGGGCCACTACAACACAAGATGAGGAGGGCCAAGACTTGTCTACAAGACAAGAAGCAAAGGACACAGACCTCACAGAAGAAGGCCTGGACCCGGGCACAACTTCCACCCAACTAAAAAGGCCACGTGTCACAGAGAGATCAGGTCCATGAAAAAAGGTCAAGGCATCCAAATTGGCCATCGACCCGATTACATTAACAGAAGGCGACCTCTATGACATCGATGACACAGTTCACGAGGTCACTAATGAAGTGCTCCAGGAAGCCATGTTGGAGCAGCAGATTGTGTTGGGAGCCCTAAGGGTGCAGCTACAGGAAATATAGGTGTGGCCCCCATAGGAAGGAACCGTAGCCACCTACGGCGCAGCAGGCACATCAGCAGTGAAGCAAATGCTACGCACAAAGATGGCTAACACAATAGTGCTACCGGAAGGAGCGCTAACAGTAGAGAAGAGGACGACAGAGCCACGGTGAGCAGGATGAAGGGACTTGGCCTTAATTTGGCTGCCCTTCCGCGAGACACATTGTACCAACTACAGGATGGCATAATAGCAGAGCTACATGCCAGGGAGGGTCGTGCAATTCAAGTGATGAGTGAGAAGAAAGATCAACATCGAATAGCTCAGCCTGCAGCGTGACGAACTGGTGTCACAAAACTAGCAGATCATCCAGACGGTTGATGAAGCATGCCGGTGAGTCCCAGAGTTGTCCATCGCCGCAGACCTACCAACAGAGATGTGGATCCACTATCTAGAAAGTGGAGTCTGAAACGCGTGCAAAGAAGCAACACGTGTGTATCTGGAGCTTAATCTCCAGATTGCTGAGTTGCGGCTGAAGGCACAGCCTTCCACTCCTCCGGAAGTTATAGAGTAGCACATTAGCACTATTCAAAAAGGATTGGAAGAAATTGGACAGGAAGTTCAGGACTGTACCAGTATGTTGTACCAAGCCTTTGGCGTCCTCACATCCTTGCAGGACGACCCCAACATACGGCGCCTGGAAACAAAGGCGTGTGAGCTTCAGGAGCAATATGATAATGTAAGGGGAACTGTGTAGACAGTCGTCCTCACCCAATGGATAGAAAAGATGCAGCAAGCAAGGGCACTGAAAGAGCAAGTGGATGTCGCAAGATAGAAAGAGGCACTTCTCAAAGCGCGCGTCCAGCCATGGATTGATGAGGCCTTCACCATTACGGCAGATATTGAGGGAAAGCTCGCACAGACGCTAGGACTCTACGTGCTAAGGCAGGCAACTGATCCTCACAAATAAGCATCGGAAGAGCGCATGCAGCAGGTCGAGCAAACCTCAAAACAGTGCGTCGTGGACCTCCGAGCAGTACAGGACCAGTTGGAGGGGCTCCGTGCTAAGATCGCCACACCAACAGAATGACTCGGGACGAGTAACGATGATTGTGTTGGGGGCTTGTTGGGCATGGAATCCCCCCACAGCATGTTTTGGGGCTCAAAGCCCAAGTTTTGGTCAAATGTATTGTAAAAACTCCGTGAATTTCGAGCACGGAGCGCGAAGTATAAGTTAAGTCATAGGGTTGTCTGCCCTAAAGTATTGCAATGTAATGTAAAGTCATGTTGTCCTACCCATGGTCCGCGAACCATGGGATTATATAAATAGAGCGAGGCTCTAAGTTGTAAAGAGAGGAAATTAGAGGGAAGAGGAGAGATGAATACGCATGGTTCGAGCATAGAGTAATATTCTAAGTGTACTGGGTCATAGTAGTAGTAGGAGACTCTGCAACTGAGTGCGCAGAGGACTAGTAGAGTCCGCAACTGAGTGCACGGACCCCTATCGCTGAGTGCACAGGGCGGTGTCGAGTCTATAGTATTGATCGAAGAATAATAAAGAGAAGTTGATTCCTATTTCTGTGTATCTGCTTGTGCATTGCCTTCTTTACATTTATATTGTTTTATTTATCGTGCGCACTAATATGGTTGCTAGATATGCTGTAATAATCAGTAGTCTTACACAAATAAGTTAAGTAATCAGGTAATAATAGCTTAAATAGCAAGTAACTTGGGTATAATACGGGTTGCACCCTGAGTAGGGTTGCACAGAAGCAGCATCACAGGTTGCGAAGGAATAACAAGTGCATGTAGGGTCAAACCGCGGACCTCCAGAAGCTCATCAGACATCCCCAGGGTGCGGAAACCTAGTTCTAGCACCCTCCCATAATACTTTGGGTGAGACCTCAGTCCGCGCTCGGTGGACTATTGCCAAAAGGGCTAGTAGTACCGGGATTTTCTTGGCTAAATCACCTCTGAACCTGGTTCAGGCCCACACAAGCCAACACAAAACCTATTGTAAATTTTTTTTTGAATGCAGCTTCATTGGAGTTATCACATAGCTGTCAAATCATTTTGTCATGCCCGGTGTACAAGGTCATATTTAAGCAGGATCCACCTTGCATGTCGAAGGTAGCAATGGAGGCACTGATCGATATAGCTGATTGGTATGCCTCACCGTCTGACACCTTCATACGGATGTACAGCATGGAGAAGCCTCTGCATGTTTTGCTAAAGTTTGCCATGGACAAGCTCGTCATGCAAGAAGTATCGTACCACATCCCGACAGGACTATCAGCTAGGCTGCACCGGAAGAAGAAGGCACCTTGGCACAATCTTCCGTTGTGGATCGAGTTGTACGAGATACGGAACCTCATGCATGCAGATGTTGAAATAGAGGAGATCAAAAAATACCCTTTCAACATCCGAAGCTTCAATCCATATGACCCGCATTGTATTATGAAAGATCACTACGCGAGAGTACAGTTTCAGTGGATCCATGGGGGGTGTCATTGAGCGAAGGAAGACCCATGGAGATATAGTTACAGCTTCTCCAGGCCCAATGAATCGGTCGACGTCATTGTGGAATGGTTCGCAAAGTAGCGTGAAGCAGCATCCAGGAGAGCAACAGCAGTAGAGGTAAAAATATCGGTGCGTGACAAAGGAAAGAGAAAGATTGTTGACAGTGCAGAGGAAGAAAAAATCTACAAGTTCAAAGCAAACACACTTGTACATAAAGTAGCTTTAGCAATAGAGGCAAAAAGGCAACAGCACGACAGGAGGAATGCGCAAAGGCAGAGAGAAAAACAGAGGATGGAGGAAATAGTGAATGAGTTGCATGAGTTGAAGGAGAAACTCCAGAAGGAACAGGAGTTGCACAGACAGAAGAAGGAAGCACAACAAGAACAAGTATGGCAGGGGGCGCAACATGTACAGATAGATGAAACTACACCCATACAGGTAGTAGACTCATCTGAACAGTTGGCACCAAGCAAACAGGGCGAGAAATCGCAGGAGCAGGACTTCGCTCAAGAGATTGAACAAGCACTTGAGTAGATGGATATGGATATGGAGCAACAAGAGCTAGAGCAAGACATCGTCCTCGTGCCTTACCACCAAGAGATCTACCTACCAGCTTCACCAAATCTGAGAGTGGAGAAAGTCCCAAGTGACCAAGGAGACACTGATATCCTTGGAGACAATCCAGAAGAAGATATGCACAACATATCATTTGATGAGTCGCAGCATAGAGTTGTGAAATCACGCAGAGTGTCTACTCTGGATGATCACACATCTCCTGCACAGTTTGACGAAAGAGTGATCATGTCTGACGTGTGCAAGCATCCAGCAGCATTGGCTGGTGCTACCAAAGCATATGTTGAAGCCGCTAGCTCGAGTGTTTGCTTCTTGATAGCTAAGAATGATCGAATGGCTAAGGAGTTACAGACGGCCAAGAAAGGATGAGAACTGGTTACGGCATTCACCCAAGCAAAATTGAAGAAGGCAATACTAGATGAAGTATTGACCCTTGAGATAGTCATGCGGGCGTTGTACTCCATGTTTGGTACCTTGCATAAGGCAGTTGTCCATCTCAACGGTTGGAAGCAGCAATGTGCTAGGCGAGCTTGTATCTTGTCAAACTTGCATACTGTTGTTGACTACATGAAAACATGGACAAGGAGCTACAAGGGAGCCCCGTTACACTTGCCTAAGATGATGAAGCCCAGAGCAATCAAGATGAAGGCACACATCCAGAGCCAGGTCTGGAACTATAAAGAACTCCCGTATCTCATCACTTGTTTGCAGGCTTCCCATGCACGGGTATTCAGGAGTATGGATATTTTTTGTATGCACACATGCGATCCCATCTATCGGGACACTCGCCGAGGCAAAGACGAAGGCAAAAGTCTGACTGGAGATTGACTCATACTTTGATGAGTTGATGTGCATAGCCACTAGCGCAAACTTGGTGATCAGTGCAGACACCATGCATCAATATGTCACTGATCCAGTCGCACTCAAGATAATGATGCGCATGTTATCAGACGAGTTGGACAAAGAAGCCAGAGTGGTGTACCCTAATGCTACAAAGGCAAGACTTCATTTCCAGAAATATTACACCATAGAGTACACTGACACCATCACGGATTACCGAGCTTGGCATTAGTTCACTACAATCGATCACCGTGACAATGTCAAAGAGTTGGTCTTCCCACAGTTTTCCAAGTCATAGTGATGTCTTACATGGCTTACTCTATCCTATTTTGTCTCACATGGGTACATGTGCAGATTATATGTAACGTCTTGTCAAGTGGAAGTTCAAGTGTCGATAGTTGGATGTAACAGTCATAGAGTAGATGAAGAGTCATGAGAGTAGATGAACAGTCACAAAGGGGAATTTCAAGGGCCACCCCACACTTTTCTATATATAGTCCCTCATAACTCATTGTAGAGGCTTTTGGTTAGCCAAGCTTCTGATAGGAGTATCTTAGAGAAGGATTGGAGAGTATTGTAATGAGCCTTGGATTCTCCACTGTGCAGAGCTAGTATATCTCTTTGTAGGAGCAGGTGGGAGTGACTATAACGTTCCGCTATCAGAACTAATGGTTGGTCATGGTTGTACTATATGATTGGAACTTTCACTTATAAATATAATAGAGCCAGAACGTTTCATGCATATGTCATATTGTATTTCAACTATCTTGTTTACTCTAAATGATATATGTATATGTTTACTTAAGCATGTGTATAGACTCTTTTTGTATATGTATGTATGAATCTTACTTAAATGTGTTGTTGGTTTAACCATCACTATGGATTTCTAGCTTACTTGCCTTCCAGTTTGTGATGCATCTTTGCTCGTGTGTTCCATTCTAACTTCGTGCTTTCACAGGTTTCCAAGGGGCACACTCACCTCACCCTT
The DNA here is from genome assembly GCA_031772625.1 of Pinus tabuliformis. NCBI lineage: Eukaryota > Viridiplantae > Streptophyta > Pinopsida > Pinales > Pinaceae > Pinus > Pinus tabuliformis. The sequence continues at coordinate 1,558,321,627 of CM062820.1, forward strand.
CATGTGTTAGAACCGTTCATGCACCTTCCTTGACTTGTTGCATATTTCACACACTTTCTACCAACAAGGAAATCTTACTTGCCTTTGCATGCAACCGCGGTCAAGGCGATACCGTACGACCCACTACTAGGACTCCTACACCAAATGATCTGAGGTCTAGTTGGGACTTATTACCAGGGAGATCCCCTAACATGTTGGTGGGTCCAACACCATCAACTGAACCCCACCCTCAACTTATAATCAAAAATATATGAGAAGACACGTTATCACTAATTTCCCAAGTGGTTCAATTGTTCTAGCCACTTTGATGGAGTATAAATCAGGCAGAGGACTATGAAGAAAGAGAGATATTTCTATAATGAGAGGTATGCACTAAGTTATTTTGTTGCCATTCATTCCTCTTATTTCGATTCTCTATGAGTTATAAGAGGTCGAACCAATAGGTGATAGTAGATCACTTTCGAAGGAAATACATTGTTTTTTAGCAACTCCACCCATCTATTGGACACATTACTTTAGGTAACTTGTTTTTATGATATTATAATTGATGTTTGAAGGTATGATTTTCATATTATCAATGCTAACAACCATTAATTTTGCAGAGAAACAGACTAACTACCTTTATATCAGAGCATCTGAAGGTGTTTTGAAGGTGGTTTCATTATTTGTTTGTCTTTCCTGGATTTTTGTATATGTTTTTAAAAATTGCAGATTTTTAGAATTTGATCTAGTCAGTGGTTCTTCATAGGGACTTACCTTTATGTTTTCATTGTACTCACAGTTATTTTTATCAATAAAATCAACATGTTTTGTCTAAATTTTCTATTCATACTTCTTGCAAGATTTTATATTTTTGTTGATAGTTTTTATCTTCTTTAATTGTGACCTAATGCAAATGAGGTTCTATAGCTTGTGAGGCTCTAAAAAATTCATGAAACATTGATTAGTTTGCTACTAATTATGTCTGAATTCTAATTTTTATATGCAAATTTTAATGTGTTCATTTATATTCATGCAATTTTTATAAAGTTCTAGACATTTTGTTGTAAATTTTGTATATTATTTCTCTTTCTGCCCAAATATCCTATAAATAATCACTCTAAAATTAAAAAATAAAAAATAAATAACGGTAAATTCTCTTTTAGATTCATTACACCATAGGGTATAAAATTTGAGGTAGCCTTGTCCCGCTATCTCACTTACCTTGGTCAGATTTGAGGAGTTGGCCAAGAAAAGCATCAAAATTTTCCTTGATCAACAATCTTTTGGTGACCATAATGGGGAGCGATTTGTGTCCTAATTATCTTTAAATCCATTTGAATTCATGATTATTCAATATTTGTAACAACCTAATATTGGTCTTTGGATATGTGATCAAACAAATATCGCTCATTCCGTACTCGATTTTATTCTCCAAAATTATGTTTCTAACAAAGAGTGTGCAAGGAAGTGGGACATCATCTCTTAAGATATTGAATTATAAGAATGAAGGGAATATTTTTGAAGATGAATTTGTCGATGTGAACACCCTGATCATCTTTAATCTTTCATTAAAATCATCTTATACTATTTATGTTTCTAATCTACCATGATTGATGACCATCTGGTCTAATCAACAACCTGGTCTTATTCCTTAATTGAATGATCAAATAAACATTGTTAATTTATTACTTGATTATATCTTAAACAATGCATCTAACATTCAAAAATTGAACCATGATTGGTATGTAATCTCTCGTGAAATTGATGTAGTCGATGAATATGAATCCTTAATCAACCAACAACGTGAATGTGAATGCCAACACATACACGCCCCTCGCTAATAGATTTTGTATGAGTAGTGAAACTCAATCTGACCATAATACTTAGAGATGATATTCTTGAATATACACCCATAAATGAAATTTGGAGATTCAAATTCATCTTAGAAGTTGAAGCTAGACATCGGTTTCTCTAAAATTTAACTAGTTCTTCTAGGACTACTTCTCCTGTGTAGTGCATTATTTCTAGTACTCAGGTTTGATCTTCCTCTGGAACCTAGGGATCCATAGCCTCTAGGTCTTCCTTGTCAGGTTCAAGCTCAATTTCTACTCCCACTATTTCAATTGGATCAATCTATTCATCCTTCACACCTCATCAGTCAACTATTAATCCTGCTAAAGTCATCTACAAGTACAACTTGTTCCAATATCAAGAGGAGCTAAATAACACCCCTTGGCATGTGCAATCTCCTCCTAACTTGGCACTAGCCAACGCACCTCTTCCCAAATTCAAATATCACTTGCCTAATTTATCTACTAATGGTACCATCACTATGAATGAACATTTGATGGTTTTCTCTAATGCTTGCCACAATATTGGGGCAGACAATAATGATACATGTATGCGATTATTTTTTAATTCTCTTTAAGGCAAGGTCACTACTGATTTCTTTGAACTTCCTTTGAAATCCTTCTCTACTTTGGAAGAGATTTGCTACTGGTTCAAGTCTACCTACAGTAAACCTAGGAATCCCATCGGCCTTTTATCTGATTATAACAATGTTTCTTTCTCGAAAGGAGAAAACATTAAATATTTTAACCTTCACTTCACAAAATTGTATAACCAGATTCCTGAAATTATTTGTCCTTATAATCAAGCAGTGATGATGCATTACTATAGTGTGTTATCTCCTCCCTACCATGAAAGGCTTGAAGAGAAAAATGCTACTATTTTAGAGTATGCACTCCATATTTTCCTAGAATATGAAGAGAAACTTTGCAAAACCGGTGTCCCTTTAGATGAAAAAACAAATCAATATGAAATGGTATCCATTCTCTAGCTCATGCAAGATATGATAAATAGATTGATTTCGCATCAACTAAAACTTAACATACAACCCCAACTAGAACCCTCCTCTTTAATGCATGTTCATGCTACTCAATAAACATATCAAACAAATTCTCTCTTCTCTTGTCCATGGTGAAATTTCTATGAATAGTACCATAATGAAAAAACTTGTCAAATTTGAATCAGTGCGAGAGAGAATTTTTGGTAAAATACTTGATCCTACTGTAACAACCCTAGACTATATTGATAATGATGAATTATTAGCTATTGAAACCAGAGGTGATTTTAGAGCCTGAAACACAAAAAATCAAGTTACCAAACAACCAGAAAATCCAAAAACCACAAATTACTCAATCTCTCGTTCCACTTTAACTACGAGCTCCACTTCTCAAAATGTACATTCACCTTCCCCTTCTACACCTGACACACTACCTAAGTTTAATATTCTAAAGGACTTCTTATATGGTAAAATTCCCACGCTAGTCAACACCTTAGACATTCAACTAGAAGAAGAAGAGCATCAGGATAAAGTCCTAGTTGTTCATAATCCTTCTTCTTCTCTTAAGACTCCTCCTTTTCACGTCTCCACGAAACTCCATGAAAAGATAGCACATTTTTGCTTGGTGGATGGAGGCTTTGTGCCTAATGTAATTCCTAATAAGGGAAGAGTTAGGTCTCCAGTGTTTTGGAGATACCCCGAGGGAAGTTATTGCATATAACAACTCCCTCCAAGAGATAATCAGTCAAATTAAGGGCATAACCCTAGTTGTTTGTGTCCACATCAATATTAGAACTACTTGTAACATAGAATTTATAAATATGTCGTTTTCCAACTATTCAATAATCTTAGGAAGATATTGGCAGGTTTGAGGTTTTATTTCACTTTACGGCTCACACATGACCTCGCTCAAAAATGGAAAAAACATTATTTTTTATAGGGAAGGCCGCATTATTCCATATATCAAAAATCTACCTGAGCCACATGTTAACTATGTAGAATATGACATTGTTGTTTATTCTCTCTTCACTAAAGATGAGTTACCTTTTGCTCTGGAAACTCATCAAGAAGATCGAATATGGAATTTACATTTTGATGGGGCCTCTTCCAATAAAGGTAATGATGCCAATGTTGTTTTGTACTCTCCTCTTGGGAAAATGTACCAATATGCATTCAAACTTGAATTCTAATGTACTAATGATATTGTTGAGTTTGAAGCCTTTCTTCTAGGGATAGAGATGGCCTTATCTTTGGGTTGTAAATATTTGACCACCTTTGGATATTTAGAGTTGATTATCAATTTAATAAAAAAAAAATATTCTCCTAACAACCAGCTCATCAAGATATATACTCAACTTGCTTGGGAAATTATCTCTCAAATTTTAGCCTTCAATGTAACCCATGTTCAAAGAGAAATTAATTCCTTTGTTAATCGCTTGGTTGTATACGCAGCCAAACCTTCTCATCAAATGTTACCTGAAAGGCCTGATTGCACTCTACAATCTCTTTATAGACCTCATCTCCCAAAAAACGATGAGGATTTGAAAGTATTTTTTTATGACGAAAGAATTTTTGCATTTATCCAAAATCATCCTATCAAGGAGAATGAAATTTTATCTTTAAAATATAATCGATACCTTACCAGGCTTTCTCCCTTAAAAATATATTTCTCAGCAAGTGACGTCCCAAATTCAAAAAAAACATGGGGAAGAATCTAAATGCAAAATTGGAGAAACACTCTTGGTGAATATTAGAACCCCTAATGATCCAAAGATATTACAAACTCGGGCCCAATGCATCGAAGAAGAGAAGGAGAAGTTCATCAATATATTCAAGGAATTATCTTATGTTTTTTCGAATTCATATAAATACCTTCAAGGTTTTGACCCTAGCATCATTCAACATGCCATTCCTATATAGCAAGATGGCAAACCAGTTAGGTAGAGACAAATACCAGTCAACCCTCCTCCTGAAGCTATTATTAGAAAATTATTAGATAAGTTACTTCAAGCCCAAATTATTTTTCCAATTAAGTATTCAAAGTGGGTGGCTAACCTGGTTCCTATTAGGAAAAATAATGTGTGACTTTCCCTTATTTACATTAATGATCAAGGATTTTTTTTTTTCTTAATGAAATGATATTGGTTGGATCTCCACATGAAGATTGCATCCCTCATATACATGTAGGGACTCTCAAACACAATTACACATACATCAAGTGGAAATACATCCAATTCTACTTCATTAACATAATTAGCACTTATAGAAAAATTAATTTTACAGTACTTGGTTACCTTCATATTTGCCTCCTTATTAGCCCACCCTAATGGATATGGGATAGGATGATCTCAAATTTATAATCTAAGTTTGTTGACTAGTTCTGTTGTAATGAGATTTTCCTACAAACATTAGTCAAACAGAGCATCAATCTTGGTCTTCTTGACCTTTATCTTAATGTGGAAGAGCTTGTTCATTTCCTTCTCTTCTTGTTGATGAAGGCTACTTAGATTCACCTTCTTTTTCACTGAGGTGCAAAGAATATTCTTGTCCACTTTAGAGTTGCTTTCCACCTACTTGCTCGAATCCATGGGAATGATATTATTTTTCTTCTTTTCATTTTTTGGCTCTTTGCGTTTATCTATGGATGCAATTTCCATCACTTATCTATGTGATCATCAATGTTGTATTGGTTTCTATATATTTGCTAGTGTGTTGTAGTTGTTATCTTCTTTTTCTTTCCCCATTTTGACTCCTACTTCCCCTCCTTGGAAGGTTCCTAGTGTTCCTTCTTCTTTGAACCACTTAACCACCCTATTTTTTGGCCTATGTTTACCATGTATTATTCCTACCACACAAGCCTCATCCACTATTTTGGGTTTGAACAAAATCACTTAATTTTGCAGATGGTTGCACAAACCCCCTAGATACTTGAGGGATACATTTGGGTTCCTGGGATACATACCCTATATTATTTGCATCTTCTTGAATTTTATGGTGTACCTTGTACACTTTTCCCTTATATATACATGAAGTAATTCCATTGGATCCTCTACATACCCGACAGGGTAGAATTGGGACTTTATGAGAGTTTTGAAATCATCCCACCTAGTTACTAGAGGATCTACCTCCAACCTAAGGCTTTTTCTGTGGCTTTCCCACTAGGTGAGGTCATGGCCCTCTTATTTCAAATGAGAAAATTAAATTTTATGTTCCTCATCTATATGGTGAACAATAAAGTAAACCTCTAACTACTATAACAAGTGATTTAATTTAAAAGCATAAATATCACCTTCATATAGCTTGATATCCACCTTTACTTCCATATTGAAGAGGTACTTTTACTGTTTCATGGTGATTGAATTTGGCTACTATTTTTTTGGTTCTTTTTTAGAGTTCTTCTTTGGTTCTTCCTAATCCCAAAATTTTCCATCTGATTTGACGTCTGAATTGAAACCTTCATCTTCTATGATTCTAAACTTATTTATTAAAGCCATCATAATTGTTGAAAATGTAACTAGCGTCAGTCTTCATAATGTAACAAAATGTAATTTTTATCATTGACATTTATTATATTCATTATTATTATTTTATTTTTTGGTGAAAGCATGTTCTTAATGCTTATAGAGTCAAAGAGTCAAAAAGAAAAATGTATTTGATTCAAGTCCCATTTGGACTTCTTGTAAGAAAAGAAAAATAATTTTATATTGAGTCAAAGTCCACCAAAATATTCAAAGTCTTCCCTACTTAGAAACATGTTGGCCTGGGCCTCCAAGGGCCACCTAATCGACCTCCTGGAAAGATATATATACATAGGAAATTTCAACCCATTGGAAAATCAACCAAGCACAATTCAAGGAGCAATTTTCTGAACTAGAAAAGAAGAAATAGAGTCGAATTAAAGGAGAAAAGATCTAAAATATGTGGAGGATAATTTCTGAAAATGAGGATATTTTTCTAAGGAAGCTACAAATATATTTTCTTCCTTCTAGTACAAACCCGAAATTTTGAGACGTTGACCAGAAGAAGACTAAAATTTCAGGAAGAAGAACAAACTTGGACTAGTTTTTACCTATGTTGACTTTGATGCTTGGAGGTGACTTGGAGGAGGGCTAAACTTGATGTTTTGGTGGCATTTTTGGTCTTGGATATCAAATATCTCATTTTGATATGATTCTATAAGAGGAGGATTGTTTGGTTTTTACCCTTGTGGGGTTTTTCCCTCGCTTGGAGCCTAATTTATGGTGTCTCTTGTCTCTCTATGATCTTTATATTTTGAACCTTTGTAGAATTTCTTGATGAACAAAACTTAAGAAGTAATAAGAACACATTAATCATTCATAACTAATTATCAAGGAAGAGAAATCAAACATAAATCCTACTTCACTTGGTTTCTCAAAAATAAGAAGGTCCATATTGTGGTTGATATCTGCAATCGGCGCTTCCAACCTTGAGAATATCTCCTTTGCTAGATCTCAAGGATTATTATAAACATATTCATTGTTCATGGCTATGTTTTTATGAGTTCTTACTCAAGAGGTTTCTTGGATTACCTACAACATCCCACAAAATATCCCAAATAACCTACTCTAATACCAATATGATTTGTAAATATCATGGATATTCCATTAGAAAAATTGTCATTATTGATCTATTGAAGTACTTAGAAATCTATAGTATGAAAGGTTAATTCCTTTACATTCTATATCTGTCATTATTGATTTTGTTGTTTATGTATGCAATAGATAAATTGTGAGAAAAAGACAAAAATCAAAAACAAAATCTCACCAATGACAATGAACACCACTATATGCTTTGGAAGACCCTTTCAAGAGAAAACCCAACTGGAAGGTAAGGTTGCTTTGATCTCTTTTTCTTGAATGGAAATAATGCAAGTACAAAGGAGAAAGAACTATTTATGGAGTAACCATAGATATGTGGCATATGGGCTACTTAAAAACACAAAGCACCTTTTTTATGCTCTCACTCCCACTCCCATGCTATTTTACTCTACTTTGGAACAAAATACAATTGAAATGAATGTAGCCCCTTTTCCTCTTGGTGGCCCAGTTATAACACAACACAATAGTAAATTAGGGCTTAAGTTTAATTCCTTCAAATCTCAACTAGATTTACAAATTACCCTTCTCTAGTCTTCTTCATAGTCTTAACATATCTAGACCCTTTTCCATGAATAACGAGGCCTCTCAAATTATGGTAATTAATCATGACAACTCAACTTCTAGGAGGCATACTTTTTGCATTAAAGCTTTGAATGATGTAATTTTTACACTGTTGGAAAGTTCTCTGAGTGTAGAATAGTGTCACTAGGTTTCATACTGTAGGAAGAAACTTTTACCCCCAAAAATGGCATTTAAGACCTCAAAATAGCCACGGAAGGTTTCTTAACCTAATTCTCCAAACTTGGTTCTACTAATAAAACTACTCCTATAAGTTGATTCCTTCAATTTTTCCCCTCTAAAATCATTGAGATGGATGAAAATTTATATAATCATCCAATCCAAATCATCGTGTATTAGAAATAGAACAAAGATAGAGAAAACCTTCCATCAAATCTTCTCTAGAAGGTTTCCCATTTAAAAGAAATCAATGACAAATTAGCATGAATTTGGAAAGAAATTTATTAATAGACTCACCTTCATGTTTACAAATATCTTATAATTGTAGATAAAATTAATTTATTATAATTATAATGTCGATGAACAATGAGAAACAATTCCATGAACTATTTCCATGTGTGAATATACTTGGTTGGCAATTCTTAGAATCAATTCCTACTTCTACCTTACAATGTGAGAGTAAATAATCTACCAACTTCAATTTCATGAGATAAAAAAGAATTGTATCTACGAATAAATGGATAAATATGATCAATAGAAAAAATTACACCCTTGCCATCAAATTTTAATTTTGACAAACAATTGATTGTGTTCTTGGGAATGCATTTGGTAGGCCTACATGAACTAAAAGCATGTTCCAAAAGCAAGATAAAAATATGAGCCATTATCAATTAAATGAATTCAAAAGAAAGAATTTGGAGGCTTATCTTTTCATGCCCTCCTTATAGCACTTATAGCACCATTTTATTGACACAAGAAAATGTCTAATGCAAACAATAGGGAGGATTTCTCAATGGGAGATTCAAATTAGACCTACTCTCATTTGTTATGAAAATATCTACCAATATGTGAGCCCAATTACTACTAACTAAATGAATTGATTTCTGAAGAGATACTCATTTAATGTATTCTAAGTCTTAAATGTATTTATATATGGAAATTCAATCTTATTCTAATTTATCATCGCCCTTATGTAATAGAAAGATAATTGTAGATGTAAAGTTTATTTATTGTAATTCGAAAAAATTCACATTTACAATATGAAACTATACTAACATATTAAATTCAAATATGCACAAGATTAAGTTCACATGTAAAAAAAAAAAAAAAATTACTTATAATCATTTTGAAGCAGATTTCGTTAACAATGAAATAGTTTTCTTACTAATGAAATGACAATGAAAAAAAGAACATATATTCATTAATATACATAGAGAAATCTAAAGCATAAACAATTAATACCACATGGTCATAAGTGCCTTCTCCTTGTATTTGATCCTTTGAAAAAATTCCTTGGAAAGTAGTAGAAGAAAAAGCTTTAAGAAAGTCTATCAATTCTTAATCTAACATGATAACAATATGCAAGCAATTTATAGATTATCTAACCTCCCCCTCTCTTGGAACTGGAGTGCTCTCTCTCTCTCTCTCTCTACAAAATCAATCATCGTTCTCTCTCTCTCTCTCTCTCTCTCTCTCTCTCTCTCTCTCTCTCTCTCTCTCTCTCTCTCTCTCTCTCTCTCTCTCTCTCTCTCTCTCTCTCTCTCTCTCTCTCTCTCTCTCTCTCTCTCTCTCTCTCTCTCTCCAATCATCGTTGTTCTTATTTTTTAGAAAATCCCACCAAGAGAAAAACAATATTGTGTCAAACAATCGCATAGTTACATGTTTTCTTATTTTTCATATTCTCTTTTCTACATTTGTGCATGTCTCCTTCAAAAAAAAATTAATATACTCATTGATATCAATATCTAACGAAAGATATTCATGGAAGAAAATAAATTAATATGAGGAATTTTTTTTGCCAACTCATTCCTTCTCTTTAGGATTTTGTTTTCAATTTTTTTATAAATAATTAAAATAATAACTATCCTATCAATATGAATAGAATTTAAGCATGTCTCCTTCAAAAAAAATTAATGTACTCATTGATATCAATATCTAACTAAAGATATTCATGGAAGAAAATAAATTATATGAGGAATTTTTTTTTGCATACTCATTCCTTCTCTTTAGGAATTTGTTTTCAATTTTTTTATAAATAATTAAAATAATAACTATCATATCAATAGGAATAGAATTAAGCATTTAACAAATTTTAAATATTTTATTTTTTTGAATATTTTGAAAATCAATATATTTAAAACACATTTCTATTATCTCAAACTTAGCTATAAATTAATGAAACCAAAAAATTAATAATAAATAAAACATCAAATTAATAAACATTATTATAATTATGAAAAATAAAATGTATGATGATTCAAACTTAAAGTCTTCCCTTCACTCCATATGGTGCCCTTCACTCCATATGGTGTAACCTTCACTATGTAACCTTCACTAATTCCCTTAGCTAAATCATGCACCAATTTCTTAATTGTTTTGTTGGCAAAAACCTCTGTGATTTTTTTCCTTTTGACCATCTTGTACTATATTTTGGTGTCCAACAGATTCATGGCTTCTTCTTCAATGTAATTCATGGCCCGACTACTTGTGTTTTGGTTGCAAACGTTGTTGTGTTTTTTAGGCTCTTGATATAACAAACTTGTAGCCCTCTTATTTTTTTTTAAGGGGTATTTCTACCATCAATCCAATATAAATAATTCTCCCAAAATATTCCACACATTCCAATCTTTTCTCAATTTGGTGGATTGAACTCAAAATATGGCTCACGGGAAGGAGCACTTAGCAACCTTGGAGTAATTTTCGGCTATTGATCTACATAATTATTGTTTTATCCCATATGCTTTATGGGAACGTATTATAATGTGTTCATGATGTTTTTCGCCCATGGAAATCTTTGATGTTGTTGGAGGCATGGAATGTTGAACACATGCATAATATGCTTTATATATGCAAAATACAAAGATATTTGAGTTCCACATGGGTCGGGAAATGATGTCGATTAAGGAAAAGTTGCATCTAGATCAAGCCTACAATGATTCGAGGTCCAAAAAGGATTAATGATGTCGATTAAGGAGTTTAAAAAAGGATTAATGATGTCGATTAAAGAGAAGTTGAAGTTGCGAGATTCGAGTTCAAAAAAGGATTAATGATGGATTAATGATGTCGATTAAGGAGTTTAAGTGGCGAGATTCGAGTTCAAAAAAGGATTAATGATGTCGATTAAGGAGTTTAAAAAAGGATTAATGATGTCGATTTGAAGTTGCGAGTTCCAAAAGGTATTGTTCGAGTTTTAGATCAAGCCTATAATTGTTCGAGTTCAAAAAAGGGTTCGAGTTCAAAAAAGGATTAATGATGTCGATTAAGGAGTTTAAGTTGCGAGATTCGAGTTCAAAAAAGGATTAATGATGTCGATTAAGGAGTTTAAAAAAGGATTAATGATGTCGATTTGAAGTTGCGAGTTCCAAAAGGTATTGTTCGAGTTTTAGATCAAGCCTATAATTGTTCGAGTTCCAAAAAGGGTTTGAGTTCGAAAAAGGATTAATGATGTCAATTAAGGAGTTCAAAAAAGGAATAATGATGTCGATTAAGGAGAAGTTGCGAGTTCCAAAAGGTATTGTTCGAGTTCTAGATCAAGCCTATAATTATGATTCGAGTTCAAAAAAGGATTAATGATGTCGATTAAGGAGTTTAAAAAAGGATTAATGATGTCGATTAAGGAGAAGTTGAAGTTGCGAGTTCCAAAAGGTATTGTTCGAGTTTTAGATCAAGCCTATAATTGTTCGAGTTCCAAAAAGGGTTTGAGTTCAAAAAAGGATTAATGATGTCGATTAAGGAGTTCAAAAAAGGAATAATGATGTCGATTAAGGAGAAGTTGCGAGTTCCAAAAGGTATTGTTCGAGTTCTAGATCAAGCCTATAATTGTTCGAGTTCCAAAAAGGGTTAAGGAGAAGTTGCGAGTTCCAAAAGGTATTGTTCGAGTTCTAGATCAAGCCTATAATTGTTCGAGTTCGAAAACGGGTTAATCATGTCGATTAAGGAGAAGTTGCGAGTTCCAAAAAGGATTAATGATGTCGATTAAGGAAAAGTTGCATCTAGATCAAGGCTACAATTGTAGTTCCAAAAGGGTATTGTTTGAGTTCCAAAAGGATTAAGGAAAATTTCAAGTCCCAAATGCGAAAGGATTGAGGAAAAGTTCGAGTTCCAAATGGGTCAGGGTAAATGATGTCGATTAAGGAAAAGTTCAAGTTCCAAATGGGAAAGGATTAAGGAAAAGTTCGAGTTCCAAATGGGTAAGGGTAAATGATGTCGATTAAGGAAAAGTTGCATCTAGATCAAGGCTACAATTGTAGTTCCAAAAGGGTATTGTTTGAGCTCCAAAAGGATTAAGGAAAAGTTCAAGTTCCAAATGGGAAAGGATTAAGGAAAAGTTCGAGTTCCAAATGGGTCAGGGTAAATGATGTCGATTAAGGAAAAGTTCAAGTTCCAAATGGGAAAGGATTAAGGAAAAGTTTGAGTTCCAAATGGGACAGGGTAAATGATGTCGATTAAGGAAAAGTTGCATCTAGATCAAGGCTATAATTGTAGTTCCAAAAGGGTATTTGTTTGAGTTCCAAAAGGATTAAGGAAAAGTTTGAGTTCCAAATGGGTTAGGGTAAATGATGTCGATTAAGGAAAAGTTGCATCTAGATCAAGGCTACAATTGTTCGAGTTCCAAAAGGGTATTGTTCGAGTTCCAAAAGGGTTAGGGTAAATGATGTTGATTAAGGAAACTTTGGATCTAGATGAAAGTTCCAATTGTAGGGCTACATTTCACATATAAAAAGGTTCTGATTAAGGAAACTTTGTTTCTAGATGAAGGTTCCAATTGTAGGGCTACGTTTCACATATAAAAGGTTTTGATTAAGGAAACTTTGTTTCTAGATGAAGGTTCCAATTGTAGGGCTACGTTTCACATATAAAAAGGTTCCGATTAAGGAAACTGGATCTAGATCAAGGTTCCAATTGTAGGGCTATGTTGCACATATAAAAAGGTTCCAATTGTATTGCTATGTTGCACATATAAGAAGGTTCCAATTGTAGGGCTACATTTCACATATAAAAAGGTTCCAATTGTAGGGTTCCGATTAAGGAAACTTTGGATCTAGATCAAGGTTCCAATTGTAGGGCTATGTTTCACATATAAAAAGGTTCCAATTGTAGGGTTGCATTTCACATATAAAAAGGTTCCAATTGTAGAGCTACGTTTCAAATATAAAAATTTATAGTTTTGGGCTAATTGTAGGGCTACGTTTCACATATAAAAATATAAAAAATTATAATTTTGGAACGTCTCGATATAAAAAATAAAATTTGTGAAAGTCACATTATGATATTTTTTTGTTAAAGTCACATTATGATAATTTTTGGACAGTCTCGATAATTTTTGGACCATCTCAATATAAAAAATTGTGAAAGTCACATTATGATAATTTTGGATCGTCTTGATCTCAAACGTTAGGAATTTTTATTAAAATCTAAATATGGATGGGTTGAGATCCATATGCTCATTGTTGTGTGTTTTTGACCCAGAGGGATGACCAAAAAGACTTTGTTGTAAGAGGGGATGTGAACCTACAACGTAAAAAAATTTGAAAGTCACATTATGATAAATTTGGACCATCTCGATCTCAAATGTTAGGAATTTTTATTAAAGTCTAAATATGGATGGGTTGAGATCCATATGCCCATTGTTGTGTGTTTTTGACCCAGAGGGATGACCAAAAAGACTTTGTTGTAAGAAGGGATGTGAACCTACAATGAATAATAGACCAACGATTAGTAGTGGGTTTGAAAAAAAAAACTGCATATATGAATAACAAGAAGGGAATATGTATAAAGCTATAAAAAAAGGGACAAATACAGGAACAAAACCATAATAATGGAAGTCTCTTTGTTTCCAATGGAGAAAGTAAAGGGGCCTTGAATGAGACAACAAAGAATGTTTGGATATCACTCTTGAGTCCTCTCGAGCTTTCCAAGGGAGGGTCTTTGATGAAGTTTGGATCTATCTTTTAATACAAGGGAGCTACAACATTTCACAAAGGTGAAGCAACTCTCGAAGGAAAGCAATGCTACTACAAAAAAAAAAAAAAAAAAAACTCTCGTTATTTCCAATAATTATTTTACAAATTTCTAAAATAAAATTTTATTTTTAAATAACTATAAATATTTTTGTATATGATGGTGGATGTGTTAGGACGTATTAGGTAAACTATGAGATTCAAGGTTCAAATCCTACATGGGTCAAGCCAACGAAAACAAATTTTAAATATTTTTATATAATTTAAATTTAATATTTATAAATTAAACATTATTTTTGATAATGTACCTGAATTAAACACAAAAGCATGAAACAATATAAGAGGCACGCAAATAATGGTGAAATTGTGTAGTGACTCTAGGCAGTGGTGGAGGTCGTTTGGGGTGAGGTAGTGGAAAGGCAATGAGAGGTGAAGAGGTGGGTTTTAGTGTATGCAACATGCTTGAGCCTCAACTACAATATTGAGAGGTGAATATGTGGGTTTTAACCTATGTAACATGCTTGAGCCTTAACTACAACATTGAGTGCATAACCTCAAACTCAACTACAACATTGAGTGCATAACCTCAACCTCAACTACAACATTGAGTGCATAACCTCAACCTCAACTACAACATTAGGTGTAGAGCTTCAGCCTCAACTACAACATTGAGTGCAAAGCCTCAAGATCGACTACAACATTGAGTGTAGAGCCTCAACCTCAAATACAACACTTAGTATAAAGCATCCAAAATAATAATTAAAAAAACCATTTTTCTTAAATAATTTATTTTATAAATATATTTGTATCATTACAAATTTTGATAAATTATTATATAATAAACTTTATTTCACTTCATGACTAAAAACCATATTATTATTTTTAAACCATGGTAGATTGGTAAATAATTGGTGTAATATTGGTGAGTGATCACCATTATAATACCAAGAGTATATCCAATAGCCTGTAACCCAAATATGCCAGGAATTTATGACTAAACAAGAGTCGAGGCTCTCCACGGGAGTGGGGGAGCTTACTTCTTTAGTATTATCACAATAGGCCAAAGATGTCCCCCATGGGATTTGAAACCGAGTAGAGGGGATAACATCACATTGTGTCAACCACTTGATTATCTACAAGGAGAAAAAAAAAAACTATAATTACCTAAAAAATAAAGAAATTAATAGCTTCGTTACTCTATAACTAAATTACAACTTAGGTGAAGATGTGTTAGGGTGAAGAAAGAAACATGGACTATTTTTCATAGGTTTGAGAGCAAATGTCTATGTCGGTGGAGTTATGACACCTGGACTTAGTGAGGTTTGATAATAGGGATTAGGGTTTGTTTTGGTACACTCTGTATCAGGTCTTCTCGGGATTTCTGATTATGGTAGATTAAAGGATGAGTGTTAGGGAAGGGGAGGGCTTCCCCTCCTTCCGCAACGTTTTTTCAGGAAAAAATATTCGAATGGAAGATAAGTGGGACTCTCAAGGACACACCTCTAGGTCTCTACAGTCACCTATTATAGGTGATAAATGACAAGTAGGCTTGAGGGGTAATTGTATTCTGAAGCCTTAAAAAAAACCTAGATTTGTAATACCCTCAAACTACCTGTATGATTATAGAAAGTGTATGATAGATCATGCTTTCATCTGCAAATTTATCGAAGGTTGGATTATGAAGATGGATTTGGAGAGATGGATTCAACAGACATGGCAACATAAAGGGGAAGTAGACCTAAGATTGGGGCCAAAAGGCTTCTTCACAGTAATCTTTTTGAATTTGGAGGATAAAGCCCCAATTTTTTAGGGAGGGCCTTATTTAGACAATAACGTTGGGCTCTATATCAGACATTGGGAAGGTTGTTTTAACCCAAACAAAGAGGAGTTTTCAACCACACCAGTTTGGGTACGGATGTACTCCCTTCCTATCGATTTTTGGATATGATAAATATTAGAAGGCATTGGCCACGCTTTAGGGCATTTTGTCAATATTTGTGAGGTCACTAAATGAGGTAAGAATATGTCTTATGCCCATTTATATGTATACATGAAAATTTATCAACACTTTCCAGAATCTATAGAGTTGGACTATTAGTGAGAGACATGGAAAAATCCAATTGATTATGAACATGTACCTTTTCGATGTCATCATTATCATGAGCATGGTCACTTGTGTAGAGATTGTTCGTTGCGAAGGAAGGAGCAAACAATACAGGATGAACAGGGGCCTGAGGGTTTCACCAAGGTCATAGCAAGAAGACAAAATTAGAAGAGTCATAATATTCAACCTTTGCAGCCAATGGAGGAAAATAACTCCTTCTCAACCTTGAATGCAATGGAGGAAGACCCAAATAGCTTAGAAGATATTCAAATAATGGATAAATCTTTGGAAACTTCTCAATATAAGCAATCCCATAAAAATAAGTTGGAGGACGATGTAATTCAAGAGGGAGACTATGACTACTTTGGCTTACTAGGAATCGAGGAAGTAGCACAATTAATGAAGCAAGATCGGAATGAGCTCTCGGAGAAGCACGACTCTTGGTTGGTATAGTGAATGAATGGGAAAAATAGGACCTTGTGGAATTATCCAAGGAAAAAGTGGAATAGTATGTCGTAGCTTACATCAACTAGAAAATGAAGTGGTGGCATTTCATGGGCCTCAATCCATTCAATATTTCAAGGATAAAGGGAAATATATTCCCATTAAATATTAAAGAAATACCTCAAAAATAAGGGGATAAAACCTAAAAGGGAAGTGTTGCAAAGTACAGGGAATAACTTAGTTAACTCTGGCCAAGTAGTTGCTTTACCACAGTTATTTCCATCCCAATTGAAACCTTCATCATGAATATTTTATCATGTAATAAATGGGGGCTAAATAGTAAGCGGAAGCAATGATATCTCAGAGACAGGATTAGGGTGGAAAAACTCGCGATTGTAATTTTGCAGGAAACAAAACTAATGGGGGATAAAATTCTTACAATTGTTGAAAAATGTTGGAAAGGTTGTCAAGCTATGTCCGCCAATGCGAAGGGTAGTGCAGAGGACCTAGCGATTTTGTAGAACCCTTTAGAGGTATTTTTTTCAAGACTTGATGGTAATCCTAAGAATATTGATAGGAAGGTTTCGCTATGTAGGGATGAAAGATCTTTTCTTTTTAACCACCATGTATGGTCCCCCATGGTGGGGAAAAAAATCATTTTCTAGAGAAAATATTGGCCACTAAAAAACTGATCGAAGAGTCTTTATGGGTCATTGGTGGAGATTTTAATCGCATTAGATCGTTGAAGGAGAAAAGAGGAGAAGTGCGCAGATTAGATACAGAATCAACCTCCTTTGATAGATACACAGAGAAAATTAATTTGTTCTATATCCCAACCATCAATAGTCTACATACTTGTAACAATCGACAAGGAGAAAGACATCAAATAGTGATTCAGATTGTTACATAGTAATTTGTCACCATTTGTCACCGTCCCTGTTACCCCTTTCCCGCACTTTGGAGGACTCATTCCGGGACCTATGAGAAGTGAGATAACTTGAAAACACTTGCATTATTTCCCCTAGGTATGGACTTCATATGCCTTGAATACATCTCCTGCAGAATATCCTTAAAAAGTCCCCTTTTCCATTAGCGTGGATCCACAGTGTATCACCCGCGCCAATGGGGAAAATCCTCCAAAGAGGGCGCGCCAGTTGGCGCTCTGTCTCAGAGTCTTACCCGCACCAACCAAGTTTGGGAAAGCTTTTTAACAAACGCACGCCCGAAAGTTTTTTCCTTTCAACTCATGAAGCTTTTCAAGGATAATGCCAATCTCATGGATGTCGAGATTCATCGTATCTCTATCCATAATAGCTTTTCGAGGATAATGCCAATCCCATGGATGTCTGGATTCATTGTATCTCTTCCTCCTCCTCCATCTATAAAAGCTTGTTCTGTTGCATTTGACAAGCTAGTTTTGGAGCATAGGGAGAATTATACTGTCAGAAATCTGAGAGATTGCTGTAAGAGTCTTCTTTGCATTCATAATCAAAGAGAGAGAGGCTTGTTCCCGATCCCGACAAGCTTTGCAATACATATGTAGCTGATCACCTAGCCAAAGGAGGATTTGACGTCAGAACTACGGTTGTATTCTCCTTTGTTGATTATCAATAATAGATGACTATCATTATGGTTCCATTCTTGTTGTTCATTGTGATGATGTTTGAGTTATATCTTTTCTGACTGATATATAATTGCATCTATTGGATTTTATGCTTGTATTCCTGTCGTTCTTTGCATGTGCAGGTGTCCATTCACGGAGATCATGAGGATCGTGACCGGCCGGAGCAAAGGAACGGGAGTGTCAACTCTTCTACAACACTAGCGTTGGAATCCAAGTAGGCTCTCATAATCCACCTTTAATTTGCAATTAGGAACTTGTGTGATAACATTGTTTGATTGTTGCTAGACCCATTTTGGGCTAGTGGGGATCGCCTCTATCCGCAGAGGGGATTTACCTCTCCAACACAGATGGATAGATATCTTCTCTCTAATGAGGTTTTGTACAAAGACATTTTTGTTGAAGTTGTTATTTTGCCCTACATGGGGTTGGATCACTATTTGATTAGGCTAGAACTTGAGTTGAAGGAGGCCCCCCTTGATCGTCCCTTCCATTTTGAAAGTTTTTAGTTACAGGAGCTTGGTTTTCTGGAGTTCTTAAATATGTGGTGGTCAGAGATTAACATTTCAGGTTAGTCCAAAATGAAAAACTTTCAACTAAAGCTTAAATAATTAAATCAATAGAAAAAATTTTGGAATAAGCAGGATTTTGATAACATTTTTGAAGATAAGGCTATATTAGAAGGTCAGATGTGAAGGATACAACAATGCATGATTTTAGATGTTAGATCCCTTGAACTTGTAGTAGAGGAAGGATTGACTCTCCATAAGCTTGAACAACGACAAAAAAAGGAAGAAATCCTTTGGAAACAGAAATAGAGGGTACAGTGGCTCAAGGAGGGAGAAACAAATTCATAATAACATGATCTTCTTTATTCTTAGAGTTGATGGGTAGAAAAAAATCAAACATCTAGAAATTGAATATGAATTGGTAAGGTTTTATCAAGGTATTCTAACTGGGCACTCTTCTCAAAGATAACCAACCATCAATTTAGCTCTTCAACATATCCCTAAGCTTGTTAGTAAGGATGAGAATTTCACCTGATGATACCAATATCACTCCAGGAAGTGGAAATGGCAATTATGAATATACCTCGAAATAAGTCACCAGGCCCTAAAATATTTACCTTTGATTTTTTCAAGCCATGTTGGGGATTCCTAAGCATGAAGATTCATGAAGTGGTGGAAGAATCAAGACAAACTCAATCAATCTTTGTCGCACTCAATGCAACATTCTTCACCCTTATTCTGAAAGGAGGTCATTCATAGGATCCTAATGGTTTTCGTCATATTGTGCTTTGCAATGTAATTTACAAAATTATTTCAGCGGTAATAGTAAATCAACTGAAACCCTTGCTTCCAGGTTTAATATCGATGGAGCATACTAGTTTTGTGGAGGGACACCAAATTATGGATGGCATAGTTGCATCACATAAAAAAATACATTCCTTAAGGGTGATGAAATGTCCAGGTATAATAATCAAACTGGATCTTTCCAAGGCCTATGATTAGATTAGTTGGGACTATTTGTTACATATTTTACAAGATTTTGGATTCTTAGGGTAGTAGATCTCCTAGGTAGCCTCTCTTATAGCACCTGCATTCTTCTCTATTCTAATTAATGGTTCACCTTCATCCACCTTCACCTCTTCAAGAGGCATGAGGCAAGATAACCCTCTCTCATCCTTTCTTTTCATTTTGGCTATGGAAGGGTTAGGGAGAATGTATAAGAAATCATGTTCTCAACGTCATATCTCTAGTCTATTCTTTTTTGGTGAGGATATCCCTGTAATGCATCAACAACCCATTGATGACATCGTTCTTTTTGGTTCACCCACTTTAAAGGAAGTGAAAGGATTAAGGAATATTTTACAGACTTTCATGGACGCTTATAGAACACTAGTAATTAAAGATAAAATTGGTATCTTCATTTTTAATTGCCAAGAGGCTATACAAGCACACTTGACTCAGATACTGATTTTTCAATGGGCTCAGTTTCTTTCCAAATGTTTGGGAGTGCCCCTGGTTGTATATTAAAACCAGGTGTTAGCCTGGGAATATCTCATAGAAAGGGTTCGAAAAAGGGTCAGTGATTGGGTGTACTTGGCCCTTAATCTCGTTGGTCAACTTGTGCTTACCAAATCATTGTTGCAGGAAATTGCAAACTATCAGATGGTGGTTATGCCCATTCCCAAAATAGTTTTTCATCGTCTTCATTCTTTATGGAGCAATTTTTTGTGGAGGGGATCAGTTAAAGCACGAAATTGGTCTCTTGTAGGGTGGGACAAATTGATTAGATCAAAACTAATGGGAGGATTACCTGACTACGTGATCCAAAATCGATTAGTAATGCCTATAGTATGAAATTATGGTAGCTTTGGTTTAAGGGAGGCCTGAACTTTGGAAGCGCATTTGGCTTAGGAAATATGTGCCTCTACTCACATAGGAGGAGCGGTTTTGTTTTGAAGGTTCCATTTAAGGATCTGGAACCTAGAATTGGGCTCAAAGATGCAAAGATATTGTTAAACAGTAAGCATGTGGGATGTAAAAGGAGGAATGCTAACATCTTTGTAGTAGGATGCCTGGCAGTAGTATCCTCATTTGGGGGAGAAAGAGAGTTCCAACCTATGAAAACATTATCTAAAGATTTGGGTGCTGATAAGATAGCATACTTTAGGAAACAATTAGACGATAACTAGTTATGGTGACAATGGAAAGATAAAAGTTTTTTTCCTACCACTAAAGAACCTATCCATGGGAGGAGTTTCAAAAAGTACTCAAAGACAAGCGAATTAGGGTTTCTCAAAAGAATGATATTTTACGTTGGGGTCAACAATAATCTGGTTATTTTTCCCTTAAATAAACTTACTCCTTACTTATTGGTTTTCTATCCATGGAAAAGACAGTAGTGTTGACCCGAATCTGGGATGGTTCATGGTGGCCAAAACTTTCAACCTTCTTGTGGTTAATAGCTTGGGGTGTGCTCTCACTTGGGATCGTCTACATAGAAAGGGATACAATGGACCATCATTATGTCAACTTCGTTTTCAAGCGGAGGAGTTAGCATAGCACGTTTTCCTCTTTTGTCCCTTTGCGCGTGGAATTTAGGAACTTATCCCTCATAGCTTTCAGTGCAGTCAACTCTCCTCAAGAGATTTGAAGATTCTTTTAGACCAATGGTTTTGTCATAAGTTCAATATCCCTATTGTTTCATGAGCTTGGAAGTTGGTTCTAGGTTTTACCCTTTGGAATTTATGGAAAGAACAAAATCTTAGAGTTTTCAATATGAAGAGAAGATCAATGTCACTGTTAAAAGAGGTAATCCTTCTCAATATTACGAAAACTATTCTTCCATCCTCTTGGAATATCAATAATTAGCAAGTGGAGGAGTCTGAAGGACACATTCACAGGAACCTCAACTTGGATATTTCTATGTCTTCCCCCTATTCTTCTATGGTGCAGTGCTCTAGTCATCCTACCGCTAATTCATATATCATGCCCCTAAGCTCCTTCCTTGAGTTGGGTTTTGATGGTGCCTTCAAAGGAAAACCAAGAGCCATTGTGTATGCAAGGATTTTTTGGGATGATAAATCCCAGCCATTACATATATATATGCATGGTCATGTGGAGTGATCCATAATAACTTATCAAAATTTCTCATTATTAAAAAAAATTGCAAATCGCAATCACAGAAGGTTTTCTTGTGCTACAGGTTCATGGATATTCATAGGTTGTCATCAAATGCATCCACAAATTGTTAAATGGCCAGCCCGCACACAAAATAGTTCACAGTTGGAATTTACAGGATGTGGTTTCTAATATAGACATATTACCCATGTCTGATTATATTATCCTTTATCACACTCATCGGGAAGGGAATAGGGTAGCAGATGCATTGGCCAATTAGGGAAGCCAAGAACAACACCTTGCCTTAGACGAATTTTGGTCGGTTTCATTAATGAGGGAAGAAATTAAATGCATTAAATGGTGGGTTGAGTATGATAGGTCCTCATGGGAAGCTAATGTCCCTGATGGGGGTCATATTAACAACCCCTGTAATGATAGGAAGCATGATTAACATGTTGAGGACAGGAGTGGAGCGTGGGTTGGAAGCCTTGGAAAAGAATGCCACACCCTACATTTTTCACCTCTTTGTAATCATGTGGCATATACCCCATTCCCAGGTTTGGGGTCACCTACCCCAGTCCCATCATTTTAAATTCTCGTAGCTAGTATCATTTGTGATGGAGTATGACATTCTATTTGGTATCTAAGACAATCACTCAACAGTTGATATGGTTTGGTTTTCGCAGGGTGGATTAGCTATGTTCTTAGGAGATCTTGACATATAGTTTTGTGATTTATTGTTCCACGATACTAGTGGCTAACATAGAATCTTACAATCACTGAGGCTACCAAACCAAGTACCACTACAAACTAATTTTCACAACTAAACAATATATAGAAGTAAATCAAAACGTGCACAAATATATACAATTTTTTACAATTTTTACAACCTAGTTTCGTTATATTAATCAACAAATAATATATTAGTCTAAGGCTCCCATACTAGGGATAATGGCCCTCATACATCGACTGATACAAGACTACAACAACTATGGCTTGGTGTCAGTCCTTTGAAAACCAATCTACCCTGAACAAGACAACCTTGACTTACTTGTTGATGTGGCACCCCTCATCCCTTTCAATGCACATGTCTTGAACACATCTACCCAGTCCTTCGACTCCTAATCTACAACAACACTTTTTTGCCTCTATCAGGGAACTAGCTCCATTAGGTCACTGAATATGGCTCCACCTGCCCTCTCGCTAACTATTATTCCTTCAATGCATCAACACATTGAGACTCATGTCGAGTTGTTCACAACTCCATTTGTGAACAACTATCAATTGCCCACTACTGCTCCTCAACTCTTTTGGGACTTTCTTCCACTGGTGTCTTCCCATGTTGCCTGATGAATCCACACTTAGGGCCAGAGGGCTTCCCACTATTTCTATTGAATGTCCTTCTCCAATAATGAAATTAGCGCATGGAGGACTTCCCAACCTCTGCCATAGATTTCCTTCTCCATAAGGTAAATCTAGGGATGCAAATTTCTCCTTGGTGATCATACCTTTTAGCTCTTCTCTGCCACTTCTAACAATCCCTTAGTCCTTCAAGATAAGTTTTCCTTAGAGCTTGAAGCAAGCCTCTACAATCCTCCACAAAGTTTTCTTTATGTTTCTCCAATTCTTCCACTTCTAACAAGCCTAAAGTCCTTCTTAGGTCACTACACTTAGGGATCATATTAGAAAACTTTCACATTGCCCTTCATCAATCCACAAGTGTCCAAAAAAACCAACCAAACTATCCTTTACTAGGACACCATCCGCATGCAATAAATCACCATGAATACATCTCAACATACCTCATGAGCTTATGTGCCTCTGTTGCAAAGTCTACAATCTAGTTAGGGCTAATATCAGTCCATGTCATCCCTAGATCCTTTCCTCTAGACCTTCTCTACAGCTGTGGTTCTCCTCACATTGTAAGCTACTCCCTTCGATACCACTTGGAGACAAGTTTGTGGTGGTTCTAGGCCTTTCAACACCTCCAAACAACCATTACAACATTTTGTCCTCTCTACAATAATATCGTGGATATGCGGCCCACAATCTTGACCGACCCACATCAAATCAACCTATAAATGCTTTCAAATACTTCGTCCTAATCTTGCACTTTCTCGGCCTTATCTAGGGCATCTTTCCACCTGCAAAACACATGGAAAACCTTCACCAATAGCCTCCTTCATGTGTTGTTTCTACAGAGGTGTGTGGCCTTGTTTTGGAGGGCCTATTACCCAACTTAGCCTCCAAAACAAACCTTCCTTATAGCCTAAGAACACACAAGGAAACTAAACCTTTCCAACTGTGAATATTCTCCTTATTTCTACCTAGATTAGCCCTTCTAGACCTCATCCTCCTGCCTATGCAAACTAGGTCCCCAAACAATCTAGAAAGAAGGCGTAACCTATGTCTCTTTCACCTTCGTTGGGTTCCTCCCTTCCTGTCACCAAATAACGTATGTTTCTTGATATTTTGTTGCTGTTGTTTGTGATCAAATACCTCAACTAACTCTTCAATGTATAGCCATCATGTGGGTGACATAACAACCCTTAAAGGGGCACCTTAATATGTTGGCCAACCTAACCTTAAGGTCTTCTTCACCCATGTTGACCTTCAAAAAATTATTTCTCCCTTTTAACACATCCTTTTTAAATGCTTGAAGTATCCCCTAACTCCTCTAGGGCTTCCCCTTCACCTCCATGTGTTAAACCATCAATCCTCATCATGATTTCACACCCACGTGCTTGGGTGCAAAGCCGACAGGCTTGGGTTCTTAGCCCACAAATCACTTTTTTGTGCCAATTCCTCTAAAAACCACTAGCCTAGGGTTTGGAGTACCTCCCAAGATACAAATATCAACACTCCCTCTTAGCGAGGGAGGTACTTCCAACACTAAGAAGTATCCATCGTCATCACCGACGACACTAGTCCATATGGCATCCATCACTGCATCATACTCTGTAGAATGAACCCTAGAATATCGATAATGCCTCTTCTTCATCTCATCTGAACCTGAAGACCTCAAACTTTTGTATGTTTTCCCTCTCTAAATTTAGACTCCCTCTGAGTCTACATGATATCCACTAGCTCAAATTATCATTGATCTCATGTCCTACAAGGTTAGTCTGAGTTGTGGTTGAACACAGGCCATCATCACCGCAACCCAGTCTTGCAAACACTCATCCTCCTGGATCAAATACCACTCCTGTACATCCCCCCGACCTTGAATATGCGACATCACGATCCAATGAAGAAACTGGCCTACCAATCTACAATTCATCACATGAAGCAATCTCGATCATCCCAATCTCATACATGCCAGAGCAATCCTTGAGCTAACCTAATGATCTATGCCAAGTCAAAGGAATTCCATGATCAACAAAATGCCCTAAAACAAACTATTGTTCACCAAGTTCACCATCAATCCACCAGAACTCCTAGCCAATATCATTTCCAATCCAATTAATACCACATCTCCATGTATTCATTTGAACCCTATGCTCCATTATCTAGACAATGTCAACTCCCTTTGAGTTGCTTCATTGTGCACACTCTCCGTCACTGGCCCTTCAAAGTAATTTTGATACCATGTATTTTTTCCATGATATTAGTGTCTAGGATAGAATCTTAATATCACTAATGCTAACAAACCAAGTATCACAACAAACTACTTTACACAATGGAACAATATATAGCAGTAAATCAAAACGTGCACAAATATAAACAACTTTTTACATTACCTTACATTAAATTGGTTTTTTGTTATTAATACATTTTTAAGTATACCTTAATATTAATTCATATTAAAATATTTTATTCATATCTCATATTGTATATTTTATTCTATACAACATTAAAATATTTTCTTTTAACATTTTTTTCTATATATACATATTTATGAAGTTGATATCATGTGTTGAAATATTTTTGAAAAGTATAAGGTTTAAACATCTTACTCACATGTTTTTTTTCTTTACCTCTAATTACTTTACATGAAATTATATTAGGTCATATGGACAACTAATTAAATATGCATAGCATATTTTTTTTTTTTATTATAGCCAACATTGTTTTCTATTTAAAGAATATTTTATTTTTATTTTTAGACAACGGACATGCTAACACATAGTCTTCACACTAGGCTGTAGAATGAGCATAACATTGCTTTAAATATTATGAGATGTTTGGTGGATACTATTATTCTTTTTTTTAAACAGTGAGAATATTTATCATAATTTAGTTGTTAAATTAGTAGTGGGATAGTGGGAAAAATTATCATAGTTTAGTTGTTGAATTAGTAGTGGGACTAGTTGGTATTAGGTATTCCCGCTCTTGGTTCATAAGGGGATAGGATTTCTCTCTTGCTAGATTCCTCTGGGCCTTCTGCCTCGATTATACCCTAAAACTATTTTTCCTTGGCTAAGAGCTCGTCTTCCTTAAATGTAAAGAAATAGATTAACAATTATAATTAACAAGGTAACATATTAACATAAAACAATTCTATATGTAAATATTATTATCTAATTATAAAATTAATATAATTTAAGATTTAAATTAAAAATAATTATTATGAAATATATATTTCTTTTTAAAAAATTATAAATTAAAATTAAAATAAGGTATCTTTTAAATATTAACAATTAAATTATTATAAAAAATATATATATATATATATTTCTAGTTAAAACTAATCTATTATATACATAAACAGAATTCAGTTACATCATTTCAAGACAGAAAGAACCAGTTGCCTGTAATGGCAGCTTGGAACAACTGAGACTGCAGTGTCCGAGGACTTAACCAGACCAAAAATAAACCAGCCCTCGCAGGGGCGCCAGCAGAATATCAGGATAATCCCGCGCAGGGGAAAACAGACACATCCCAACCATAGAACAAGAACCCGGTACCCAAGACCCACACAAAGACAGTTTGCCGACATAACAAAAACTTGAGACCAAAAAATAATCAGAGCAGCTGGAGAGGCCGAAAG
This sequence comes from Pinus tabuliformis, assembly GCA_031772625.1. Taxonomy (NCBI): domain Eukaryota; kingdom Viridiplantae; phylum Streptophyta; class Pinopsida; order Pinales; family Pinaceae; genus Pinus; species Pinus tabuliformis. The sequence continues at coordinate 1,558,348,556 of CM062820.1, forward strand.
GCTGAACAGAAGTGCCGCAGAGACCTGGAACGATGGCGCCGCTATTCGTCCGGTTCCTCCTCAACCACCCGGCACCACCCGTATTCCTCCACCTCCGCTGCAGTGGGAGCAGTTTCCATGTTGACGTCTTCGCCTTTGCTGATCATCTCCTTCTGAGCCAGAGGGCGATTTGAGACATCCTCTGGTGTAGCCGCAGGCGTTTCCATGACTGTCTCTGAGCCATCAGCAGGCTGCTTCCCGCGATCATCTTGAGAGTCGCTGCCATCCTGGGAGGCTTCGATGAAGAGAACCGAGACATGGGCACTGATCCGGGGGCAGTTCATAGAACTATTGAAGTTGAAAATGGTCGAGCCGAAGGCGGGCGTGGAAGCAGAATCAGGAGCGCTTGAGTCCAGGAATTGACTGGACTGAAGGGGGTTGGCATCAAGGGAACGATGACAATTGCAACGACAGCAATGGGGATAGGAAGCTTCTGCAGGAGGGCGAGAAGACCCCCCACGAGAGGTGCCGCGACGGCTGAGCATACGTTGTCTAGGCCTGACCATAATTGCAGGGTCCGAATGAAGAATACACAGTGCGTAATTAAGGAATAAACCAGACTAGGGGATGCCACAAACCGACGGTGAATTGGCCCAGACGGAAAGATAGCCTCTTGGAGCTGCTCGCAGCTCCAGGGGTTGCATAAACATACCCTGGGGAAGAACCATGAACATACCATGAACCGGCGCAGTGAGATCCAACCCACCATTGCTTTTGACTTAGCTACCTCCACCTCGAAACTCGTCCGCCATAACTGCGACCTCCATGCGAGCTGAAGTGCCGGACAGAGCATTTAAGCATTTCTGGAGAATAACAAACATTTCATTCCCGCGCGGCCAAAGACAGGCCTGCGCCCATGTGTTTCCCTTGCGACGACGCATGGCTGGCATGTGGCCGCAATTAAACGCATGTCCCATCCAAGCTGTCACCCGCATCCGAGGAAATTATTATTAATTATATATATATATAGATATATATATATATTATTAATTAAAAAATTAAAAATATATTTAATATATTATCTAAATTTATTATTACCTATTTCAATGTTATTAAAGTCCTACATCTTAACATATCTTAAACCAAGATAAGTGGTCTACAATTCAATTGTTGACTTCTCAATGCATCTAATAAATTCAGTGATATCCAACTTATCAGAAAATTAAGCAGGTTGTGTTGTCCCTGCCACGAAGAGAAATTAAATGTATTTTATAACATTCTTAAAAAAATTATAATATCAAGACTCTTTTATTTATAAAAATAATTTGAATTTGTTTTTAACATTTTCCTAATTTTTTGATGGTATTTTATCAACCTTATCCTATGACCATTTTAAAGTTAAAAAGCGTGATTTACAAATATCTAAGTGATTGATCTTTTAATCACTCAAACTGAAATCCACGCAGCCGTAATCTCTGCCACGCAGATAATTTTGTCACCATAATATGGTCAACTTTCAAGTGAAACAATATATTGTTTACATTTTTATTATCCACTATAATATGGAAACCTGATTAATTGTAATCACTCAAACTGATATGAATTGTTTTTACTTATCTATTATAAGATAGAACTTAAGTAATTATAATCTCTTAAACTAATATGAATTGTGTGTAGGTTATCACATCTACATGTCCAATCACGTGGTCTTGACACTTAAACGTTGTGTTTTCTCTCTATGGTAAATCTATATCGGTGATATTTAGTTTGCAATTTCGATAATGCAGGAATTACAAAATTAATTTAATTAATATATTTAGTTGTACAGTTTATTGGGTGTAGAGTAGATAGTCATCAATTTATAATAAGCATCAACCAAAACCTATATACATTTGAAGAAAAATCAGGTAACAAGATTATTAATCATAAATATTCGTTTCCATTTTATAATGTGGTTGTTAAATATAACTCCTTTTTTTAAAATTAATAAATTTAGTTATTAATATGTAAATAGGCTTTGTTACAATACCATGGGCCAATACCATGGCTTATCAATAACAAATGCCCCCAAAAACATAACTCGTTTTTTTTTAATTAGTGAATTTAGTTGAAAGGGCAAAAATGACATAACTACTTTGGAGATAAATCTCAACATTTGATTTGTGTATACTACTAAAAATGTTCTTGACTATTATATGGAAATTAAATCTCTACCATCCACCTAATAACTATTGATAATTAAACTAGCTTTGATCCATCTTAATTACGGATCTATCAAGCGAGAGGGATCAAATCTATTTACGCGTAAACCTTTTTAGAGTAAAAAGAGATCTGATCCCTTTGGGGCTTGGTAGCATGTCAAGAGATTTGATCCCTCTTAGCTCTTGGTAGATCCGAAGTTAGGATGGATCTAGACTGGTTTAATTTCCCCCTTTAAATATGTTATATTCCACATGAATATCATAAGTCATTTTTATTTTTATTTTTATTCTATTTTGATAGGGTTGTTTTTATTTTTATTTTTATTTTATTTACATTAAGTTACAACATCTCTCCCATATTGACATTACATTAAATTACAATATCTCTAATATATTGACATTACATTAAGTTACAACATCTCTACCATATTGGGTTGGAGAGTGTCTCTAGGTGCAATTAAAATTGTGGAATCCTTATCCCAAAATTTATACTGGAAAATATTATATATAGCCAACCCACCTTATGTATAGCCAACCCACTACGATCACACGCACTATATACCCTTTACAACCACCATACTATTTGTAATTTGAAACCATAGTTATATTAGTTTGTTGAAGGTAACCATAACTCATGAGTATAAATAACTGGCCTAGATCCATCTTAAATCCAAATCTACTAAGTTCTTGAAGGGATTAAGTTTGGAGTTAAGATGATCTAACAAGCCATCTTAAATCCAAATCTACTAAGTTCTTGGAGGGATTAAGTTTGGAGTTAAGATGATCTAACCTACTACTCTTGCATTCCATAATAGATTTCCTAAAGCTTTTAAATACACTTCATCATACTGAATATCATGAACAAATACCATACCGTGGACTTATAATTTAACTTTGTAATTTTATAGTTAAAATTATCTTTAATACTATAAAATTATATTTAATAACTATATTTTTATATTTTTATATTTTTAATTATCTAGAGATTTGTTGCTCTTATTTTTTAAAATTTTATTTTATGTTTGACCAAATCAAAAATTTTATTTTATTCCACTAAAGAAATGTAATAAATATATTTTTAGCTTTCAAATTTATAATTATTATAACAAAAATATATATTCTTTATCAATAAATTTCATTCAAATTCATCAATAATTTTGATAATTAAATATATAATCACATCATATCCTACAAACCAATTATAACAATGAATTCAGATGTTATTACATAATATTTTTATATTTTTATACATATTTTATATTTATATATATATATATATAGTGAAATCTTAATTTATCAATGGGGCTTAGAGTATGCTTTAAAATATTAGTGGCTAAGAGTTCTCTTTCTTCATATTCAAGCAAAGAAGTTAACCCCCTAAAACCCAGTAACATGTGGTAGGAATGAAACTCTAATGTGGTTTTCCTTGAATAATGATGATGAGTCAACTTACATTTGTGAATAGTAACCAATGATAATTGTCAATATTATTAACAACTTAGTTATGAGAAATTTTTCCAATATTTAAACAACCAAATCATCTCACACATGCCCATGACCTTTACCAACATCCTAACAATTAGTGACCTTTACAAACATCCTAACAATCAGCGATAATCGTGCGGTCTACAGAGACTGAATTATCGAGAATTATTTTTTTAATCGAGAATTCATGTTGCGAGTGTCACACAATTGCATCTAAGGCACTTACCCTATTCCCATGACCTTCTACTTATTACATAGTGGTGTAATAAGTTGGGTGGTTTGGTTGTTGAGCTTGTTGGGTGAAACTCGCCAGGTCAGGGTTCAAATCTCATTGAGTATAGTGTCATGTTATAGTGGCAGCTATGCAGATTGACCTAAGTATCCTTTAGATTAAAGTAAGCTAGCAACTATTGCTTGTAGCCAATGATATAGTATCTCATTGAAAAAAACTAACATATTACCATTCACCGCCTTGTATAAAAAAATAAATAAATAAAAATAATTGACCTGACAACTATTGCTTATAGCCCATGATACAGTATCTCATTGAGAAAAGCTAACATTTTCTGTAGTTCACTTTGGATTGTACTATCGTATCAGATGAGTTTGTTTTCGCGTGAATTGCTTTGACAGTCGCCAATTTTTTTAGTCATATGATTGAAATTTTATGCTTATCTAAGTTTAAAATTTGCTCATTCCTCGTGTGTAAGATAATGCAAAGACACTGTGCAAATGCCTAAAGTAAATGATGTTAAGTGATGTGGTTGCAGGGAATTTGGAAAAGCTCCCGCAGCACCTTGACGTTGTTCCTTTTAGAGTTCTCAGTGGAAGAACTATAAAAATAGCATGACTAAATATTTGAAATATCTAAAAGAATATAATTAAGATGATACGAATAATGTTTGAAATGAATCTTTGATAAACAATTTATTTCTTAGTCCATTTACTAGCTCTTTAAATAGGTTACTTCTCATTCTAAATCTGCCACTTCTCATCTTCGATTTCTATGCAATATGCTTTTCTTGTCTCTTGCAAAATAGATTTCTATGCTTTATCTATAGATTTGATATAGTGATCACAAAGTGTTATGTAGGTTTGATATATTTGATTAATGGGTAGAAATAATGAAGCCATGGGAGATGGAAGGCCAAAGGTGTCTCACACAATCGACATTTTAATAGATAGAGTAGGTGTTAGAAGTGTTATTTTTCAAAAATATGATAATTTAGTTTAATGTGAAAAAAGTCTTATAATGTAAATTTAAACAAATATTTCTCTCTTATTATAATTGAAACTTACATTATTTTGAAATAATATTTTTGTTTTATTATTTTTTTTAATCTATATAAAAATATGTATATTAAGAAGAAAAAGACATAAAGATATATATATATATAGAAGAAACAAATGTTATTGTTATTTCCCAGAAACTCAGACAAGTGGACTGAAAAACTTTTGTTCCCTTATTCCCAGTTTTAACAAAAGAAAACAACAAAATATACTTATGGACTATTAATCTATCCAGCCCACTAATAATTACGCGCACTGGTGCTTGGTGACCACTCAAACAAAACAATATTCGCATGTAACATCTCAAAAACATATAGTGTCATATTTATTTTATTATATAAATAAGAAATATTGTTATCTTATATTAGACTTTGGCCAACCTAAAAACAATTTATAATCAAACTAATATATATATATATATATATATAGAGTTTTATAGCAATAGAACATTAATTAAATAAAATTTGAGTATGTGGAGGTGTATAGATAATCAAATACTAAATACTATTGTTTTCGGTTATCATATTTTTTTATATAATTGATAATTAAATATGTGTGATATTTTTGGATTTTGATGAGGTTTGATGGGTTTATTTTTTAATATTATTTAAAATATTTGATATTGATAAAATAAAAATAATATTATAATAATATATTATTTTAATCAATAAACTACTATGTAAAGAATTATTTTCAATTTTACTGCAATAAATCAATTATTATTTAATTTATGAGATTATGGAAGTGCGACATTTTGGTTGGGTTTTGATTTTTAACTATATACACTTTTAGTCTATACTAAATCTTTTTGTAAATCCAACATGTATGAATAGTAGTAACTAGAACCTTAGAGGCTCTCGCAGTACTTTCTCAAATAATGTTTATTATTTCTTACACCTAAATTTTTTTTCCCTAGGGAAAAATCACAATTTTCTATTAATCAAGAAAATTACATGTTGCAGATGTCTGGACGGCATATGCAGTAAGTTGGACCGTAGCCATCAAAAAATATATGTCTATACAAAATTACCCACAAGGAGTATACTGTGATTGTTCATGAAAAGGTATATACAAAATATATAAATCGGGTACTGATAGAAATCGCTAATAAAAGTTGCAGATTAGGGCCTATTGGCGTGCTGGTATAACTGATCAATATAAGGCTGATGGTAGTATTGAAAATGATCTGCATCTTGTTGCTCTTGTATTAGCCATAACCCCCTGGGCTGGACCATGGCCGCCTTGGATAACTGGTCGGCAGCCTGATTGCATTCCCTATAAATGTGTTGACAAGAAATATAATCAAAATGAGATTTTAAAAGCATGACTTCATCCAATATATTCCTGAGAGAGTGCACATGACATGTAGATGTATTATTGAACCAATTTATGATGATTTTAGAATCCCCAAATATCTGAAGATGTCTGCAATCGTGTGCTAGTGCAAAGTGGAGCAAATGTCTAAGGGTGATGAGTTCAACAAAATTATTAGTACCAATCCCCAAGCCCATCTGGATTCGGTAAACATGACTTTCATATTTGTGCAATAAAATACACCCCCCCCCCACACCCTTGTTCTTGAGCAGCACCATCAAAATATGCCCAAGAATGATTTCGATTTATGACTTTAGGTGTCACAACTCGGGCAAGTGGTGTGGGGTCATCTTCTGGAATTTCATGATAGGCATTAATGATCTGGGCAATAAACAATGGCCATCGAGCAACTCTGTCTCTAAAGATGATATCATTTTTATTTAACCAGATGGTCCAACATATAATCTAAGGGAGATAGTGATTTTTCTGGTTCGTGGACCCCTCCCTCCAATGATTCCAAGCCTCCAGTGTATTTTATCTGTGCCATCTGATAGTAATGGACAATGTAGAAAGTACTTGCTCCCATATATTGATCACCGTGGGGAAATGGAGAAAGAGATTATTATTGGCTTCTTCAGCCTGGTGACATAAAGCACACCAAGAGGGGCCATAAAAGGATATTTTCATCATCATATTACCACCGTTAGGTGTCTTCTTCATTGAAACATTCCACATAAACAGTCTGGTGGGGAGGGAGCTTTGAGCTTCCAAAGAGCACACCACCAATCGATGAGCACAAGTGGCATGAATAATAGGGTATCCTTCTTTAGATGTGTATGCTCCATGTCTAGCTAGAGCCCAAACGAGTTCGTCATCACCCTCCTTAATGTGAACATTAGATTCAGTCAGTGCGGATATATATCCTGCCCATGCCTGGTACAATTGGAATGGGATACCCAACAAATCAGCAGATTTCCATGCTTGTACAAATATGGATGTGTTCTCTGAATCAGCAATTTTGGCAATCATATGAATACCTTTGTTCTTAAGGAAATTAATAAGATCAAGAGGAAGTCAGTACATGTTGCCACAACCAGTCCAAGGATCCATGCCGATACGCACAGATGTGCCAGCTCTAATGCGCCATGCAAGACTATTTCTGATAGTGGGCAGGTGTTATAGACATTTTTGGGCACTGCAACCCCAAGCATAAATGTCCATAAACCAAGGGCTCCTAAGTCCCTAAAGGTGTTGTTCCAAACCCTAAAAGAACAAGGTCAACTGATTACAGCATATCCCAGAAGTTCTCCATGAAAAACCACTCAGAACTGGTCAAAACTGGACCATTTCACCTGCTCCATAGGCAAAGTGCGTTGCATCCCACCTAAATACACACAGTAGGTGCATTGCATGTCAAAAAGCCCTTCTATGGGGTGCGATGGGAGAGAAAGGACAAATGACAGGGTCAATCCACGAGGTGGAGAAGCATGGAATCTTCCAGAAACTTCTCCTATGACACTTGCCTCTCTGAATTCGACCAGGGATGAGTAAGAGATCATCAATCTCCAAGTGGAATCAAGAACTATCAGAGGGGAGACACTAATCAAATCTCAAAAGCTGACTCACCTCCCTTGCGGACATATATATATGGATCCCTCATCCCAGAGATCCGGAGGCTGGAATTTTGTATCTTGTAAGGAAGTGCTGCTAGTTTATTGGTGCAAAATCATAGTGTTGGGTGATCTAAGCTTTTCATGAGGTGAAGAAGGGCTTCTTGCTGAGAGGATGATGCTGGGTTAGAACAATTGGTTGTAATTCTCTTGGCTCTTTCTTGATTATCAATAAAGCTATTCAAGTTTTCCTCCATACTCTTGTATGATTTATGTTTTATGCATTTGTATGGTTAATATACATCTGATCCTATATTGCTTATGATAATAGATCTATGTTCTCATATAGTGTTATGCTGCTTTGATTCTACAGGTACTCTGTGAAGCTGGGTATACAAGAAAGCAAGTAGCAAAGGACTATCAGAAGAGAGAGGAATCGAGCAAGGAACCAAGCGCAAGACAGAGGTTGGTCTCCTTTATTCTTCTCTCATCTATCTTTCATAAAGGAAAACGAAAGTAGTTTTACTTTGTTTGTTTCTAAGGTAGCTACCAGCCTTAGTGGGATTAGCAGTTCTGCATAGACACTATTCCCGGTAACAAAATGGCGACTCCGCTAGGGAGCGAGTAGATTGTTTGTTCATCTACATTTGTTTACTTTATAAACTTACAGACGGAGCCTGAAGTCAAGCCAGCTAGCCTTCAAACTGCATTTGCTATGCAAGTGCAAAGTAGATCAACGCTGCTTCAGTCAATCTCCGGGTTTTGTTTATGAATTAAACAATTGATTTACAAGCTCTCTAATTGCCCTTGTGGTGGCTCTAGTAACCTCCTTAGATCTACCCCTGTGATTGATTTACTGATTACCACTTGCTCGGCCAAAATCCCTGAACTGAACTGCAAACTGTGACTCGGAACCCAATCAAAGTCTCGTCCCTAGTCCAACGCACTGTCTGTTCTATGAACTTCAGATGCAGTGCACTTCTCGAGTGTAGTAGGTGCGTTGCATTTCAGTTTCACTGTGTTACAGGTGCGCTGATCAGACAAGGCCTTGTTCCTAAATTTTGGTTTCTGTGTTCACTCTTTTCAGATCTATGCAGGAGTTTTACTGCTTGTAGTCAGTACACCTCTGTTTTAAACCCCTTTCCTTGCTGATATTTCGCCTCCATTGTGCAAAGAACTGTAAATGTTTTTATGTATTTTTTGAGTCATTTTCAGTTCTCCTTTACAAAGAAGTAGCGTAGTTGTATTGTCGTTTCTTGATTTTAAAGTGTCGCAAGTGTCGTTTTCAGTCATAGAAGAGAATCTAATTTTTCTTGATAGTCGATTACCCTGTTACTCTTGTATTTGATCTGAATTAGTAGTTTTTCTAGTGTCGAAAGCAAGTTTTCAATTTCAAATCGCAAAGTGTTGTCATTGTCCTCATTTTGTCTTGAAAAGAAACTTGTTAGTAATTGTCGCTTTGAAAAATAATTCATATTTGTGCATTAGCTTTCTTTTTATCATTTACACATTAAGAAGGCTGAAAACAAATACATGCATGTGCATTTGCATTTAGACTGTTTGTTGGTTTGATTTAGGACAATGCATATAGTGTGTGCTCTTTGCTCTTTGTTGAAAGAACGCCATCTCTCTTTCCTTAGTAGCTAGGATTTTCATTGCACAAAGAAGATAAAACGATTGTTTGTCATCTTAGATTGCATTTTAGGAATTGTACATCTACATCATGCGGTGAACCTGAAAGGAAAATTTCTTAAGCAAGATCAACTATAAAATAAATTTAATGAATCTAACAATGCTTTGGAACCTAACGCACAACATCTAGAAGTCTAGGCTAGAGACGTATTCGGCGTCGTAAAGCCTGGTAACTGTTGTTTGCACTGTTGGTTGGGTGATTCCTCCACTTTGAGATGATAAGTGCTAGTACAACTTGTGCTCCCATGTACTGTCGAGTATATTTTGGGAGACCACAATAGGCTTAATCCTTTATCCATAGGAATCCGTGTCTGCTGCCCTATCGATCGCAATGCACTGAACAGAGCATTTGGGAATATTGACTTCCGTACCATAAAAAGTATTCTGCAGTTTTGCGATTGGTTTGGTAATCCCTCTGTCTAGATTTCCAGAGCAGTCCCTTTCGTTCCTTTTCAGACTCCTTAACAGAAAAGGTCCATCTGAGAACTTGTCACTTCAGGCTCATTAAAAATCGAAGGCGACTAGAGTCATCTTTTGTTTTTTCTCGACTCTTAAAAATTGAAAAAACAAGTTGTGTCAAAGCATCTAAAATTCATTTAATTCGGAAACATATTTCCCCTTGATTTTTAGTTCATCGAGTAATCCGCAATCGTGGAAGAAAGTCAATCGAAATAGCTAGAAAATATTTTGGATAGACTAGATATTTCTGAACAACCGTCGACATCCAGGACTGTGTCATCCAACGCAGCAGCGGCAGAGCCTCCTGCTGCTACTCCAACGATGTTCACCGATGTACCATCTGTGCCGGCAAGTTCTCAACAACAAGCCGGAGTCCAATCAGGGACTGTTTTGACGACATGGTCAGTTCCTATTTCTTCATCCAGATTATCATCTGGTATTTCTTATGTTGAAACTCAACAAATTGATCCAATGTGTCTTCAAAGGCCAATCTACCCTTTAAGTACTGGATTGCCACCATATGGAGGGTAGTATGCCTTTTCATTGTTCCCTCCCAGAGAACAACCATATGAGAGTTTACAACAAAGTTCAGGTCAAACTGGAATTACATCCAGCGGTTGGGTACCAATACTGCCTCAACAACCAAGGGTTGTATATTCAATGCAACCAGTCCACCCTGTGTCGAATATTCCCACTATACCTGCTATGGTGACTGCGTCACAAGTACAAGCGCTACTTGTTGTATGTCAACCCCAAGTTTCTCAGGTTGCAATACAACAGCCTCTTGTCTCAACGACTCAATCACAACCTCAGGTTAGTGCCTCCTTATCTAGAGCGACTCAGGCTCAAACAAGTACTATGACTCCTCATCTTGGTCAATCATCCAGTATTGGGCAACAACAAATGGTCCAACAACCATGGTTGATTCAACCTCAACAACTGCCTTTCCAGCAATCATATCAAGGACCTAAGCAACAAGTCTTTGTAAGTAATGGGCAACCGCATTTCCAAAGCGGTTATCAACAACCATATTATAATGGTTATGCCCATCAACCTTATCAAAGTTACCAGCATCAAATACATTATGCAGGTATGCAAAGACCAACTGCTCAGAAGATTCCATCTTATCCTGGGTATGCTTCGCCTAACCTGAATCAACAGTTGCCCTTTGTAGCAACTCTAGAATTACCAGATCTAAACCGACTGACAAACGATCCAATTGCTTATGCCCCTTGGTGGTCGGCGATTCCGCATAAACTTCCGTCAGATATTCCTAAATTTAATGGAAATCCGAGTGAAGACCCGTCGAATCATGTGATGACCTTTCATCTGTGGTGTTCATCTAACACTCTAAACGATGATTCGATTAGGCTTCGCCTTTTTCAGCGAACGTTAACTGGTCCAGCAGCAAAATGGTATATCGAATTACCTAGAGCTTCGTTTGACAACTTCAGTACCCTATCCACAACCTTTTTAACCCATTTTCAGTTACTGATAAGGTACGAAACGGGAACAGAACTTCTTACCAATTTCAAGCAAACAACGGCCACTCACATATCCGATCATATTCATGAGTGGCGACGTCATCGTAGAATGGTAAAAACGTATGTTCCTGATCAGCTGCTAGCTGAATGGTTTATTAAGTCATTATTACCTTCTATCACAGAAGATGTGGCAAAGGGAGGAGTCGTCACTGAAGAGCAAGTTATTGCTCGTGCACAATATCTAGACTTGATCTATACTCAGTCTGGCACGCTCTACGATAAAATACTTGATGCTCCTAGACCAGATTTTTCCGTTCCTCCCCCTCCTAAATCAAACAAAGACTCTCATGCCAGCGATGGCGTGATAGGTACGACAAACACGAAATCGACAAAGGCTACATCCAAGAAATCCCGTAAGATTTCTGATCAAAATGCAAATGAAGAACTTCTCGCCTCAGAGGTAAATTCTGTGTCGACCGACAAGGGCAAACAACTGAAGCAACCAGGGGGCAAGAAGAAAAAGAAAGGGAGAAAAAGAAGCAGGATGAGTCATCTCCTGAAAAACCTTTTGCAAACCCTTCTGGGCAAGGGAAACCCCCTGCGGGGTGTTAGATATGCGATGAGGATCATCGGACGAGAGATTGTCCACATAAAGCTGAAGTTAAGAAACTCTTTAAGAGTTCAAAAACCTCAGCAGTATTGACTGATCCGTTTCCAAACCCGGGAACCAAACTGGTTGCTAATCAAAATGCTCCCCGATCCCAAGTGCTTATGTTGTCTATCTCAAAGCAGCAAAATGATGCTTTGACAAGGAATAAAGATTACGCGAATCCACAGTTGTCGAATAACAAGGCTAATGAACAACCTAGTAGTTCGACAACAACTTTGACCGAAGTTGTGCCACCCATCATTCCTGAACCAATGATAAAGATGCCAAAGGGAGTAGTACACAAATCGACATTTAGTCCTCGTGCCAAAGTAGCACAGAATTATAACATAGTAGAGGACCTGGCCCAATTGCCATTCGCTATGTCGACACTTGAGGTACCGCAAAATTGCCTCTCCCAAAAGCAGGATCTATTATCAGTAATAGGTGGGATTGACCCAACGGATTCCAATCTTGTATCCTTTAATCACAAAGGATATGACCCTCAGTTACCAGCTCAACTAGATTTCCTTATTCAAGTGAAAGCCCTCAACAAAACTGTTCATCGAACAATTATTGATGAGGGGGCATCTACATGTATTATGTCGATGAGTTGCTGGAAAAATTTAGGCTCACCACCCTTGTCGCGATCGTCAACAATGTTAAAAGCATTTGATGGATGATCATACACTCCATACGGGATTTTAAGTAACTTGCAAGTTGAACTAGGGGGAAAAACAGTAGAAATTAATGTTGAAGTAATCGACGAAAACCTCAATTACAACATCCTACTAGGAAGGCCCTGGATATATGCCATGGCCGCAGTTGTGTCGACCTACTTCAAGAAGATTGCATTTCCCTTTCAAGGAGGAATTACAGTCGTCGACCAACAAACATTTCTCCCCGACAGTTCACAAGTTACGGGAAGCATTCCAATGATCCATGGAAGCAATCATTCGCTTCAAAATATCGGAGTAGGTCTCCTAAAAGACCCTGCCTTAATGGGTACTCTACCGCCTCCGAGTAATCTGGCGGAAGTGGCCACAGTGGAAACCTGCAATATGAAATCTTCTATATCTAATGGATTCGGAAGATTCCTAAACATTTTGTCAACATGGATCATCGCCATTTTAGAAATATTGTAGCAATCGATTTTCTTGGCCTGGGGGGCAAACCCAAATCAATTCTCATCGAGTGTTTGGATAGATAGGTCCAAGGAATATGGTACCTCTTCAGATCCTTGGTCACATGTACATTCTACAGACAAAGGAATCAACTAGTCAATGATGATAGGAGAGGCACCATGGGAGGATTACCACCATCGTTCCCATCTCCTGGATTACAACGAAGATTATTCCAATGACCTTAATCATCCTTCAGTTTTTTATTTTCTATCAAATACTGTAAATACGGTGGATTTTGAGGATGGTTATTATCTCGTGTCAACCTCGTTAAAAAATGAAACAAGGAGTCATGAGGATAGTTCTTTTACTGTGTCAACCTCATTAAAAAATGAAACAACTCCCTTTCCAAATCGAGTCTTTGATTAAGATCTCATAGAATCAAAGTCGAGTCTTTTGAAGATCTCGAAGGTAAACCTTCATTCCAACCACCGATATGAATGCAATGAAGCTTGGGGGGCATGCACCTCGATTTACGTTATTATGCTGGGGGCATGCAAACTTATCATGAGCAACGTTACCGCAGGGTTAAAGCTCGTTAAAAATAAACCCGCCTCGAGCAGATTTAACGCGGACTTCAAGCTCGTTAAAAAAATAAACACAAGCAACGAGCAAATGTTTCACCAGTGTTTAAGCTCATTTTAAAATAAAAAATGAACCAATTTCCGGTAAATGACCATCGTGAATGTAGTACTTCAGCCTATGAAGCCTTGGTCGTGTTCTCATCATCACCTCCACTCTGTATTGGCCGATCATTCACCTCCACTTGATCATTTACCCCTTTTGAGGAACAGCTGCGAAGAGTGATCCTGTTAGCCATCCTTATAACACTGCCATGATTGGAAAATTCCAAACCTTACTTGGAATTAGCTGCTACCCGAATTTATCACTCGTTCCTCAAAGACGAGTCTCCTTTAAGCTCTTTTCAACTGACTCGTAAAATATGAAAAGATTGCCGAGCCATTGGCCTCTCCAGCTCGTTAAAGTGACCGGAAGTGTTATCCCTCATTTAGATTTTAATCTTTTTGGACCTGAGGGATTATTACACAAAAAGATCGAGCGCTTGTTTTGTTCGGCTCGTTAAAAGTACCAAAAATTCATCCCTTCTGTATTGTTTTATACTTTTTCGGACTTAAGGGATTAGATGACGAAAAAGGATTTTTGGAGTTTCCTTTACGTCCCTTTTCAAACTCTCTAAAATTGAAAAGGACCGAGTTATCTTTTTCGTTAAACTCGTTAAAACCTAATAGCGACAAACTTGTCCATAACAGACAAGAACGAGTTTCACTATCGCTAGGCTCGTTAAAACATAGCGATGGGTTTGCCCGAAGGGCGAATTATAGAACAAGCATATGTTATCCTCCTCAAGCTTGACAAAAATAAAGAGGTACTGGTCAGCAATGACTGGGGAAAAATTGGGAAGAAAACTTGAAGAAACTTTGTTGGTAGCAAGTCGCTCTTGAACATGACACTTTCACTCCGCATCCGAGTCGGGTTGGGTTGTTCCATTCACTGGTCACATCACCATGGTTCCATCACACCATCCACATTTGGGGTTAATGCTACCAATCCATCATGTCAGTGTCGCTGATATGTTCAAGAGAAGTCGCTCAAAGAATTCGCCTGTGTCTCACCCACTGCAATACATTTACGCTCCATTCTTTCATGACCGCCACCCTGAACCTTATATCACCAGATCGTTTTCACCTCCATTAAAATAATTTGCTCCGTTCCGTGTCATTGATGTGGGATTCATTCAGGCCCTCCTATGACGGATCACTTCTTGCCGACATCAGCTCATTATCCAAGAAGTCGATCTAGGAACAACCCTTTCAGTACTTTGAAGCTTGCATGCCTCAATGGTAAGTTTCTCACTTCCGGCGACAGGTTTACATCAATGGCCTTCGACCAAAAGATTTTGCGTGGTGTTCGAAGCCAAGTCCCTTATTCACACCACATGAATTGTGCTGCAGTACCTTGAGGATCATTATCATTATCGGTGATTCCTCTCGCGCCTGTTAACAGCTTACATCATTGGCTGGTAATCAGGCGATGTCTTTCCATGTTCGACTCCAGAAAATCTCTCACATGGATCGACTTGTACTTTGAGTGAATATTGAACGAGATTGAAGACCCCGGATCTAGTTTCATCCATCCGGGCTGCGATATATCTTCAGGAAAATAAAGACATCGAATGTACATCATTGCTGCACATATAATCATCCAATCTAAGGGATGATGGCTCTACCAGAATCATCAGTCTACACTCAGACGATTGTTTGTCCTATGTACATGAAAATGAATTTATAAAGCTGAGCATGGAAATGCCCGCCTCAGCTAGATCATGAAAATATTATGAAGATAATGTGTTGTATTGTATCTTATTACAGCTCTCCTTCCAGTTTGAAAGAACTTCGGATCCTCACGATAAAGCATTTCACCCGACATCAAAAAGATTAACGACCTCATGCTTTAGGGGGCAACTATTATAGGCATTTTTGGGCACTGCAACCCCAAGCATAATTGTCCATAAACCAAGGGCTCTTAAGTCCCTAAAGGTGTTGTTCCAACCCCTAAAAGAACAAGGTCAACTGATTACAGCATCTCCCAGAAGTTCTCCATGAAAAACCACTCAGAACTGGTCAAAACTGGACCATTTCACCTGCTCCATAGGCAAAGTGCGTTGCATCCCAGCTAAATACACATAGTAGGTGTGTTGCATGTCAAAAAGCCCTTCTATGGGGTGCGATGGGCGAGAAAGGACAAATGGCAGGGTCAATCCGCGAGGTGGAGAAGCATGGAATCTTCCAGAAACTTCTCCTGTGACACTTGCCTCTCTGAATTCGACCAGGGATGAGTAAGAGATCATCAATCTCCTAGTGGAATCAGGAACTATCAGAGGGGAGACACTAATCAAATCTAAAAAGCTGACTCACCTCCCTTGCAGACATCTATATATGGATCCCTCATCCCAGAGATCCGGAGGCTGGAATTTTGTATCTTGTAAGGAAGTGTTGTTGGTTTATTGGTGCAAAATCATAGTGTTGGGTGATCTAAGCTTTTCATGAGCTGAAGAAGGGCTTCTTGCTGAGAGGATGATGTTGGGTCAGAACAATTGGTTGTAATTCTCTTGGCTCTTTCTTGATTATCAATAAAGCTATTCAAGTTTTCCTCCATACTCTTGTATGATTTGTGTTTTATGCATTTGTATGGTTAATATACATCTGATCCTATATTGCTTATGACATAGGTTGGTCTCCTTTATTCTTCTCTCATCTATCTTTCATAAAGGAAAACGAAAGTAGTTTTACTTTGTTTGTTTCTAAGGTAGCTACCAGCCTTAGTGGGATTAGCAGTTCTGCATAGACACTATTCCCTGTAACAAAATGGAAACTCCGCTGGGGAGCGAGTAGATTGTTTGTTCATCTATATTTGTTTACTTTATAAACTTACAGACGGAGCCTGAAGTCAAGCCAGCTAGCCTTCGAACTGCATTTTCTATGCAAGTGCAAAGTAGATCAATGCTGATTCAGTCAATATCCAGGTTTTGTTTATGAATTAAAGAATTGATTTACAAGCTCTCTAATTTCCCTTGTGGTGGCTCTAGTAACCTCCTTAGATCTACCCCTGTGATTGATTTACTGATTACCACTTGCTCGGCCAAAATCCCTGAACTGAACTACAAACTGTGACCCGGAACCCAATCAAAGTCTCGTCCCTGGTCTAGCGCACTGTCTGTTTTGTGAACTTCAAATTCAGCGCACTTCATGAGTGTAGTAGGTGCGTTGCATTTCAGTTTCACTGTGTTACAGGTGCACTGATCAGACAAGGCCTTGTTCCTAAATTTTGGTTTCTGTGTTCACTCTTTTCAGATCTATTCAGGAGTTTTGCTGCCTGTAGTCAGTACACCTCTATTTTAAACCCCTTTCCTTGCTGTTATTTCACCTCCATTGTGCAAAGAACTGTAAATGTTTTTATGTATTTTTTGAGTCATTTTCAGTTCTCCTTTACAAAGAAGTAGCGTAATTGTACTGTCGTTTCTTGATTTGAAAGTGTCGCAAGTGTCGTTTTCAGTCATAGAAGAGAATATGATTGTTCTTCATAGTCGATTACCCTGTTACTCTTGTATTCAATCTGAATTAGTAGTTTTTTTAGTGTCGAAAGCAAGTTTTCAATTCCAAATCGCAAAGTGTTCTCATTGTCCTCATTTTGTCTTGAAAAGAAACTTGTTAGTAATTGTCGCTTTGAAAAATAATTCATATTTGTGCATTAGCTTTCTTTTTATCATTTACACATTAAGAAGGCTGAAAACAAATACATGCATGTGCATTTGCATTTAGACTGTTTGTTGGTTTGATTTAGGACAATGCATATAGTGTGTGCTCTTTGCTCTTTGTTGAAAGAACGCCATCTCTCTTTCCTTAGTAGCTAGGATTTTCATTGCACAAAGAAGATAAAACGATTGTTTGTCATCTTAGATTGCATTTTAGGAATTGTACATCTACATCATGCGGTGAACCTGAAAGGAAAATTTCTTAAGCAAGATCAACTATAAAATAAATTTAATGAATCTAACAATGCTTTGGAACCTAACGCACAACATCTAGAAGTCTAGGCTAGAGACGTATTCCGGCGTCGTAAAGCCTGGTAACTGTTGTTTGCACTATTGGTTGGGTGATTCCTCCACTTTGAGACGATAAGTGCCAGTACGACTTGTGCTCCCACATACTGTCGAGTATATTTTGGGAGACCACAATAGGCTTAATCCTTTATCCATAGGAATCCGTGTCTGCCGCCCTATCGATCGCAATGCACTGAACACAGCATTCGGGAAGATTGACTGCCGTACCGTAAAAAGTATTCTGCAGTTTTGCGATTGGTTTGGTAATCCCTCTGTCTAGATTTCCAGAGCAGTCCCTTTCGTTCCTTTTCAGACTCCTTAACAGAAAAGGTCCATCTGAGAACTTGTCACTTCAGGCTCATTAAAAATCGAGGCGACTAGAGTCATATTTTGTTTTTTCTCGACTCTTAAAAATTGAAAAAACAAGTTGTGTCAAAGCATCTAAAATTTATTTTAATCGGAATAACGTCACTGTTCCCTCGTTGGTCTTAGAAGTTAGTCTCCCTTCATCGCAAGTTCTTGTAGAATCATAGGTAATCTTTTGGATAGACTAGATATGTTTGAACAACCGTCGACATCCAGGACTGTGTCATCTGATGCAACAGTGGCAAAGCCTCCTGTTGCTACTCCAAGGATGTTCACTGGTATACCATCTATCCCGAATAGTTATCAACAACAAGCCGGAGTCCAATCAGGGACTGTTTCGACAACATGGTTAGTTCCTATTTCTTCATCCGGATTATCATCTGGTATTTCTTATGTTGAAACTCAACAAATTGATCCAATGTGTCTTCAAAGGTCAATCTACCCTTTAAGTACTGAATTGCCACCATATGGAGGGCAGTATGCCTTTTCATTGTTCCCTCCCGGAGAACAACCATATGAGAGTTTACAACAAAGTTCAGGTCAAACTGGAATTACATCCAGTGGTTGAGTACCAATACTGCCTCAGCGACCAAGGGTTGTATATTCAATGCAACCAGTCCACCCTGTGTCGAATATTCCCACTATACCTGCTATGGTGACTGCATCGCAAGAACAAGCGCTACCTGTTGAATGTCAACCCCAAGTTTCTCAGGTCACAATACAACAGCCTCTTGTCTCAACGACTCAATCGCAACCTCAGGTTAGTGCCTCCCTATCTGGAGCGACTCAGGCTCAAACAAGTACTATGACTCCTCATCTTGGTCAATCATCCAGTATTGGGCAACAACAAATGGTCCAACAACCATGGCTGATTCAATCTCAAAAACCGTCATTCCAGCAATCATATCAAGGACCTGAGCAATAAGTCTTTGTAAGTAATGGGTAACCGCATTTCCAAAGCGGTTATCAACAACCATATTATAATGGTTATGCCCATCAACCTTATCAAAGTTACCAACATCAAATACATTATGCTGGTATGCAAAGACCCACTGCTCAGGCGATTCCATCTTATCCTGGGTATGCTTCACCTAACCTGAATCAACAGTTTCCCTTTGTAGCAACTCTAGAATTACCAGATCTAAACCAGATGACGAATGATCCAATTGCTTATGCCCCTTGGTGGCCGACGATTCCACATAAACTTCCGTCAAATATTCCTAAATTTAATGGAAATCCGGGTGAAGACCCGTCGAATCATGTGATGACCTTTCATCTGTGGTGTTCATCTAACACTCTAAATGATGATTCGATTAGGCTTCGCCTTTTTCAGTGAACGTTAACTGGTCCGGCAGAAAAATGGTATATCGAATTGCCTAGAACTTCATTTGATAACTTCAGCACCCTAGCCACAACCTTTTTAACCCATTTTCAATTACCGATAAGGTACGAAACGGGAATGGAACTTCTTACCAATTTCAAGCAAACAATAGCCACTCACATATCTGATCATATTCATGAGTGGCGATGTCGTCGTAGAATGGTAAAAACGTATGTTCCTGATCAGCCGCTAGCTGAATGGTTTATTAAGTCATTATTACCTTCTACCACAGAAGATGTGGCAAAGGGAGGAGTTGTCACTGAAGAGCAAGTTATTGCTCGTGCACAATATCTAGACTTGATCTATACTCAGTCTAGCACGCTCTACGATAAAATACCTGATGCTCCTAGAACGTATTTTTCCGTTCCTCCCCCTCCTAAATCAAACAAAGACTCTCATTCCAGCGATGGCGTGATAGGTACGACAAGCACGAAATCGACAAAGGCTACATCTAAGAAAGCCCGTAAGATTTCTGATCAGAATTCAAATGAGGAACTTCTTGCCTCAGAAGTAAATGTCGTGTCAACCGACAAGGGCAAACAACTGAAGCAACCAGGGGGCAAGAAAAAAAACAAAGGGATAAAAAAGAAGCAGGATGAGTCATCTCCTGAAAAACCTTCTACAAACCCTTCTGGGCAAAGGAAACCCCCTGCGGGGTGTCATATATGCGATGAGGATCATCAGACGAGAGATTTTCCACATAAAGTTGAAGTTAAGAAACTCTTTAAGAGTTCAAAAACCTCAGTAGTATTGACTGATCTGTTTCCAAACCCAGGAAACAAACTGGTTGCTGATCAAAATGCTTCCCGATCCCAAGTGCTTATGTTGTCTATCTCAAAGCAGCAAAATGATGCTTTGACAAGGAATAAAGATTACGCGAATCCACAGCTGTCGAATAACAAGGCTAATGAACAACCTAGTAGTTCGACAACAACTTTGACCGAAGTTGTGCCACCCATCATTCCTGAACCAATGATAAAGTTGCCAAAGGGAGTAGTACACAAATCGACATTTAATCCTCGTGAAAAAGTAGCACAGAATTATAATATAGTAGAGGACCTGGCCCAATCGCCATCCGCTATGTCGAAACTTGAGGTACCGCAAAATTGCCTCTCCCAAAAGCAGGATCTATTATCAGTAATAGGTGGGATTGACCCAACGGATTCCAATATTGTATCCTTTAATCACAAAGGATATGACACTCAGTTACCAGCTCAAATAGATTTCCTTATTCAAGTGAAATCCCTCAACAAAACTGTTCATCGAACAATTATTGATGAGGGGGCATCTACATGTATTATGTTGATGAGTTGCTGGAAAAATTTAGGCTCACCACCCTTGTCGCAATCATCAACAATGTTAAAAGCATTTGATGGACGATCATACACTCCATACAGGATTTTAAGTAACATGCAAGTTGAACTAGGGGGCAAAACAATAGAAATTGATGTTGAAGTAATCGACGGAAACCTTGACCTACTTCAGGAAGATTGCATTTCCATTTCAAGGAAGAATTACAATCGTCGACCAACAAACATTTATCCCCAACAGTTCACAAGTTACGGGAAGCATTCCAATGATCCATGAAAGCAATCATTCACTTCAAAATATCAGAGTAGGTCTCCTAAAAGAACCTGCCTTAATGGGTACCTTTTCCCTACCGCCTCTGAGTAATCTGGCGGAAGTGGCCACAGTGGAAACCCACAATATGAAATCTTCTATATCTAATGGATTCGGAAGATTCCTAAACATTTTTTCAGCATGGATCATCGCCATTTTAGAAATATTGTAGCAATCAATTTTCTTATCCTGGGGGGCAAACCCAAATCAATGCTCATCGAGTGTTTGGATAGATAGGTCTAAGGAATATGGTACCTCTTCAAATCCTTGGTCACATGTACATTCTACAGACAAAGGAATCATTCAGTCAATGATGTTAGGAGAGGCACCATGGGAAGATCACCACCATCGTTCCCATCTCCTGGATTACAATGAAGATTATTCCAATAACCTTAATCCTCCTTCAGTTTTTGATTTTCTATCAAATACTGTAAATACAGTGGATTATGAGGATAGTTCTTTTACTGTGTCAACCTCATTAAAAAATTAAACGACTCCCTTTCCAAATCGAGTCTTTGATTACGATCTCGTAAAATCAAAGTCGAGTCTTTCGAAGATCTCGAAGGTAAACCTTCATTCCAACCACCGAGATGAATGCAATGAAGCTTGGGGGGCATGCACCTTGATTTGCGTTATTATGTTGGGGGCATGCAAACTTATCACGAGCAATGTTTCCGCAAAGTTCAAGCTCATTAAAAAATAAACCTAGCCACGAGCAATGTTACCAAAGGATTCAAGCTCGTTAAAATATAAACCTGCCTCGAGCAGTTTTAACGTGGACTTCATGCTCGTTAAAAAATAAACATAAGCAATGAGCAAATGTTTCCCCCAGCGTTTAAGCTCATTAAAAAATGAACCAATTTCCAGTAAATAACCATCGCGAATGTAGTACTTGAGCCTTTGAAGCCTTGGTCGTGTTCCCATCATCACCTCCACTCTGTATTGGCCGATCATTTACCTCCACTTGATTGTTTACCCCTTTTGAGGAACAGCTGTGAAGAGTGATCCTATTAGCCATCCTTGTAACACTGTCATGATTGGAAAATTCCAAACCTTACCTGGAATTAGCTGCTACCCGAATTTATCACTCGTTCCTCAAAGACAAGTCTCCTTTAAGCTCTTTTCAACTGACTCGTAAAATATGAAAAGATTGCCGAGCCATTGGCCTCTCCAGCTCATTAAAGTGACCAGAAGTGCTATCCCTCCTTTAGATTTTAATCTTTTTGGACCTGAGGGATTATTACACAAAAAGATCGAGCGCTTGTTTTGTTCGGATCGTTAAAAGTACCAAAAATTCATCCCTTCTATATTGTTTTATACTTTTTCAGACCTAAGGGATTAGATGACGAAAAAGGTTTTTTGGACTTTCCTTTACGTCCCTTTTCAGACTCTCTAAAATTGAAAAGGACCGAGTTATCTTTTTCGTTAAACTCGTTAAAACCTAATAGCGACAAACTTGTCCATAACAGATAAGAACGAGTTTCACTATCGCTAGGCTCGTTAAAACATAGCGATGGGTTTGCCCGAAGGGAAAATTATAGAAAAAGCATATGTTATCCTCCTCAAGCTTGACAAAAATAAAGAGGTACTGGTCAACAAAGACTGGGGAAAAATTGGGAAGAAAACTTGAAGAAACTTTGTTGTAGCAAGTCGCTCTTGAACATGACACTTTCACTCCGCATCCAAGTCGGGTTGGGTTGTTCCATTCACTGGTCACATCACCATGGTTCCATCACACCATCCACATTTGGGGTTAATGCTACCAATCCATCATGTCAGTGTCATCGATATGTTCAAGAGAAGACACTCAGGGAATTCACCTCCGTCTCGCCCGCTGCAATACATTTACTCTCCATTCTTTCATGACCGCCACCCTGAACCTTATATCACCAGATCGTTTTCACCTCCATTAAAATAATTTGCTCCATTCTGTGTCATTGATGTGGGATTCATTAAGGCCCTCCTATGACGGATCGCTTCTTGTCGACATCAGCTCATTATCCAAGAAGTCGATCTAGGAACAACCCTTTCAGTACTTTGAAGCTTGCATACCTCAATGGCAAGTTGCTCACTTTCGGCGACAGGTTTACATCGATGGCCTTCGACCGAAATATTTTGCGTGGTGTTCGACGCCAAGTCCCTTATTCACACCACGTGAATTGTACTGCAGTACCTTGAGGATCATTATCATTATCGGTGATTCCTCTCGTGCCTGTTAACAGTGTACATCATTGGCTGGTAATCAGGCGATGTCTTTCCATGTTCGACTCCAGAACATATCTCACATGGATCGACTTGTACTTTGAGTGAAGATCGAATGAGATTGAAGACCCCGGATCTAGTTTCATCCATCCGGGCTGCGATATATATTCAGGAAAATAAAGACATCGAATGTACATCATTGCTGCACAGATAATCATCCAATCTAAGGGATGATGGCTCTACCAAAATCATCAGTCTACACTCAGACGATTGTCTGTCCTATATACATGAAAATGACTTTATAAAGTTGAGAATGGGAATGCCTGCCTCAGCTAGATCATGAAAATATTATGAAGATAATGTGTTGTATTGTATCTTATTACAGGTCTCCTTCGAGCTTGAAAGAACTTCGGATCCTCATGATAAAGCATTTCACCCGACATCAAAAAGATTAACGACCTCATGCTTTAGGGGGCAACTGTTATAGACATTTTTGGGCACTGCAACCCCAAGCATAAATGTCCATAAACCAAGGGCTCGTAAGTCCCTAAAGGTGTTGTTCCAACCCCTAAAAGAACAAGGTCAACTGATTACAGCATCTACCAGAAGTTCTCCATGAAAAACCACTCAGAACTGGTCAAAACTGGACCATTTCACCTGCTCCATAGGCAAAGTGTTTTGCATCCCACCTAAATACACACAGTAGGTGCGTTGCATGTCAAAAATCCCTTCTATGGGGTGCGATGGGCAAGAAAGGACAAATGGCAGGGTCAATTCGCGAGGTGGAGAAGCATAGAATCTTCCAGAAACTTCTCCTGTGACACTTGCCTCTCTGAATTCGACCAGGGATGAGTAAGAGATTATGAATCTCCAAGTGGAATCAAGAACTATCGGAGGGGAGACACTAATGAAATCTCAAAAGCTAACTCACCTCCCTTGTAGACATCTATATATGGATCCCTCATCCCAGAGATCCAGGGGCTGGAATTTTGTATCTGGTAAGGAGGTGTTGCTGGTTTATTGGTGCAAAATCATAGTGTTGGGTGATATAAGCTTTTCATGAGGTGAAGAAGGGCTTCTTGCTGAGACGATGATGCTGGGTCAGAACAATTGGTTGTAATTCTCTTGGCTCTTTCTTGATTATCAATAAAGCTATTCAAGTTTTCCTCCATACTCTTGTGTGATTTATGTTTTATGCATTTGTATGGTTAATATACATCTGATCCTATATTGCTTATGATAATAGATCTATGTTCTCGTATAGTGTTATGCTGCTTTGATTCTACAGGTACTCTGTGAAGATGGGTATACAAGAAAGCAAGTAGCAAAGGACTATCAGAAGAGAGAGGAATCGAGCAAGGAACCAAGCGCAAGACAGAGGTTGGTCTCCTTTATTCTTCTCTCATCTATCTTTCATAAAGGAAAACGAAAGTATTTTTACTTTGTTTGTTTCACCCGCTGCAATACATTTACGCTCCATTCTTTCATGACCGCCACCCTGAACCTTATATCACCAGATCGTTTTCACCTCCATTAAAATCATTTGCTCTGTTCCATGTCATTAAAGTGGGATTCATTAAGGCCCTCCTATGACGGATTGCTTCTTGTCGACATCAGCTCATTATCCAAGAAGTCGATCTAGGAACAACCCTTTAAGTACTTTGAAGCTTGCATGCCTCAATGGCAAGTTTCTCACTTCCGGCGACAGATTTACATCAATGGCCTTCGACCGAAAGATTTTGCGTGGTGTTCGACGCCAAGCCCCTTATTCGCACCACGTGAATTGTACTGCAGTACCTTGGGGATCATTATCATTATCGGTGATTACCGGGAATAGTGTCTATACATAAGTGCTAATCCCACTAAGGCTGGTAGCTACCTTAGAAACAAACAAACTTAAAACTACTTTCGTTTTCCTTTATGAAAGATAGATGAGAGAAGGATAAAGGAGACCAACCTCTATCTTGCGCTTGGTTCCTTGTTCGATTCCTCTCTCTTCTGATAGTCCTTTGCTACTTGCTTCCTTGTATTCTCAGCTTCCCAGAGTACCTGTAGAATCAAAGCAGCATAACACTATACAAGAACATAGATCTATTATCATAAGCAATATAGGATCAGATGTATATTAACCATACAAATGCATAAAACATAAATCAGACAAGAGTATGGAGGAAAACTTGAATAGCTTTATTGATAATCAAGAAAGAGCCAAGAGAATTACAACCAAATGTTCTGACCCAGCATCATCCTCTCAGCAGGAAGCCCTTCTTCACCTCATTAAAAGCTTAGATCACCCAACACTATGATATTGCACCAATAAACTAGCAGCACTTCCTTACAAGACACAAAATTCCAGCCTCTAACCTCCGGATCTTTGGGATGAGAGATCTATATATAGATATTTGCAGAGGTGTGAGTCAGCTCTAGGTTTTTTATTAGTGTCTTCTCTCTAATAGTTCTTGATTCCACTTGGAGATCTCATTGATATCTTACTCGTCCTTGGGCGATTCTGAGAGGCAAGTGTCCCAGGGGAAGTTTCTGGAAGATTCCAAGATCATCCACTTAGCAAACTGCTTCCGCCATTTGTCTACTCTCGTCCATCGCACAACATAGAAGGGATTTTTGAAATGCATCGCACTTCCCGTGTGTACAAGGAGAGATGCATCGCACCCTGGCCATGGAGCAAGTGAGATGATCCAGTTTTGACCAGTTCTGAGTAGTTTTTCATGGAGAACTTCTGAGAGATGATGTAATCAGCTAACCTTGTTCCTTTAGGGTATGAAACAACACTTTTAGGGACTTAGGAGCCCTTGGTTTATGGACATGTTTGATTGGGGTTGCAGTGCCCAAAAATGTCTATAA
The DNA here is from genome assembly GCA_031772625.1 of Pinus tabuliformis. Classification (NCBI taxonomy): domain Eukaryota; kingdom Viridiplantae; phylum Streptophyta; class Pinopsida; order Pinales; family Pinaceae; genus Pinus; species Pinus tabuliformis. The sequence goes on from CM062820.1 coordinate 1,558,374,949, forward strand.
CAGTTGCCCCCTAAAGCATGAGGTCATTAATCTTTTGATGTCGGGTGAAATGCTTTATCATGAGGATCCGAAGTTTTTTCAAGATGCAAGGCGACCTGTAATAAGATACAATACAATACATTATCTTCATAATATTTTCATGATCTAGCTGAGGCAGGCATTCCCATGCTCAGCTTTATAAATTCATTTTCATGTACATGAGACAGACAATCGTCTAAGTGTAGACTAATGATTCTGGTAGAGCCATCATCCCTTAGATTGGATGATTATCTGTGCAGCAATGATGTACATTTGATGTTTTTATTTCCCTGAATATATATCACAGCCCGAATGGATGAAACTAGTTCTGGGGTCTTCAATCTCGTTCGATCTTCACTCAAAGTACAAGTCGATCCATGTGAGAGATGTTCTGGAGTCGAACATGGAAGGACATCGCCTGATTACCAGCCAATGATGTAAGTTGTTAACAGGCGCGAGAGGAATCACCGATAATGATGATGACCCTCAAGGTACTACAGTAAAATTCATGTGGTGTGAATAAGGGACTTGGCATCGAACACCATGAAAAATCTTTTGGTCGAAGGCCATTGATGTAAACCTGTTGCCGGAAGTGAGAAACTTGCCATTGAGGCATGCAAGCTTCAAAGTACTTAAAGGGTTGTTCCTAGATCGACTTCTTGGATAATGAGCTGATGTCGACAAGAAGCGATCCGTCATAGGAGGGCCTTAGTGAATCCCACATCAATGACACGGAACGGAACAAATGATTTTAATGGAGGTGAAAACGATCTGGTGATATAAGGTTCAGGGTGGCGGTCATGAAAGAATGGAGCGTGAATGTATTGCAGTGGATGAGACACAGGTGAATTCTCTGAGCGACTTCTCTTGAACATATCGGCGACACTGACATGATGGATTGGTAGCATTAAACCCAAATGTGGATGGTGTGATGGAACCATGGTGATGTGACCAGTGAATGGAACAACCCAACCCGACTTGGATGCGGAGTGAAAGTGTCATGTTCAAGAGCGACTTGCTACCAGCAAAGTTTCTTCAAGTTTTCTTCCCAATTTTTCCCCAGTCATTGCTGACTAGTACCTATTTATTTTGGTCAAGCTTGAGGAGGATAACATATGCTTGTTCTATAATTTTCCCTTCGGGCAAACCCATCGCTATGTTTTAACGAGCCTAGCGATAGTGAAACTCGTTCTTGTCGTTATGGACAAGTTTGTCGCTATTAGGTTTTAACGAGTTTAACAAAAAAGATAACTCGGTCCTTTTCAATTTTAGAGAGTCTGAAAAGGGACGTAAAGGAAACTCCAAAAATCCTTTTTCGTCATCTAATCCCTTAAGTCTGAAAAAGTATAAAATAATACAGAAGGGATGAATTTTCGGTACTTTTAACGAGCCAAACAAAACAAGCGCTCGATCTTTTTGTGTAATAATCCCTCAGGTCCAAAAAGATTAAAATCCATCGGAATATTACCACCATTGTTCCCATCTCCTGGATTACAACGAAGATTATTCCAATGACCTTAATCATCCTTCAGTTTCTGATTTTCTATCAAATACTATAAATACGGTGGATTTCGAGGATGGTTCTTATCTCGTGTCGACCTTGTTAAGAAATGAAACAAGGAGACACCGGGTTGTGCAAACGAGGAGACCAGTCCCTTAAGATCCGAGGGATGCAAGGACAATCTCTATGATAGTGGTCTCCTTTGCAAATGACACATGGCAATTTAGGCCTGGTCAGTGGAGTGTGTGGTTTTTCGCTAGATGACGCTTGGTTGCCCCTTTTCGCCTTTGGCTCCTTCTTCTTCTTCTCTTTCTTCTTCTTTTCCTTCTTCTTCTCAGGTACTTGATTTTTGGCTTTACCAGCTTCATCAAGTGAAGAGGAAGGAGGAGAGGAATAATTGGACGAAGTAGAGGGTTGGGGGGTAACTCTGGAATCATTTAGTTGCTGACTTGATTGCTTAGGAGTTGCAGTGCTCTGAACGACGGAGGTTGAGAAAAGCCATATAGGCAAGCCTATTGTCAATCCTGGAAGCGACAATGTTTCCATATGGGGTGCACCAACATCTCCCCAAGAGGAGAAGGGACTAGGCTTTCCTCCAAGGGGAACTCCTTGGTTGGTGGACTCCATTTTCTCAACCTAAGACCAACGTAGGAAAGGTGATAATTATTTCGTTTAAAATAAATTTTAGACGCTTTGACACAACTTGTTTTTTCAATTTTTAAGAGTCGAGAAAAAACAAAAGATGACTCTAGTCTCCTTCGATTTTTAATGAGCCTGAAGTGACAAGTGCTCAGATGGACCTTTTCCGTTAAGGAGTCTGAAAAGGAATGAAAGGGACTGATCTGGAAATCTAGACAGAGGGATTACCAAACCAATCGCAAAACTGTAGAATACTTTTTACGGTACAACAGACAATCTTCCCGAATGCTGTGTTCAGTGCATTGTGATCGATAGGGCTGCAGACACGGCTTCCTATGGATAAAGGATTAAGCCTATTGTGGTCTCCCAAAATATACTCGACGGTACATGGGAGCACAAGTCCGTACTGGCACTTATCGTCTCAAAGTGGAGGAATCACCCAACCACAGTGAAAACAATAGTTACCAGGCTTTACGACACCGGAATACGTCTCTAGCCTAGACTTCTAGATGTTGTGCGTTAGGTTCCAAAGCGTTGTTAGATTCATTAAATTTATTTTATGGTTGATCTTGCTTAATAAATTTGCCTTTCAGGTTCACCGCGTGATGTAGATGTACAATTCCTAAAATGCAATCTAGATGATAAATAGTCGTTTAATCTTCTTTTCTGCAAATGAAAATCCTAGCTACTAAGGAAAGAGAGACGGTGTTCTTTCAACAAATAGCATAGAGCACACACTATATGCACTGTCCTAAATCAAACCAAAAAACATTCTAAATGCAAATGCACATGCATGTATTTGTTTTCAGCCTTCTTAATGTGTAAATGATAAAAAGAAAGCTAATGCGCAAATCTGAATTATTTTTCAAAGCGACAATTACTAACAAGTTTCTTTTCAAAACAAAATGAGGACAATGACAACACTTTGCGATTTGGAATTGAAAACTTGCTTTCGACTCTAGAAAAACTACTAATTCAGATCAAATACAAGAGTAACAGGGTAATCGACTATCAAGAACAATCAGATTCTCTTCTATGACCGAAAACGACACTTGCGACACTTTCAAATCAAGAAATGACAGTACAATTACGCTACTTCTTTGTAAAGGAGAACTGAAAATGACTCAAAAAATACATAAAAACATTTACAGTTCTTTGCACAATGGAGGCGGAATAACAACAAAGAAAAGGGTTTAAAACAGAGGTGTACTGACTACAGGCAGCAAAACTCCTGAATAGATCTGAAAAGAATGAACACAGAAACCAAAGTTTAGGAACAAGGCCTTGTCTGATCAGCGCACCTGTAACACAATGAAACTGAAATGCAACGCACCTACTACACTCGGGAAGTGCGCTGAATTTCAAGTTCACAGAACAGACAGTGCGCTGGACCATGGACGAAACTTTGATTGGGTTCCAGGTCACAGTTTGCAGTTCAGTTCAGGGATTTTGGCCGAGCAAGTGGTAATCAGTAAATCAATCACAGGGGTAGATCTAAGGAGGTTACAAGAGCCACCACAAGGGCAATTAGAGATCTTGTAAATCAATTGTTTAATTCATAAACAAAACCCGGAGATTGACTGAAGCAGCATTGATCTACTTTGCACTTGCATAGCAAATGCAGTTCAAAGGCTAGTTGGCTTGACTTCAGGCTCCGTTTGTGAGTTTATAAAGTAAACAAATGTAGATGAACAAACAAGCTACTCGCTACCCAGCAGAGTCGCCATTTTGTTACCGGGAATAGTGTCTATGCAGAACTGCTAATCCCACTAAGGCTGGTAGCTACCTTAGAAACAAACAAAGTAAAACTACTTTCATTTTCCTTTATGAAAGATAGATGAGAGAAGAATAAAGGAGACCAACCTCTGTCTTGCGCTTGGTTCCTTGCTCGATTCCTCTCTCTTCTGATAGTCCTTTTCTACTTGCTTTCTTGTATACCCAGCTTCACAGAGTACCTATAGAATCAAAGCAGCATAACACTATATGAGAACATAGATCTATTATCATAAGCAATATAGGATCAGATGTATATTAACCATACAAATGCATAAAACATAAATCATACAAGAGTATGGAGGAAAACTTGAATAGCTTTATTGATAATCAAGAAAGAGCCAAGAGAATTACAACCAATTGTTCTGACCCAGCATCATCCTCTCAGCAAGAAGCCCTTCTTCGCCTCATGAAAAGCTTAGATCACCCAACACTATGATTTTGCACCAATAAGGGATCTATATAGTTTTACTTTGTTTGTTTCTAAAGGGATCTATATAGTTTTACTTTGTTTGTTTCTAAGGTAGCTACCAGCCTTAGTGGGATTAGCAGTTCTGCATAGACACTATTCCCGGTAACAAAATGGCGACTCCGCTAGGGAGCGAGTAGATTGTTTGTTCATCTACATTTGTTTACTTTATAAACTTACAGACGGAGCCTGAAGTCAAGCCAGCTAGCCTTCGAACTGCATTTGCTATGCAAGTGCAAAGTAGATCAACGTTGCTTCAGTCAATATCCGGGTTTTGTTTATGAATTAAACAATTGATTTACAAGCTCTCTAATTTCCCTTGTGGTGGCTCTAGTAACCTCCTTAGATCTACCCTTGTGATTGATTTACTGATTACCACTTGCTCGGCCAAAATCCCTGAACTGAACTACAAACTGTGACCCAGAACCCAATCAAAGTCTCGTCCCTGGTCCAACGCACTGTCTGTTCTGTGAACTTCAAATTCAGCGCACTTCCCCAGTGTAGTAGGTGCGTTGCATTTCAGTTTCACTGTGTTACAAGTGCGTTGATCAGACAAGGCCTTGTTCCTAAATTTTGGTTTCTCCGTTCACTCTTTTCAGATCTATTCAGGAGTTTTGCTGCCTGTAGTCAGTACACCTCTGTTTTAAACCCCTTTCCTTGTTGTTATTCTGCCTCCATTGTGCAAAGAACTGTAAATGTTTTTATGTATTTTTTGAGTCATTTTCAGTTCTCCTTTACAAAGAAGTAGTGTAATTGTACTATCGTTTCTTGATTTGAAAGTGTCGCAAGTGTCGTTTTCAGTCATAGAAGAGAATCTGATTGTTCTTGATAATTGATTACCCTGTTACTCTTGTATTCGATCTGAATTAGTATTTTTTCTAGTGTCGAAAGCAAGTTTTCAATTCCAAATCGCAAAGTGTTCTCATTGTCCTCATTTTGTCTTGAAAAGAAACTTGTTAGTAATTGTTGCTTTGAAAAATAATGCAGATTTGCGCATTAGCTTTCTTTTTATCATTTACACATTAAGAAGGCTGAAAACAAATACATGCATGTGCATTTGCATTTAGACTGTTTGTTGGTTTGATTTAGGACAGTGCATATAGTGTGTGCTCTTTGCTCTTTGTTGAAAGAACGCCATCTCTCTTTCCTTAGTAGCTACGATTTTCATTGCACAAAGAAGATAAAACGATTGTTTATCATCTTAGATTGCATTTTAGGAATTGTACATCTACATCACGCGGTGAACCTGAAAGGCAAATTTCTTAAGCAAGATCAACTATAAAATAAATTTAATGAATCTAACAACGCTTTGGAACCTAACGCACAACATCTATAAGTCTAGGCTAGAGACGTATTCCGGCGTCGTAAAGCCTGGTAACTGTTGTTTTCACTGATGGTTGGGTGATTCCTCCACTTTGAGATGATAAGTGCCAGTACGGACTTGTGCTCCCACGTACCATCGAGTATATTTTGGGATACCACAATAGGCTTAATCCTTTATCCATAGGAAGCCGTGTCTGCCGCCCTATCGATCGCAATGCACTGAACACAGCATTCAAGAAGATTGACTGTCGTACCGTAAAAAGTATTCTGTAGTTTTGCGATTGGTTTGGTAATCCCTCTGTCTAGATTTCCAGAGTAGTCCCTTTCGTTCCTTTTCAGACTCCTTAACAGAAAAGGTCCATCTGAGCACTTGTCACTTCAAGCTCATTAAAAATCGAAGGCGACTAGAGGGATCTATATAGTTTTACTTTGTTTGTTTCTAAAGGGATCTATATAGTTTTACTTTGTCTTTTTCTAAGGTAGCTACCAGCCTTAGTGGGATTAGCAGTTCTGCATAGACACTATTCCCGGTAACAAAATGGCGACTCCGCTAGGGAGCGAGTAGATTGTTTGTTCATCTACATTTGTTTACTTTATAAACTTACAGACGGAGCCTGAAGTCAAGCCAACTAGCCTTCGAACTGCATTTGCTATGCAAGTGCAAAGTAGATCAACGTTGCTTCAGTCAATATCCGGGTTTTGTTTATGAATTAAACAATTGATTTACAAGCTCTCTAATTTCCCTTGTGGTGGCTCTAGTAACCTCCTTAGATCTACCCTTGTGATTGATTTAGTGATTACCACTTGCTCGGCCAAAATCCCTGAACTGAACTACAAACTGTGACCCAGAACCCAATCAAAGTCTCGTCCCTGGTCCAGCGCACTGTCTGTTCTGTGAACTTCAAATTCAGCGCACTTCCCCAGTGTAGTAGGTGCGTTGCATTTCAGTTTCACTGTGTTACAAGTGCGTTGATCAGACAAGGCCTTGTTCCTAAATTTTGGTTTCTCCGTTCACTCTTTTCAGATCTATTCAGGAGTTTTGCTGCCTGTAGTCAGTACACCTATGTTTTAAACCCCTTTCCTTGTTGTTATTCTGCCTCCATTGTGCAAAGAACTGTAAATGTTTTTATGTATTTTTTGAGTCATTTTCAGTTCTCCTTTACAAAGAGGTAGTGTAATTGTACTATCGTTTCTTGATTTGAAAGTGTCGCAAGTGTCGTTTTCAGTCATAGAAGAGAATCTGATTGTTCTTGATAATTGATTATTCTGTTACTCTTGTATTCGATCTGAATTAGTATTTTTTCTAGTGTCGAAAGCAAGTTTTCAATTCCAAATCGCAAAGTGTTCTCATTGTCCTCATTTTGTCTTGAAAAAAAACTTGTTAGTAATTGTTGCTTTGAAAAATAATGCAGATTTGCGCATTAGCTTTCTTTTTATCATTTACACATTAAGAAGGCTGAAAACAAATACATGCATGTGCATTTGCATTTAGACTGTTTGTTGGTTTGATTTAGGACAGTGCATATAGTGTGTGCTCTTTGCTCTTTGTTGAAAGAACGCCATCTCTCTTTCCTTAGTAGCTAGGATTTTCATTGCACAAAGAAGATAAAACGATTGTTTATCATCTTAGATTGCATTTTAGGAATTGTACATCTACATCACGCGGTGAACCTGAAAGGCAAATTTCTTAAGCAAGATCAACTATAAAATAAATTTAATGAATCTAACAACGCTTTGGAACCTAACGCGCAACATCTATAAGTCTAGGCTAGAGACGTATTCCGGCGTCGTAAAGCCTGGTAACTGTTGTTTTCACTGATGGTTGGGTGATTCCTCCACTTTGAGACGATAAGTGCCAGTACGGACTTGTGCTCCCACGTACCGTCGAGTATATTTTGGGATACCACAATAGGCTTAATCCTTTATCCATAGGAAGTCGTGTCTGCCGCCCTATCGATCGCAATGCACTGAACACAGCATTCAAGAAGATTGACTGTCGTACCGTAAAAAGTATTCTGCAGTTTTGCGATTGGTTTGGTAATCCCTCTGTCTAGATTTCCAGAGTAGTCCCTTTCGTTCCTTTTCAAACTCCTTAACAGAAAAGGTCCATCTGAGCACTTGTCACTTCAAGCTCATTAAAAATCGAAAGCGACTAGAGTCATATTTTGTTTTTTCTCGACTCTTAAAAATTGAAAAACAAGTTGTGTCAAAGCGTCTAAAATTTATTTTAATCGGAATAACGTCATTGTTCCCTCGTTGGTCTTAGAAGTTAGTCTCCCTTCATCGCAAGTTCTTGTAGAATCGTAGGAAATCTTTTGGATAGACTAGATGTGTCTGAACAATCGTCGACATCGAGGACTATGTCATCTGATGCAGCAGTGGCAGAGCCTCCTGCTGCTACTCCAACGATGTTCACTGGTATACCATCTGTCCTGGAAAGTTATCAACAACAAGCCGGAGTCTAATCAGGGACTGTTTCGACCACATGGTTAGTTCCTATCTCTTCATCCGGATTATCATCTGGTATTTCTTATGTTGAAACTCAACAAATTGATCCAATGTGTCTTCAAAGGCCAATCTACCCTTTAAGTACTAGATTTCCACCATATGGAGGGAAGTATGCCTTTTCATTGTTCCCTCCCGGAGAACAACCATATGAGAGTTTACAACAAAGTTCAGGTCAAACTGGAATTACATCCAGTGGTTGGGTACCAATACTGCCTCAGCGACCAAGGGTTGTATATTCAATGCAACCAGTCCACCCTGTGTCGAATATTCCCACTATACCTGCTATGGTGACTGCATCGCAAGAACAAGTGCTACCTGTTGAATGTCAACCCCAAGTTTCTCAGGTTACAATACAATAGCCTCTTGTCTCAACAACTCAATCGCAACCTCAGGTTAGTGCCTCCCTATCTGGAGCGACTCAGGCTCAAACAAGTACTATGACTCCTCATCTTGGTCAATCATCTAGTATTGGGCAACAGCAAATGGTCCAACAACCATGGCTGATTCAATCTCAACAACCGCCATTCCAGCAATCATATCAAGGAGCTGAGCAACAAGTCTTTGTAAGTAATGGGCAACCGCATTTCCAAAGCAGTTATCAACAACCATATTATAATGGTTATGCCCATCAACCTTATCAAAGTTACCAACATCAAATAGATTATGTTGGTATGCAAAGACCCACTGCTCAGGTGATTCCATCTTATCCTGGGTATGCTTCGTCTAACCTGAATCAACAGTTGCCCTTTGTAGCAACTCTAGAATTACCAGATCTAAACCGGCTGACGAAAGATCCAATTGCTTATGCCCCTTGGTGGCCGGCGATTCCGCATAAACTTTCGTCATATATTCATAAATTTAATGGAAATCTGGGTGAAGACCCGTCGAATCATGTGATGACCTTTCATCTGTGGTGTTCATCTAACACTCTAAATGATGATTCGATTAGGCTTCCCCTTTTTTAGCGAACGTTAATTGGTCCGGCAGCAAAATGGTATATCGAATTGCCTAGAGCTTCATTCGATAACTTCAGCACCCTAGCCACAACCTTTTTAACCCATTTTCAGTTACCGATAAGGTACGAAACAGGAATGGAACTTCTTACCAATTTCAAGCAAACAACGGCCACTCACATATCCGATCATATTTATGAGTGGCGACGTCGTCGTAGAATGGTAAAAACGTATGTTCCTGATCAGCTGCTAGCTGAATGGTTTATTAAGTCATTATTACCTTCTATCACAGAAGATGTGGCAAAGGGAGGAGTCTTCACTGAAGAGCAAGTTATTGATTGTGCACAATATCTAAACTTGATCTATACACAGTCTGGCACGCTCTACGATAAAATACATGATGCTCCTAGACCGGATTTTTTCGTTCCTCCCCCTCCTAAATCAAGCAAACACTCTCATGCCGGTGATGGTGTGATAGGTACGACAAGCTCGAAATCGACAAAGGCTACATCTAAGAAAGCCCGTAAGATTTCTGATCAGAATGCAAATGAGGAACTTCTTGCCTCAGAAGTAAATGTCATGTCGACCGACAAGGGAAAACAACTGAAGGAACCAGGGGGCAAGAAGAAAAAGAAAGGGAGAAAAAGAAGCAGGATGAGTCATCTCCTGAAAAACCTTCTGCAAACCCTTCTGGGTAAAGGAAACCCCCTGCGGGGTGTCAGATATGCGATGAGGATCATCAGACGAGAGATTGTCCACATAAAGCTGAAGTTTGAAACTCTTTAAGAGTTCAAAAACCTTAGCAGTATTGACTGATCCGTTTCCAAACTCGAGAAACAAACTGGTTGCTAATCAAAATGCTTACCGATTCCAAGTGCTTATGTTGTCTATCTCAAAGCAGCAAAATGATTCTTTGACAAGGAATAAAGATTACGCGAATCCACAGCTATCGAATAACAAGGCTAATGAACAACCTAGTAGTTTGACAACAACTTTGACCGAAGTTGTGCCACCCATCATTCCTGAACCAATGATAAAGTTGCCAAAGGGAGTAGTACACAAACCGACATTTAATCCTTGTGCAAAAGTAGCACAGAATTATAATATAGTAGAGGACCTGGCCCAATCACCGTCCGCTATGTCGAAACTTGAGGTACCACAAAATTGCCTCTCCCAAAAGCAGGATCTATTATCAGTAATAGGTGGGATTGACCCAACGGATTCCAATCTTGTATCCTTTAATCATAAAGGATATGACCCTCAGTTACCAGCTCAAATAGCTTTCCTTATTCAAGTGAAAACCCTCAACAAAACTGTTCATCGAACAATTATTGATGAGGGGCATCTACATGTATTATGTCGATGAGTTGCTAGAAAAATTTAGGCTCACCACCCTTGACGCGATCATCAACAATGTTAAAAGCATTTGATGGACGATCATACACTCCATACGGGATTTTAAGTAACATGCAAGTTGAACTAGGGGGAAAAACAGTAGAAATTGATGTTGAAGTAATCGACGGAAACCTCGATTACAACATCCTACTGGGAAGGCCCTGGATATATGCCATGGCCACAGTTGTGTCGACCTACTTCAGGAAGATTGCATTTCCCTTTCAAGGAAAAATTACAATCGTCGACCAACAAACATTTCTCCCCAACAGTTCACAAGTTACGGGAAGCATTCCAATGATCCATGAAAGCAACCATTCGCTTCAAAATATCGGAGTAGGTCTCCTAAAAGACCCTGCCTTAATGGGTACTTTTTCCCTACCGCCTCCGAGTAATCTGGTGGAAGTGGCCACAGTGGAAACCCGCAATATGAAATCTTCTATATCTAATGGATTCGGAAGATTCCTAAAGATTTTGTCAGCATGGATCATCACCATTTTAGAAATATTGTAGCAATCAATTTTCTTGGCCTGGGGGGAAAACCAAATCAATGCTCATCGAGTGTTTGGATAGATAGGTCTAAGGAATATGGTACCTCTTCAGATCCTTGGTCGCATGTACATTCTACAGACAAAGGAATCATTCAGTCAATGATGTTAGGAGAGGCACCATGGGAAGATCACCACCATCGTTCCCATCTCCCGGATTACAACGAAGATTATTCCAATAACCTTAATCATCCTTCAGTTTTTGATTTTCTATCAAATACTGTAAATACGGTGGATTATGAGGATAGTTCTTTTACTGTGTCAACCTCATTAAAAAATGAAACGACTCCCTTTCCAAATCGAGTCTTTGATTATGATCTTGTAAAATCAAAGTCGAGTCTTTCGAAGATCTCGAAGGTAAACCTTCATTCCAACCACCGAGATGAATGCAATGAAGCTTGGGGGGCATGCACCTCGATTTGCGTTATTATGCTGGGGGCATGCAAACTTATCACAAACAATGTTTCCGCAAAGTTCAAGCTCATTAAAAAATAAACCTAGCCACGAGCAATATTACCACAGGATTCAAGCTCGTTAAAACATAAACCTGCCTCGAGCAGTTTTAACGCGGACTTCATGCTCGTTAAAAAATAAACATAAGCAATGAGCAAATGTTTCCCCCAGCATTTAAGCTCATTAAAAAATGAACCAATTTCCGGTAAATAACCATCGTGAATGTAGTACTTCAACCTTTAAAGCCTTGGTCGTGTTCTCATCATCACCTCCACTTTGTATTGGCCGATCATTCACCTCCACTTGATTGTTTACCCCTTTTGAGGAACAGCTGCGAAGAGTGATCTTGTTAGCCATCCTTGTGACACTGCCGTGATTGGAAAATTCCAAACCTTACCTGGAATCAGCTGCTACCCGAATTTATCACTCGTTCCTCAAAGACGAGTCTCCTTTAAGCTCTTTTCAACTGACTCGTAAAATATGAAAAGATTGCCGAGCCATTGGCCTCTCCAGCTCGTTAAAGTGACCGGAAGTGCTATCCCTCCTTTAGATTTTAATCTTTTTGGACCTGAGGGATTATTACACAAAAAGATCGAGCACTTGTTTTGTTCGGCTCGTTAAAAGTACCGAAAATTCATCCCTTCTGTATTATTTTATACTTTTTTGGACTTAAGGGATTAGATGACGAAAAAGGATTTTTGGAGTTTCCTTTACGTCCCTTTTCAGACTCTCTAAAATTGAAAAGGACCGAGTTATCTTTGTCGTTAAACTCGTTAAAACCTAATAGCGACAAACTTGTCCATAACAGAAAAGAACGAGTTTCACTATCGCTAGGCTCGTTAAAACATAGCGATGGGTTTGCCCAAAGGGAAAATTATAGAACAATCATATGTTATCCTCCTCAAGCTTGACAAAAATAAAGAGGTACTGGTTAGCAATGACTGGGGAAAAATTGGGAAGAAAACTTGAAGAAACTTTGTTGGTAGCAAGTCACTCTTGAACATGACACTTTCACTCTGCATCCAAGTTGGGTTGGGTTGTTCCATTCACTGGTCACATCACCATGGTTCCATCACACCATCCACCTTTGGGGTTAATGCTACCAATCCATCATCTCAGTGTCGCCGATATGTTTAAGAGAAGTCACTCAGAGAATTCACCTGTGTCTCACCCGCTGCAATACATTTACGCTCCATTCTTTCATGACCGCCACCCTGAACCTTATATCACCATATCGTTTTCACCTCCATTAAAATCATTTGCTCCATTCCATGTCATTGATGTGGGATTCATTAAAGCCCTCCTATGACGGATCGCTTCTTGTCGACATCAGCTCATTATCCAAGAAGTCGATCTAGGAACAACCCTTTTAGTACTTTGAAGCTTGCATGCCTCAATGGCAAGTTTCTCACTTCCAGCGACAGGTTTACATCAATGGCCTTTGATCGAAAGATTTTGCATGGTGTTCGACGGCAAGTCCCTTATTTGCACCACGTGAATTGTACTACAGTACCTTGAGGATCATTATCATTATCGGTGATTCCTCTCGTGCCTGTTAACAGCTTACATCATTAGCTGGTAATCAGGCGATGTCTTTCCATGTTCGACTCCAGAACATCTCTCACATGGATCGACTTGTACTTTGAGTGAAGATCGAACGGGATTGAAGACCCCGGATCTAGTTTCATCCATCCATGCTGCGATATATATTCAGGAAAATAAAAACATCAAATGTACATCATTGCTGCACAGATAATCATCCAATCTAAGGGATGATGGCTCTACCAGAATCATCAGTCTACACTCAGACGATTGTCTGTCCTATGTACATGAAAATGAATTTATAAAGCTGAGCATGGGAATGCCCACCTCAGCTAGATCATGAAAATATTATTAAGATAATGTGTTGTATTGTATCTTATTACGGGTCTCCTTCTAGCTTGAAAGAACTTCGGATCCTCATGATAAAGCATTTCACCCGACATCAAAAAGATTAACGACCTCACGCTTTAGGGGGTAACTGTTATAGACATTTTTGGGCACTGCACCTCGATTTACGTTATTATGCTGGGGGCATGCAAACTTATCATGAGCAGTGTTACCGCAGGGTTAAAGCTCGTTAAAAAATAAAGCCGCCTCGAGCAGTTTTAACGCGGACTTCAAGCTCATTAAAAAATAAACATAAGCAATGAGCAAATGTTTCACCAGTGTTTAAGCTCATTTTAAAATAAAAAATGAACCAATTTCCGGTAAATGACCGTCGTGAATGTAGTACTTCAGCCTTTGAAGCCTTGGTCGTGTTCTCATCATCACCTCCACTCTGTATTGGCCGATCATTCACCTCCACTTGATTGTTTACCCCTTTTGAGGAATAGCTGCGAAGAGTGATCCTGTTAGCCATCCTTATAACACTGTCATGATTGGAAAATTCCAAACCTTACCTGGAATCAGCTGCTACCCGAATTTATCACTCGTTCCTCAAAGACGAGTCTCCTTTAAGCTCTTTTCAACTGACTCGTAAAATATGAAAATATTGCCGAGCCATTGGCCTCTCCAACTCGTTAAAGTGACCGGAAGTGCTATCCCTCCTTTAGATTTTAATCTTTTTGGACCTGAGGGATTATTACACAAAACGATCGAGCGCTTGTTTTGTTCGGCTTGTTAAAAGTACCAAAAATTCATCCCTTCTGTATTATTTTATACTTTTTCGGACTTAAGGGATTAGATGATGAAAAAGGATTTTTGGAGTTTCCTTTACGTCCCTTTTCAAACTCTCTAAAATTGAAAAGGACCGAGTTATCTTTGTTGTTAAACTCGTTAAAACCTAATAGCGACAAACTTGTCCATAACAGACAAGAACGAGTTTCATTATCGTTAGGCTCGTTAAAACATAGCAATGGGTTTACCCGAAGGGCGAATTATAGAACAAGCATATGTTATCCTCCTCAAGCTTGACAAAAATAAAGAGGTACTGGTCAGCAATGACTGGGGAAAAATTGGGAAGAAAACTTGAAGAAACTTTGTTGGTAGCAAGTCGCTCTTGAACATGACACTTTCACTCCACATCCGAGTCGGGTTGGGTTGTTCCATTCACTGGTCACATCACCACGGTTCCATCACACCATCCACATTTGGGGTTAATGCTACCAATCCATCATGTCAGTGTCGCCGATATGTTCAAGAGAAGTTTCTCAGAGAATTCGCCTGTGTCTCACCCACTGCAATACATTTACGCTCCATTCTTTCATGACCGCCACCCTGAACCTTATATCACCAGATCATTTTCACCTCCATTAAAATCATTTGCTCCATTCCGTTTCATTGATGTGGGATTCATTAAGGCCCTCCTATGACGTATCACTTCTTGTCGACATCAGCTCATTATCCAAGAAGTCAATCTAGGAACAACCCTTTCAGTACTTTGAAGCTTGCATGCCTCAATGGCAAGTTTCTCACTTCCGGCGACAGGTTTACATCAATGGCCTTCGACCGAAAGATTTTGCATGGTGTTCGATGCCAAGTCCCTTATTCACACCACGTGAATTGTACTGCAGTACCTTGAGGATCATTATCATTATCGGTGATTCCTCTCGCGCCTGTGAACAACTTACATCATTGGCTGGTAATCAGGCGATGTCTTTCCATGTTCGACTCCAGAACATCTCTCACATGGATCGACTTGTACTTTGAGTGAAGATCGAACGAGATTGAATACCCCGGATCTAATTTCATCCATCTGGGCTGCGATATATATTCAGGAAAATAAATACATCGAATGTACATCATTGCTGCACAGATAATCATCCAATCTAAGGGATGATGGCTCTACCAGAATCATCAGTCTACACTCAGACGATTGTCTGTCCTATGTACATGAAAATGAATTTATAAAGCTGAGCATGGGAATGCCCGCCTCAGCTAGATCATGAAAATATTATGAAGATAATGTGTTGTATTGTATCTTATTACAGGTCTCCTTCCAGCTTGAAAGAACTTCGGATCCTCATGATAAAGCATTTCACCCGACATCAAAAAGATTAACGACCTCATGCTTTAGGGGGCAACTGTTATAGAATTTTTTGGGCACTGCAACCCCAAGCATAAATGTCCATAAACCAAGGGCTCCTAAGTCCCTAAAGGTGTTGTTCCAACCCCTAAAAGAACAAGGTCAACTGATTACAGCATCTCCCAGAAGTTCTCCATGAAAAACCACTCAGAACTGGTCAAAACTAGACCATTTCACCTGCTCCATAGGCATAGTGCATTGCATCCCACCTAAATACACACAGTAGGTGCGTTGCATGTCAAAAAGCCCTTCTATGGGGTGCAATGGGCGAGAATGGACAAATGGCAGGGTCAATCCGCGAGGTGGAGAAGCATGGAATCTTCCAGAAACTTCTCCTGTGACGCCTCTCTGAATTCGACCAGGGATGAGTAAGAGATCATCAATCTCCAAGTGGAATCAAGAACTATCAGAGGGGAGACACTAATCAAATCTCAAAAGCTGACTCACCTCCCTTGCAGACATCTATATATGGATCCCTCATCCCAGAGATCCGGAGGCTGGAATTTTGTATCTTGTAAGGAAGTGTTGTTGGTTTATTGGTGCAATATCATAGTGTTGGGTGATCTAAGCTTTTCATGAGGTGAAGAAGGGCTTCTTGCTGAGAGGATGATGCTGGGTCAGAACATTTGGTTGTAATTCTCTTGGATCTTTCTTGATTATCAATAAAGCTATTCAAGTTTTCCTCCATACTCTTGTATGATTTATGTTTTATGTTTTATGCATTTGTATGGTTGATATACATCTGATCCTATATTGCTTATGATAATAGATCTATGTTCTCGTATAGTGTTATGCTGATTTGATTCTACAGGTACTCTGGGAAGCTGGGTATACAAGGAAGCAAGTAGCAAAGGACTATCAGAAGATAGAGGAATTGAACAAGGAACCAGGTGCAAGACAAAGGTTGGTCTCCTTTATCCTTCTCTCATCTATCTTTCATAAAGGAAAACGAAAGTAGTTTTAAGTTTGTTTGTTTCTAAGGTAGCTACCAGTCTTAGTGGGATTAGTAGTTCTTTATAGACACTATTCCCAGTAACAGCAGGGTATGTAGAACATCTCGCCAGATCATAGATATACCTTTTCTTTTCCATGTAGGTAGGCGAATCCAATCCATATTAAAAGGGCCATATATATTTGTAGTGTACCACTTCGGTCCATAGACTGTGAGAGTTAAGTATAAGCCATCCCATCTTGGCAGCAAGAGCATGGGCGAAAGAAGGTAGGTCTTTCAAACCCCAGCCACCCCACTTCTTGGGTAGTGCAATGTGGCTCCATCCCACCCAAGCAAAAGGTTTCCCTTCCTTGTATCCATTCCAAAGGAATTTACAGCATATTTTTTGTATCCGTGAAAGGATTCCTTTGGGAATCCAAGCCAAAGACATCCAATACACCAGGGTTGCCTCCAGGACCAATTTAATGAGGACTAATCATCCTGCTCTAGATAAAAACCTATGGTTCCAGTTGTGTAATCTCTTTTCAACCTTGGCCACAAGCCAAATCCAGTCCACAATTTTGTAACAGTGTGGTTTGATTCGAAACCCAAGATATTTGAGCCCATATTCCAATTGTAGTCTCGGGAAATTATGGAAATTTTGTAGTGCAATATGAATTTCCTGTGGAGTGCAAGCTGAGAAGGAGATAGTGGATTTCAGCCTATTAGATTCCATACTGGTAGCAGCTGAGAAGAGCAACAAAATATCATAGAATACAAAGAAATCTTGAATACCTCCATTGAGGAAAATGAGCACATCGTCAACAAAAAGGAGGTGGGAGATAGTGCATTGATCAGTTATCTTGAGACCCTGTAATTGCCCCTCCCTTCTAGCCTGTAATATTAATCTACTCAGACCTTCCATAACAAGGAGAAATAGGAGTGGGGAGAGAGGGCAGCCTTGTTTGAGACCGCGCTCAGCATGAAAGAAGTTGGAGGCTAAACCATTAATAAGGACACTAAAGGACACAATAGTAATGCAACACATGATCCATTGAATGAAAGAGAGGGGGAAGCCTAAATGAGTGAGGAGCATCCTTAAGTATAGCCAACTAACCCGATCAAATGCCTTAGAGAGATCGATCTTAAGGATGGCTCCTTTTAGTTGCTTCATCTTAATGGAGTGGAGGGCCTCCTGGGCAGTACCTATAGCCTCATGTATTTGTCTATTATGAAAGAATGCAAATTTCTCAGGCGAGATATGGGTAGATAGGATGGGCTTAAGATGATTGGCAATAATCTTGTAGAGGTAGTTGCAGAGGGAAATAGGCCTAA
This sequence comes from Pinus tabuliformis, assembly GCA_031772625.1. Classification (NCBI taxonomy): domain Eukaryota; kingdom Viridiplantae; phylum Streptophyta; class Pinopsida; order Pinales; family Pinaceae; genus Pinus; species Pinus tabuliformis. The sequence goes on from CM062820.1 coordinate 1,558,392,858, forward strand.
AATCATTGAATGAGAGTGGGGAGTCCACTTTAGGAATGAGGGCAATGAAAGTAGAGTTGATAGCCTCATACATGCAACCAGTTAACTTGCAATCCTCCACAACATTGAGGAGATCTTGTCCAATGGTGTCAAAAAAGGCTATATAAAATTCAACAGACCAACCATCCGGACCAGGGCTCTTATCCTTTTTGAACCATTTAAGTGTGATTTCTAGTTCCCCCATGGAAATAGGTTTAATAAGATCATCTGACTCATCTTGGTCAACAAAGCAAGGGAAAAGCCCAGCAATTCAAACTATTTCTGCAAGTGTGGCCCCAGGAGGAGCCTTGAATAGCTATTGGAAGTGTGAGTTGCCTAGATGTGCCAGTTGGTGAAAGGAATGGGTGAATTGACCATCCTCAGTGGGAATCTTCCAAATAGTGTTGTTGGCCCTTCTCCCCTTCGCATAATTATGAAAAAAAATGGTATTATCATCCCCAGCCTATAACCAAATAGCTCGACTCCTAAGGTGCCAGGTCTCCTCACTATCTTTGAGAATTTTGGATCTCTGAGACTCGAGATTAGTGAGAATGTTTTTAGCTTCATCAGATGTGAATCCTCGTCCCTTCTCATCCAAGAGATCAACCAACTTGTTTTTAATGTTCCTAAGAGTATGTTATTCTTGATCTCTCTTATCATTTGCCCATTTCATAGATAAACACTTAATCTCAAGGAGATTGTGGCAGAATCCTTCTACTATGGATCTCCCCTGAGCATGCGGATGTGCACGCCAGTAATCATTGACCAATTTGATGTAATCAAGGTCCATAAACCAGGTAGAATTGAATTTAAAAGGGACCCTAGGCTTCGAGAAGGGACCCGATATTTCTAGGAAAGTAGGAGAGTAGTCAGAGACGCCACCAGATCCCACCCACTGTCGATAATTTGACAAAGCTCTACCAAGTGTTCCTTGATTAGGAATCGGTCCAATCACCTTGCCATAGATGTTGTTGGGCCTTAGTTTTGGTCTTATTTTTGCTCTAAGAAACTTACTAATCCATCTATTTTCCATCCATTTTCCCTTCATTCATCCCATTTTGATGTATATTTGATATCCATTCAGGTATTTAATTTTAATTTCTCAATTTCTAAAGTTTTTATGAAAGTTTGGTTTTTAGTGCAAAATTGGCAGATTCAGAAATTCCCGTAATAGCTCTATGGTTGATATGGTTGCAGGACACTTGGGCACAAATTGAATGCATGGATGGATAGGTTTGGAACTAGGACTAAGCCAGCTATGCTTAGTTCGAACAGAACAAGCTTTATTAGGCCCATTTGGTGCTAGTCAATCATGACTAGTCATTCAGAAATCCCATAGAAATAGGGCAGTTTTGAGATTCTATATGATTGGTCATATTTCTTGGGATGGGAGTAATGAATTCGACTTAGATAGGTGGATGAGAGTAGATGGGTTTGTTTGAGTGAATATAGATCAGTTTGTTTCATGAGACTTCTTATTTAAAAGCCAAAACTTTGATGGCTTATGTATTGACTTATTATACTTTTATGTTGTGACACCTTTGGATTGAAGAGTTAATTTGAAGACTTGTGTTATTATTATTTTGTTGTTCAATGCTATGGATGTGTGACTGAATTTAAGCTTCTAATATCACCTCTCAAGTGTGCAAGGCAAGGGTGGAGGACCCCCATTCCAAGCTAAGTACACTTCCTTGTTAACTAGTTTTATTTCTTGTAATCTGGTTATTGTAGAACTGGTTTTTCAAAGCTTTATTTCAGATTGCTTTATGGTTCATGCATAGTGATTGATTTCATTATTTCTTAGCTTATTCATCACTTTATTAAGTTGGAAAAACAAGTGTTCAAGTTGAGCATCCCTTCTACTAAAATGATGAATTAAAACTAGTTTCCTTTGTTTGCATGCAAGTAATTTCTTATTGAGATTTTGATATTGAGATGAATGAATTATGATGGAATACCTTATGTGTCTCTTAAGTTAAGAGCTTCTTTCATTAATAATTTATCCATCCTAAGTTCTTGGTTTTAATCTCTGATTCATTAAGTGGTAATTGAGGCAAAAGTGGACTTCTTGAGTCAAGAACCATTTCAATGTTTTTCCTCTTTTAAACTAATTGAATTAGAGTTGTAGGATGTATTGCTTTAAGATTTTGAATAACTTATCTTTCAAGGTTTGATTACATATGATCTTCACATATAGTGAACTTTCCTCAAAGCATAAACAACCCGGATTGATAAGAAATAATTGTGTTAATTTAGGTACACAAATTAGCTCAACAGATGCATCTCCAGTTCTTCTGTTGCACCAGGTAGGTTGCATCTTATTCACGAGGATATCTATCAAATGGTGATGCTCCAGAAGTTGTGCCATTGTGTTCGATAAGGGGTCTAGTTGTGCATTGCATCCCCAAGATTCCCCATCTCTGATAGAAAAATTCAAGTCCCCACCCAGAATAAGATTTTCTGAATTAGCCAGAGATAAATTGAGAAGATGATTCCAGAACTCATCTCTGTTGAGACAAGGAGCATAAACATTGATAATTCTGAAGTCCATGCCTAGCTCCAAGGAATAAATGTCCATGCCAATAAATCCAGTCCCCACCCCAAGTTGAGCTAATCTTGATAGTGCGGGGATTGATGCCCAGTGCAATGCCACCAGATCTTCCAATGACATCAAGTGCGTGAAAATTCCAACCCGGCTTCAGAGATTGCATGACAGAGATAACCTGATTAGCCATGCCTAGGGTTTCTTGTAAGTATATAATGTCGATAAGCTCAGAATCCAATAGTCTTCTGAGGGCTAGTTTTTTAGTAGGGCTAGCCAGCCCTCTACAATTAAAGGAGATCCACTTCATGGGTGAGACCGGGGGAGGGTATTCGATGCTCTAAGAACCCTGTCAAGTGTAGATTGTCTGCCATGAGCCACATCCACCCTGGCCTAGATAATAGTTTTTGAAATGTAGGAGCTGGAGAGCTTGGTGATTTTAGGAGGGGGATTAACCCAATCCCAACATGCTCAAGAATCTTTGAAACCCTAGAGTGAATATTGTAGGAGTGTGAATGTCCAGAGGTGGTCGAAAGCTCCGAAGAAGTAGATGAGGTAGTCAAACCAGGTATAGAGGGTGGGGTGGTCGAGAAGGATGGAGAGTGAAGGTCCAAAGGGCAAGTAATAGGGGAAGATGAGATGCATGGAATGAATGCATAAGAAACATGCAAGTGATGTGCAGAACTAGATAAAGAAATAGTAGATACAGAGAAGAGGGAGGAGGAGTACCCGATGAGCAAGCGGTCGCAGCAGCAGCTCGAGATCTCGTCATAGGTGGGGAGGGAGTTCGGGGAGAGACCGAAGATGGCATCTGAGAAGTTCCACAATCTGTTGTCTTCGAACCTTGTGACCGAGGAGTCTAGCCTTTAGCAGATGAAGGTGCAGAAAGAGCCACATCAACCATGGCTTTGGAGGGGGAGGCAATGAAGATAACCAGAGGGAACTCTTTATAGAGATGATAAACCTTGTGACACCTTCTTCATCTGAATGGCACCCCCTCATAGTCTAAGATTTGGATGTGAGTGAATCTTCTCTAATGTAGTGTAATTTTCTCCTCCAATCCCTCTTTGGTGTCCAGGTACACCAATATGTGAGCCATTGATTTGTTGTCGGATGTAACATATGACTTGTCATAGTCCAAGAAAGTGCCCAGTGCATTCCCAATTTGGGTGAAGATGTCCTTGGACTAGAAGTGAAGGGGGAGACTAGGTAGCCTGACCCAAAGAGGGCCTATGCCTGATTGTTCTCGCTCAGGATCGAATAACGGGCTCTATCTATTGAGCAACATAAGGGCCAGCTCGATGTGCCAGTACTGCAAGAGGACCCATGAGGTGTAGTCCTCCCTCTGAAAGCTAAGTGTGAACCATCCCCAAGCCAGGGTGGTAATAGTCAGGAGCTCCTTGAGAATATTCCCCCAAATTTCCATGACCCAGAGACGCAAACAGACAGCAGTGTAAGTTCTTCCTCTAAATCTTCCCACCAAAACCTTATTTTTCGTATCCACAACATTCCCCATTTGCACCCCTTCACCGAAGCAAAGGGACAAACCCTTACGGGAGGCTTTGACACACTTCAATTTCTTATCTTTGCCAGAGCAAGGTGTTGTCGGGTGGTCCTGAAGGGGATCCTATGAACCCGGTTTATCTTTCTAAGATTGAGGGTTACAAGTCCGAGGGTTCATAGTCGGAATGTCAAAACAGTCGAACGAGGAGGTTGATAGTCCAAGCTCATCAGAAGTATGCGGGTATGGGGATGAATTTGACGTGAGTGGGAGGAAATCTGCTGCAGAAGAAAACCCTACTAATAAGGTGAGGGCAGAGGAGGATGACAAATGTGGTGGATTTGGAGGCAGTGAATTGAAAGATGGGGAGGGTGGGATGCAGGATGCAAGAAGGTGTAATGTGGCCGGAGAAAGGGGAGGGCAGTCAAGTCCCAGAGATGTGATAGAGAGAGCGGAGAATGGTAGAATGGGCATAGATGGGACAGGATCAGAACATATATGAGGCAATCCCGACTGCAATGGATAGGGTGTTCCCAGGGACCTAGTAACCGACACCTTTGGTAAAGTGATAGGGTTAGACCAGATGGATTCGTAAGGATTTGGATCCACCAAATAATCAACAACATCCTCATTGTTAGAGAATTATATATTACAGAGCAATGGAACACATAAAATAATGCAGAAATATAAACACAGAAAACTCATAAAACAAGAGAGACACAGATATATGTGTTTCACCCAGTTTGGGCTACGTCCACGAAGAAACAACTAGTCCTTCTTTTTATATTATCCAGCAAACTTAAGAGATACAACCTATAGCAGATCTGCTGTAATTCCCTCTTCGCTCTCAATCTCCTCTCTCTTCCTCTCTTAGAATACAAATGTGCATAGACGCAATACAATTCCCTCATATATAGCAAGGGGTTGCCTTCTAGGGCAAACAACCCTAAATTAAACATAACTTCTACCATCAGATCTTCGCTTAATGAATGGCCTAGATTGACTACGAAATTACAACATTTTACAAGGCAATTTTACATCTATTCTTAGCTTCGGGGGAACTGCCCCCAATCCCCCCTCTAGGGGGGGCTCCCAAAGGTCGCAGCCGCCCCACCTGGACCCCCCTTGTAGCGAATATTTTACAGGCGGTGTTGCCACCCCATTACAAACTGGGGTCCAATGCGGTGATACCTTTGAATACAGAAGATAATCAGGCTCCACACCCAACACTCATCCATTGTCGACATTCTACAGTCAATCCACGGGCCAGCAGGAATGGGCCGTGGAACAAAGTTGACAGCGATATCAGAATGGATGCCCAGAAAACCATGATGGTGAAGTTGCCAACGCAGCAGGGGAGATGGCGGTGTGCAGTAGCAGAGTCTGTGTTGAAGGGATGATAGGCAAACCCTAGTCGTGCTCCTTCAAAGATTCAGATCGGAGTGCCATCCCCTTGGCAATTGAGGTTACACTCGTCAATCAATTGGGTTAAATGAATTATTTTTAATAAGAATATATTACACCTAATTTGTTATATGTAGGCACTGATTTATCTCTAGGAGCTTACTCTTGTAGCCATAGTGTGTTATCACATTTTTATGTTTGCTTGTGTAGATAAAAGGGTTTGCAACAAAGACATCACCAATGAGCATAAATCAATACAATGAAGCACATAAAATATAAAATCATGAAGAAAGCTTAAGTTATCTATGAACAATCAAAGTCAAGCCATATTATATAACAAATAAATGAATAAATGTTACATAAATTCATTAATGCTAATAATTTTATGGGTAACCCATTCATTGCAAGGAAAATACTAATTAATAGAGGTCTTTTTAATTACAAAAGTGCGCCCAAAGAAAAAAACTTCACTAATGAAAGTATAGATTTTGCAAAGTTTTTAATAGATACTTATTATAACTAAAAATTATAGGTGGATGGAGGTTTTAGTAAAGGATTTTCACCAAAGCACTTCTTGTAATGAAGCATACCCATTTTCCACTATTTAATTTTGTTTCTCTTAGAGAATACATCCTTGAGAAATCCCTGGGCACTTCCCCTGATTCTAAGGATGGTACCCAATGTAAAGAGGGTCACATAGACTATTGTACATAGACTTGATAGGGATATTCAATGAGGCCCGCTTACACAAGGTTAGCCAGCCTAGGGGCTTGACTCCTATATCGCATGCTTGTTATTCACAACTCTCAATCACTTAAAGCTAGCCCACGAGGCTAAGTGTGCCACTATTTAATATGCAACCATGCATATGATATATTACAGATAATAAGTTCCTTGCATATTGTTAACTACCAATTCTTATAGATCCTTTTGAATTATGAAATCCTTGGTAACATTAGTCATAATAGTAGTAGTAGTGATGACAATAGTAACAATATGTTGATGATGTACTTAGGAGTCCCAATGCACTTATTACAATTCTTAGCAACAACAATGTGCACACATATAATGTGCACCAATACGTACTATAGTCTCATTCATATCGATGTTTATATATTGAATATGCATCAATGTGTATTGAATGATTACCATGCATTCATGTGTAAAAAACATAGAAAACACACCGGTGCATGAGAATTATTTAAACATGCTAGGGAATATAAATGATTGCAATACACGTGTAGGTTTCAATGCATAATTTCCCATGTGTTATTTAATATTTGTGTGAGCATGTAAAATCAACTTTTTTTTCTTCTCTTTCTTTTCTAAAAACAAAATATGCATAATTTCCCGTGAGCATGTAAAATCAACTTTTTCCTTCTCTTTTTTTCTAAAAACAAAATTTTAATTATTGATTAGAAAGTCAAATAATTTTTTCATGTAGGTTTTTATAGTCATAATTATGTTGATGTTGAGAGTTTCCTCTAGAACACTCTGTAGTGTTGTTGAGGTGTCCAAATCAAATAATTATTATAATAGTATTGATTTTTATTTTTAATGAGTATATCTGGACATAACCATTGCATTAAAGTATTGTATACAAAAGAATAAGGAACTTATCAATGTCAACAAAGTTCCCTTCAATAGATAGTGGACTCCTTGATATAAAGTCTCAATTAGACCTCGCATTATTTGGAATAGGATATGAATCCATATTCTAGACCAACAACCATTACTAGTGAATGTAGTGTAGTGATGGAATATGTGAAGTGTAGGGTGCAATATGAGGTTAATCTAAGTACTTAAAGCAAACTATTCTAACCTAGCTAGATATGAGAATACTAATTAAGCATTGATGCATGAAATTGCATGCCAACAAGCGAGAGGATTACTTGACGGAAAATTCCAATTATACCTAATCTTGTTTGGTATGGCAAACTCCATCAATATGTGGGCCTAACTAAATGAATTGAAGAGAGACTTATTTAATCTATTCTAAATCCTAAATTCAATTCTATATGCAAATCTAATCTTATTCTAATTTATGACTACTCCTAATTTACTAGTAATAGAAAGATAGTTTCAAATGTAAAGTTTAATTACTATGATCATAAACGAATTTCGAATTATAGTATGAAACTGTACTAACATATTAAATTCAAATATGCATAGGAAGAAGTTCACATTTGTAAAAGAATTAATATGTTCTCATCGGTAAATTACTTATAACCATTCTAAAGTATATTTCATTAATAAGGAAATAATTCTACTTCTAATGAAATGATAGACATAAATAATAGATATGCATTAATATACATAGAGAAATCTAATGCATAAACAATAAATAGTGTGTGGTTATATGTGTCTCCTCCTTGTGTTAGATCCTTCAAAAAAATTAATCAGAATGAAGTACATGAAATAACTCTAAGAAAGTCTATTGATCCTTGACCTAATAACAATATACAAGAAAAAATATAGATTATTTCCCATCCTTTGAAAGTGAAGTTTTATTTCATTATAAATCCTCCTCATTCTTAATTTGTTTTCCTCTTTTTTGGTTACAACCAATTCTTGTTAGAAAGTGTGTTGTCATTGATGTCAAATATAAGGAGCAAGATGAATGATTTCACTAATGTCAAGAGGATGAGCAACAAAGAAAATAGTAAAGGAGGAAATACTTTTTAATGTCCATGCAATTTCGAGAGGCAAATTATGCAGCAAGTCAAATCATCGGTCCACATTTATTGAAAAATCCTTCCACTTTTTCATCGTTTAACAAAAAGAGGGAATCCAAATTTCTAAAAATTTATAGAGGCATCTGGAGGTTCACCAAGAACACCTTCATTAAAAGACTCGGATACTAAATTTATATTGGCCAACACTTTTATCTTGTCCCCCACAAGTTCCACATTCATATCTGAGTATTTGGATATCCCGCAATACGCAAAGTACCACTTTTCCTGAAGACCCATATTTTAGATTCTTTCTTTGGTTAGTGGATGTATAGGTGGTGCCCACTCAACACACAAGTGGCAGCGACATGGACGATAGCTGACAAGATTGATGATGTGGTGGCCTTAGGTGGTGACACATGGCACTTGTTTTGGCCTTTTTGGATGACCAATTGGAAAGTTTACGGATGACAAGTTGCAACAATAGATCATGACACGTGGCAGAGATATAAGGTGGAAGTGGGTCCCAGTTGATGTTAGGTTGGGTACCAGATGCTTTGTTGATCAAGCATATTGGTATGACATGAGCATAGACCCGATCTGACATAGAAATGGTGGTTCTCATGTGAAAATTCCTACACTAAAGGAACCCCTACTGCAGCAAATCTGAATCTACTTCACCTACTTGATTTTTAAATATTCATCAAGTTATTCTTATAAATACTGAAGCAAATTACTTGCGCAACCTAAACTAATTAAATATTTGATCACATGAAATAGAAAACAGAGCAAAGAACAAGATACATAGGACACACTTATTTTTGGACACAATACTCCCCAGAAAAACACAATGCGGGAAAACCGATGCAGCAGTTCTGAGGGTTTATTATTGTGCAGGAGAAATATCTAAATACAAATCTAGGATGCTCATCTAGAAATACTTTATAGAGAAAATACTGGCGGAAAATCTGAGTGAGTTTTACCTCACTTCCCCCAGCAGAATTTCGGCTAATCCGACAACAAGGCTGCCTAATCCATGCTACTTCTACATCGGCCCTGCATAGGCCCTGCATTAGCCTTTCAGGCTCTGTGTCAGCCTAGTGTTAGCTCTTCTGCCCTCTACGTCAGCTATCCTGATTGTTCCGGAAGTTCCATCTTCTGCATGACAGCCAGCTTTCCCTTCTGCGTTGGCCCTTCTGGCTTTGCGTCAAGGCTGTGTGGGCCCAGACTAGCCTGACATCATCTCTCCCAGCTACTGCAATGCTTCTCTACAAGCTCTCTCCACCTCTCTATCAGTATTCTCCAAAAATTCCTTCTCCCAGATTCTCTCTGCTCCTCTGTTGTTGAATGATCACCTAGTTCGAATTTCTCAGCTTCCTAGCCCCAGAAATTGAACTCTAGATCAATTCATTCTCTCCGTGTGTTTTCCAAATGACCCTCAATCCCCTTATTATATCTTCCTATTGGACAACCAACGGCCTATATTAAAACATAATCAAAAGCTCAGATCATTTTTGGCTTAATCTGTGTCTTTTTCTAGATGTTTCACCCCTGATTAGATTAATACCCATTAATATTCTAATTTTCCTAAGTTTAGACTTAGGGTCCTCATTAAAAACATTAACTATTTTAATAAAATCACTTCTGGGTGGAATTTCCCAGAAATCTTTTTGGGTTCTTTGGAATACCTATGCCCAAGCCTCCCTGCAAAATTTAAGGCTTATAGCACATCCGATGCTACCCAAAATCAAAACTCCCTCTTAGCGAGGAATGTGCTCTAACAATACTATGCTACTGCATACTGCTCTGATTCTGAAGCATCGTCCTCTACGCTGTTGATGTCTGACATGGTGTCCACCAACTAATGCGTTGTTGTTGCTACTGTATTGTTGCCTTTGACATTTCCATTTGCAATGCTACATATGTACTGCAACTCCCACTCAAACACTGCATCTGCTATGCTACTAACATTGCCACTCCTAACACTACATCCGTACTAAAACTCAGTTGCTGAGAGAAGCAACTGAAAACACCCAAAACTGGACAAGTATCCAGTGGATACACCTTGGTGCTGAAATATTGATTGTTGCTAGTCCCACGCTCTTTTCTGAAGCCACTGCGTTACTGAATCTCTGCACTGTGCCTCCTCGCATTGTTTCATCTCTGCTCTGTGTTGCTTCTTGCACAATCAAGGGATTGAGTATGCCAATGAGTTTGCTCACGTATTGGCCCAGTATTGTAGCCTTTGCTCACGTCCAACAAAGTGTGAGTGATTATTTTGAGGTGAAATACGAGTTTGGGAAGCCATTCTCATCAGTTCTTGAGCAGGTATTGAGCAGTGGAGGCAGGCAAGCAGTGGAATAGATTTGGAGATCAGATCTGAGTTGTATTGTGTGTAACAGGTGGAGATACTTGTGAGAAGTATTATGTTGTGCATTGTTACATGATTCAATCAATATAATATACAGATAGTGTGGGGTTTTTAGCGAGATGCTTTCCCCGGGATACATACTGTGTTTATGAGTTTGATTGATGCTTCTATGTGTGCCTGTGAATGTTTCTGCTTCTGTAAATTGATGATCAACGTAGAGGAGATTATGTATTATACATGTTCCGCTTATAATTGTATGATCAAGATAATCTCTATGAATATGTGTTAAATTATTCAAAATTTCTACATTGCTCACATTTTGGCGTTAGTGACCATTGCATATGTCGAATCAACACTCCATGGCACCAACTAAAAACTCCACCATCCCGTTATTCCTGATCATGGGCTCCCGTAGCAAGGTGATGATCCAAGAGGTGGGCTCCTCAAGGATATTTCCCATCTGTAGCTTTGTCAAACTACAGTTCTATATTAGCCCACCTCCCTCCTGAAGGTATCTTGGTTGTCATGGAGAACTCCTCCTCTTTGTGGCTGAAACCTTAGGATCATGCTTCTCATCCTTGACCTTTTTCTTCAAAGGACAATGGGATGCATAGTGGCCCATATCACCACATTTGAAACACTTCACCTTGGAGACATCCTTCTTTCGTCTTTGTTTCCCATGTTGTCCCTTCGATGTGAGGGTTCCATTTTCCTCCTCCTCCTTGGGGTTCAGCCCACTGTTGTTATTGCTTCCATCAAGTTTGACCTTGACTAAGTCTCTCCTCAACTCCTCTTGTTTTAGAGCTATCCACATCTCATCCCAATTTAGCAATGTTGCTCTGCCCAAGATGCTCTGGACAAAGACTTGCCACTCATCTGAGATAGAATTAGATCCAGTCTCATTAATTCCAAATATTGAGGTGTATGTCCCTCATCTGACAGCTCATCACAGGTCTCCTTCAGTTTCGTGAGGAATGGATCCACATGTTCTCCCTTCTGTATCTGATCATATCTCATCTTTTGCTCTAAGTACATATTCTGCTACTCAGAAGATCCCTCATACAATGTGGCCAAGGCATCCCAAATGTCCTTAGGAGTCCCTTTGCTAGCAACATGGCACACCACATGATCCTTGATTCCATCTAGGATCATCCTCTTCGCCTTAGCCATCTCAACTATGTACTTCTTCAACGGATCTGCATCCGTCGGGACAACTACCACATTATCAACATACGTCTTGAAGGCATTCTCATCTAGAAGGAAAGTCATCCTAGCCTTCTAGATGGCATAGTTGGAAGCCTCGTCCAACCTGTCTTGATCCCTCAATCCACTGGTTGCCACATCCTCCGAAAAATGTTGAACAACTCCCTCTTTCTCCCTACTACGTCACTCCTAGGCTGACTTACACACTCCCTAATGGAGCTGGTAAGCTACTACTCCTTTGCTGCTTAGAAAATGAGAAATATTGATTTCCTTGGCAAGAAATCACTAAGGAAGTATTCCCTTACTATGCAATTTGTTTCCCCCTTCTGACACCTTTTCTGCCCAGCACTCAGCTTGCAGAAAACTACGTCCCTCTAGCTCTGCGTGGCTCTACGTAGCTCCATCTACCTTGGCAAGTTTTCGATCTGGCTACCTTACTTCTCTTTTGACTCACTCAAAGAGAGACACCCACGAAAGTATAGCCCTCCTATCTAGAACTACGTAATCCCTCAGGGGATTCGAACTGATGCTTTCTGCATCAAGTTGGCCCTTATTTCAGTGCTATATTTTCTCTTCCATGTTTCACATCTAAACCTCTGATACCATGTGAAATTTTCTAGATCTAACAATCTCAAGAATCCTACTACAACCAGCCGAATCTACTTCACCTAGATTGTAAATTATATTACAAGCTTATTTCATATTTATCCATGAAACATTGAAGTAAATTACTGAAGCAACCTACACCAATTTAAATATGATTCTAAAACATAGAAAATGAGCAAGGAAAATAGAAACACATAAGACATGGTTATTTTTGGAAACAATTGTCCACGGAAAGCACAATGCGGGAAAACCGGTGCATCAGTGTTAAGGTTTTATTATTATGCAGGAGAAATATCTGAATACAAATCTAGGATTGCCATCTAGCAATCCTTTACAGAGAAATACTGGTGGAAAATATGAGTGAGTTTTACCTCGCTTCACCCGGCAGAATTCTGGCTGATCCCGCAACAAGACTGGCTAACCCTGACTACTTCTGCCTTGGCCCTGCGTAGGCCCTACGTTAACCTTTCAGGCTTTGCGTAAGCTCTTCTGCCATATGCATCAGCTATCCTAGCTGTTCCGCCAGTTCTCGGCAGTTCTGGCTTCTACGTGACAGACAACTTTCCCTTCTACACCGGCCCTTCTCGCTCTGCATTAAGGATGCGTGGGCCTAGACTGGCCCAACGTCATCTCTCCTAGCTACTGCATTGCCTTTCTGCAAGCTCTCTCCACCTCTCTATCAGTATTCTTCGGAAATTCCTTCTCCCGGATTCTCTCTACCCCTCTGCTGTTGAATGATCACCTAGTTCGAATTTCTCAGCTTCCTAGCCCCAAAAATTGAACTCTAGATCAATTTGTTCTCTCCGTGTGTTTTCCAAATGACCCTCAAGACCCTTCTTATATATTCCTGTTGGACAACCAACAGCCTAGATTAAAACATAATCAAAGGCTCAAATCATTTTTTGCTTGATCTGTGTCTTTTTCTAGAATTTTCACCCCTGATTAGATTAATACTCGTTAATATTTTAATTTTCCTAAGTTTAGGCTTAGGGTCCTCAATAAAAATATTAATTATTTTAATAAAATCACTTCCAGGTGGAATTTCCCAAAACTTTTTATGGGTTCTTTGGAATACCTATGCCCAAGCCTCCCTGCAAACTTTGAGGCTTAGAGCACATTTGATGCTAGCCCAAATCAAAATCTCATACCAAGGCACTAGGATTTAGATGCTTTATTGATAAAGCATTTCATAGAATAAGCCAATATCTGGTATGACGCGGTAAAGGTGGGTCCCTACTAGGGCACTGGGCACCAGATGGTATATAGTACAAACAATGAAAAAGACAAGGCAGTATTTGATGTGACATGACAAATATATGACATGGAATCACGTGGATGATAGGTGGCAGATATGATGACATGGAAACAATAGCAAGTGATGCGCAAAAGGTAAAAATGGATTTTTTTAGTGTCACTCGCTAAATCCGTGTTGGCATATGCCATATCTAATGGTGGCTACAATAGTTAGTGATGTGTGGCAGGTAAAAATGGAATTTTTGGCTTTCCAAAAGGGCTTTGGAAAATTCCATGTGGCAGTGTCAGAGAGTGACACATGGAATATGGACCACATGGTGGACAATGATTAGTCCATGGTGATTTGACATGATAAATGTGGAGGTCTTGGGACTCATGCTAGGATCGAGTTTGACAAAGTTTTCTTATGTTTTTGTTTTTGGCTGAAAGGATGAAAAGTTGTGGTTGCAGGCCATGTGTAGGTCTAGTACACCAGAATACCAAGGTACCAGGAGTGGATAAAAACAATTGATCTCTCCAGTATGTAATGTCTCGGTGTGATGGAGAAATTACCATCGAATATATATCATGGCTAACCATGTGAAAAGTTTGTCGGTCGAAAATACTGGGTTGTCAAGGTACTAGGGTGCTGGAATGGACAAAAAGTTAGGGTTCTCTGATATGTAGTGGTTCGGCATGATGAGGAAAATGTTGTCAATTGTAGAAAATTTCATCAGCTAAAAATCTATCTACCAAGTTCCTTTATCATATCAGTACCAACACGTTTGACATTGAAGTCTGTAGGGACTTCAGTATCTAATATGGAGATGAGGTTCAAACTTGTCATGGTTATGTGCAGAGTTTGAGGTCACAACATAGGGTCGTCAGTGCTCAATTGTTTAGCACTTGGAGAAAAAGGAATATAAAATAATTTGGGTATCCAAAAATATGGGTGTTCAAAAGTGTCCTTGTTAAGAAGGGACCTAGATTATGGATTTGTTGGATAAATCATTTAAGACATGGTCCCAGAACAAGGTTGTGTGGGTTTGATGGTCAAGCCCTTGGAGCTAGTCAATGAATCTAGGTATCTAGGGTTTCAGAGCATGTGCCCACTCAATAAATGACCCATATTATAGATCTTCTGAAACAATTGTTTGGAACATGGTTCTAACACTTGGTCACAACATGAGATTAGTGGTTTAGCCCATTGGGCTGAGCAATTATAAAATTTTAGAATTTGGGTCATCCAAATATATATTCCTCCCTTGGTATTTGTGTTTGGGGTGCCAAATTACTTAAGCCCATGGTTTTGGCCCATGCTTTCTAGGTGTCCCATAGGATTAGCCCCAAAAGGGGATCCAAGGCACACTATCTACCTAGACTACATCTTCATGAGGTATCAGCCCAGATCCCTATACTTGCTATAAATAAATCGAATCAAGATAATCACCTGAGTGAAGTGTGTGGATGTGATGTGATATAGTAGTTATCTAAAATAGAAATGTGTGAAGAAGATTAAAGTTTGTGCATTGAGCATGAAGAAATTTAAAGAAGAAGTCTGAAAAAAGGTTTAATATGTGTGAGGAATCAGTCCAAATAGAGTGTTTAAGGGTGTTATGAAGTATGTGATATGGAAAGAAGATTTACACCTGTAATGTTGTCTAAAGTACAAAATATTGTGGCCCAAGATGATCGGGATGAAGAATTTGTGTGTTTAAGTAAAAGTTGTTGTTTGAGACTAACTACTGAAGAAAAATTGTGTGGTGCAACAAGTGAGAGAAGAAATATGTGAGTATATTAGTCATATGATGAGCAAAGTGTAATGATAAAGTTGTAAAGTATAGAATAAAGAGAAAAGTGTAGAATCGTGAAGAAAAGAGCATAACAAGAACTCATGATTATTCAGGGGATTTGTGTCTCCTTCAAGTTGGTGTCTATAAATTAGGGGATTGGTGTCTCCTTTAGGTTTGTTCCTGTAATGAGGGGATTGTTGTCTCCTTTAGGTTGGTACCTGTAGATTAGGGGATTGGTGTCTCCTTCTATTTGGTGCTAGTAAATTGATGTAATATTAGGTTTGTTCCTACAATAATTATTCAAGTAAGTTTTATGGTTTTCTCTCTTTAAGGGTTTCCACATACATCTGGTGTTTTCATGTGTTGCTTGTGTTTGATGCATTATACAATTTGAATTGTTTTAAAGTGTTAATTTGCTATTATCTTGATTCACAGCACCGCCGCAACCCCCCCGCCGCCTTCATAGTATAATCTTAATTCCAACAATTGGTATCATATCAACATTTGAAGTACTTGTAACAACTTGTAGATCAGTAAGTAGTCCAAAAGTAGAGTAGAGGATAGTATAGATTGTAGAAGTCAAAGTACATAGGAAGAAGAAGAGGGAGCTAATATAGCATATCCCAAGGCTAAATCAAAGAATGCTTAAGTTAAGGAAAGCGACAATAAAGACAGATTGACACTTCAAACAGGAAAAAGGAAAGAAAGAGACATGTTGAGGGGGAGCAAGTCAAATATGAATTTGAGTGTTGATAAGGGGGTATTCATTCTTCAGTCAAATTAGAGAAATTTCACCTAATCAAAGGACCTTTAGCTAGAAAAAATACATGAAATGTCTCAAAGGAAAGATGATGCTCGGATCACATACAAGCAAATAAAATGGCAGATGATAAGAACCATATGGAAGAATGTTGATAATGGCAATTGTTACACAACACAATATTAGGGGTAGTAGTCTATCAATGAGACAAAATTTCATAAATAGAGTATTTTTTGCCAAAGAAAATCATGTTGCAATCAAAGGGACAAGTTGCAAATAAAAGAAGAGTTATAAATGAAGAGAGGCATGGGTAAAATGAAGCATAAGCACAGGGAGAGTAGCCTAAAAATCAAGTAGGAGACAAGAAAATGTTACATGCTAAGATATAAGGACATAGCCTTGATAGGGAAAGCCTAGATGTAGTCACAGCCATAAATAAAATCCATCTCTATTTATCGAAGGGGGAGAATATGCAGCGATAAGGAAAGATCGCAAACGGGGGGAATCCTCGACCCAAAGAACAAGTAGCCAGTTGTAGCCAGATTTAGTCCTTTGGCATTGATGTCAAAGGGTATAACTATGCAAACATAGTAAGAACTAACTAATTAAGCATACATGAGCAGAGCCAGCAAATAGGGGGATTCCAGGTATTCTCAGCAGTAATACATCAATTACTATACAACCTTGGCTTACTTTGTACAAATAAGTTATGCATTTCTAAAGTTTAACTATGCATCTCTTGTTATTTTTTCACATCATACTAAATCTATTATGATTGAAAATGCAAAATTAAGTATATAAGATTATGTAAAATGAATTAAAAAGTCATTTTAAACTTGAAACACTAAAATAGAATGAGTTTTTAGAATTGTACATGCATTTTAATGTATCTTGGAAATCCCTTTGGTTTTACAAGGCAATTTTTAACCTATATGCACAACAAATAGTTTTTAGTAATTTCCAATGGTAGGGTAAATTTTATCCATATTGTTCAAACTATCTAATATCTTTTCCAATGGATGATTTTATTAAGATATTCAACAGACAATATTAAAAGGCAATACACCAATCATTTCCCTACTTCTTGCCACATGTTACACTTTAGTATGCATAATTAGGCCCCAAGGTGCCAAACCCACCCATGACATGAATACCTTACTAATGTGGAAATGTCATATCGTTTCCAACTATCAAACTGTAACACCCAAGTTCCACCATTAAACTATTATTATACGTTGATTTATAGGTTGGTGAGCCGAGTTATATTATGTGTCATGCGTGCCCATGTAAATATGTTAGATATATTTTGGGGCCAACATGTCGAGTAATATATGTCGGTTTTGGATAAAGTGACCGGAGGGCCAAGATTGTAAAAATGATGTAACTATTGTACATATTTTTATAATAATAAAATAAGTTGACTGTGGAGCCCACTCCACGGAGAAGAGTATAGGGGGCAGAGAAACACCACAGTGACAAGAAATGGGTTGTTGTGTTCGCTGTTGGTGAAAAGGGGCCCATGTGGCTTCAATATGTGCCACATGGAAGAAAGAGGTCATACAATTATGAGAATTATATAATTGTCTGAAATGAGATGGGGGTATTATATTATGATTATTATCCTTGTACTCATATGGTTTTGAGCAACCAACTGGTGAACCTCAAGCTTGGGTTTTAGACCAACTGGGGGTTGTTTCCGTTTATGGCTTGGAAGGGTGCTTGGAAGCCCTGAAATCAACACAAGATCCTAGAGCAATATGATAAGAAGTTTATGGATGGACGTAAGGCACTCTGGAATGTAGGAATCACAAAGGGTTTGGAAGGGCTCACAGAAGGGTGTACCACTTGGGTGCAAGTTCAAGGGAAGCAGAGAGCAGTGGTTGGAATAAGTTCCTAGTTGGTCATAAGGCATCCTGGAAGGTGGACACCATAGAGGGTTTGGAAGGGCTCAGAGAAGGGTGTGCCACTTAGGCACAGATTTGAGGAAGAGAGCATTGTAGTTGGAGTTGTGACTGTTGGGTTGGTGCCTTTGCCATGGATATGTTGATATTTCAAGATCTCATTGTTGCCTATGGAGTTTCAGCCCCAACTCGAGGGTGACACATGGTTGAGACTGATGAACCAATAGGTCTATGACTAGGTGGAACATGGAAAATTAAACGTCAGTTGCGTGTCTCATTTCAGGTAAGTGTTCATGTTTATTATTATTATTTTCTATTCATTTTTCATGAATTAATGAATTATGTTGGAAACCATAATTTAGGGTTTTGGGTTATAATATTTATAATTCTCTTGTATTCTGATGTGAGTGTTCACACATATTCGTAATTATTGGTTAAGGTGATGTTAAATGGTTTCTTATGTTATTTTATGTGTATAACTATAGTAAATTTTCTTACCATGTGTAGTTTAAATTGTTATAAACCCTAGTTTGGGTTTGGTAATTATGATTATATATAAATTATTCAGTCGTGCATGAGTTTGGTATGTTGTAGTTTATTGAGTGCAAGTTTATACTATGTTTATCGGATGTTAAGTTCTAATTAAAATTATCGTGTATGACTCTGAGTTGATTGTATAAACCCTAATTCTATGTAATTGGTAACAGTTGAAGCCCTGCGTGTTGGAATTTCTAAGTTTAACCCGTTAGAAATTATTCCTGTACTATCTGATTTATTTCTTCCTGCTTATTTAGTTAATTAAAGATTTATTTATCATGTAAATACTAAAAATAAACACAAGTACAATATCAACATCTATAGAACATCAACTGAAAGAAAACAAGCACATAAGTGACACCATTATTTTTGGACCAATGTCCCCAGAAAAACCCAATGCAGGAAAACCGGTGCAACGATTCAAAGGGTTATATTATTATGAATTTTATCTGAGTACAACCGGGTTCCTAAACCAGCTCACCCGATAGAGAAAAATATACGACAACAATACCTCTATATCCAGAAACAGGTATTCAGAAAACTTGTCCCGCGAAACCCTCTCTAGCGCAACTGAAGCTCAACGTTGGCCCTTCTGGCCTCTGCATCAGCCTCTTGCTGACTTGTGTCAGCCCCAGGACCCTTTGCATCAACCCTCTGAGGCACTGCACAGCCTCTGGGAGCCTTTGTTTCACTCCCTCTGCCCTTTGCGTGGATGACGCAGTATCTCTGGGCTCTGTTGTGCCTCTTCTGGACTCTACGTAGCCTAGAATGGTTGTTGCTCTCGCTCTCTCTACTTCTACTCTGGTCTCCAAGTATTTTCCCTACCTCTCTTCCTCGTACTCACTGCCCCTCATTGTTTATCATTGATTCAACATTGCTTAGCAACCCGACTCTAGCAAAATGAATGACTAGTCACTCTGGTGTGTTCTCCAACTGACCCTCAAGTCTCCTCTTATACTTTTCTTGTTGGTCCTTCAACGGTTGAGATTAAATCTCTAATCAACGGCTAAGATTAGATTTGGCTCGATCCATGACTTTTGGAACCTTCTAACCCAGTTTTATATTAATACCCATTAATATTTTATTTTTCCTAAGTTTAGACTTAGGAACTCCATTAAAAATATTAATTATTTTAATATCCCCTAAACTGGGTAGAATCTGTCCAAAACATTTCTGGGTCTTGGAGATCTCATGTGTTTTAGGCTCTCCATCAATTTTCATGGCTAGATCACATCTGATGCTAACCCAAATCAACACTCCCTCTTAGCGAGGACTCTACTTTAGTAATACTCCACACTGAGCATCACTCTAATTATACGGCATCGGTACCTGTGTTGATGCTAGGTCTCCCCGCCCAACATCCTCTGCACTGCTGCTCATGGCCCTGCTACTGCCATTGCTACATCTGTACGGCAGCTCCCTCTGCATCCGTGCTTTTGCTGGTCCATCTTCCCAACACTACATCTGCATTGCATCCCCTCTCATCAAGCTGCATCGTGCTACTGCACTGCAACTTAGTTACTGAGAAGTAAGTAACTGATCCACCCAACTTTTGACATCCTTGTTAGGCTAGAAACACTTCTGATGTTGAAGCTCCCTCTGCCGCTAACAAGTTCTCCCTCTACTGACTTCTCCGTTGCTGCAACAACTCCTTGCATCTCGCACCATTGCACACCTCTTTGTGCCATCCTGCACTGGTGCAACACTCCCGTGCCTCTCACATTATTGCAGCCTTCTAGCCTCACACTGCCCGGGGACTCCTACACTATAGCACTCTCTGTCACTTCATCTGCATCTATCTCTACCTACATCCGCCAATCCTGCTACTCCTCTTCCAGGCTCCCGTAGCAAGGTATAATCCAAGAGGTTGCGTACCTCAAGGATCCTGCCCCTCATCGCTTGTAGTCCTCCTGATTACAGCTCGATGTCTCCCCGCTTCTTCTCAAGTGGCACATGAACACTCATGACACAATCATCCTCCTCCTCAACTTCTTTCTCCACCTTTGCAAGCGTTGCCTTTGAGTCTGAAGCCTCTCTCTTGCTCTTCTTCCTAGGACACTGGTTTGCAAAATGACCCATTTCCCCATAATGGAAGCACTTGACCTTGGAGAGGTCCTTCTTCTTCCTATTCTCTTGCTTTCCCGCAGATGCTAGAGTTGCATCCTCTTCCTCCTCCTTCTTGATTCTGACCCCTTTTCTGCTACTCCTTGCCTTGGTCAGCCGTGTGATCTCTTCTTGACGAAGAGACGCCCACAGTTCTTCCCAATTTGGAAGACTCGTCCTACCCAGTATGCTCTGTAAAAATACCTCCCAATCCTTAGAAACTGCATTCAGTGCGGTCCTCACCATCAATTCCTCATCCGGCGTGGCCCCTATGGAAGTTAGCTGGTCACGGATCTCCTTCAAGCGACTGAGGAAGGCATCTATTTGCTCTCCCTTCTGCATCTGCTATGCCCTTAGCTGATTCTACAGGAGCATCTTCGTCTGCATGGAAGTATGCTGGTATAATGTATTTAAAGCATCCCACATCTCCTTTGTCGTTTCCTTCTCGGCAATATGTGGTACCACATGATCCTTGACCCCATCAAGGATGATGCACTTAGCATTCGCCATTGCCTCCTTGTACCTTTCATTAGCTACCGGGTCAAATGGGACAGCTATCACTCTCGTGACGAAGCCCTTGAGGTGATGTCTGTCTAAAATGGACAAGATCCTGGCCTTCCAGACCACAAAGTTAGACGCTTCATCCAGCGTATCCTGATCTCTCATCCCATTCATGGCCATATCGTTTCTCTTCTTTTGACTCCTCCAATTCTGTGTGCTTCCCTCCTAGAAGTCTTCTATTCGACTCTAGCTGAGTCTCTCAACTTCTCGTCTGTAATTTCTCGGTTCGACTCCCTCTGAGTCTTGATTTCCCTTCTGGAAATCCTTCTGCCAATGTCAAGTTGCCCCACTCCGATCATCTGTGCAACTGCAACACTGATCCAGATTCCTTGCCTAGAAATCTGCCTCGGCAGCAACTCCCTCCTCCTTGGTCTTGCCCTGTTAGGTATTGTTCTGACCACAGTACCCACCAGCTTCATTCCACAAATTACCCACATCCTCCTATGCCCCAGCAACTAAAGGATTCATCCACTTGGCTCTGTGTAATCCTAGCACTAGCAAATCAGCTCTCCTAACCAACTACGTCATCCCTCCTAGCCTATACGTGGTTCTACTTGAGCCTGATTTTGCCTCCCTTAGCCTTTGCGCTACCTTTCTTTGGCCCAGAATGATGACGCAATCCCTCTGCATCACTCCTTCCTCTGTCGCCTTCTGCAAGGATTAGCTTTGTCACTCGGGACAGCGGAATCTGCTGCAAATGCTCTGCTCGGCTGATGCCTTCAATTATCTTGTGATCTGCAACCATGCTCTGATACCATGTTGGAATTTCTAAGTCTAGCCGTTAGAAATTCTTCTCGTACTATCTGGTTTATTTCTTCCTACTTGTTTAATTACTTAACAAGTTATTTACCATGTAAATACTGAAAATAAAAATAAGTATAGTATCAACATCAACTAAAAGAAAACAAGCACACTAGTGACACCGTTATTCTTTGACCAATGTCCCTGGAAAAATCCAATGTGGGAAAACCAGTGCAGCTATTCAGAGGGTTATATTATTATGCAATTTATCTGAGTAAAACTGGGTGCCTAAACTGGCTCACCCGACAGAGAAAAATATACGGCAGTAATACCTCTATATCCGAAAACAGGTATTCAGAAAACTTGCCCCATGAAATCCTCTCCAGCACAATTGAAGCTCAGTGTTGGCCCTTCTGGCCTCTACGTCAGCCTCGTTTTGACCTGGGTCAACCCTAGGACCCTTTGCGTCAGCCCTCTAAGGCACTGCGCAGCCTCTGGGAGCCTCTATGTTACTCCCTCTACCCTCTACATGGATAACATAGTCTCTCTGGGCTCTGTGCTGCCTCTTCTGGACTCTGAGTAGCCTAGAATGGTTGTTGCTCTCGCTCTCTCTACTTCTATGCTGGTCTCCCAGTATTGTCCCTACCTCTCTGCCTCGTACTCACTGCCCCTCGTTGTTGACCACTAATTCAACTTTGCTTAGCAACCCCCCTCTAGAAAAATGAATGACTGATCACTCTGGTGTGTTCTCCAACTGACCCTCAAGCCTCCTCTTATACTTTTCTCGTTGGTCCTTCAACGGCTGAGATTAAATCTCTAATCAGCATCTAAGATTAGATTTGGCTTTATCCATGACTTTTGGAACCTTCTAACCCAGTTTTATATTTTTTTTTCTCTGCAAATACTAAATTCTATTAACTGAAAAGAAGACTATTTTTACATGGAGTTGAGGCCTCAGAGATCAGAGCTCGAGGGCACTCAACATAGCAGAACTGCCCCCTTACAAAAAGAAGCTGGGGAGACCAGTTACATGTAGCTAGAAACCAGATATAAAACCCAGAGGATGACTTGTATAGCGGAGATAGAGACATTGGCAACAGAAGCTTAAATTCATTGCAAACCAGCCAGTAAGTGAACCACCATTTCCCCAAAGGGATGCCAAAACAACAGGCCATAAATGTTGAACCTTGGCTATGAGCGAAGATGCCTGTAGGTGGTCATCTGAGCAGTAGAAAAAAAAAAAAAAGGAAAGAAGCGGTCCCAGGTGGCGCTAAACTTCCTTAACCTTACCAGTAGTCTTCTCCTCAACCAGACATGCACTGTCGATCCTCAGACTCTCATTGCCATCCGTCTCGCTGACAGGGATCACCATGGAGTGACTTGTGGCGCCAAGAGTCCCTTCCTCATCAACTGGGCTTATGTCTTCAAGGGGCGGAATACTTTTAGGAATTTCCTCCTGACCAGACTTATCACTCTTCCAATTCTCCGGGCTGTCTTTATCCATGGAATGCTCACTGCTTTGGGAAGGATCAGGAGTGATGCATGCCAGAGGGGAAATTTGATTTTCTTCTTCCGAAAGGATTATAGTAATGTGAGCAGTAACCAGAGGCCTGTTCAAATTGCTTTGAAATTTAAAATGTGTGGTTTGGAAAGCGCTATTAGGAATTGGCTTGCACCCAGAGCTCAAAGGTGGCACAGCCTCATGAGAGGGGGGAAGATTGATAGGCGACTGCTCAGGTTCCACAGAGTGACCAGCGGTTGAATGTAAGCCACTGTCACGACGCCCCCCGGAGCGACGCCTTTTACCCTGTCGAACCATTATGAAAGATGGAGGGTAGGGCGCAGAGAGACTAGAGAGACCAGAGACAATAATAGAGGGATGGTAGAAATGACACAGATACCGAATTGAATGCACAGAGAAAGCACAAGACGGAGACACAATACTACCAATGCTGAGGTCAATAACTATGGAGAGCTTACCCCTGAAAGCCATGCTGAACCTCTTCCGGAGATACAGAGAGTCGACCTGGAGCTTGCCTCTGTGTGCATGAATCAGCCCGTCACCATAGACCACAGCTAACCAGGTCCCGTCACCGTAAGACTGAGCACAAAGTGTGAGGAAAACATACAAGATCGGCATGATTATAACAGCCAAAATATTGCATTGAATAGCGCACTCCATAAATGCATATATCCTACCAAATCCAGCCTTAATAACTCCATCCCTCTTGCGCGAGGTGAAGTCTTGGGAAGCCACGTTGCTCTGCAGCTGGCAGTACCAGGATTTATTGTTCTGCATGATGAACATTTAAAGCCATAGTGCCACCCGCATCCGGGGGTGTTTCTTCTGTCTGAGGCATTTCCTTCTGCACTAGATTGTTAAAATCCAAGAGTTGAGATTCAGATGCTAAGTTAGTAATTGATCCAACATGTAGAGGCATCCCACAGTCAACTCCCATATTAGCTAATAAGTCCGTGACTTTGTTCCCTTCTCTGCGAATGTGTTTCAAGGAGACCGCTCTGTGGGAGGAAAACCAGCATTCAATATACTGTAGCCTTTTTGCCATTCTCCAGCTGTTACTGACCTTGCAGGAGGGGGAGCCCTGTAGAATTCTTGAGACCATTTTGATGATGATTTGGGAGTCTCCCTCTATTATAAGAGGAAAAAGGTCCTTACCTTGCGCCAGAAGTAGCCCTTGCCATAGACCTTCTAATTCTGCTGAGTTATTGGTATCCCACCCTCTTGAGCCTAAGTAGGTTAAGATAGGAGCTCCCTTGTGATCTCTGAAGATCCCTCCAAAGCCAGAATTCCCTGGGTTACCCTTTGAGGCACCATCAAAATTTAGCTGATACATGTTCATGGGGGGAGGAAGCCATTTCTCAGGTGAGTGGCCTCTCGGAGGCTTTGTTCCTTTGATTAGTTGTTCTTGCTTCCTTTGGAAATTCCAATTATTCCATATTGATTGTTCATGG
Organism: Pinus tabuliformis; assembly: GCA_031772625.1. Classification (NCBI taxonomy): domain Eukaryota; kingdom Viridiplantae; phylum Streptophyta; class Pinopsida; order Pinales; family Pinaceae; genus Pinus; species Pinus tabuliformis. The sequence goes on from CM062820.1 coordinate 1,558,417,777, forward strand.
GGGATAGTTGGGAGATCCTCTTGGTACCAGGTCTTGAGAGATATGGTTTCTTCAATATTTTGGTTGATTATTTTCCAGATGTCATCCAGCGATCTGGTGTGATTTTTGAATATTCTCCCATTTCTCTCATTCCATATGGCCCACATAAAAAATCCTGGAATGAGCTTCCAGAGAAAATTCAAGATCTTACTTTGATAGGGGTGGTGGTCCCAGTTGCGCACAGTAGCAGTGATATCTCCATTAGATCCTCCTTCTTTTTGGCAGCGGAAACTAATCTTTTGCCAGAGCTTGTGTGCCAACGGACAGTAATGCATGAGATGCTCAATGGTTTCCTCATCCTTTTTACAGTTGGGATAGATGGAGGGTCCATAGAAGTTCCTTTTTCTCAGATTGTCCCATGTGAGAATATTGTTGTGACAAAGGAGCCAAAGAAAGGTGGACACTTTCGGCCAAATGGAGGGGTCCCATATTTTGCTCCATAGCGAGTCCAACACCATGTGTTCCTTGATTAGGATGTTGTAGGCATCTCTTGTAGAGAAGGTACCCTTTTCTTCATATCCCCATCTGAGAATTTCCTTTTCCTCAGAATTTTGAATTTTCCTTTTCATTAATTTTGTATCCAGAATTTTTTGGACTTGCGTCAGCCCCTGTCTTAAGATTTGAGTCGCTTTGAGCCATTCTCTGTAATCTTGGTGTGATGAATTGTGCCAGAAATTTCTCACCGTGTCATGAGGTTGCATATCCTGTTCTAGAAGAGGATTTGGGGGGAGAAGGTCCATGAGTTTGGTCATCTGCTGCCAAGAGTCTTCCCAAAACCTTGCATTACTACCATTTTCCACTTCCCAAAAGCTATGCTGCTGAATGAGATTCTTGTGTTGTTTGGCCGAGTTCCACATGATTGAGCCTATGCTGGTCTTCGATATTCTAATTAGTTCCTCCATTGGACAGTTTCCCACATATTTAGCAGTCCATAGCGAGGCCCAAGGGGTGAGAGGTTCAGTTAGCCACTTCCACCAGATTCGAGCCCCCATAACTGCATTGCTGTGAGAAGGGTCCCTCAATCCAATACCGCCGCCTTTCTTTGGAAGACATGTCGTTTCCCATTTGACTAGAGCCCACTTGTGCTTGAGGCCGCTGCTGCCCCAAAGAAACGATCTTTGGAGAGTTTTGATTTCTTTAAGAACCCATTTAGGAGCAGCAAGGATGGAGAAGAGGTATAAAGGCATGGCTTGAAGAACAGCTTTTATGAGGACAAGACGGCTTGCCATATTAAGAGATCTGTGAGTCCAAGAGGAGAGCCACGCTTCCAGATTTTCTAAAAGGATTCTCCAGGAAGAGTGCTTTAGGGCTGAGGCAATGAGCGGAGCACCTAAATAAGAAGAGGGGAGTTTGGCAGAGGAGAAACCCAGAATGCGGATGATGGCTGACTGAGTAACTGAGGGGGTATGAAAGAAGAAGATTTGAGATTTGGAGTTATTGATAGAAGCTCCAGAGGCTTCCGAGAAGTCTGTCAAAAGGGTTTTGAGCTGACGAGCCTCTTGGACCGAAGGATGCCCAAAAAGCATATTATCATCTACAAATTGCTGGTGAGTGAAAGCAGGGGAGTTGTGAAAGGAGAGGCCTTTGAGACGGAGAGATTGCTGAGCTGATCTAATACTGCGACCTAAACCCTCAGCCATGATAACAAACAGAAAAGGGGAGAGGGGGTCTCCCTGCCTGATGCCTCGAGAAGGATGAAAGGTAGCAGAGGGTATGCCATTGATTAAGACAGAGAAAAAAGAGGATGAGATGAGGCTCATAATCCATCGAACCCAGGAAGCATCAAATCCAAAAGCCATTAGAACCTTTTCAATGTACTTCCAACTAAGGCTATCAAAAGCCTTTGAAAGATCTAGTTTGAGTAGCATACCTGGCTTCTTGGAGATCTTCAGAGAGTGAATTATTTCATGAGTTAGGATGATCCCGTCTGTGATCTGCCTCCCCTCAACATATCTGGATTGCTCGGGCGAGATGATGAGAGGAAGCAGGAGTTTGAGCCTGGAGGCTATGATTTTAGACACGATCTTATAGATTATGTTGCATAGTGCTATCGGTCTATACTTGTCAGGTGTGCTTGGCTGATCCACCTTGGGAACCAGGGCTATGAAAGTAGCATTTACTCCCAGAAACATCCATCTCAGAGAGCGAGACTCCTCAACCACCTGCCAGACTTCCATCTTGATCAGATCCCAGAAGTTATGGAAAAAATTAGAGGTGAATCCATCCGGGCCTGGGGCTTTGCCTGCTTTCAGTTGTCGTACTGCAAGTTCCACCTCTTGGAGATCAACAGGCTTGAGAAGCATTTGGTTATGCTCTTCTGAGATAAGTTTGGGAATATTTCGAGTAATTTTCTCTATGGCCTGAGATCTGTCACTGTTTGGCTCTCGGTGCACCTGCTTGAAATAATTTAATAGTTCAGTTTCAATTTCTTCATGCTTTTCCACTTTGATTCCCTGCTCGTTTTGAATATGAGTTATATTATTATGCATCCTGCGCTGGATTGTAGTGCTATGAAAGAATTTAGTGTTTTTCTCTCCATCTTTGAGCCACCTGACCCTTGATTTTTGCCGCCACAATGTCTCTTCCTGCTTTTCCTTTTCTGCTAGTTGCACTTCAAGGGTTTTTTCCTATTCTGCCAGGTCCTCTGATCGGCCATTAATAATAATCTTCTGCTGTAGCTGCCTCATTTCTAGCTCGAGGGTTGCTTTACCCTGAAAGATATTGCCGAATGATGTGTGATTCCAATGCTTGATCTTGCCTTTTAGGTGCTTGAGCTTTTGTTGGAATTGGAACATTTTTGAGCCTGGAGGAGGATAGAAGCTGTTCCATTCTTTACTGATTAATTTATGGAAGTCTGGATGGGTCAACCAGAAGGCCTCAAAGCAATGGCCTACGGAGCTTGTTTCCTGGACGAGACCATTGGAGGGAAATGGGCCAGTGATCAGATCCCGAGAAGGGCAGTATAGAAGCTGCGAAATCACCACCGAGATGAATGGCATTGTCTGAGAGTAAAAACCTATCCAACCGAGAAGCTATCTATTGGTTCCCTACTCTTCTGTTGTTCCAGGTAAATACTCCATTGTTGAAAGGGAGGTCGATGAGCTAGTTATTCTGAATGAAGTCCTTTAGGAGTGACCCTTCCTGAGATCCTCTGCATCTGCCTCCTCTCTTTTCTTCCAGTCTTGTAATCATGTTGAAGTCTCCTCCTGCAATCCATAGAGGGTGCAATCTGTTATGGTTAAGTTCAGAGATGGAGTTTAGGATACCTGCTTTACAAGATGTCTCCTGTGGAAAATATACATTAGTTAAGAGCCCGTGTAGATTTGTGCCTATGATGTGAAAAATTGCTTGAAGGAAATTCCTGTGTGCATGGAAATTGTTGAGCTTGATAGCTCTCGAATCCCAAATTATTGCTAGGCCTCCCGAGGCACCATCCGCATCCACTACTATGTTATGACTCCCAGGCCAGATTTTAGCAGCTAATCTATCTAATGCATTAGAATCGCATTTGGTCTCTTGCAAGAACAAGACTTGAGGGTTTTCTTGCTTTATCATGTTTTTAAGAATTCGAGTCTTCCTTGGGCCATTAAGCCCTCTAATATTCCAAGATATTAACTTCATTGGGAAGGAGTGTTTTCAGAGCGGTAGTACTTGGTTAACTTGGAATACCTGCCGGAATCCACTAGAATTTGTCCTACTTTGATTGTTCTCTGTAGATCAGTTTTCCTTCCCCGCTTTTTGATATCTTTGGCTATGAATCTACCATCCCATGGGCCTCCAGTCTGTATACCTAAAGATTTTTGCCTCTGCACCCGAGATAATACTTCTTCCAGGTTCTTAAGTTGTCCCGCTGGAATGTTGTCAAAGTTGTTTGTTGTGCAAGCTTTTTCTAGACCTGGGAGGTCCAGATCCCCAATGTCTATTGCTTCTGTTTCTTCCTCCATGAACTGAGGGTAATTTGATTCTTCCATCGGTTCCTCTTCTAGACTGACATTTGACTGTGGTATCTCCAGCTGCATGACTTGAGTGTTCCATAATATTTCTTTTTGCTTGTCTGAGGTAGAAGCTTCCTTACCTTGAGTATCTGCATGTGGCATTGTGGGATTTCCCATCTTTGAGTGGTCGTCGTTCATTGACTCTGGCTCTGGTGGAGTGGGAGAGTTCATTTGCAGATCCAGCTGGTTAGCTAAAACACCAAAATTGTTGCTTGTTGAGGGCCCAGGAGGGCTAGTTTGCGCTACTTTGGGCTTTGAAGCTTGTTTCTTGTGGGATTTCCGGCGATTTGTGACTTTGATGAAGCCACCTGCTTCAGAAGCTTCCAGATCAGAGGCAGGAGAGGGTTTTTGCGTTAATGGGCAGTCTCTGAATAAATGCCCCAGGGCATGACATCTTCGACATCTAAAAGGCACATGTTCATAGTCAATCGTCTGAACCCATTCAATGTCATAGTGAGATATGCTTACCGCATCTGGGAGAGCCTGATTGAGATTCATATAGACACAAATACGGGCAAAAGAAGTGTATATGCATGTTTTCGTTTCCTCTGCAACCTTGAAAAACTCGCCCAGAGTGTTTCCAATCACCTGTAGGGAGTCTTCCTCCCAATATTCCACCGGCAGCGAGTATAAGCGGATCCACACCGGAGCCCAGCTGAGGTCCTCCTTGTCCGGGTTGAAGCGTTCCACCCATCCTCTGAGAAACAGACCGGCTGCATTGAAGAAGTAAGGCCCACCATCCAGGACCCTGTTTCTGTCCTCCAAGCAGTTGAAGATAGCAGTGAAGAACCCTTTCGGTCCTAACTGCAGGGTTATATGTCCCTTTGGGTGCCATTTCGCATTTATCCAGCTCCTTAATGCTTTTTCAGTTGGCCACAGACCGATGAATTTCCCTATTAAAGCATGATCTTTCATGTACTGTATCTTCGCATCGATTCGATGGCCTGGTAGTTCTACCCTTGGGCGCACGGAGGCAACTGGTTTGCATGTAGCAGAGCGTACCTCTGGTGGCTTTTCGTCTTGTTTTGTCTGTTGACGTTTCAGATCTTCATTATTCTCATTCTAGTTTGCAGTTCCATTTTCTTCCTTATTCAAAAACTGCTCATTGTCGTTTTGTGGGGGAGGTTCATCGCCCTCGCCCCGAGGGGGCTCCATGATGTCGTGTACTCTCTGTCCTGTGAATGAAGGAGCCTGAATCTGTCAGAAGTTGCAGGTATTTTGCAGATTTGCACAGCCTGCCGTCGCTGCAAATGTGCAAACCCTAGAATGCAGAGCGCAAAGCTAGGTCACCGTTCTCAGATCGAAAAAACTCCAACCCAGTTCTATATTAATACCCATTAATTTTTCCAAAGTTTAGACTTAGGAACTCCATTTAAAATATTAATTATTTTAATATCTCCCAAACTGGGTACAATCTGTCCAACCCATTTCTGGGTCTTGGAGATATAATGTGCTTTAGCCTCTCCACCAATTTTCATGGCTAGAGCACATCTGATGCTACCCCAAATCAACACTGCGTTGATGGCTTGTTAATTATACCTATTTTAATGGGTTTAATGCTATGGTTAAAACCTAGGTGATAGAATTTCAAGAGGGTTTGCTCAGAATTACAAGGGCTCAAGTACTGAGCTAGGGTTTAATAACTAGAACCTGGAATTATATGCTTCTAGCGACACATTTGGTGAATTCAATTGTTGAATTTTGTTTTCTTTGGCATGCAGCATTGCCTGGCTTGGATCAGGGACTTTACACAAACCACAGTGGCATGTCACAAGGTGTTGGTTGGTTATGATGAGGTGGCATGTGTAGCTATAACTTCATCGAATCAAATTCTAACTTCTTATTATGATCGGAAATCACCAAAACTTAGACAAATTTAAGGAACCAAAGAGAAATAATAACAAAAGATTAATAATTATTTAGTAATTTTAGTATGGTTGATTTTATTTGTACTTTCGGAACTACCTATTGGATTTGTACGCCATATGCATTAGTGTATGAGCTCTAGACACAGTTATGGCCCTCAAAAGTTTCATTATCACATGCAACATCAATATTTGTAAAACTAACACATCCCAGACGTGTCCACATATCACCATCACGTTATACCTTGTCATCTAATATGTTGTAGTCCTACACCCATGTGTCACCATTGTATTGTGCCACCTCCACATGGCAGAAACATTAGCCCCAGTCACATCTGGATCTAGGAAAATCCTAGAAGACCATTTTACCAAAAAGTTGGATTTCTAGATTAATGAATGCCATATCCGAAGTTTTTTAAAAGATGGGAACACCCCAACATATTAAAAAGAAAATTATAAAAATATCATTTCTACAAAGAGTCGGATTTCTAAAATTTGGGCCACGCATCATCGCCTCCATGTCATACCTGCGATGATGGCACAACATAATTTAATCACCATAACAACTCTTCCATACTACAATTCCGCATAAGCACACCATGTTGACACACCACATCCTCATACACATTGACATGCCACATATACATGACGAGTTAGTGTACCACATCACCAAAAGGTTTGAGACTCTTCCATGTGGAATCCACATTATATACAAATTACCTAGCATCTAAATCTAGGTTTTTCCATAAAGTCCACTTATTAGAAATTATGGATGACTAGACTTACATTGCCAACAAGATTTTGATGCCCAAACTTCAAAACTTAACACAATGGGATCAAGGTAACTCAAATATCTACAAGATTAAAGTAAAACGATGATCCTCATTATCCATATTATGGGGCATTCCTCTAGTAGATAAATCTGGAGAACCTTCCATGGGATGGAGTTATCTACAAATTAAAATTAAAAAAATTAGAATACTAGACTTTTTTCTTTCTATCTATAGCAAGGAGATCCTTTTCATGAAATAAGTCTTGCAAGCTAACCTTATCGATGTCATTTTAGTGCTTATAGCTCCAATTAAGGCTATTAAGGTGATTATGAATCTACAAAACAAGTTCTTATGGAAGGATATATGTTATAAATAAGATGTCCACTCTTAACCTAGAAAGAAATATGTTGTTATAAATTGCAAGAGGGCCTGAGCATTTTCTAGATGAATCTCATAAATAAAGCACTAAGTGGTGAAGTAATGTGGATGGGTTAAGTAATAGAGTTCTTTATAGTCACATTTAGCATGAGAAATACTCTCTTGGACACCCACATAGAACTCCTAAGGGAACCTTATAGTTGGTACGAAGTCAAAAAAAGCCATCAATTTAGCTCAAAAATTCTAGTTTTGGGAGCTTAAGGATGGTCACTATACTTTGTTTTGGGAAGATGCCTTGGAAAAATTTGAACCCCTAAGGAATCTCAAGATATCAAGGAAATTCAAGCTAAATCTATGAATTTTGGCTTGAAGTATGTGTATCACCATTGATCCTCATCTTAAGAGGCTTAGGACTACCTCCACTATACTTTAATTATCTCGCCCTTGAGCAATCACACCAAGGCATGAGAGAGGAAAAGAAAACCTTGTGGAAGGAACATAAATGAGAGTCCTCTAAATGAAAGAAGGGGTACACTCCTTAAGTTGGAGAATTCACCTCTAAGTACCTATACCTAGGCTATGTTATAGGTCATGGGTGTATTTTTAATGTTTTTTTCAAAGTCCCTTGGATCACCAAGGAAATGATAGTGAATGCTGGTACACACAGGGATGGATCTCACTAGAAAATGGAGGGTGAGATAACTACTCCAGAAATTTTATTGATTAAAATTTTTATATAAAGAGAAATAGTGGCATAGTGGGATCAAGGTAACAATGGATATAATCAAGAGGAACAATAAGGACCAATCTACCATTAGCACCATAATTTAGTGTGGTTTCATTACCGCCAATTGTTGAAATATTGGACAATAATGTTATGGTTGGTCTCATATTACATCATATTTGTATAAGTGACATACAATTTGAACACACTACACAATATGAACTGCCCTTTCTTGTGGATCTCCCCTCTTGGAAGATACTAGCTATATTTTCTTTAAGCTTTGAAAATATTACTAGTATGATGTGAATGACTTTCATTCACTCATGAATACAAACCTTAGCCAAATTAACAAAACAAAGATCATTGAGCCATATGGTAAAAAAAAAAATTGTGATCCAAGCTAACCAAAGAAGATCCCATCAACATTCAAATTATGGAAACCATTCATATGGTTGTAATTGTAGAAAAATAACTTGAAAATTGAAAGAGAATATCCCATCCAAAAGTATTATTTTGTTGATGCCATATAAAAGGATGCATTGGAAATAAACTCAAGGAATATAAGGCCTACCCAAATAGGAGTTCAAACATGAGTGACAAAAGACAAGGTTCATCAAACGGGACAAGTTTCTTGATATAAGATCAAACAAACAAATGACTCTAATGCGTTGAATAAAGTGTCTATCAAAGTTGAGATGTTGTCACTGATTGCAAAGAAAAGGGTCACCAGATCAAGAAGAAACCAAGTTATTATGTTAAGACATTATGTTTACCATCCCTCAATACCTATATCTTCAACTTCTCATTATCTATACAATGTTGAACACATATAACAATTCTTTTCATGATACCATATAAGGGTTTGGCATATTGACCTAGTGTCTCTTGGAAATTCATTTGAGAAGATATTGATCTGATTACATTCCTAATTGTTACATCAAAAATGAATACAATGATTTTGTGATGAGCATATTAAGATGCTTTGAATTATATACAAGCTGCATCCGGAATTTTTAGTACATACGTACAATATTTTGATGTAACGAACAAAAGTGGGATGAGCATACTAAATGGATAATTTCGAAAACTAGCAGTAGCAGTTTTGAACATGAGAGGATATGCTTGGAGATGCTTTTTATTTCTCAGATTGGAAACTAAAAGTCGATCATTTTCATAGGATCATTTAATGTTATAATGTCTACAATTTGGGTCTAAAATGCAAGTCGGATCTCCAAAAGATGTGTCCATTCAATATAGGATTAATCTTGTATAAATAGAAGCTCATTTGGCCTCAAGCAAGAATCCAACTCGATCAAGCATAAAACAAGGAACTCAGACCTAAGGCAAGTGAAGAGAAGTTTCACAACCCGTGAATCAAGGAGCAGAATAAGGCAAGTTTCTTCAGTGGATTTTTTTGTATATATCTTTTGTGGTTTTTTATGGGCCTCCAAATTAGACATAAATTAAGGCCCATTCGACCATCGTTCAACACATTAAACCTCTCTTTTTGCATTAGATAATTTATTTTTGACTTTAATATGTTCATTATGAAGGTTTATGGATAATTGTATATATGTGCCTAATATTATTTATTTTTGTGGAATATTGTGAGAATAGTGGGCAGATTATGAAGATTTGAAGGAGGAGATAATTTAGGGAATTTCTCCCTACTACAGGAGGATCAATATTAAATAATAAATCAATAATATATTCTGAAATTGTTGCACAGATTCTAGAGCTCCAATGATTGAGAAAACCTAGGAATGTGTTCTTTGTCATTTAATGCAGATTCCTAGTATTGGGAACGATCCAATATTTGAGGGATTTTTCTGGGGAAATCTTCCTCCTTTCATGGGGAATGCTTCCTAATCATTTTGTATAAGTATCAAGTCGAATTTTCCTCTAGGGGGGGTGGGGTTTCTTAGTCTTCTTGTGGAGAGAACTCGTATTTTTGTAGCTCCACTCTCATTTTTTGCAGGGATGTAATTGTATTGATGGAAATAATGAATATTGGTGCCATGTTCAGCTTTTAAATCTTGGTCTCCTTCATAGGACTCTGATTTTCCTTGGGCTTGGCCATCCCAGGAGCCTCATAGCCCTTTTGTATTAGTTACTTTTCTTCCTTTCACTTCTTATTCACGTGCATCTCTTGTTCTTGGTTTTTCTATTTCTGCAATTAGTATTGATGATTTTTTGTTGTAAGATTGGCTTAAATGGTTGAAGTAAGTTATTTTGCGAGATAAAAAGCATCAATTAATTCTTAGAAAAAAATTGTAAGGTCATAGTAGTCATTTATCTACTTAGATTAGTTTTCTTATTCCCAAATCTAAATTTATGGAAGTCCCTTGTGGCAAATAACAGTAAATTTCTGCTATTTTTTAGTGCATACTAATGAGCTTCAATCAAATTGATTCAAATTTCATTAGGTCAAAAAAACATTCTAGTTAATAAAAATAATTCCCTCATTTAATTTGCACTTGATTAGGTTAGGCATTTGATAGATTTAATAGCTCACTAGTTCTCGAATTTCTAGATTTTAGACTAGTCATTTTCTGCTATTTTTTAGCATGGGTTCACAAAGGTATTCCTGAGTAATTCCACTTGGAATGGAAACCTAAGACATCCTAGTCAATAAATAAAAATTTATCGTCCAATATGGATTTGATTTTATTGTTCATTCGATGAATTATAGTTTCTTGTAGTAAATCTGCAATTTCCTGTAGTAACTATAGGATCTCCTATAGCAGCCTTCCAACATGTATATACTTTCCCAGATTCGCTCAAGAAGCTTGGTTATTGTCCGTTAGGGTTGAATCAAGACCCATAGGCTTTAAATCAATGATTATAGAAGACTAAATACCACTCAGGACTTGCCTCTTTACCCATGCAAAAAATTCCAGCGATTTGGGCTAATGGACAGATTTATGAAATTGATAATACAATGATGATTGCCACCTCTAATGGATTATGTTAATGGACCTAAACTCTTTGAAATGTAATGATTGAAATTTAATTCATGAGATTTACTTTATGCAATTAGAATAGGTTTCTTTCCTTGTATTTTATTTCTTGAAATAGGTTAAGGTTTCTATTTCGAGCATTTCATTTTTTGCAATTAGTTTAGGATCTGATTTTATTACATTCACTCCATTACATCATGACATCAAAGGAAGGAAAAATTGTATGTTGCACATGTACTGCCAATACCTCTTAAGTTTTTACGAACCCCGGGTTGATAATTAAAATTGGTAGCCTTTGGAGTTACATCATTTTTGTTGCAATGAAGCTCATCACTTTTTGACATCATTATCGGGGAGGTATCAAAGTATGCATTGTTTTCTGTTGGAAAATACTGAGAGGGGGGCGTGAATCAGTATTTCTTAGCAATTAGCACTTTTAAATCTTTTCAGAGCATTAGTTAATCTTCAATTATCATTAGTGTTTATGTAGTAACAACAGTGAATAAAAGAACACAGAAGGTACAAAAATTTTAGGTGGAAAACCCCCTCCGGGTCAAAAACCACCAAACGCTTTTCTAATAATTCTTTAATCTTCAACTCCAATTGAAAAGAAAGCTCAAACTTCCTAGAATCTAGAAAAGCATCCTTCTCCATCTCCCACTCGATGGATGCTCCAACATCCGAGATTCTTCAATAGTCAACTGAACGGATGCCCCAACACCCAATGAGCTACAACTCACCCTAGCACCACCCTACCACCCTGAAGTTTTCACAGACTTGAACCTATTGGTGTTGGAAATAATACTAAGAGGCAGGGTGAATCATTATTATCAAATCAATAATTTAAATTTCAAAATTGATTTGTATACGCTACTTCATCTTAGTGAACTAGCGTGTATGCGCAATTGTACTTAATGCAACCAGTGTATATGCAGAGATCTTTTGATTTACCCAAATTATCATGCATTGAACTTTAACCAGTATATCAGGAATTCATTAGACAGTGCAGTAAAAGAAGAATAAAGCATCACACATAAGCAACACACATGAACACCAAGATATAAGGTGGAAACCCAATGTGGGTGAAAACCACCTACTGTTGTCGTCTCTGTCTTCTTTTAATAATAAGAAAATTATGTTTACAATTTTTGTACTGGTGCAGACTTATACCAGTACGCAGGCTTCTACCTACAGAAGGCTACAACCTTCTCTCGTTCTCCAGCTTCTACTAGAAGGGAGCTACAACCCCCTAGCTCTTGTACTAGCTTATATGTTTACTAGTACGTAGGTGTTGGCTTACAAAAGGCAACAACCTTCTCTTTTCTTCCAAGGACCACGTTTCATAAATTTTCAAACTGGATCCATCAATAACATCATTCAAACATCAAATATATCTGCATCAACCAATCTCCTTTTGAACTAACCACAACCGAATCAATCAATCACTTTGACAACCCATCAATCCGATCATTCAGAATGTTGTCACCAGAATACTGTAACCAAAACCCAAGCCAGAACCCAGAGCACTGAAATAGCAAACAAAACCAACTAAAACATATTTTATAAGGTATACACTACTTCCATGTGTCGAACCTGTGCGCATACGTGCTTTCCTCAAAGCGAACCAGCGTACAGATCTGCAAATCAAATTTATGATGTATACACTGCTTTGATATGCAGAGCCAACGTGTATACGCTTCTTTTCTAAAGTGAACCTGCGTACATATCTATGAATGATGATTTAAACATTACAACTATTGCAGACTTCAGTCATACCCAGATCATCATATTTACAGACTACACCATGCACCAGTTATTCAGATACATGATCAAACCACATAAAGATAATTCACTTCAAGCCTTAAGATCCTGATACATCATTAGATCTTAAACTTTATCAAACGCTAAGGTTCATCCTTGGTTCAGATCAAGCACAGCACCATAAGCCAATAACCTGCATATTAGATCTCACACTTCATTAGATATTTGATACTTACACACCTTGGCCTAATGATCTTCTCCTCCTTTTATAGTTTGTAGGCCTTTCTCAATACCATGGACCAAAACCACTTAGGACCAATACCTTGGACCAAATACCTAGGGTCAATACCTCGGACCCGATACCTTGGTCCAATACCATGGACCAAATACTTCGGACCAAAAACTTAGTTTTCCAAGGAATACGCACCTTTCCTTTTGTGAAAGTGCATGTGTATGTATACATGACTTGTATACAGTGAACTTGCTTGTATATACGGCTTGGCCAATGGTGAACCTGTGTATACCTCTCTTTCTTCATTCTGTGAAGTCTGATCTGTAACTCTGTGTTGCTAACCTATTGTACTGTGTTCTGTCATCTGAATGAGTTGTCATCAAGGACAACTCCTGTGCCATAATGCCAACAATCTCCCCCTTTGGACTTGATGGCAACACCAAGTCACTCTCCCCCTTTGTCATCAAGGGCAAAGGGTCATGCTTCCCCTGAGTACATGCTGAATTCTCTGATACGCTAAAGTGTGCTGATTAAGCTCCTATGATCAAGTCCATGCTCCCACTGAGCACAAGCAAGGCCTGCAAAAAGATAACATGACTCTATACATACATCGCTAATGACCTTCCTATCACCAAATACTCATACATACATCCATCTCCCAATCAAATGGGGATATAAAAAGTTTGACTCATCCACCCAACCAAGTGGGGATATACCAATTGTTTATACAAGAAACATTACATCATCTGTCCCATGCATAGTGGGGTTACAAATTAGGTCTTTTCATGACCTTTACATTAAATGATATACATGACATATATAACAGAGACCAAATATCTTAAGCAAGACCATTATAGTCATCAGCAGCATCTGTCAATCAGCATCCAGACCAGCAACCATGTTCTCCCCCTGAACCTATTCCACCTATTCCCTATCAGATTTGATCATTGCATATGTTAGTGAGAGATATCAAAGCATCATCATCAATCAGATATACATCAGTTTATCAACAACTTTATGAGGATCAAGATATTTCCATATGTTATCCGCAGATTGTAACCATCATCAAACAGAGCAGATAATTGACAAAAACATATCAGACCCCTTTTTTCCTGAGTCTGGCCCACTACTTTTACTCAAACCAACATATACACGATTGTGCCCTCAAAAACACGCATATGTACGTGACTACGCTTCATGCAACTCACGTAGAACCACCTTTCTCTGAAGAAAATAGGATTTAACAGCAGGATGATGCAGCAGCTACTCCCAAATTTTGTCTGAGATATTTAAATGTCTCTCTAGGCAATGGTTTAGTGAATATATCAACAACCTGTCCTTTGGAGGGAACATACTCCAATTTGACTTTTTGTTCAAGGACTTTTTCTCGTAGAAAATGATATTTGATGGGTATGTGCTTGGTCTTGGAGTGCATGACTGGATTCTTTGAAATACTGATGGCACTTGTATTATCACATAGAATGGAGATGGGTGGAGTACATGTGATCTGAATTTCTTGCAAGGTTTGCATCGTCCAAAGTAGTTGTGTGCAGCAAGACGTAGTAGCCACATATTTTGCTTCAGCTGTAGATAATGCAATTGAACTTTGTTTCTTGCTGAACCAAGACACTAACCTAGAACCCATATAGAATGCACCACCACTAGTGCTTTTTCTGTCATCAACACTTCCTGCACAATCTGCATCTGTATATGCATGAAGTGTAAGATCTGTATCTCCAGGATACCATAAACCAAAGTTTTGTGTTCCTTGAAGATATTTGAAAATCCTTTTGACTTCCTGAAGGTGTGATTTTGGATTTGCTTGGAATCTTCCAACTATTCCTACTGCATGCATGACGTCAGGTCGGGTACTTGTTAGATAGAGTAGACTTCCAATCATGGATCTGTAAGTTGGTTGATGTACCGTTGTTGATTCATCATTTGAGCTGAGACTGCATCCTGTTACCATTGGGGTACATACTGGTTTAGAATCTTCCATGCCGTACTTTTTCAAGATCTATTTGAGATATTTGGTTTGTGAGAGAAAAATACCATCTTTATGTTGTTGAACTTGTAGACCAAGAAAGTAGGCAAGTTCACCAAGCAAGGACATTTCAAATTCTTGCTGCATTACTGAAGCAAAATTCTGACTCATGGATTCTTCATTGCTACCAAAAATTATATCATCAACATAAACAACAATTATTAGCAATTTACAGTGTCAATCTTTGTATATAGATTGCTATCTACTGACCCCTTTGAAAAACCCTGTTGGTGGAGATATTTGTCAAGACAGTAATACTAGACCCTTGGAGCTTGTTTTAGACCATAGAGAGACTTTCTGAGTTTGCATACAAGTTTTGCATCATTTCCAAGAATGAATCCTTCTGGTTGTTCAATATAAACTTCTTCTTCTAAGTCTCCATTACGAAACGCAGATTTTACATCCATTTGATATACTTTGAATTTCTGAAAACTAGAAAGAGCTAGAAACATTCTTATGGCTTCAAGTCTAGCAACAGGTGTAGTTTCTTCAAAATCTATACCTTCTTATTGAGCATATCCTTTGCAAACAAGCCTAGCATTGTTTCTAATAACTTCTCCATTTTCGTTTAGCTTGTTTTTGAATATCCATTTAGTTCCTACGATATTCTTATCATGAGGTCTAGGAACTAATTCCCAAGTATTATTCTTTTCAATGTGCTCAAGTTCTTCATTCATATCCTTGACCCAACATTCATCTCTGCATGCTTCATTTACATTTTGAGGTTCAGTGGAAGATAGTAATGCTAGATAGATTGAGGCTTCAGAAATAGTTCTTCTTGTCTGCACACCTGCCCCTTTTTCCCCTGAAATTTGAGTTTCTGGATGATTTTTCTGAACATACCTGGACGGAGTCTTTTCTTCTATCATTATCTCTTCCTTTGGTGCTTCATTGGTTTCTTCTCCACAATCAGTGTGATTTGATGTGGGAAAATGGTCCTCATCTTCTTCATTGTCATAATCTTCGGTTTTTATCTGTTTTAGATTTTTGCATGGTTCATCAACTACAACATCAATACTTTCAATAATTTTCCCAAGTCTTTTATTACAACATTTATATCCTTTACTTCAGGAAGAGTATCCAAGAAGAATACCTTCATCTACTCTAGGTTCAAACTTACCAAGTTTTTCATCAGTCCTTTTGATGTAACATTTGCTTCCAAAAACTTTGAAGTATTTTATAGTAGGGGTCTTTCCATACCAAAGTCCATGTGGAGTTTGAGTGTTGTTTACCCGAACATTTGTTTGGTTAAGAATAGTGATGGCAGCGAATGTAGCTTCACCCCGGAAGGTTGCAGGAGTTCCAAATTCATCTAGCATAGCACGAGCCATTTGTTGAACAGTTCTACTCATTCTTTCCAACACTCCATTTTTCTGAGGAGTCCTTGCAGTGGAGAACTACCTTTTTATTCCATGTTGTTCACAAAAGTCAAATAAAAGTCAAATAATTCATCTGAGGTAAATTCCCCTCCTCGATCAAATCTGAGGCATTTGATTTTGCAATCTGATTCATTTTCAACCAAAGCTTTGAAGGCTTTGAACTTTTCAAATGCTTCATCTTTATGCTTTAGAAGACCTATCCAACACATTCTAGAAAAATCATCAATGAACAATATAAAGTATTCTTGTCCACGAGGTAACTTTTTGTTATAGATATGATCCAAAAATATAAGACAATGCAAATAAACCCAAGAAAAACAAGATTTGAATAGATAGAAATGCTTCACTTTATTGATCAAACCCTTAAGGTAGGGAAACACCATACATTTACTCCTTAAGGAAGGAGAACACTCCACAAGCCATATGCCTGTTCATAAAATAATTCTTGACACCTCTCAATGTGGAGTCTCTAGCCTCTATATAGGCCTCATACATACAATACCATGGGTCATTACCATGGTTCCCTCAATACCATCTATCTAATACCATGGGCCCATTACATTATTACTAACTACTTGTGGTCCCTTACATGATACGGGTTAACCACCTTATTTATTACTATAGCCCAACCCATTATTACATTATTCCCTTTGTACCCCATATTATCCCCCCTAGGTATATAACATTCCACCCCCCTTAGCATGTTTCTTCCTCGAAACATGGAAAGAACACAATTAATAAGATCTACTCAAAAGTGTAGTCCACTGGTACCATGCACGTGCATCTAGCCATCCAAGAGAAAGGTGAACCCTCGATCTCGCTGGTGCCTCGCTAGCTTGAGATGGAAGTTGATCGTTGCAGCTCTTTTGTGTTGATGTGTAGTAGGTGGATCTTCGCTCCTCTCTATCTGTCCTGTGGGGTTTGTTGTCCTTGTGGCTAATTGGTTTCCATCTTGTTGGTTGTTGTCTTGCGGGGTGATTCGGGTGATGATATGTTGAAGTTTTAACCCATGGTGTCTTTTTCTTTAATTCACCCCTTACTGGAGCCTGACTGTTATCTGGTGCATGTTGTGGTGCCTGTTGTGGT
This sequence comes from Pinus tabuliformis, assembly GCA_031772625.1. NCBI lineage: Eukaryota > Viridiplantae > Streptophyta > Pinopsida > Pinales > Pinaceae > Pinus > Pinus tabuliformis. The sequence continues at coordinate 1,558,435,013 of CM062820.1, forward strand.
GTCTTATCTTCCAATATTACTTCAACCACTGAGCCCTCATCTAATGTATCAGCACCTGTAACCTTTTCTACTTCAGCCTCTGTTTGTGTTTGAATTTCGATCATCACTGGCTCATCATCTGATATGTCAGTCCCTGGAACATCTTCTACTTCAGCCTCCTTGGACTCTACCTGTTTATTAATGGAAATATCATGTAATGTAATTTTCTTCTTTCTATACCAAAGCTTCAGGAATTTCTTCTGCACATTAATATTGATAGTACCCACTGATTCCATCCAAGGGTATCCCAAAACAACATCCATGTTATCCATATCTGAAGTATATAAATCACCATGCAACACATACTATCCATATAAAGCTTCAAATCCTTATAAACTTGAACATCCTCATCATCAACCTGTGTGTTTTCAATGTGTTTGGCTAGAACTTTCAATTTCTTTTGCCAAATTAACATTGATAAAATTATGCTTGCAACTAGGATTTATAGACACAACTATCTTCTCCTTCTAAATCAATCCATGAACCTGCAATAAGGAGATACCAGCGGAAAATAACCCTTTAGGTTTCTTGGTTTCCTTCTTTCCTGTAAAAATAAAATTTTTGCTAGGATGTGTGCCTGTCTGTGTGATCTTAGTAACAAGACCCACAAAATTAGATTTATGGTCAAAGTGGTCACAAATAGATTTTGCGAACATCTGCCAAGTAGTTGTCCTTGGATGGCATTTTTTATGACACTGCCACCATTTCCATCTTTCATGGTCCAAGTACATGATCCCATACTTAGTTGAGTCGCATAATCTATGATGTAATTCAATGTGAAATATTTCTCCATTTGTGCTAGCCATTTGGCTGGATGAGAACCATCAAATTTATACAAGTTCCTCAAATTCTAATCTAGGCCCACCATCACAAAAAAAGGGCGAAATTTTGAAATGGCCGCAATTCAGTCAATATTGCTCGGAATCCTTAGTATGACCTGTTTTCGGAAATGGAACAACCATTCTACATCTTCCCATGTAGTAGAAACCCGATCTAGGCACTGGAATTTTAGATCCGCGCAGCAACTCTCCCGCCGTCACCAAAAATTCTGAAAAAAGAGCTGATTTTAAATCAACGATATCTCCCTCATCCGGACTGCCATTCGACTGATTTTTTTTTTGAAATCAGGCATTTTTCACAAAGAATTCAGATATGCAATTAGATTTTTCAGATTTTGCCCCAAAACGTACATATATGTGCCGCAAACTCGCTGCCCCAAAAAAATATCTGCAACACCACTGATTTTTAGATCAGCGATATCTCCTTCATCCGAACTCCGATTCGGCCGATTTTTTTTTTGAAATCGGGTATTTTTTCACAAAGAATCCAGATCTGTGATTATATTTTTCATATTTTTCTTCAAAACATACAGATCTGATCTGCAAAATCGCCGCCCCAGAAAGTTCTTGCAAAAAAAATAAAAAAATTCTCCACTTTTTCCCAAGAAAGTGCTCCGATACCACTTGTTATAGATCTGATCCAAAAATATAAGACAACGCAAATAAACCCAAGAAAAAACAAGATTTGAATAGATATAAATGCTTCACTTTATTGATCAAACCCTTAAGGTAGGGCAACACCATACATTCACTCCTTAAGGAAGGAGAACACTCCACAAGCCATATGCATGTTCATACAATAATTCTTGACACCTCTCAATGTGGAGTCTCTAGCTTCTATATAGGCCTCATACATACAATACCATGGGTCATTACCATGGTTCCCTCAATACCATCTATCTAATACCATGGGCCCATTACATTATTACTAACTACTTGTGGTCCCTTACATGATACTGGTTAACCACCTTATTTATTACTATGGCCCATCCCATTATTACATTATTCCCTTGGGTACCTCCCTTTATACCCCATATTATCCCCTCGAGGTATATAACACTTTTTCCTTGATGGTCCACGTAACTCAGTATGAACAAGTTCAAGAGGCTTACTAGCTGACCCTTCCTTTTCGATGAATTCAGATCTAGTTTGCTTACCGAATTGACATGATTTGCATATAGTATTTTGAGGAATGTTGATACCTGGAAGATCACGAACAGCCTAGAATCTACATGCTTTTCTTATTTGAAAAAAGCTTAGATGTCCCAATCTTTTGTGCCATAGCCAGTTTTCAACAATTTTGCTTATAGAGCACTGTTGTTGTCCTCCCTTGCTTATGTATAGGTTGTTTGAAGTTCTTGTACCTTTAATCACGATTTCTCCTGTATCAAGCTCACGAAAAACACATCCATTTGATCAAAACACTACTTCATTTCCTTGATCACACATTTGACTCACACTCAACAGGTTATGCTTTAAGCCATCAACATACATAACATTCCCAGCTTTAACTTTTTCTTTCAAGAAAACAGAGCCTTTACCTTTTATGACAGCAGGAGTGTCGTTTCCAAATGAAACACTCTTTTCCTTTTCTAAGGCATTATATGAGTGTAGTTTTTCTTTGTCACCTGTCATGTGTTTTGAGAATCCATTTTCAATGTACCATCGGTTTTCTTGTCCTTCTGCATACAAGGCTATACCACATCTTTCTGTTTGTGGTTCTTTCTTTATCCATATTTTGGGATTTAATGGAGTTTTCTCCTTTTGAGATATCTGCCGAAATTTACTCCTGCATTCAGATTCTTCATGGCCAAAGTTGTTACAGATTGAGCATTCTATTTCATTTTCAAGAAGAGAAAAGTTATTATAGGAACTTTTCTTGATCCCTGTCACATTCCTTTGATTTCGTGCTTCTCTAGTCATGATGGTTTTGTAAGCAACACATTGAGCAGCTTTGTGTCCAAAATTATGACATGAGAAACATTGACCATTAAAGAAGTTCCTGCCATTATCAAATCTATTGACCTGGTGATTGTAGTTTCTATTGATATTCATCTTTGAAGCAAATTAAGTACGATTTACCTGAGGTTGGTTGTGGCTTCTATTTGTTAGCACCTAAATCTGCCTTAGGCTGAAGTAAGGCAAAAATTAGGGTAACCACAAACCACACTCAGTCTGGTAGCTAGCCCTACCAGAGCAGGAGAGGGCTCTCTCTGAGTCACACTCAGTGAATAAATGATCGAAAATGGTCTGAGATGACTTACAATACAATGTTTGCCTTACGCTAGTAAGTGGATAGGGATTTTGGAAAAAGATTTTATGAAATGACCGAGCTTCTGGGATGTATATGGGATTGGCGCTCAGTAAAGAATAGAGAATTGAAAATGAAGGCACAGATTATTCCGTGAGGAAAGGTAGGCGGAAAGAGCAGCAATTTTGGTTTAAGGTAACATGGAATGGAAAGATTGCTGAAGAAATTGAAAAGGGCATAGTCGCATGAATCCTTTTCAATAGAAGAATGACACTGCACATGAAATTTTCCCACAGGCAGAGCAATATAAATTGAATTCTACCTAATCTCACTTAGAAAATTTCACTGAAATGAAACGTGAATGAAATTATGAAACATAACAAGATACATATGGAACATAAGAACACAATTTCTACACTCACAAACACAAGAATCTCATGAAACAGAGCCGTTGTCTTTCATTAATTCTTTGTCAAAAAATACACAGTGAAGAAACAAAGTTTCTTTCCCACAGTCTCCCAGAAGTTACAAGCCAACCAACCCTTTGCAAATAACTTGCATACAATATATAGAATGTGTGGAGAAGAGATGGAATGCCCAGGGGTTGGGAAGTTACTCAAATCATTTCAAAATGGAGATGGAGAGCCAACCATCAGCTACAGGTGCAGCGCTCTCAAGCATGACATTTGGCTGGGGTGACCTTTTGCATTCTTTTGCCACTTGGATAAATGCCCATCTAGAGAGAAAACTCTTTAAATGCTGCCTTTGGTACCAAAAAACTGAAGTGTAGATGACCGGGCCCACTTGGAGAAGCCGCGACCAGAAATTTCGTGAAACGAGAGCAAATAGGTAGTTTTTTCCTCTGTGCGCCGCGCCAAATTCTCTGTGCGTCGAGCCATTTTGGAGCCTATTTTGGGGCACTTGTAGGTGTCCAAAATATGCCCAAGTGGGCTTATTGGAAAGCCTGTCATGTCTACTTTCTAACCCCACTGGAATTTCTCAATTTGGTGCTCATTTTCCCCTCCAAATCTTCATTCTCCCAAGACTGCTTTCTGTGTGTCAAAAAAGTGGCAGAGAGGCCATTTTTGGGTGTTTTTTGACCTTTAGGAGACCCAGATCTTGTCAAAATTTCTTGCTCGGACACCAGTAGCCGTATTTTTCGATTCTGAATCCAAATATGCAAGTTTTTCCTCGATTAGAGCCCTATAATTTTAGCGTCGCGCCAGTGGCGCGGCGCACAGGGAGGAATTTCCTGTTTTGTGTCCAAAAAATTTGCCTGTGACCAAAATTTGCCCAAATTTTTTGAAATTTGAGCTGGAGGATCTCTATGGGGTGCCATGCTGAGCCAAGGAAGTGTTAGCCAAGATTCTAAGCCTATCTTGCTCTTTTGCTCGCTTTACCCTTCTTGTTGCTTTCCTCAGTTTTGCTTTTAAAATCCTTATCCGGGCCTGTGCACTCATGTTTCGCACCCTGTAACAGTAAGTCATGTGTCTCAATATGGCAAGGTTCCGATCAGCTTTGTCTAGCAGCCTCTCCAAATGCATGTTGACCCTCTCAAGGTTGGCCTCCCGATCCTCATTGATTGCTTGCTCCAAAGATGTGAACGCAACCCTTCTTCTTTGAGCTGTTTGGCGATGCTCACGGATGTTCTGCAGCTCTATGATCATCTGTTGGTCCTCAAGCTATTTTTTTCTCCACTCCAGGTATTTCATGTTCCACTTGGCCCTTTCTAGATCAATGGTCAAGTCTTCAATCTCTGATTGCTGCTCCCTGATGATCTCTATAAGCTCCTCATTGGTTGGTTCTGCATCTGTCTCATCATCCTGGAGGAGAACAAACTCGGTCTCTCGCTCACCTGATGGCCCTTTCTCCTGCACTAGCTCCTTGCCCTTACCCTGCTCCTGTGATGCTGATGTCAGAAGCGAGGCCCCTTCCACCCCGGGTGGAGATAACACTCGCTTTGCTGCTGTGAACAACGGTCTACTGCCCTTCTGGTATGTGATATATACTGGCATGGTGGCAGTCTCATGGCTCTCAAACTGATGTGAAGGACTCTCCACCTCATGCTCAAACTAATGTGAAGGACCCCCCACCTCATGCTCTGCCTGATGTGAAGGACCCCCCACCTCATTCTCTGCCTCTGATATCACCAGTGGAGCGCTGAAGAAATCACGGGAGATGAAGTCCTCCCAAGCAATACCCTGCAATCCCAACTGATGGTCCACCAAAATCCGTATGAGAGAAAAATGATAGACACTGTTTAGCTGATGTCGAGGGGTCTTGCGTTGCATGAAGTTTTTCATCTTCTCAATGTTGTTGCAAATGAAAAATGGGAGGCTCATCATCCGCACCCTGGTGAAGTGCATGAGCAACCTGATGTGATAGGCATAGAGGCAGGAAAACCTTCCCTCACAACTAAAATATTTCATGATCAATCTCATGAGTGGGGCATACTCATCCCTCAAAAATCTGAATGGAAAAACTCTGGTGAGCTGGCTCAAGCAGCTGTTCTTGATGTAAGGCTCATAGTAATGCCTCTCCACCTTCTTTTTCTTATGCCACTGCTCCCCAACGTTTGGTATCCCTGTTGCCACTGATATAGCCTCCGGTGTCAAGGTGAAAGTGACCCCAGCCAGGACAGATTGACCTCCCTGTAGATGAAGTGCAAAAAGGCGGGCCAACTCATGATGTAATCTGACATTTTCCACCCTTTGGCAAAATTCATAACATGCCAAGTGCTGGAAACAAGACATGGCAAGTGGGCATGCCTGTAACTCTGTGAGGGTGTTTGGCTCGTCTCTGAGATGTCTGCCGCTCCGGTGATGTCTCCTATGAGCCCTCTCTCCTGAAGATGTGTCGTTGTGGGTCCCCTCCTCATATTCTGATGAATTTTCTGATGCCATTACTGTTGTTTGTACCCTGAGTTTTATGTTGCCCTCTGAATCCAATGAAACTGATAGAAGCTCTGAAAATCTGTCACCAAGGGGACAATAAAACAGGGGAGTGTTAGGAGGGGAATGATGAAAAGGGGAATAGGGGTTTAAAGGAGAAATTTATCAGGGATTTGGGATCGTTTGGGGTATGGTTTTGATGGGGTAGGGTTTGGGATATTTTGAGCTATAGGAATAAAGGGAACAAATGGATATGATTAGAGTAGAGCTAGGGTGATTATTAGAGGGAAACTGCTACAGGGGAATTAGCTGATAGAGGTAGGGTAGGAGCATATTTTTCCAATAATGTCACTGTAGCAAAACCCTAGCTTCTTGACCTTCTCTGTGTCCTCTTTGTTTTACTTTTTAAAAAAAAATTGCATTTGATTCATGGTCATCATACTCACATTCCTCTGCAAGTTTAAATGTCAATGGTGAAGGTAGTTGGGCTACCTCTCCAATCTTGAGGGTTATTCACAAAAATTTTGGCAATTTGGTAAATTTTGGGCTTATAGATCTGTGCGTCGCGCGCTCTACCCAGTGCGCCGCGCGCCGGGTATGCGCCGCGCCAATGGCAATTTTGCACTGTGGCCGGGCTCCCAGTGCGCCGCGCGCCCTGAGTGCCCCGCGCCACCTTGTGTGTGTGCCGTGCACTGTAAATTCACCCTATATTTGCTTGAAAAACAGGGGAGAGGGTTTTAGGGCGATTTTAGGGTGGTTTCTTTAGGAAACATGACGGAATGGAGGTGGGAATGATGAGGAGTGAGGGGACAATGGGAGGGGAGTGAGACCTGGGTGCTCATCATCACATTTTTGCATCCCCATCTATCGTTTTTCTTGATAATTTTTCATGGTCGACCTTGTGCTTTTGGGGCACCATTTAAACATCTTATGCACACGAAATCATTGACAAATTTGAGAGAGGATAGGTGTAAACAGGGCCTACCTCTTGATTTGCTATCCTTCACCGAGATTTGGAATGATTTGCCTTGTTTTTTAGGCCCCTGGCTGTGTGCGTCGCGTGCCAAGCCAAGTGCGCCGCACGCTGGGTGTGCATCGTTCCCTTGAGAAAATTGAATGGCCGGCAGGCAGCTTGTGCGCCGCGCCTTCTGTGTGCGTCGTGCTCCCTGGTGTATGCACCGCGCCTTCCAACACCACCTCTCACTCACTCAAACTCTTCACTATTTCGCTCTCTCACCTTTTGAATTTCTCTCCAAGCTTGCAAGAGCACAAATGGTTTTGATTTGGGCCACAACATGTATACATAGGCTTGGGAGAGATGGGTTTGATTTTTTATTCTTTGAAAACCCACTTTATAATGTTTATGTTTTGCACTTTTTTCATTGACTTTAAAACACCCTGATTTTCATTTTTCTTTGAAATTTTGGCTCTCATGATGAAATTTTTGGCATTTCTTTGCGGGGACTGTGTGACTGGTCATTTGGCCATGAAAACCACGACTGCATCTGAAAAAGTCAACTGGCGATTTTTTGGAAAATTTTGTCATAGTTGACCTTGTTTGACTTTCTTCAAAACAGAGTTTTGAAGAAGGGTCGATGTCTCTTCAGGTGGTGCTGAAGCTTTCGGAACCATAGATGTATAAGGTCTCCCTCTAGCCTGCATGGCTTGTTCTAGACATGTTTTCATAGATCAAACTGATGAATTCCTAGATCCAGACAAAAAATGACTATGTCCTGTAATAGGACCAGACCTGGACTGTCATGAGCTTTGATGATTATGGACCAAGACCTGAGCCAGTAGGAGCCAGAGATGAGGGAAAATGACTAGCATGACTTTCTCCATCAGATCATGGCATGTCCCTAGTGAAATGCAGCTGAGTGAATGGAGCAGAACACCTAAAATTGAAATGCACGAAGAGTTTTGATCTCTGACGGAGGGTTGACCAGACCGACTCTAACATTGGCTCCAATGGGGGATGGTAGCTCCTTGGAGGTGCCAAGAACAACAGATCTCTGGAGGAGCTAGATAGTGCCTTTTGTCCATTGGGCTATGGAGTCATCATTTTAATACACAGCACAGGACTATGACTTATTTATACAACTGGAATTACCAAGAAATTGACTCAAACTTGACCTTGAAATAACTCAAAAAACTGACTTTACAGACTGAAACCAAACTGAAATAAAAAATGGTATTTACAATGACAGTGGAAGTAGCATTGATAGATCAACAGTGATACCGCTTGAGCAGCCGACCATTGATCGGCCCCCCAGGACAGTCTTCCCCGTTCATTTCCTTCAAAAGAAAAGCATTTTGACCTCTATATGCTACGATTTTGAAAGGACCTTTCCACAGATTTTCGAACTTTCCGTGCTTGCCTTTCTCTTCATTCCTTGCATTCCACTTCAGCACCACATCATCCAACTGAAATTTATCCGCTTTAGCTTTTCTATCATAAATTTTCTTTATCCTCTCCTGCAACTTGGATGTGTTTTTGAAAACTTCTTCTCTTGTTTGCTGCAAGTGGATCATTTGATTCAGCCTTCTCTGCATGGGATCTTCCTCACTGCTGGCCTCCTGAAGAAGTTTGACCACAGGGGTAGCAAGAGAAGCGGGAAATACTGTGTCCACTCTATAAACCAGCTCAAACGGTGACATACCAATAGACTTTTTCTGACTGATCCGATCTGCCCAAAGCGTGTGGACCAACCTCTTGTTCCAGCTCTTCTTATTTATTTCCAGCAGCTTCTTGATGATGTTGACCAAAGATTTATTCGAAGATTCTGCCAATCCATTGCCTTGTGGATGATAGGCAGTTGAATGACCCAAAATTATATGATATTTATGACAAAATTCTACCATCCTTTTCGATTTGAAAGCTGCTGCATTATCAGTGATTATTTTGTTTGGACAACCAAAGCGAGACAAGATGTTATTTTCGAGAAATGAGATGATTACCGTGTCCATCGCTTGTCTGGTAGGGGCTACCTCAATCCATTATTTGAAATAGTCCGTCGCTGTAAGGATCCACCTATGCTGTCCGAAGAGGCGGGATGAATTTCCCCAATGAAATCCAACCCCCACTGCTGGAATGGAGCACTCACTTCAATAGGCTTAAGTGGTAAAGGCTGTAATTTCTGTCTTCCTTCAAAAATCTGACATTTATGACAGCGCTTGACCATCTTATGCACATCAGCAAACAAAGTAGGCCAGTAGTACCCTGCTCTCAAAATCTTGTTCGCTGTTGATTTCCAAAAAAGATGTCCACCACACTCTCCTCCGTAGAAATCCTCCATGACTTTTTGTGCCTCCTCTTCCACCAGACAATTTAACAAAATGCCACCGGGATCTTTCCAATACAGTGCAGAATTCAAGATACAAAACTTGGCAGCCTTCAATTTGAGTGTTCTCGCTTTGTTTCTAGCCATGCCGGATGGTGGTGATAGATTTTTCAGCACATATATTATATCAGAATACCATGGGGACAAAGAAAACATTTCGGATACCTGAATTGACGTTCCTTCCTCATTCTCATCGGACATGGCAGCGATCAGATTTATGTCCAAATGCAAATTTGATTCAGCCATTAGCTTCGCCAACCCCTGCCCTTTGACCAGCTTGGTAGGCTTTATCTCCACATCGTATTCTAGCAAGGTTGTGATCCATTTGCCTCTTCTCCCTTCCGGATCGGTCTGCACTAAAGCAGTATTAGGAACATAGGCCAGAATGTGAGAATGTAGAATATACACCCGGAAATCCTTTAATGCCTTCACCAATGCCAGGGCTTGCTTCTCAATGATGTTGTACTTCAAAGCTGCATCCCTTATAGCCCTACTGAAGAATGCAATGGGTCTTTCATGATCATCCCTCTTCTGCAATAATACCGCTGCCATAGTGTGCTCAAAAGCAAATGAAAACAATATGAAATCTTGAGTGTAGTCCGGGCTAACTAGAACTGGAGCTGAAGAAAGGGCCAATTTGACCAAGTTGAAATATTTTACCGCCTCATCCGTCCATTTCACCTGGCTATCCTTCTTAAGCATGTTGTTCATTTCTTTTACGTGTTCCACAAGATTAGGCACAAAGCGACGCAGAAAATTCATCTTACCATTGAATGACTGTATCTCCTTTTTGTTCCTCGGCAGATTGATTTGCTGAATTGCTTGCACACGTGCTGGGTCTATGCGGATTCCATCTTTTGAAATGATATGCCCAAGTAATTTTCCTTCCTCCATGGCGAACAAGCTCTTCTTAGGATTCAGCGATAAACCATATTTCCTGCACTTTTGAAAGACAATTTTTAGGTGATGCATGTGCTCTTCATCAGATTTTGAAAACACCGTCAAGTCATCCAAGTACACCACCAAAAACACATCCTTCTCATTTGCAAACACCAAGTCCATTGCCCGCTAAAATGTGGCACCTGCATTCTTTAAACCGAAGGGCATTTTGGCATAGTGAAAGGTTCCCCATGGAGTGGTGAATGTTGTCTTGTCTCTATCATCTTCATGGACTGAAATTTGGTTATATCCGGAATAACCATCAAGCAGTGACATACGAGATGCCCCCACTACTCGCTGAAGTATATGGTCCATCTTGGGCAGTGGATAGTTGTCCTTCAATGAGACCTTGTTTATATTTCTGAAATCAATGCATAGGCGGATCTCACCGGTCTTCTTGCGTACAGGTACTAAGTTAGATATCCAATCTGAAAATCTGATAGGCACAATGATACCTGACTTGTACAACCTATTTACCTCCTTTTCGATAGATGGCAGCAACTTTGGATTGATCCTTCTCAGCTTTTGTCTAAATGGTTTCTGATTGGGCTTGATAGGTCTTTAAATCAGAATAATCCCAAGAGAATACATTTGCAAATGAAGCCATCAAACTGATGTATTTGTCCTTGATCTTTGGCGGTAAGGCTTTGGACAATTTTACCAACTTTGGATTGGCAGCTGTACCAATGTTGACTTCTTCCACACCTTTCTCCGTTGGCTGCAATTTTGGCTTGCAGGCTACATCATCCTGATCAAAAAGTTCCTCTAGAGGTATCAAGCCTTTAGGAATGATGTTATTCTTCAGCTGTAATACGTCCATTTGGTTGATCTACACTTCATCTGTACCATTCCCTTTGCCTTCATCATTTTCCACATCGATTGAGGTTTCTTTGAACTTGCCTTTGTTGAGCAGAAAATCCTTAATCTCTTCATCATCTTGGAACACTTGCCAATGTCGCTGATTTTCTGGAATGGTTGGACGATGCTTGACATGGATTTCAAATTTTTTGCTGGAATTCATGGGGATCTTCAAGCTGCTCGCTACCTTGGCAAGAGCATCAGCAATACTATTTTGTGTACGTGGCACACATGTCAAGGTGTATTTGGAAAATAGCTTCAAGATGTCCAAAACTGCATTACGATAGGCCCGCATCCTAGGATGTTTTGCTTGATACTCACCTCTGACCTGTTTTATCACCAACTCGGAATCGCCATATACCAAAATCCTCTTTGCCTTCAGATTTTTAAGAATCTTCAGGCCAGCAATCAGAGCTTCATATTCAGCTTCATTATTGGAACATTCAAAGGCCAGCTTGTAAGAGAAAACCCTCATGCTGCTAGGCACTTTGTTTGGGGCGGAGAAAGGACTGCGTACCCAAATACCAATACCAGCGCCATCATTCCCTACTGCTCCATAAAAATCCATGGTCCACAAGCCTTCTTCGTCTTCTTGCAACTGCTGAAAATCTATTTGTCGTGCCTTTTCTGCTTGTTGTCCATCATTTTCAGCTGATTGCCCAATCTTTTGCTACTTTTCTTGTCCTTCTTTCTTCAAGATTTCTCTGAAATTTTCTGTTATTTCCGGAATGTTGTCTGCTTCTACTATCTGACTGTCTATCTCATTTAAACTATCTGAAAACAAAACAAAAGATTCTAAATCTGTATGTACATAGTTAATAGGATGATTTATCGGTTTCTCCTTGCTTTTGATCATATATTTCATCTTTTGTTCCCGATATAATTTCCTCATTTGTCCAAACACCGAGATTATTGCATAGGAGAAATCCAGCTGTAGTGTCCCCTTCAATTTCACTACCCAAGACCTGGAAAGAAGCATGCCAAACCTTGGAGGAATGTCTGCTACCACTACATCCATCAGAACGTGTTTCATAGGAAGCTGATCTAAACTCACAACTAAGTCTTTGATGAGCCCTATGCACCTTACTCTGCTGGAATCGAATGAATAGAGATCATGACATTGGCGGGTGATGTCCAGACCAAGCTTATCCATGATAGCCTTGGGCATGAGATTGTGAGAAGCTCCGGAATCGAACATGGCATTGTGAGGCACAAAGTCATGCAATTGTAAACTAATATAGAAGGGCGACACATCGCTATCAGGAGACTCACCATTCATTGTTGGCCCAAAAATCATTTCAGGCTGATCATCTTCTACATTTACCATGTCGAACGTTGGGTCCAAATTCAACATTTTAGAAATCTGTCCTCTATAACTGTTGTTCTTCATGATTTCAGTCAAAGGGATGGATACCTTTAGCTTAGAAATCTCATTCTCTAGGCTGAAAGCGGGAGTTCTTTCTACCTCTTTGACTGGGATCTCTTTCCTTTCCTTCTCTTTTGATGTGGTTGGTTGCTGTGATTGTTCTACTGACTTTGACTTGTTGCTCTCCAGAACAACCGCCTCCTTTCCCTTTCTTTGTGTAGCTGATGGATCATTCTTTGTTGTTTCACCCTCCTTCTTTTTCTGAATTGGTTTGGCCGGCACATCTCTGTTTCTAAGAAAATATCGTTGCTGTTGTGTGGACAAAGCATTCATATACCCTCTTTGATATTCTTCTGATTCTTCCTCCAACAAGGTGTCGCTAGCTAGAATAAAATCGGTGTCTTGGTGTGTAGCTGAATTTACTGCACATTCTTCCTCCTCGGTGATGTAAGTAGGCAGCTCATTTGGAGTAAAGAGATGGTTTTCCTCGCCTATTACATTCCCATCCTCATCTGACTCTAGTCCATGTACAAAATTCTACTGCAAAGGTGTTTGTACCGGCTATTGTGTTGTCTGCTCTTGAGTTCGCTGATCTCTTTGCCTTATCCTATATTGTGGCCGTTGTTGGCCACGAAAGTTAGGATTCCTAACTTGTGGCTCTGGCTTGTCAAGTTTTACCCTATCAAGCATCTGTTCTACCTTTTTGAGCAGCTGATCCATTGAAGAAGATTCTTCTTTCACTGTGGTTTTCTTCTCTGCTTTCTCTCTTGCTCTTTTGGACAGCAGATTTGCCTCAACGCTAACCGCAATTTTCTACATGTCTTCCATTGTAGCCGGTTCTCTTTCTCTTAATTGGTATGCCATGTCAGCATCAAAACCATCCAGAAACTTCATCATTGCTATTCCCACAGGTGGCTTTAGATGGTCTGGAATTTTGTTGTAGACTGCATTAAATCTAACACAATAATCTTGGACCGACTCACCGGCATTCCGCTTGATTTGTTCATACTCGGCCAGAATTTGAAGGGGATTCTTTTTCACTTCCCACCGGTTCAAAAATTGTCTTTGTAGTTCCGCCAAGGTAGTGATACTTGCAGCCGTCAAACCTCTGAACCACTTCCTCACATCACCTACAAATGTTTGTACAAAGAGCCTCATTGCCACGTTCTCTGCATCGATCTCATGAAGTTCATAGAAGTCTGCCATTTTATCTACATGTTGCTGAGCTGTAATACTGTTAGGAGTGCCATCAAAAAATGGAATTTTACTTTGATAATCATTTGGCATGTCATCTAGGACTTGGGGCAAAACAAGGGGTGCGAAACGGGCAGCCATCATTCTCGGTGGATTTGGCCTTGGAGGTGTTGGAGGAGTGTGCACAGTTTTCAAGGGGCTTGCACTTGGGGTTTGGGGCTGTGTGGCAATGTAATTATCAATTAATCTATTAGCTCTTTCTGTTTCAAGGTCTACAAGAAATTGTGGATTGGGGACGGTATAATCAACAGCCCTTTCGGATTTAGATTCAAACAGTGATATCTCAAATCGTTCATCAAAATCAAGCTCTTCAAGATACTCAAAAATATCGGGACATAAATGGAATTTGAACACGGGAGTTATGGTGCTTTCTTGACGAAGGAGTCTTGGGATCAAATTGGGATTTTCGTAAATATCCGGGTCTGGATTTGCTCTGGTATATCGTCTCGAAGCCAACGTGCTATTGAGAGAAATTACGGGACACAACCAACTTACTCATCCTTTCCAATCCTAAGCTCATCATCCGGAAGCCTAGAATTATTATGAAACAAGGGGATTTGATTTTCAACTGCTCCCCAGTGGAGTCGCCACTATGTTAGCACCTAAATCTGCCTTAGGCTGAAGGAAGGCAAAAATTAGGGTAACCACAAACCACGCTCAGTCTGGTAGCTAGCCCTACCAGAGCAGGGGAGGGCTCTCTCCGAGTCACGCTCAGTGAATAAATGATCAAAAACGGTTTGAGATGACTTACAATACAATGTTTGCCTTAGGCTAGTAAGTGGATAGGGATTTTGGAAAAATATTTTATGAAATGACCGAGATTTTGGGATGTATATGGGACTGGCGCTCAGTAAAGAACAGAGAATTGAAAATGAAGGCACAGATTATTCCGTGAGGCAAGGTAGGCGGAAAGAGCAGCAATTTTGGTTTAAGGTAACGTGGAATGGAAAGATTGCTGAATAAAGTGAAAAGGGCATAGTCGCATGAATCCTTTTCAACAGAAGAATGACACTGCACATGAAATTTTCCCACAGGCAGAGCAATATAAATTAAATTCTACCTAATCTCACTTAGAAAATTTCACTGAAATGAAACGTGAATGAAATTATGAAACATAACAAGATACATATGGAACATAAGAACACATTTGCTACACTCACAACCACAAGAATCTCATGAAACAGAGCCGCTTCCTTTCATTAATTCTTTGTCAAAAAATACACAGTGAAGAAACAAAGTTTCTTTCCCACAGTCTCCCAGAAGTTACAAGCCAGCCAACCCTTTGCAAATAACTTGCATACAATATATAGAATGTGTGGAGAAGATATGGAACGCCCAGGGGTTGGGAAGTTACTCAAATCATTTCGAAATGGAAATGGAGAGCCAACCATCAGCTACAGGTGCAGCGCTCTCAAGCAATACATTTGGCTGAGGTGACCCTTTGCATTCTTTTGCCACTTGGATAGATGCCCATATGGAGAGAAAACTCTTTAAATGCCGCCTTTGGTGCCAAAAAACTAAAGTGTAGATGACCGGGCCCACTTGAAGAAGTCACGACCCAAAATTTCGCGAAACAGGAGCAAATTGGCAGTTTTTTCCTCTGTGCGTTGCGCCAAATTCTCTGTGCGTCGCGCCACTTTGGAGCCTATTTTTGGGCACTTGCAGGTGTCCAAAATGTGCCCAAGTGGGCTTTTTGGAAATACTATCCTTTCTACTTTCTAACGCCACTGGAATTTCTCAATTTGGTGCTCATTTTCCCCTCCAAATCTTCATTCTCCCAAGACTGCTTTCTGTGTGTCAAAAAAGTGGTAGAGAGGCCATTTTTAGGTGTTTTTTGACCTTTAGGAGACCCAGATCTTGTCCAAATTTCTTTCCCAAACACCAGTAGTCATATTTTTCGATGCCAAATCCAAATATGCAAGCCGTTCCTCGATTAGAGCCCTAGAATTTTAGCATCGCGCCAGTGGTGCGGCGCACAGGGAGGAATTTCCTGTTTTGTGTCCAAAAAATTTGCCTGTGACCAAAATTTGCCCAAATTTTTTGAAATTTGAGCTGGAGGATCTCTATGGGGTGCCATGCTGAGCCAAGGAAGTGTCAGCCAAGATTCTAAGCCTATCTTGCTCTTTTGCTCGCTTTACCCTTCTTGTTACTTTCCTCAGTTTTGCTTTTAAACTCCTTATCCGGGCCTGTGCACTCATGTTTCGCACCCTGTAACGGTAATTCATGTGTCTCAATATAGCAAGGTTCTGATCAGCTTTTTCCAGCAGCCTCTCCAAATACATGTTGACCCTCTCAAGGTTGGTCTCCCGATCCTCATTGATTGCTTGCTCCAAAGATGTGAACGCAACCCTTCTTCTTTGAGTTGCTTGGCGATGCTCACGGATGTTCTGCAACTCTATGATCGTCTGTTGGTCCTCAAGCTGTTTGTTTCTCCACTCCAGGTAGTTCATGTTCCACTTGGCCATTTCTAGATCAATGGTCAAGTCTTCAATCTCTGATTGCTGCTCCCTGATGATCTCTATAAGCTCCTCATTGGTTGGTTCTGCATCTGGTTCATCATCCTAGAGGAGAACAAACTCGGTCTCTCGCTCACCTGATAGCCCTTCCTCCTGCACTGGCTCCTTGCCCTTACCCTGCTCCTGTGATGCTGATGTCGGAAGCGAGGCCCCTTCCACCCCGGGTGGAGATAACACTCGCTTTGCTGCTACAAACAACGGTCTACTGCCCTTCTGGTATGTGATATATACTGGCATGGTGGCAGTCTCATGGCTCTCAAACTGATGTGAAGGACTCTCCACCTCATGCTCAAACTGATGTGAAGGACCCCCCACCTCATGCTCTGCCTGATGTGAAGGACCCCCCACCTCATGCTCTGCCTCTGATATCACCGGTGGAGCGCTGAAGAAATCACGGGAGATGAAGTCCTCCCAAGCAATACCCATCCCAACTGATGGTCCACCAAAATCCGGATGAGAGCAAAATGATAGACATTGTTTAGCTACTGTCGAGGGGTCTTGCGCTGCATGAAGTTTTTCATCTTCTCAATGTTTTTGCAAATGAAAAACGGGAGGCTCATCATCCGCACCCTGGTGAAGTGCATGAGCAACCTGATGTGATAGGCATAGAGGCAGGAAAACCTTCCCTCACAACTGAAATACTTCATGATCAATCTCATGAGTGGGGCATACTCATCCCTCAAAAATCTGAATGGAAAAACTCTGGTGAGCTGGCTCAAGCAGTTGTTCTTGATGTAAGGCTCATAGTAATGCCTCTCCACCTTCTTTTTCTTATGCCACTTCTCCCCAATGTTCGGTATCCCTATTGCCACTGATATAGCCTCTTGTGTTAAGGTGAAAGTGACCCCAGCCAGGACAGATTGACCTCCCTGTAGATGAAGTGGAAAAAGGCGGGCCAACTCACGATGTACTCTAACATTTGCCACCCTTTGGAAAAATTCATAACATGCCAAGTGTTGGAAACAAGACATGGCAAGTGGGCATGCCTGTAACTCTGTGAGGGTGTTTGGCTCGTCTCTAAGATGTCTGCCACTCTGGTGATGTCTCCTATGAGCCCTCTCTCCTGAAGATGTGTCGCTGTGGGTCCCCTCCTCATATTCTGATGAATTTTCTGATGCCATTATTGTTGTTTGTACCCTGAGTTTTATGTTGCCCTCTGAATCCAATGAAACTGATAGATGCTCTGAAAATCTGTCACCAAGGGGACAATCAAACAGGGGAGTGTTAGGAGGGGAATGATGAAAAGGGGAATAGGGGTTTAAAGGAGAACTTTATCAGGGATTTGGGAGCGTTTGGGGTATGGTTTTTATGGGGTAGGGTTTGGGATATTTTGAGCTATAGGAATAAAGGGAACAAATGGGTATGATTAGAGTAGAGCTAGGGTGATTATTAGAGGGAAACTGCTACAGGGGAATTAGCTGATAGAGGTAGGGTAGGAGCATATTTTTGCAATAATGTCACTGTAGAAAAACCCTAGCTTCTTGACCTTCTTTGTGTCCTCTTTGTTTTACTTTTAAAAAAAAAAATTGCATTTGATTCATGGTCATCATACTCACATTCCTCTGCAAGTTTAAATGTCAATGGTGAAGGTAGTTGGGCTACCTCTCCAATCTTGAGGGTTATTCACAAAAATTTTGGCAATTTGGTAAATTTTGGGCTTATAGGTCTGTGCGTCGCGTGCTCTGCCCAGTGTGCCACACGCCGGGTATGCTCCACACCAGTGGCAATTTTGCACTGTGGCCGGGCTCCCAGTGCACCGCGCCACCTTGTGTGTGCGCCGCACACTGTAAATTCACCCTATATTTGCTTGAAAAACAGGGGAGAGGGTTTTAGGGTGGTTTCTTTAGGAAACATGACGGAATGGAGGTGGGAATGATGAGGAGTGAGGGGACAAGGGGAGGGGAGTGAGACCTTGGTGCTCATCATCACATTTTTGCATCCCCATCTATCGTTTTTCTTGATGATTTTTCATGGTCGACCTTGTGCTTTTGGGGCACCGTTTAAACATCTTATGCACACCAAATCATTGACAAATTTGAGAGAGGAGAGGTGTAAACAGGGCCTACCTCTTGATTTGCTAGCCTTCACCGAGATTTGGAATGATTTGCCTTGTTTTTTAGGCCCCTGGCTGTGTGCGTCGCGCGCCAAGCCCAGTGCGTCGCGCATTGGGTGTGCGTCGTGCCCTTGAGAAAATTGAATGGCCGGCAGGCAGAGTGTGCGTCGTGCCTTCTGTGTGCGCCGTGCTCCCTGGTGTATGCGCCGCGCCTTCCAACACCACCTCTCACTCACTCAAACTCTTCACTATTTCGCTCTCTCACCTTTGGAATTTCTCTCCAAGCTTGCAAGAGCACAAATGGTTTTGCTTTGGGCCACAACATGTATATATAGGCTTGGGAGAGATGGGTTTGATTTTTTCTTCTTTGAAAACCCACTTTCTAATGTTTATGTTTTGCACTTTTTTCATTGACTTTAAAACACCCTGATTTTCATTTTTCTTTGAAATTTTGGCTCTCATGATGAAATTTTCGGCATTTCTTTGCGGGGACTATGTGACTGGGCATTTGGCCATGAAAACCATGACTGCATCTGAAAAAGTCAACTGGCGATTTTTTGGAAAATTTTGTCATAGTTGACCTTGTTTGACTTTTCTTCAAAACAGAGTTTTGAAGAAGAGTCGATGTCTCTTCAGGTGATGATGAAGCTTTCGGAACCATAGTTGTATAAGGTCTCCCTCTGGCCTGCATGGCTTGTTCTGGACATGTTTTCATAGATCAAACTGATGAATTCCTAGATCCAGACAAAAAATGACTCTGTCCTGTAATAGGACTAGACCTGGACTGTCATGAGCTTTGATGATTATGGACCAAGACCTGAGCCAGTAGGAGCCAGAGATGAGGGAAAATAACTAGCATGACTTTCTCCGTCAGATCATGGCATGTTCCTAGCGAAATGCAGCTGAGTGAATGGAGCGGGACACCTAAAATTGAAATGCACGAAGAGTTTTGATCTCTGACGGAGGGCTGACCAGACCGACTCTAACACTATTCATCCTTGAGGTAAATTGAGCCTTATTTACCTGGTGGTCTGCTTTATGCCTTTGCTGACGATTGTCAAACTGTTCACTGCTCTTTGCTGCATCAAGATAGCTTTTAGTGGAGGTTGATGGCTTCTGTGCTTGAGATGCTTCTTCAGTATATCCAAGACCTGTCTTTAACAAAGGAGAATGTTGCACTTTGATAATTTCATTTAAGGTTTCTGATTCTTTAGCAAATCTAAGATTGAGAGCTTTTGTTTTCTCAAGATCCTTTCTTAGACCCACAATTTTACATTCTAGTTTTTCATTGTGTTTTTCTTTTTCAGCATATTCTTTTCTTCTAGACAGATTTTGAGTTTATAGATCTCTTCATAAAGGTCATCTTCATCTAAAGCATCCAAAAAATCATCATCTTCATAAGCCATCAAAAGTCTATAGTCATTACTATTTTCATCTTCATCACTATTTGATAAACCATTGCTATCTTCATGAGTATAGTAGCTCCTTTTACTTACACTTTGTTTTCTGTTCCATTTTGCAGATTCCTTCCCTTTATCATATTTATCTTTATGAGGATATTTGGCAGCATAATGACTGACTCTACCACAGGCAAAACATTTGAAAGGTAGTTTACCTCTGAATCTTCCGGAACCCCGTTGAAGCTTCTTGACAAGGTTTACTTCCTCTTCTTCTTCTTAAAGATGTCCTGATTCATTGAGTTCTTCTTCTCCTTTTGCTGAAGCTTAACATGTGGCTTCTCTCATATATGATGGACCTCCTTTTCTCATCTCAAAGGCAGTTAAGATTTCGTGCAACTGTATCATAGTAATAGTCTGTAGATCCTGTTTTTCTTCTATGGCGGATACTTTTGATTCAAACTTAGCAGACGAGGATCTTAAAACTTTTTCAACTAAGGTAACTTCCTTTATCTCTTCACCTAGATTCTTCATGCAATTAACAACCTCATCTATACGTAAAAAGTAACTAGCTATACTTTCATAATTGTGCATCTTGAGACTTTCATATTGAATTTTGAGAGTTTGCAGTTTAGCACGTTTTACCTGAGAGTCTCCTTCGTAGCTTAGAACGATTTTGTCCCATATTTGTTTGGCAAATTTGAGCTGCATAACTTTGACAAACTCTGATTGTGACTGACTTCCCAACAATGTATTGACAGCCTTGGCATTGGTTTCATATTGCTTTTTACTTATCGTATCTATAGGAATTGTTGATGGAAATGTATATCCTCCTTCCACGATTTCCCAGACATCTGTTCCAAGTGATTTAAGATAGGTTGTGGTTCTTATCTTCCAATAAACAAAGTTTCTCCCATCAAAGATTGGCAGTCTGATGGATCCTCCACTTTCTTGATTACTCATGATGATGGATCTTCCTTCAAGCGATCAAGCTTCTTCTGAAGGACTTGCTCTGATACCAATTGTTGGAAATAATACTGAGAAGGGGGATGAATTAGTATTATCATATCAATAATTTAATTTTCAAAACTAATTTGTATACGCTACTTCAGCTTAGTGAACTATCATGTATACGCAACTGTACTTAATGCAACCAGCGTATATGCAGAGATCTTTTGATTTACCCAAATTATCATGCATTGAACTTTAACCAGTATATCAGGAATTCATTAGACAGTGCAGTAAAAGAAGAATAAAGCATCACACATAAGCAACACACATGAAAACCAAGATATAAGGTGGAAACCTAATGTGGGTGAAAACCACTTGTTGTTGTCATCTTTGTCTTCTTTTAATAATAAGAAAATTATGTTTACAATTTTTGTACTAATGCAGTCTTATACCAATACGCAGGCTTCTACCTACAGAAGGCTACAACCTTCTCTTGTTCTCCAACTTTTACTGGAAGGGAGCTACAACCCCCTAGCTCTTGTACTAGGTGATATGTTTACTAGTACGTAGGTGCCAGCCTACAGAAGGCAACAACCTTCTCTTTTCTTCCAGGGACCACATTTCATAAATTTTCAGACTGGATCCATTAACAACATCATTAAAACATCAAATATATCTGCAACAACCAATCTCCTTTTGAACTAACCATAACAGAATCAATCAATCACTTTGACAACCCATCAATTTGATCATTCAGAATGCTACCACCAGAATACAGTAACCAAAACCCAAGCCAGAACCCAGAACACTGCAACAGCAAACAAAGCAACTAAAAAATATTTTATAAGGTATACGCTACTTCCATGTGTCGAACCTGCGTGCATACGCACTTTCCTCAAAGCGAACCAGCGTACAAATCTGTAAATCAAATTTATGATGTATACGCTGCTTTGATATGCAGAACCAGCATGTATACACTTCTTTTCTAAAGTGAACCTACATACAGAACTGTAAATGATGATTTAAACAATACAACTATTCCAGACTTCAGTCATACCCAGATCATCATATTTACAGACTACACCATGCACCAGTTATTCAGATACATGATCAAACCACATAAAGATAATTCACTTCAAGCCTTAAGATCCTGATACATCATTAGATCTTATCCTTCATCAAGCGCTAAGGTTCATCCTTGGTTCAGATTAAGCACAGCACCATAAGCCAATAACTTGCATATTAGATCTCACACTTCATTAGATATTCGATACTTGCACACCTTGGCCTAATGATCTTCTCCTCCTTTTATAGTTTGTAGGCCTTTCTCAATATCATGGACCAAAACCACTTAGGACCAATACCTTGGACCAAATACCTAGGGTCAATACCTCAGACCCGATACCTTAGACCAATACCATGGATCAAAATACCATGGACCAAATACTTCGGACCAAAAACTTAGTTTTTGAAGGTATACGCACTTTTTATTTTTTGAAAGTATGTGTGTACGTATACGCGACTCGTATACAGTGAACCTGCGTGTATATGCGGCTTGGCCAATTGTGAACCTGCATATACCTCTCTTTCTTCATTCTATGAAGTCTGATCTATAACTCTGTGTTGTTAACCTGTTGTACTGTGATTTGTCATCTAAGTGATTTGCCATCAAGGACAACACGTGTGCCATAATGCCAACAGTTGGTGGTTTCATGCACCAGCCTAGCACCACCCTACCACCCTATAGAAGAATAAAAGAAGAATGGACTCCTGTACCAAGGAAACTGGTCCACTTTACAATGATATAGAATGATGTAGAAGAAGAAGACACATTAGACCATAACCCCAACTATGACACAACCACCTAATGATGATCCTAGACCTCCCAACACTGCCTCTTCAACTCTTGGAAGATAGACACTTGTACAACTTTTACAATGATGCTTTTACAATGACTCCATACAATGATTGTATGTAGTGCTTCCCACTTGAAGACTTCATATGGTGAACTTCTTGCTGTTGTTCTGCACCTTGATTGTTGCTCTTGTCATGCTACCCTTTCTCACTCTTCAGAACATTAGATTATGCATTGAGTCTTCTCTTGATGAATATATAATACCTGCAAAAAGTCTTCAAAGAAATACCCATGACATGATAATAACAAAACTTACCTCATCCTGCAGAACATATGTCAGTTCTAAACAAAAACAACAAATTAGAATACAAATAAACTAATGCAATTAAGAGATGAACATGCATATACAAAAGCTACTTACCTATAGCTTACCTCTGTTGCATCATTTTGCTACACCTTGCTCTTTGCTGCCCTAGAAAGTCTGGTCCTTTGCACCCCTTGACAACACGTGATCTAGTTTTTCTTGTCTTCTAGGAGCATGATATTTAATCTAATCTATCTCTGTGATTTCAGATCTCCAACATGTGATATTCAGTCCTATATAACCCCTCTAAGTCTTCTTTCCAATGCCACAGGTCTGACCCGATGTGGACTCTTCAAGACAAAGTTATGCCCAATCTCTCACAATGACCTAATTATGGACTACTTCAGTAGAGAGAACTTGTACGACGTTCCACATGTCAATGCTTCCTCCTTCGACTCTGAAATTGATACATAGAAAACTAAAGTCCATGCACTATCCACCACCTTTTACAGAATTCCAATCCTCTTCTAAGAGAGATATTTATGATGATTTTCCTAAGGTCACTTCTTTGAGATGAAATTCAGGAGCCTGAAAAAACCCTAACTTCCACAAATCATATCTCCAAAAATATAGCGAACCAAAATCTGAAATTCAGTCACGACGTTCATCAAGATTGTGAATCAAATGGGTTTTCATTTCAGAATCTATACTTTGCATAAATGAAGTTATAGCGAAAATTCCACGATCACTTCATTTGGAGGATATATGAGATTTATTTTTATAGAGTTGAGAGGGGCTTCTATAGAGAATGTTGGAGGGATTTTAGGAGCTTAAAAAATTATTAATTATTGACTATTCAACGAAAAAAACCAATTATGGGTGCCATGCCACAACCCCATAGGGTTTTAGCCCACTAACTGGGGTTACTAACTTCAAACATGAATATCTCTCAAACCGTGAAGAATTACTTGGCGTGCCATATATCAACGAAAACATCTCGACGAGTAGAATCTATCTAGAAGATCCTTGACTCAAAATAGAGTAAGTTGTCAAGTCAAAATTCCCTTGCAAGATCAGGGTAGCCCCTGGTGTTACTGGGTTGACATCAATGACAACCTCATATCATCTTTAGATCAACAATCTCCCCCTTTGGCATTGATGGCAACACAAGTACTCCCCCTACGATCAGGGCACCTCTTCCTACTACCTTCTCTCCCCTTTTGACATCAATGGCAAAGGGTAACTCCCCCTAACACACAACCATCTTGTGGACCTATACACACTTCCATTCCCCCTTTATTTTCTGAATAAGGAAAATCTAATGAGAACTTGGGAGAATCCCAAGCTTCTAGCGAAGATATTCAAATGTTTCACGAGGTAAAGGTTTAGTGAATATATCAGCGATTTGTTCTTTTGTACCAACATATTCAAGTTTGATATTCTTTTCAGCAACTTGTTCTCTAACAAAATGATATTTTATCGGAATGTGTTTTGTTTTTGAATGCATGACAAGATTCTTGGAGATGTTGATGGCACTGGTGTTATCACAGAAGATGGGAATAGGCTCATTGAATTGTACTTGAAGATCTTGCAAAGTTTGTTTCATCCAAAGGACTTGAGTACAACAAGTTTCCACTGCAATGTATTCTGCTTCCACTGTAGATAACGAGATTGAGGTTTTCTTTTTGCTCAACCATGATGCGAGACAACCACCTAGATAGAACGCTGCTCCACTAGTACTCTTACGATCATCAACGCTTCCTTCCCAATCTGCATTTGTAAAGGATTCAATAATGAGATTGCTACCCTTGGGATACCATAACACATATTCTATTGTGCCCTTTAGATATAAAGAATTCTTTTGACAACAATAATATGTGATTCTTTTGGTGCTGCTTGGAATCTTGCTACTTGTCCAAGTGCTTGCATAACATCTAGTCGGGAGGCTGCTAAATATAGAAGACTACCAATCATAGATCTGTACAACCTCTGATCCACATCCTTAGATGAGTCGTCTATGCTCATTTTGCAACCTGTTACTATCGGAGTAAGGATGGGTTTGCAATCTTCCATTTTGAATTTCTTGAGCATTTGCTTGATATACTTGGCTTGACATATAAATATTCCTTTCTCTTGTTGAGATATTTGAAGCCCTAAGAAGTATGTCAACTCACCAAGTAAAGACATCTCGAACTCACTTTTCATCTTTGTAGAAAAGTTCTTACTTAGTCTATCATCATTGCTACCAAAGATTATATCATCCACATATACCTCAACGATTGTTAAATTATCCTTATCTATCTGTACGTAAATATTACTATCAGCAGTACCTTTCTTTCACCCTTGTTGACATAGATATCCGTCAAGACGAGCATGCCATGCTCTGGGAGCCTGCTTGAGACCATACAGAGCCTTCTTTAACCTACAAACATAGTCTTCTTTTTCTAATAGTAGCAAACCTTCAGGTTGTTCGATGTAAACTTCTTCTTCTAATTCTCCATTCAGAAATGATGACTTAACATGTTTTTGGTAGACTTTTATTTTTCTTGAGCATGCATAGGCGAGAAACATCTGGATGGCTTCCATTCTAGCCACTGGTGCAAATGTTTCGTCGAAATCAATTCCTTCCACTTGTGCATAGCCTTTGCAAACTAATCTTGCTTTGTTTCTGGTAACTCGTCCATCTTCATTCAATTTGTTCCTGAACACCCATTTAGTCCCAATGACAATTTTATTTTTGGTCGTGGAACTAATTCCCATGTGTTATTCTTCTCGATTTGATCCAATTCTTCATTCATAGCTGCTACCCAATGTTCGTTCTAGCTGGCTTCCTCGAAACTACTAGGCTCAAAGGTTGCTAGAAAAGCAATGTGAGCTTGTTGTGATGAACGAAGTTGTCGACCTTTTCTTGTTCCAATTTCTTCATTTATGTCACCAATGATTTGATTTGATGGATGATTCTTTTGAATCCATTCTTTTGTTCTCTTTGGAGGAGCTTCTTGTTGTTGTTCCTGTATATCTTTTTTATCATTATTTACTTCTTCCTCGTTGACAGTTGCTTCTTGTTCTAGAATTTTCTCTGTACCTTTTTTAGCCTCTGTCTCAAGCTTCAAAGATTCTAGATCCTCATCATTATTCGTTAGAACACTATCTTCGTCAAATGTAACATTTATGCTCTCCACTATCTATTTTTGTCTTAGATTATAGAATTTATAGGCCTTTCTTTTGCGTGAGTAACCAACAAAGATACATTCATCAACACGCGATTCAAACTTACCCAACTTTTGATCTTCTCTTTTGATATAACATTTACTTCCGAAGATTCTGAAATATTTTACATTAGCTGGTTTTCCTTTCCATAATTCATATGGGGTCTTATTGCAATTATTTCACAGAAGACTTCTGTTGATAATGAATATCGTCGTATCAATTTCTTGAACCCAGAAATTTCCATCCACTTTTGAGTCCTTCAGCATTGTTCTACCCATTTCCTGTACGGTTTTGTTCTTTCTTTCAACAACTCCATTTTGCTGAGATGTGCGTGTTGTTGAAAAATGTCTTTTTATTCCATTTCGTCACAGTATTGCTGAATAATTTGGAAGTGAATTCTCTACCATTATCTGATCTCAGACACTTTATTTCTAAATCAGTTTCATTTTCGACCAACTCCTTGTAGTTCTTAAAGCACTCAAATGCTTCAGATTTTTTCTTTAGGAAACTGACAGTTGTCATCTTGGTATAGTCATATATCATTAACATGAAATATAATTCTCCATCTAAGCCTTTGTTCCCATAGGACCACATAGATTAGTATGTATCAATTCCAATGGATGTGATGCAAAGTGTTCTTTTGTTTTAAATTTGCATTTTTTTTGCTTGTCGTGCCGACAGGCCTCGCATAGTGTCTTGGAAGGTTTTGAAATTTTCGGCATTTCTCATACTACATTTTTTCTTATCCTGACAAGATTGTCAAAGTTTATGTGACCCATTTGTTTGTGCCATAACCAGCTTTCATCTTCTTTATCTATTATACATGCTTTAGTTGCTTCATCCAGAACATATATGTCGTTTGGAGCTCGACTTGTTGTAGCCACAATTTTACCATACCTGCTTTTCCTGATTTCACATTTTGTGGAGTTGAATAGCATTGTGTGTCCTTGATCACACATTTGTCAAACACTGAGCAGATTGTGATTCATGTTTTCAACCAATAAAACATTCTTGGCTAGAGCATCTTTGCTTCCGAGACTAACGGTACCTGATCCTATAACATTTGAAGATCCATCATTTCCAAAGGACACGATTCCATCCTTCTTCTCTTTCAGAGATACAAATTTCTTTCTATCTCCAGTCATATGTGTTGAGCAACCGCTATCAACATACCACACATATTTGTTGTTTTGAGCCTTGAGAGCTAGAGCACAATTATCAGTGTTCTTCTTCTTCCATGTTCGTTTGTTCTGTGGCTTCGAAGATTCTTCTGGAGGATTTTCAAGTCTGCAGTCTCTGGCTATGTGTCCAAAGTTTTGACATTTATAACATTCAATATTACTTCTTAAATGTTCAAATCTATTGATGTTTTGTTGAGACCTGGGAGGTTCATGTTTGACAGATCTCCTAGAATTGTATTGGTTCCTAGGGTACGTGCGATATTATATAGCTTTATGACCAAATTTTCCACATGAATAACAATAGCCATGAAAAATATGTTGGTACCTGGATGGAAATCTTCGTCGGGGAATTGTCTTCCAAGGTTGTTCTTGCAAATCTTGTCCAATGAAGTCTACATGCCTGTCAGATCTCATAGGTTCATTGTATTTTGTTGTAGAAGGTCCTACTTCTTCTTCTTTGTAACCGAGGCCAGTTCTGTTGTTGTAAGATTGTTGATTGTTTATGAGTTCTTCCAATGCCCTTCAACTTTTGGCATAGTTTTGGACAGGTTTTCCCTTCTTCACTTCCTTACGTAGCAAGACTACTTCGGCTTCTAATGCTTCCCTTTCTCGGTTGCTTTCTTCCAACTTATTTGGAAGTGACTCTTCAATAAAATTGTGTTCTTCAACTTCAATTTTGATACCTTGAACTTGTTCTTCAAGAGTGTTGGAATGGATATTCTTAGCCTTAAGCTCTTTTATAAGCTTGATTTCCCCTTAGAAAATTATTCTATGTTCAACCCTTGTTATTCGTTGTTTGATACCTCTTGTTTATTGTGCTTGGCCATTAACAATACTCTCTCATTGGCTTATTCTTCACTGTCACTGTCTTCATCGTATGATGAGCTATCTTCTTTAAAGAGAAAGTTCCTTTTGAATCCTTTCTTCTTGCCTTGCTTGTTGAATTTCTTAAAGCCTTTCTTTCCTTTTGAGTTTCCATCACTTCTGTTCGAACATCTTGCTATGAAATGCCCAACCTCGCCACAACCAAAACATATCAATGAAAATTTACCTTTGAATTTTTCCTTACCAATTTTTAGTTTTCTCATAAATTAAGCATATTCTCCATCTGAAAAACCTTATTCATCATCTTCCTTTTCTTCACACTTGTAGGTGCAGGTGCAAGTCTTTTCCTTTGAAGGTTTTTTGTCCTTATTGGTTTTCTTAGATGCAGCAAACGCAGTTTCTAGATGTGAAGTACCCTCTTCTTCATCAAGTCTCATTTCATATGCTATGAGAACTCCATGTAATTCCTCTTTGCTGAGTTTGTCCATATTTGCACTATATTCTAAGACTGATACCTTTGGGTTGAATCTTCCTAGTAACATTCTAAGAATCTTTCGTATAATAGTCTTCTCGTCAACAAGCTCTCCCAATCCTTCCAGAGTGTTGGTTATTTCATCAACGTGTTGGAAGTATGCAGCAATGTTGTCATCTTCTTTCATTCTGAGTTGCTCAAATTTTGCTCTGTAGATTTGAAGCTTTGCTTCTTTGACATTTGAATCACCTGCATATATATTCTCAAGCTTGTCCCATACATTTTTTTTTATTTTACAACCCAACACCTTATGATAAGCAAATTCAATAAGTCCACTGATAATAATATTCTTTGCTTTTTCATCATTTACCAAATTCTTCTTACCTTGTTCATCCGCGGTTGGTGTAAATCCATTTTGAACAGTGTCCCATACTTTGTAACCTTTCGCAAAGAGATAGACCTCCATTCTTCCTTTCCAGAGTGCATAATTATTTTCATTGAATAGAGGTACACCATTCTTGGTATGCCCCATGATCTCCTTCCAGTTGTTAAACTGCTATTGAAAGAACCAAGCTCTGATACCAATTGTTGGAAAATACTGGGGGATGGGAGGGGTGAATCAATATTTCTTAGCAATTAGCACTTTTAAATATTTTCAGAGAATTAGTTAATCTTCAATTATCATTAATGTTTATGCAGTAACAATAGTGAATAAAAGAACACAGGAGGCACAAAAATTTTAGGTGGAAAATCCCCTTCGGGTCAAAAACCACCGAACGCTTTTCTAATAATTCTTTAATCTTCAACTCCAATTGAAAAGAAATATCCAAGTTCCTAGAATCTAGAAAAGCAATCTTCTCTAGCTCCCACTAGATGGATGCTCCAACGTCCGAGATTCTTCAGTAGTCAACTGAACGGATGCCCCAACACCCAATGAACTACAACTCACCCTAGCACCACCCTACCACCCTGAATTTTTCACAGGCTTGAACCTATTGGTGACTTCATGCACCAGCCTAGCACCACCCTACCACCCTATAGAAGAATAAAAGAAGAATGGACTCATGTACCAGAGAAAATGGTCCACTTTACAATGATATAGAATGATGTAGAAGAAGAAGACACACTAGACCATAACCCCAACTATGACACAACCACCTAATGATGATCCTAGACCTCCCGAAATTGCCTATTAAAATCTTGGTAGTTAGACACTTGTACAACTTTTACAATGATGTTTTTATAATGACTCTGTACAATGATACTTTTACAATGATTGTATGCAGTGCTTCCCACTTGAAGACTTCATATGGTGAACTTCTTGCTGTTGTTCTGCACCTTGATTGTTGCTCTTGTCATGCTACCCTTTCTCACTCTTCAAAACATTAGATTATGCATTGAGTCTTCTCTTGATGAATATATAATACCTGCAAAAAGTCTTCAAATAAATACCCATGACATGATAATAGCAAAACTTACCTCATCCTGCAGAACATATGTCAGTGCTAAATAAAAACAACAAATTAGAATACAAAGAAACTAATGAAATTAAGAGATGAACATGCATATACCAAAGATACTTACCTATAGCTTACCTCTTCTGCCTCATTTTGATGCACCTTGCTCTTTGTTTCCCTAGAAAGTCTGGTCCTTTGCACCCCTTGACAACACTTGATCTAGTTTTTCTTGCCTTCTAGGAGCATGATATTTAATCTGATCTATCTCTGCGATTTCAGATCCCAAGCATGTGATCTTCAGTCCTATAGAACCCCTCTAATTCTTCTTTCCAATGTCACAGGTCTGACCCGATTTGGACTCTTCAAGGCAAAGTTATGCCCAATCTCTCACAATGACCTAATTATGGACTAGTTCAGTAGAGCGAACTTGTATGACATGCCACGTGTCATTGTTTCCTCCTTCGGATCTGAAATTGATATACAGAAAACTATAGTCCATTGCACTATCTACCACTTTTTACAGAATTCCAATCCTTTTCTCAGAGAGATAGTTATGACGATTTTCCCAAGGTCACTTCTTTGAGACAAAATTCGGGAGCCTGCAAAAACCCTAACTTCCACAAATCATATCTCCGAAAATATAGCTAACCAAGATCTGAAATTCAGTCACGACATTCATCAGGATTGTGAAACAAATGGGTTTTCATTTCAGAATCGAAGACTTTGCAGAAATGAAGTTATAGCGAAAATTCCACGATCACTTCATTTGGAGGATATATGAGATTTCTTTTTATAGAGTTGAGAGGGGCTTCTATAGAGAATGTTGGAGGGATTTTAGGAGCTTAAAAAATTATTAATTATTGACTATTAAATGACAAAAACCAATTATGAGTGCCATGCCACAACCCCATAGGGTTTTAGCCCACTAACTGGGGTTACTAACTTCAAACATGAATATCTCTCAAACCGTGAAGAATTACTTAGCGTGCCATATATCAACGGAAACATCTCGACGAGTAGAATCTATCTAGAAGATCCTTGACTCAAAATAGAGTAAGTTGTCAAGTCAAAATTCCCTTGCAAGATCAGGGTATTCCCTAGTGCTTCTTGGGTTGACATCAATGACAACCTCAGATCATCTTTAGATCAACAGTTTTCTTCCCTAGTTGTTTCATTTATTTTAATTTCTACATAAACAAAAAAAATCATTAGCATATTTCATTTCAAAAACATAAAATTGCAGTGCATTGGCATTCTTATTCAAAAAATTAAAAATTAAAAATACTTCTCCAGCACCAACCCCCCCCCCCCCATTTGATCACATGGTGCAGTAAGAGCCACATCACCATTCATTTTTGCAGGTAAAAGAAGAAGAGGTGGCAGAGAAGGAAGAAGAAATGGATGGAAATGATGATAATGAAGAAGATCCTCTTGGATTTCCCATTCAATATATTGATTTCATTGTGCATATGAAGAACATCCCTCCATATTTTCTTCCAAACTTTCATGGTCTAAGGTCAGAGGATCCATAAACCTTTCTCTTTGAATTTGAAATCCTTTATAGATCTTATGGTTACTTATTAAACACTCAAAAATTGAGATTGTTTCTGGCAACATTGAAGGATAGAGCTCTTAAATGGTTCATGAGTTTAGGGAATAATTCAATAAGATCATGGAATGATATGCAAAAGATATTTCTAGAAAAAATATAAAGATCATGATCTTAAAGAAGAAATCTTCATAATGAATCAAAAATAATATGAGTCTAGAGGATCTAATAGAGAGGTTCGTGTATAATGTTAAGAGGGAAAAACTACATCATTTAAGATCCAGCACACTAAAAACCCTCTTACTTAGAACAATTAGGGATGAGTGGATTGATCTCCTTGATCTCATGAGTAGAGGTGATGTATACCAATTATCATTTGAAGAAATTTGTGAAACATGCAAACACATATCAAGAGGAAGGGCAAGAGTAATTCAATCAACATCAAGATCAGTAAGTCAAGCTAAATTTGGAAATTTGCTTGATAGCTTTAAAACATAAATTCTTAGCAATCTAAGTGAACAAGTAGAAATGTTAAGAATACAAATGAGAAAAAAGAATATGTTGATATTTGTGTTTTCCATGCAGAATCACATGATGTTAAATAGTGCCCCTCATTACCAAGGTTGAAGGAATATTACCAAGAAGACAATGGAGCAAGTCAATTGTCAATGCAGCTATGTTATGTAGCTCCAAGAGGACCATGGCAGCCTATTCAACCTGATATGATGCAAAAGCCTAATTCATAATTTCAAGCTAATGCACATCCATCTCAAAGTGATTATAACACACCCTTTCCTTCACAACCTTGGCCATATCAACCCCAAAACCAATCTTGGAAACAAGGTTGCCAAGGAACTTATGGGATCCATCCACAATATCCTTAATATTTTCCTCAATATCCTCCATACCCAACTCCATGTTATCCCTACCATCCACCTCCACCTCAACCACATCCATCTCAAATATCCACTCTCACTCAACTACCTGTATCACCATTTCCGAACCCACACAATGAAGTAGCTCAGCTCACTTACAATGTTGAGGTACAACACTTCCGAACATCTCCTCTTGAGCTAAATGGTATTCATCTTAGCTCAGGAAGAGTATCACAAAAAAGAGATTCTCTTGATATCATTGGAGGACAACGTGCAGAAAAAGAAGATTCAAATGAGAAGACCAAAGAATCATGGGATGCACTTGACGAAGAGCAAACATAAGAATCAGAGATTGGGAAAGTACCCTCATGTTTATCATCGGATCCTTTGTGTGTTCAAGAGAATAATCAGCAAAAAGAAGAAGATCCGAATTTTATGGAAGAAGAAGATCAGCAAGTGGACCAGGGGCATCACAACTATATTGAAATATGGTTCCAGATAGTCACTAAGTTGCAGCAATACTCTCTTCTTCAACTATGCTTGATATCATCAAATTCAAAGCATTTGGTCTCCTACATTCAGGTACATGTCAAAGAATATGTTTCAAGCCTACACATAATTTTATCTGTCATCCAATTATGCAAGTGTCTCCATTGGAAGTATTCCTACACTTGAAAATGATTTTTTTTTTCAAGTAGAGTAGGATAGGAAAAAAAATGAAAAATAAGAGAAAAAATAAATTCTTAGGTGAAAACCTCCTTTGAGGTGCTTGAGATTGGCTCATTGATTGAAACCCTCCATGAGGAAGTCAATGGGTTGGAAAAAAGACAAAAAAGGAGAAAAAGAAAAGATCCTAAGTGAAAACCTCTTTTGAGGTGCCTAGGCAGGCCTACTAATTGAAAACCTAATTGAGGCAACTAGTAGGCCTAGAAGAAAAAAATAAAAATATTTTCTCCATGTATCTCTCTCTCATGAATACAAGTGCTCTCCAGCCTATGTAAGCAACAAAAACAAGTTAGCCGCCAAAAGAAAAGTTGATCACAAGCCTAGTTAAAAGAAGTCAAATTTTGACTTTCTCCTCCTTTTCTCAAATTCTCCAACAAGACCAAGGCCATGTCAATCCATCACCCTCATATATTTCCACCATCCAATCATCATTCCAAAGCTTTTACCACTCATTTTCCTTGTTGTCATGAAATACTACAAGAAGATAATGTAGTTACTACACGAAACAAAAATAAATAGAGCAGAAAATTATTTTTGTCATATCTTAAAAACCATGCATTTGTTTTCCAAGTTGTTTCAAGGGGAGATTCATATGGATGATCGTAACATGCCTAAGCAATTTCAGCAAATTCCAGTGCACATTTTTCGAGAAATCACACCTACATCCATTTTTAAATTTTCTCGATATTCGTGCATCCATTTTCAAAGTTGTTTCATAGGGAGATGCATATGGATGATGGTAACATTCCCAAGAAATTTCAGCAAATGTCAGTGCACAGTTTTTTGAGAAATTGACCTCCATCACCTACATCCATTTTTAATTTTTCTCAATACGCGTGCATCCATTGGCCAATTTGTTTTATGGGGAGGTGCATAAGGATGATGGAAACATGCGCAAAAAAATTCAGGTCAATCCAGTATGCCATTTGGGAGATATGGGTTTAAACATGCTGCTA
Source organism: Pinus tabuliformis (assembly GCA_031772625.1). Lineage (NCBI taxonomy): Eukaryota > Viridiplantae > Streptophyta > Pinopsida > Pinales > Pinaceae > Pinus > Pinus tabuliformis. The sequence continues at coordinate 1,558,469,118 of CM062820.1, forward strand.
CATGGTTTCCTGTAGTTACTACAGGGTTTCTTATAGTTACTACAGGGTATCCTGGTTTTCTATAGGAAACTAGCTGAAGGCTATAGGAATATAGGGAAGGTGAAATGAAATGTTGGAAAGGGGTATGACAGTTGTGAAAAGTGTGGGGAAGGTGAACATCACCCATGGCCCAGCCCAGCACTCCAAGAAGGCCGAATTTGACTAAGATAGCTTGCTCACGGTAACTAAAAGATAGAGGTTGAAGACTTGTGAAAAAGCAAAAAATGAAATTATCACCTCTAGAGGAACATGGATCGATCATCAACTTAGCAGCAGCATATGGTGGGCTCCAATATTGTAGCGATAATGCTACAACTCCTGGAGCTTCCTTCTTTAGTTTTATCAACCCGGTAGTTCGTAACAAACTTGGAAGCGACGGTGCTGTATGCACAAGTACTAGCTCTTGCCGCAGCTGTCACTTGGTCAGCTGGCACAAATCCGCTAGGGGTTCAAGCCAACTTCTATGAGCTCTTAGAAGAAGCTTTTTAACTGATGGACGAAAGCTAACTCAAAGGAAGCTAATCTACTTGCAGAAAGGAACTGAAAGCCAACAAGAAACGCAAACCCTAGCAAACCCTAATTCTACCAGCTAGTCTTACTGATGTAAAGATGGGAATGCAAACTACTGAAAGAGATGCCATTACTTCTATGAAGGTAAAATGCATGTATCTAGACTACCTCTATCTGAAGACAACATTGTTTGTATTTTTGTTCCAGTTATTAGAATTATCATGCATGTGCTTTTAACTAGCTTTTTACTGTGCAGAGGTGGATCAAGGAGGAGAAGGGCTTGGAAAAGGTTGGGAAGGTTCAGAGAGGGTCTAAGGGGTCCCTAACACCCTTCCAAAGAGTTTCACAAAGTTTGGCTGCCAAAAACTGAGTTTATGAGCTTCTACAGGAAGTCTGCAGGGGTTCTACAGGATGTTTCAGAATTTCTACAAGATGTTCAGTAATTCCTACAGGATGTTCTACGATTGGATTTTGGATGATGGGTGAGTAGAAGAGGCTACATGGATGGGTAGGGAGGTAGGAGAGGGGCTTGTAATGACTTAGTGACAGGGAGATGAGGTGATGAGAGGATGTGGAAAACTAGTTTGTCTTAAAGAGGGTAGAGGGAGTGGAAGGCCGAGAAGAGAGGATAACGTGGGCAGTAGAGTATTTGAGAGACAAGAGGTCTAATTGGGAGATGAGCAGTTGGCATGGACGAGGCTTAGAAGGACGAGAGAGTGAGGGAGTAGCACTGCACAGTGTAAACTAAACCAAATCATCCACTTCCTGCACATAACCAAAATATTACTAACCTATTCTAACTGTTTAATGAAACCAATGAACAGCGACGTTATTTCTAAAGAGAATCATGCATGGTACTGAAGCAAAGAAATATTCCAAGAGGTCTGAGTGCATGGATAACTTCTACAAATGGAAATATTGCACCAAAGATTGCATGAGTACGCAAACTAATGTTTTTTGGTGGGTAGCACTGTCTGCAATTCCAGCCCCTAGAGAGAGGTGAAAATGAGAGTGCAGGCAACCCTTTTCTGGAACTTTTATCAATTCTAATCTCTTTACTCTATTCTAACATCTGGAGCAACTCTATCTTCTAACAATAACCTACTTAACCATACCATGAAATCTAACTCAACAAACTGCGTTTCAAATGCATGTAAAGAGAACCATAATGCTGAAAGAAAAGATAACAATACAGAAGAAGGAGGCCTTAGGCTCTCAGGTTGGGCCCAACCCCGAGAGCTATGGCTCCTTTTAAAAACTCAGAACTGAGATCAAATCTGACTGCTTCCCATTAAAAAATAATAATCATAAGTCAAAAAGTATGCCAATAATGGCTACAAAAGAGCAAAACCAAGCTAGCAGCTCGTAGTGCAGAATGTGCAACAATGTTTCAAAAGTCCTTTTCGAAGGCTAAAGCCTTATCATTTATACATCACGAGGCCCCAAGCTGGCCTCCTAAATCTGTGGGACTCGGCTGACCAAACTGGGAGTGAACAGCTGCTCCCTCAAAATCCGTTTGGCTGCCTTCTAGATCCGGTTGTGGTGGCTGTTGGAGCTCGGAGTTGGGGGTGAAGATCCTGAGGAAGGCCATTTAATGCCATGGAAAACCCTCCTACGAATCCTCAACCCCATCTTGGCTGTCTCCTAGCCCTTATCTGCTCGTTTTTGCTCCAACATGTGTCAAAAAACCTGAAATGAGCACGTGTTAGCCACCTAGGAATAGTGACTGCCCTTATTCGTACAAATGACATAAACATACTAAAAAATGATGCATAAGTTATGAAAAATGAAGGGTTGAGCAAGGGTAGTTAGGCCAAATTAGCCCAAAATGTTACCAAATTTGGGGCTCATCATCACCCCCCAGCTAAAATGATTGCTCATCCCTGAGCAACTAATCCAGCTCCTCGTCCTTCATTGCTTTCACCGCCACCCTCACATCCCAGGCTTCAGAAGTAGTCTCCTCCTCACTGGCATGGAACCCAGCCTTCCTTTCCACCTCTTCCCACTGCTTATGCTCTTCTTTTTCTGTGATGCCTTCCATCAATCCTAACAACAGAGGTGGGCTTAGCTTGAGGCCAATCCAGCTGGCTTGGAGGTTCTGTATGGACTTCTTGTAGAGGGGCACCCGTGCTAGAGCTTCCCTCATTCGAGTTGGAGTGTGGTATTCTCTGATTTTAAGGCTGTGGGACAATGTGTTCCATCGGCGGGTGCAAGCATGAACACAGTTGTCCCCTAATAGTCGCTCCATATCCTCGAAATGTGTTATGGCCTGAGCCTGCTGATCCATGTATTTCAATAAAGTTTGAGGGTTGGTGGCTAAGTGTTGGTGGGCCGATATCAATGCAGTGGGATCCCCTGGCTCTGCTCTAATCAGCAGTGGCTCATGTAATTCTTGGTCCATGACCTCTTTGACCTCTGCTGCCTTCTTTTCTTCATGGTTCAACCATGAGGCAAATGCCATCAACTGCATATCCCCTACAACTGTGTTGGGATCCCATGAAGTCACATTAGGAAGGGCCAAATTATGGAGATAGAACTCCGATAGTTTGGCCTTATCCTCTGATGAACTGCTATTGCATAACTCTGTGAACTGCTGGGGGTCTTGGATTTGGGAGATACCCCTCTGCGCCAATGCATTAATTTGAAATTGCAGCCACTGGTCCCGTAAGTATAGGCCATAAGATTTGGCCGGTTGTCTACATTGTAGAGCATCCATGGCCCAACTGGCCATGCAAGCTAGTTGTGCCTCTTTTTGCTGCAACTGCGGTTTGAGAGCTTGTATCTCGATTTGTGCTTGCAGTTCCCTTTCCTGTAGATGCGAGGTTGGCTCCCTAAGACCAACTTGCATTCCTTCTTTGCCTTGATGTTCTGTTGTAGTGTCCCCTGATGATGTGCCCTTTTCTTTCTTCAGTTCCTGTAGCTGCAGTTTAAGTTTCTCATTCTCTTCCTGTAGGAATACCCGCTGGCAGTTTGCCACGTGTTTGGCCATAGCTAATTCTTTTCATGCCTCCTTGAGTTGTTCCTCCAAGGGGCCTATATCTGCCACTCCTTTTGATTTAGCTATTTTCATCCACGTGTGAGTTCTCACTCTTTCTTCCTCCAACGCAAAGAAAAGTGGCACAGTGAATTTCTGTGGGATAATTTTTCCAGCCTCCAAGAAGTTATAATACGAGCTCAAGCTTGGCTAGGGACTAGGCTCCGGAATATGCTCTACCTCTTCTTCCCTCGGTGGCTCTACTCCGTCTTCCCTAAGTGGTGATGTGGGTGCCTCTCCCTCCATTTTCTCTGTCTCCTTGAGCCGGGCCAATGTTTCCTGTAGAACGGCCTCAGCATCCTGTAGTGGGGTTTTCGAAGCCAACCTGTCCATTCTCTCCTTCCAAGCAGTTGTCTTCGGGCTCCCCCGCTCATAAGTGACTGATATTTTTGAGGGGGACCTCTCCCTTGGCGAGGTAGGGGTGTCCTCTATAGTAATTGGGTTGCTGGATGGAGGTTGGGGCCTGCCTGTTTTGATCCTTACACTCCTCCGTGCTTTGAAATACAGAGGGATCTCCCTCTTTCGTTTTTCCCTCGGCTTGGGAGGTGTACTAAGGGTGGCCAGCACGGCTGCTGCCTCCCTTGCAAGGATTTTGGCTGTCTTCTCCTTTGGTTTTCCTTTCTCAGGACTTCCTGTAGAAAGCCCTGTAGCGGCTGATTTCTGGCTTCCTGTAGAAGCCGTTTTTGACTTTCCTGTAGAAACAGGTGGCACCGTTTTAGCCTGTTTGGCTGAGGGTGCTTTGTCTTTTGACTTTGTTGATGCTGCTTTCGAGGTGCCTTTACTGACGTGGACTTGTTCAGTCCTTTCCACTCTACTTTGTAACCTTTTCTCCCTGGGTGTCAATGTAGGTTTGTCATCCTCTGTCTCGGCAACCTGGTGTTTCTCTGGTTTCCCCTTTTGTTCTTTCTTCGGTGCTTTGGCCGCGGTTTCTTGGCCTTTCCCTTTCTTCTCTGTGTGTATTGGCTCCTTCTCCTCGCTGCTGGAGGAAGTAAGCTCCTCGGTCAACATTTTGATATCGCCATCCTTAGTCAGATTTCGGAAGGCTTCCCACGAGAGAGGGACGGTGTATGTGTGGAGTGCATCCTCCACGAGGAGCTTAATGAGCCCATGATGGGCTACCTGGTCTGGCGTGCCCTCTCGTAATTTGGTGGCACATTCAGTCATGGACTGCAGAAGGAAGTAGGGAATACTTAGCTTGTTTTCTGAAGGTAGGTCCATCTGGTGCCTAAGTTCTGTGAGCAGCCGGAAATGGTACCCATATACAATGCTAAATCGTCCTTCGCACGTGATATATTTCATAATTTGGAGGCTGACCTCACTCCAGAGCGGCTGTAGGCTAGCTCTGCGAACCCCGTTCTTATCCTCTGAGAATTGCTCCTCCGGTAAAAAGAACTCCTTTTTAGCCTTCTGGCCTAGTTTTCTCTCCTCCTTATCCCATGGTACCCCCATTGGGAGGTCAGTGACTCTGCTGATGAACTGTGGGGTGAGTCTGAGATTCAAACCCCTGAAATTTACAACGGCCAGCATTTTTGATTTTGGCTTCAAAGCTCGCAGGAATTCCTCTGCCACCTCATCATCATAACCTTGAAGCTTGTCGCAGAACGACATCCATCGTGCACGAGAGAACAGTTCTACCACCTCAGGGTTTTCCCGTAGCTTCTTTGAGTCTATCGGTTCCTTCCTAATGAATCCACCCGGCATGGTGAAAGCTTGCTATGTTAGCCGGAGGTGGCTGGTGCGTATCAAAAGATGGGCCTTTCGGATTTCTTGAGACAGAGCGCAGAATTACACCTCTGTCAAGCACACTGTTCGTGAATTCTCGGCTATCTACAGGTGAGCCTTGACAGGGGCTCAATTACGAACCAAATCCTGTAGAAAACCCCGCATATACTACGACGACAATTCTCATGCAAAAGGAAGACGACGCTTGCAATTTTATGCTCAGACTGTAGTTTTACTTTTTTAGGACGTCGACTTCGCCACCCTTCAAACCAATTGCATGGGAGGAACAGGTTCAGGCTTACCTTTTCCAATTCGCCACCTTTGACGTGAATAGATCGATTTCCTCCGTAGCGGCGAGCTTCCTGTAGCGCCGCTTCCTGTAGAAGTCGCGCACAGGTTCTGGAGAGCGCGTCAGTGGTTCTGCGCCTTCTGTGCAACCACCAGACGTTTGAACAAGCCGAGGACTCGGAGTAACAAGCTTCAGGGAATTCCGGACGCTTACTCGACTGCAAAGCGGTTGATGATAAATGAGTGGAGTGACGATCTAGCCGGTAGATTTGAATCCCTGCGGAATTCGTGGCGCGGGGGTGAGCTGTCCCTGCCGGACCGTTGGACGACGTCACCTATTCATTTCACTGCAAGTCTGCCTGACCGCCGCATCATTCCCTGCATATCTACCACCGCCATTTCTGTTAAAACGCCGCTTCTCCCCGACTGGACGCTTCCCACGTGTCCATTTCCCGTTTTGCTTGACACGACCAACACTTTCCGAATCTGACGAGACCATCGGACTGGTCGTGGTGGCCAGTTGAATGGCTACCCGACTGCTCAACCCATTCATTTTCACACTTGCAAACATTTCAGAGCATTGTTCATGTAATTTGACGAAAAAAGGGTGAGGCACTTACCTGTGCGGCCGCGACGTGATTTTCAGGTTTCGGGACGAGGGTGACGGATCCGCCTGCTGTTGCTTCATGCACAGGCACGGGGGTTCCTTCTTGCCGACTGCTGATGGTTACGAAACTTATTACCTGGCTGCGGATGGTGCATGTGCCCGCTCTATGTGTTGCAGGTGCCTTGATGGTGTACGCTCTAGCTGGATGAACTGCTACAGGATTCCTGTAGGATATCCTGTAGCAGTTCCTCCTCCTCGGGTGCATGCTGAAACGGTGGAGACGGTGGCGTCATGGTCACGGTCACAGGGCCCTTGGATGGCTTTGATAAGTCGCACATGGGGTCTTTGCATCCTTTATTCCATTTGAGAATCGCTTCCTCTGAGAATTCAACGTTCTGATTTGACTGTGCAGGTATTTCCATTGCATGGCAATAGGGGTGGTAGAAGGAGGCGAAAACAGTGCGTGATGGAGAAAACATTAGCTTGCATGCCTCCATGTCGGCCTCGGGCTTCAGATCTTCCCACACTGTCGGTCCTGGGCCGTCCTGAGATTCTACAGGAAGTTTCCTGTAGAAATACAGAACTTCCTGTAGAAAGTCCTGTAGCTTCCTGTAGAAGGCTAAACTGTGATCAAATCATGCCCAGACCTTGGAAGAGATGAGTGTTTCTGGAGGGAGTGCTGGTGAGGTCCTCTGGTAGCATAGTAGGGACACTTGTCTTTGAGTTGAGGGACCTCTTTTCCTGCATGGAACACCTGCAACCTGCATGAATTATCAAATCTTGAACCTGTTTTCCTTGTTTCTTTGTTTGTTTTTTTTTTATTTTTTTTTTAAAGACAGCAGGGACGCCTCCATGAGGTTTTCACCCTTACCATCTGCCTTGAGCGCCTCAGAGAGGTTTTCACCCAAGGGTCCTTTTTCACACATTTTCAGAAGACAGCAGAGACGCCTCAATGAGGTTTTCACCCCTACCATCTGCCTTGGGAGCCTCAGAAAGGTTTTCACCCAAGGATCTTTATTATTTTTTCTTTCTTTCTTTCTTTCTTTTTTTTTTTTTTTTTTTAGATCTTCAGGGTATGCCCAAAACAGAAGCAGAACCCTTCTCTATGACCAGCACTGATTTTTCCACAGTTTTGATGAATTCTTGCCTTGAAAGAGGTTTTCTGTAGATCTTTAGTCGATGCCCATTGACAAGCATGGGGATAGCCTCCTCATCAATTGTCCGAATAAGAACAGATCCATTGTCATTACATTTTTCCACGGTATATGGTCCCAGCCATCTGGTTCTCAGCTTCCCCTTGAAATCCTTATGCCTGGAATCGTACAACAGCGCCCAATCTCCCGGCTGAAATTGCTTGTCATTGAGGTGTTGGTCATGCCACACCTTCCTCTGAAGTTGGACCACTTCTGAGTGGAGAAGGGCCTGCATTCGATGCTCGTCCAATCCATTCAGCTGCAATAACCTTTCTTGTTGGGCATGGCTGAGATCCAGGTCTAGCTGAGCTGCCATCCTCAAGGTGTTGTACTCAAACTCAATTGACAGCAAAGCTCTCTTCCCATAGACCAGCTCATAAGGTGTGAAGTCGGTTGTGGTCTTCCAAGTGGTGTTGTAAGCCCACGTGGCCTCAACCAGACGATTTGCCCAATCTTTTCTACTGCTGCTCACAACCTTAGTCAAGATCCCTTCCAATGCTCTATTGGTGACTTCCACCTGCCCATTTGCTTGAGGATGATAGGGGGTGGAAGTCCTATGCTTGATTTTGTGATGAGCGAGTAGGTCTTCAATTAAGTTGGAGGTGAACTGGCTTCCCTGATCGGTGACTAGCTCTCTTGGGTAGCCAAATTTGTAGAAGATGTTTTCTCTTAAGAACTCGGCCACCTTTTCTTCTGTCGCTGCTTTGATTGCCTTGGTTTCTGCCCACTTTGTCAGGTAGTCTGTGCACACAATGATGTAAGACCTTTGCCTCGAAGGAGGATTGATTGGACCCACAAAATCCATACCCCACTTCTCAAATGGCTCAAGAGTCACTTGAGGTTGGAGAGGCATTTCGTCCCTTGGAGTCGGTTTCCCCATCCTTTGGCATCGGTCACATTGGCTGATATACCTTCTGACATCTTGGTGAAGCGTGGGCCAATAGTAGCCTGCCTGTAGGATTTTGAAGGCAGTCCTTTTGGCTACAAAATGTCCTCCACAAGGTCCGTCATGACAGGTTAGGAGGATATCAAAGACTTCCTCCTCCCTTACACAACGCCTTAAGATCTGATCAGGGCCAAGCTTGAACAGGTTGCCCCCGATCCAAGTGAAAGAGGCACTCTTCCTGACGATCCTGCTCTTCTCTCTTGAGGATAGGTGCGGAGGGAACTGTGCTGAGACAAGGTAGTTTGCTATATCAGCAAACCATGGAGAGAGTACTGAAATAGCAAACGGATGTTCATCTGGCATCTGGTCATCCACTATTCCATCCTCTCCTGCAGATAAATCCAATCTAGACAAAAGTCAGCAACAACATTTTCTTTACCTGGTTTATCGACGATAGTCAAATCAAACTGCTGCAACAAAAGTAACCATCTAATAATACGAGCATTCACATCTGGTTTATTCATTAAATATCTAATTGCAGCATGATCAGTATGTACAAATGTTTGATAGCCAGTGATATAATTTCGGAACTTGTTCAGTGCATGGACCACGGCCAAGAATTCTTTCTCAGTTACAGTGTAATTCAGTTCTGCCTTGGATAAGTTTTTGCTAACAAAGTATATGGCGTATGGAAGTTTTTGTTCAACTTGTCCTAAGGCTACCCTTATGGCTTTGTTCGAGGCATCAGTGTGGATGTGGAAAGGTAGGGCCCAGTTTGGACTCTCAAGATTGGGGCAGACACCAACTTGTCCTTTAATTCATTCAGAGCCTTTTGACAATCGTCAGTCCATTTAAACTCAACATCTTTTGCCAAGAGGCTAAACAATGGCGAGGCTAGCTTGCTGAAGTATTTAATGAATCTCCTATAATACCCTGCTAAACCTAAGAAACTTTGAACATCTCTTACCTTCTGAGGAGGTGGAACCTTCTTGATGAGAGCAATTTTGTTAGGATCCACCTGTAACCCTTGGCAAGAAATGGTATGGCCTAGCACGGTCCCTTCAGTCATCAAGAATTCACACTTTTCAGGACTAAGGGACAGGTTCATCTCAATGCACTTGGTTAGGACTTTTCCCAGATTGGACAATGCTTCCTGGACGTTGGACCCATAAGGAGTGAAGTCATCCATATAGATTTCCACTGAATCATGGACCAGCTCAGAAAAGATGCTCAAGACGGCTCTCTGGAAGGTGGCAGGAGCATTGCATAGTCCAAAGGGAAGAACTCGGTAAGCAAAGGTACCCCAAGGACAAGTGAAGGCGGTCTTATCTTGGTCTTCCGGGCTGATTTGGATCTGGTTATATCCGCTAAACCCATCTAAGAAAGAGAAAAACTTCTTTCCTGCCAGTCCATCCAACACTTGATCTATGAAGGGTAGAGGAAAATGGTCTTTCTTGGTGGCTTTGTTCAGTTCTCGGTAGTCCACACAAATTCTCCACTTCCCGTTTTTCTTGGGAACCAACACCAGAGGGGACACCCATTCGCTATCCGAGATGGGGTAAATGAATCCGGCATCCAACAGTTTTTGCAATTCCTCCTTGACGATGTCCTTAAGGGCTGGATTCATTCTCCTTTGGGGTTGCCTAACCAGTTTACAATCTTCTTTGATGTAGATGTGATGGGTACAGACCGAAGGATGGACTCCTTTCATCTCCTTATAGCTCCAAGCAAAAGCATCTAGATGACTGGCCAACAGACTACACAGCTCCTTTTCCTGGGAAGGAGATAGGGAGGAGCTGATCTTTAACGTTCTCTTAGGGCCGAACTCCACATTTTTTACTCTGGGAGCGACAGGGTTGGTCACACAAAGGTCTAAGGTGCTGGCTTGGGCATCCTCCACCAATTCCTCTAAGGACAATGCACTCGGAGGTGGATTCTGGATCAAGGTCTCAATCAAATCATCCTCGGTTGGGGGGCCTCCCCTAGTGGTGTCTAGGGTGCACAAAGGTACTGAGTACACCTCATCCTCTTCTCCTTCCTCCACCCAAAGTGGTAAGTCATGCTCTAATAAGGGTTGGGCAGGAGGGTACAGGACTAGCTTCTTGGACATAGGACCGTTTTTTATGGTCATGTTTCCTGCACGACAGCTTATGTAAGCATCTGCAGTGGCTAACCAAGGCCTTCCCAAAGTAAGGGGGTATCCAGTAAGCTTTGCCTTTGGTTGCAGAACCAATAAGTCTGCAGGGTACTCCCAAGATTCAACAGAGACCAAGACATCCTCTACAATCCCTTCAGGAGTCACGGTGGAGCGATCTGCTAGTTGCAGGACTGTCGAGGTCTTTCTCAAGGAACCCTGGAGGTTGAGTTTGAGCATGGTATCCCTGGTCATCACATTAATGGCAGCTCCTAGATCAATCAATGTGTGAGGTGTGATGGTGCCATTGATGTGGACATCAACTACAGGACTCCCAGGATCCAGATACTTTGGGCAGATGGCCTGCCCCAACATAAGATCAGACAGTTGTCCTATGACATTGATGGTTGAAGCATCTCTTTTTCGCCTGCCTGGGTGTCTGAAACACTTTTCCTTAACCAGTTTGTTGTATATCGGTACATCTTTGATGGCTTGGAGAAGTGGTATTCTCACACACAACTGTTTGAGTTCTCCCAGAAGCTCATCGTCCTCTGGGTTGGGTTGTGTGGTGGCCGTTAGTCTCTCAGGAAAGGGTGGAATGGCCTTTGGTTCACTTTCCTGTTTATCTTCCTCGTCCTCCGGGGAGGAGGTTGGCGATCCGGAAGAGTCTTTCCAGATCGCAGGTTGATCTCCTAGATCTCCACAGCATAGGTAGGGCATGATGTTTCCCCAGTATATACCTGTTGGGCCTGTCGGTTGTTGGGGTTCGGGTTCGGTTGAGCAGGCATTTGGGGCTGCCTTGGAGGAGCAGGAGGTAATGGTTGTGGTTGAGCTGGTGGTGGAGGCAAAATGGCGGGAGGAGTATTGTACTGGGGCCTCCACCCCGGTTGAGGTGCATTCCACTAAGGCTGTGGCTGGGCATGTGAGTGAAACGAATGAGTAGTGGGCTGAGTATGGTACTGAGGTGGGTAAGACCATGGAGGAGGCACAGACCAGGAAGGATGAGCAGGGGGACCCCAGGAAGGCATAGGAGCAGATTGGTTGGGGCTATAATAAGGTTGAGGTGCCCCTTGCATCCCCTGTTGGTAAGGTCTAGGTCCATGTGGCCTCCTTTGGGTGAGGAAATAGAAAGGTTCAGTGGGCGCTTCTGTCCCTTGATAGATGGCTTTAAGCCCAGGTAAGGTTGGACATTGGTTTGTGGGGTGGTCCTCCTCACAAACAAAACATACCTCAACCGAATGTAATGGGCACTCGTTCTTAGGGTGTTTCCTTGTACACCTAGGGTAGAAGATAGCCAAAGCCCTCTCAGCTTCCTCTTTCTTCTGCTGGATTCAGAATGTATCAAGTTGCATGGCGATGGTCTGTCTCACCTCACTCTTGAGGTCCTATAATTGATTTGCAAACTCATGTTTGGAGAAAGGAATACCAGCTGAGAGGAGGTTTCCTCTGCCTCTTTTCCGGGTTGCCCTAGAGTGGTTTCTAAACACAGTCTTTATGTCCTCATAAGGTAGTTGGTAAATATCTCCTCCAGCTAGCATGTGAAGGGTATCTAAGAGGTCTTCAGGGACTCCTCGGAGCAGGACCAACTTGAGAGATTCAGGGTCAAGTGTGCACCTGGCCCGTTTATAGCTAAGTTGGAACCTTTCCTCGTAATCTTCTAAAGACTCATCATTCCCCATGGTCATCCGAAAGATTTCTCCCTTGGCTTCCTTGGACCTACAGTAGTCCCGGTATTTGGTATTGAAAGCTTGCTGCATCTGGGCCCAAGTGGTGATACTGTTCCCAGGTAAGCCCATGAACCAGCGTAATGCTGCATCCTTAAGGGTAGAGGGGAAGAGTTTCAGTTTTTGCTCATCTTCGGTATAGTCATAGGTTCGACAAAGGACGACAAACTCAAACAGGAAGGTATCAGGGTCTTCAGTAGTCAGTCCATGGAAGTGAGGTAAAGCGGAGGGGCTTATGTTCTTCATTTTCATGTCTCCATTGGTCTCTCGGATGGGGAAGGCCCCTTCTATTCTCTCATCTTCTCCCCTATTGTCAGCCATAGCTTCAGATGGAGTGTTCTCTAACTCTTCTTCTGCTATAGGATCTTCGTATATCTCAGGAGGTTCGCCTATAGGTTCTTCTGGATCACTGTCACCAAAGAAGAGAGAAGGGTGACTCAGTGATGTGGTGGGGGTGTTGGGTAGGAATTTGCCTGTTTTATCCCGATTTCTACGAGGCATGAAATGGAAAGACTTTTGATTGCTTTTGTTTGTTCTGGTACCTGCAAAACTAAAACAAATTGAACTGCAACTAACTATCTTACTGAAATGGGAATGCGGAATTGAAATGAAAGCATAAAAGAACTAATCTATTTTGCTCAAATGAAATTGCAGGAATGAAATGCTAGGCTACGCTTGCGGAATTGAAATGCTAATCTACGCTTGCAAAAATGAAATTGCGGAATTGAAATGTTAATCTATGAAAGCAGGAAATGTCTATGCTACTTTTGCAGAATGGAAATGAAATAAACTACTTAGCAGAAGGCGAGAGTAGGAAAATAGAAGAAAAGCAACAATCACTAATACTCTGACGCTTCCCCGGCAATGGCGCCAAAAAGGTGGTGGGCTCCAGTATTGTAGCAATAATGCTACAACTCCTGGAGCTTCCTTCTTTAGTTTTATCAACCCGGTAGTTCGTAACAAACTTGGAAGCGACAGTGCTGTATGCACAAGTACTAGCTCTTGCCGCAGCTGTCACTTGGTCAGCTGGCACAAGTCCGCTAGGGGCTCAAGCCAACTTCTATGAGCTCTTAGAAGAAGCTTTTTAACTGATGAACGAAAGCTAACTCAAAGGAAGCTAATCTACTTGCAGAAAGGAACTGAAAGCCAACAAGAAACGCAAACCCTAGCAAACCCTAATTCTACCAGCTAGTCTTACTGATGTAAAGATGGGAATGCAAACTACTGAAAGAGATGCCATTACTTCTATGAAGGTAAAATGCATGTGTCTAGACTACCTCTATCTGAAGAAAACATTGTTTGTATTTTTGTTCCAGTTATTAGAATTATCATGCATGTGCTTTTAACTAGCTTTTTACTGTGCAGAGGTGGATCAAGGAGGAGAAGGGCTTGGAAAAGGTTGGGAAGGTTCAGAGAGGGTCTAAGGGGTCCCTAACACCCTTCCAGAGAGTTTCACAAAGTTTGGCTGCCAAAAACTGAGTTTATGAGCTTCTACAGGAAGTCTGCAGGGGTTCTACAGAATGTTTCAGAATTTCTACAGGATGTTCAGTAATTCCTACAGGATTTTCTACGATTGGATTTTGGATGATGGGTGAGTAGAAGAGGCTACATGGATGGGTAGGGAGGTAGGAGAGGGGCTTGTAATGACTTAGTGACAGGGAGATGAGGTGATGAGAAGATGTGGAAAACTAGTTTGTCTTAAAGAGGGTAGAGGGAGTGGAAGGCCGAGAAGAGAGGATAACGTGGGCAGTAGAGTAGTTGAGAGACAAGGGTCCTAATTGGGAGATGAGCAGTTGGCCTGGACGAGGCTTAGAAGGACGAGAGAGTGAGGGAGTAGCACTGCACAGTGTAAACTAAACCAAATCATCCACGTCCTGCACATAACCAAAATATTACTAACCTATTCTAACTGTTTAATGAAACCAATGAACAGCAACGTTATTTCTAAAGAGAATCATGCATGGTACTGAAGCAAAGAAATATTCCAAGAGGTCTGAGCGCATGGATAACTTCTACAAATGGAAATATTGCACCAAAGATTGCATGAGTACGCAAACTAGTGTTTTTTGGTGGGTAGCACTGTCTGCAATTCCAGCCCCTAGAGAGAGGTGAAAATGAGAGTGTAGGCAACCCTTTTCTGGAACTTTTATCAATTCTAATCTCTTTACTCTATTCTAACATCTGGAGCAAATCTATCTTCTAACAATAACCTACTTAACCATACCACGAAATCTAACTCAACAAACTGCGTTTCAAATGCATGTAAAGAGAACCGTAATGCTGAAAGAAAAGATAACAATACAGAAGAAGGAGGCCTTAGGCTCTCAGGTTGGGCCCAACCCCGAGAGCTATGGCTCCTTTTAAAAACTCAGAACTGAGATCAAATCTGACTGCTTCCCATTAAAAAATAATAATCATAAGTCAAAAAGTATGCCAATAATGGCTACAAAATAGCAAAACCAAGCTAGCAGCTCGTAGTGCAGAATGTGCAACAATGTTTCAAAAGTCCTTTTCGAAGGCTAAAGCCTTATCATTTATACATCACGAGGCCCCAAGCTGGCCTCCTAAATCTGTGGGACTCGGCTGACCAAACTGGGAGTGAACAGCTGCTTCCTCAAAATCCGTTTGGCTGCCTTCTAGATCCGGTTGTGGTGGCTGTTGGAGCTCGGAGTTGGGGGTGAAGATCCCGAGGAAGGCCATTTAATGCCGTGGACAACCCTCCTACGAATCCTCAACCCCATCTTGGCTGTCTCCTAGCCCTTATCTGCTCAGTTTTGCTCCAACATGTGTCAAAAAACCTGAAATGAGCACGTGTTAGCCACCTAGGAATAGTGACTGCCCTTATTCGTACAAATGACATAAACATACTAAAAAATGATGCATAAGTTATGAAAAATGAAGGGTTCAGCAAGGGTAGTTAGGCCAAATGAGCCCAAAATGTTACCAAATTTGGGGCTTATCAGCATACATGCCTCTCCAACAACCATCAGGTAGGTACAAGTATGCAATATTCTTGACCTCTTCTCTTGAGCATATTATAGTTATAAATTTGTTGTCAATGCATGAGATATGAAGTTTTATAAGCTAAGGATGGGTCAGTAGTCCCAGCCACCTTCAACTAATTAATACACCTAACTCCTTCACTCATGCAATATGGAAAAAAGAAATTAGGAAGGGTGATGATTTCGAGGAATGGGGACAACAGTTAAAGGGGGAAAATTTTCCAAAGGCCAAGTCACCATAGCACTTCAAGCCCTTCATCCACATCATATCTACTATCTATCCATCATTCATCAATCCCATTTCATATGAAAAAAAATAATATTTTTCACGAACAAACCCTACACTTTGTCTCACCCTGAAAATTTCTTGAAAAAAACACACATAGCACATCCTCTCCATTTTCACAAATCTACACTACTCCCTCTGAGCCCTAGCATCATCCTCCAAACCCTCTACATCATTTCTCATCACTCTCATACAGTTAAAAGACCCTGAAAGATAATGAATGACTGCTACAGAAAGGCAAAATACTGCTGCAAGAAGGAAGAAATGAACAAATTGTGCTAAAACCCAAAATGGCAGTGCCTAAGAGAGACCTAATCAAAACAGAGAACTCCAAGGCCATTAGCCAATCATCTAGGCCATAAAACAGAAGAAGAAGGCAACAAAAGGCAAGAAGGCATTCACCAGCAAAATAGAACTCAAACTACAGTATTGAAAAGAGGCTTTCCAAGAGGTCTCTAATCTCTTTCTAGCTTTTGTCTAAGGCCTAAAAGATGTTAGAAAGGGGAGAGAGGCATGGAAGTCAAGTTGAGGGCCTACCCTAGGCTCAGACTATCATTTCTTCTCAAAACAGGTTTAAACAGGCTACTATAGGGTTTCATGTAGCTACTACAGGAATTACTACAGGGTTTCCTGTAGTTACTACAGGATGTCCTAGTTCTCATTTAAAGGTGTTTTGAAGGTTCCAGAGGTGTCCAATGGTGGAAAAAGGTAGCAGGAGATTGGAAACGGATGTGGAAGACCTTTCCAAATCAAAAAATCTTAAAGAACCCATATTGCATAAGGGGAAAAAGATAGGAATGTACAAATTAGGGAGGCCACCAGATCCATGAATGAGGCACAATGAGGTCACTAAGTTGCTCAGAGGATAAGCAACACTTTTAGCAGGGGATATGATGGGCCTCCAAATTAAACATAATTTAAGGTCCATTTGACCATCCTTCAGCACATTAAACCTCTCTTTTTGCATTAGATAATGTATTTTTAACTTTAATATGTTCATTAGGAAGGTTTATGGATAATTGCATACTTGTGCCTAATATTATTTATTTTTGTGGAATATTGTGAGAATAGTGGGCAGATTATGAAGATTTGGAGGAGATAATTTAGGGACTTGCTCCCTACTACAAAAGGATCAATATTAAATAATAAATCAAGAAAATATTTTGAAATTATTGCATAGATTTTGGAGCTCCAATGATTCAGAAAATCTAAGAATGTGTTCCCTGTCATTTAATGTAGATTCCTAGCATTAGGAACCAGATCCAATATTTTAGGGATTTTGGTGGGGAAGCTTCCTCCTTTCATGGGGAATGCTTCATAATCATTTTTTATAAGTACCAAGTCGAATTTTCCTCTAGGGGGAGGGATTTTTCTTAGTCTTCTTGTGGATAGAACTCGTATTTTTGCAACTCCACTTTCATTTTCTAAAGGGATGTAATTGTATTGATAGAAATAATGAAGATTGGTGCCATGTTTAGCTTCTAAATCTTGGTCTCCTTCATAGGACTCTGATTTTCCTTGGGCTTGGCCATCCTAGGAGCCTCAGATCCCTTTTGTATCAGTTACTTTTATTCCTTTCACTTCTTATTCACATGTGTCTCTTGTTCTTGGTTTTTCTATTTCTACATTTAGTATTGATGATTTCTTGTTTTAGGATTGGGTTAAATGGTTGAAGTAAGTTATTTTGAAGGATCACAAGTATCATTTCATCCTTAGAACAGATTTGGAAGGTCATAGTAATCATCCATCTACTTAGATTAGTTTGCTTATTCCCAAATCTAAATTTATGGAAGTCCATTGTGGCAAATAACAGTAAATTTCTGCTATTTTTTAGAGAATTCTAATGAGCTTCAATCAAGTTGATTCCATTTTCATTATATCATAAAAACATTATAGTTAATAAAAAAATTACCCCATTTCATTTGCACTTGATTAGTTTATGCATTTGATAGATTTACTAGCTCGCTAGTTCTCGAATTGCTAGATTTTATACTAGTAATTTTCTGCTATTTTTTAGCATGGGTTAACAAAGGTCTTTTTGAGTGATTCCACTTGGAATGGAAACCCAAGGCATCCTAATCAATAACAAAATTTGTCCCATGCCGATTTTGATTTGATTCTCTTGGTCATTCGGTGAATTATAGTTTATTGTAGTAAATCTACAATTTCTTGTAGTAATCACAGGGTCTCTTGTAGCAGCCTTCCAACATGTATATACTTGCCTAGGTTCGCTCTAGAAGCTTGTTTATTGTCCCTTAAGGTTGAATCAAGACCCCTAGATTATAAATAAATGATTAAGGAAGACTAAATACCACTTAGGACTTGTCTCTTTACCCATGCAAAACATTTCAGCGATTTGGGCTAATGGACAGATTTATGAAATGGATAATACAATGATGATTGCCACATCCAATGAACTCTGTTAATGGACCTAAACTCTTTGAAATGTAATGATTGACATTTACTTCATGATATTTAATTTATGCAATTAGAATATGTTTCTTTCCTTGTATTTTCTTTCTTGCAATAGGTTAAGGTTTCTATTTCGAGCATTTCATTTTCTGCAATTAGTTTAGGATCTGATTTTATTACATTCACTCCATTACATCATGACATCAAAGGAATGACACATTGTATGCTGCATATATAGTGTCAATTCCTCTTAAGTTTGTACGAACCCCGGGTTGATAATTAAAGTTATTGGCCTTGGGAGTTGCAACATTCTTGTTGCAATACTGAGGCTCATCAGTTTTCGTGGTGTTACCTTGAATCAAACTCAGTCTTTTTGGAGCAAATTCGGCCCAACAACTAAGGCATAACTCTACTATTACAAAGGAACACTTTTTCCTATCTAGACTGGATCTCAGTCATCTTCTCTGCTAGACTTCGACGCATCTGTGGCTCAGACTATCGGCCCATCTGTGGCTCAAACTGTCGTCGCTTCTATGGCTCTATCCTGAGACAAACAACCCTTAACACAACTCAATCTAGACCTCAATTTTGTGGGATAAACATTGACTTGGAAAGGAGTAGGGTTTAGGATTATTGGATCAATCCTCGAGGAGCAGACCTAAAATCCTCATGAATAGACCAATTCGACCTAGGAATAGACTACAATTTTTCCTCTTGTGAGCAAATCAAAGACACTTTTGGAGCAGAATTTTGAGGGCAGTGCCTACGCATCTTTTAGAAATTGGAATTGGTTCTTGAAGTTGATCCTTTGGAGCTAAGTTGAAGCATTGTTAGAGTTGTTTTTAGATGCCTTGTTGAAGACTTGAAGATAGTGTTGGAGAAAACATATTGTGAAGACCTAAGACCCTTATTGAAGCAGACTTGTTGACCTGATATAGATCACATGTTGGAGCAAACATCCTTGTCTACACTTGGAGCATCATTAAGGACATTCTTGGGGCATTCTTGAAGATATTCTTGGAGCATTGAACATTGTTGAAGAACACCCTGGTAAAGACTTGTTGGAGTATTGTTGGGGCCTATTAAAATATGAAGAGCCTTGGAGACACTTTCAATAAATATTGAACCCTTGAATTGAACCAGAAATGTCTAAGAGACCATCTAGAAGCATTTATTGAAATCTTGGAGCAATATGTGAAGCATTGTTGGAGTAGTATTAGAGACATCCTTGAAGCATTGTTGAAGTATTGTTGAAGAGATATTTCAAGTCTTGTTGAAGAAGCTTTCGGAAGACTTGAAGCTACCTTGAAGGATTGAACTAAATTGAGAGAATTGGAGCCCTATAGTATTAGAGTCCTCATACAAGGTTGGAGCCTTGTAAGAAACCAGGTTGGAGATTGTATTTTTTTTTTAGGATTGGAGTCCTCATATGAGGTTGGAGCCTCGTTGAGACCAAGGTTGGAGCTTTGAAGGAGTTAGAATTTTATTGTACAGGTTGGAGCCTGATTGTTATAAGAGGATTGAAGTCCTCGTCATTTTCATTAATAAAATTATGTCCTTTGTTGTACATCTTGTGTTATGGTTTAAATGGTGATCTTAATTGACATAATTTAACAATTATAAAGAAACATTGATTCACAAACCCTACCCCCGTGTTTCCAACAACCAAGATAAGAGATGAATACGAGAAAAATATAATGAACTAGGTGGTGAATGTGACAAGTCTACCAAGCTAAGAGATGAATACAATCATATATTATTGAGAGCTTTCCTAAGCTAAGAAATGAATATGACCATAAACTTGTTGAAACACATCAACTAAGCTTCAAGAGGAGCCTAGTAAATATGGATTGATTCATGCAAGTAATTGAAATGGAAAACCATATGTGCTTTATCATTGTAAAGGAGTACCAATTGCACTTTACCATTGATATTAACCATGGAAACATTTCCTCAACTTTTGCTACCCCAAATCCTCCTCTTATAGATACTTCACACCAATGAAGAGTCTAGTCACCACATCATAAACCTTGTGAGGAAAAACCTTCCAAACCACTAAAGGTCTTGCATGTATCACATAAAAATATACCAAGCATTGCAGCTTAATGAAAGGCCAATGTACAAGCACATAGAACTTACAGAGCAATAAGGCCAACTAACAACAACCAAAAACAGGAAGATAAACAAAACACGATTGGCTCAAAAGAGAATAAACAAATAAAGCAAATTTGAAAGGACCCAAAGGATTAATATTTTGAATCTCTATAAGTCAAAACAAAATGCAAAATCTGGGGTTAAGATTTCCTACAACTGTTCTCAAGATGCTTTATTTATCATTATCTTTAATTTCTTAGTCAATTCAACTTTAGCACTTCAGCCCAGAAATGATACAACCATACTAAGGATGAATTCAAAAATGAAGGCAAAAGTTACCTTTAGAGAAGCGTATCAAAAACATCAAAAACTATTGGAAGACAAGTTGAATCAAAGAGGTAGTCAATGTCCAATAAAAAACCAATAAAGAAGTTCTTTGATACATACACCAAGTCTTCACAAAAAGACCTTCAAAGTATTTCATCCCAAGTTTAAAACCTGGAAATGAAAAAGGGAAAAGAAGATGAGTTGGGTAAGAAGAAATTTTCATTAGGCATTTTCATATTCCAAACTAGTTCCAATGCCTAATGGAGCTTAATGCCTATAGAAAACATCATAAAAAAACATTAATACTCAAGGGTGGCCTTCAATAACTTTAATAATCATCTAACAATCACCACAAGGTCTCAAAATTCATAAACCTGAAGTCATGGGAATATCAATTTATCACTACAATGGCATATATGTTCAAAAACACATCTAGATGTCTTCACCATATCTAAACATGTGTTCAAGCCCACATTTAAATATCTTCACCATATCATCTAAATATGTGTTCAAGTCCACATTTAAATATCTTCACCATATTATGTAGATATATTCACCATATTTTGCTATGCAATCTTATAATGCAGAAAACCCATCTTCTAAACTCCTTTAGCTCTGGTTTTTCCTAATCCCATCATTCTTTGTGCAACATTCAATCACTACACAAACATCACTACAACAGAGGCTTGGTTGCCTTGAGATAGAATTATAAAGTATCAATAAAGAAAGAGATGCACAATTTATGGAGCTGACCATGTCTCTTTCTAACTAGAATTTCATAATGTCTCTTAGAAACAAATTATATGTCATGGAGAAACTTTGAAATGTCAACCATAGTATTTTGCAAAAAAATTGTAAAATTTCTTAATTCTAAGAATTATAGTTTTTATGAATATCATGTGACTAAGGGATCTACTAGGAGCCTCTCAAACGGCGCAGATCATGCCATATTTACCATTCTCAAAATACTGAATCATGGGTAACTAGACCCAACACCCTGTAACTTTGTGGCCTAAATGTTGACATGTTTTTAGAAAGGCACCGAGGTAATGGAAAAAGTTACCAAAATATTTCAACCAAAAGCACCAATAAGGAGCATATTCGTAAGTAATCAAACTCCATTCCTAACAGGGAAAGCAATGGTCATGGAATACAAAAACATTTCGTGGGAAATTAATACCATAAAATCTCATCCTCTAGTACCATAAATTCTCTGCTGCAAGACCAACAAAACTGAACTTATTGTTGCAATGTAAAAAATAATGAATAGCTCTATTTCAGAAAAAAATAATATTCAGCAGGCACTAAACAATAAGAACTAAAATTTGGTAAGAGCACTGGTAAAGTAATGAAGAGGTAATATTTCACATCCCTCTAGCAAATACCAGGATCAAACTGCTATATCCTTGGAGAACATATGAAATGTTTTGTCACACTGGGCAAAGTACAACAGTAAATTGCTATACAGATTATTTAAAAAGTAGAAACCCGTTAAACAAGGTCCAAACTGCAACAGATAGTTCAAGATCTCCATAAATTCTGGACCTCGTAGGAGCCATTGCAAGGTGCCCATCAATTGAATCCAAGATGTAACTATATAACAAACTTCAGCAACCATGATGTAACTAGAAGTGAATTATCTACGAACAGCAACCACTTTTGGGGACAACAGGCTGTCCTTTCATTTGTACTGTGGCTGGTCTTGTGCTATTCATCGCAGGTTGGCTTGCCATCCTGCAATCAAAAATTGGTTGTTATCTTTAAAAATTGATTGTTATCTTTGATATCACTGTTTGAATTCTCCAAAACAAAAACATGAAAAATTAGCTGTAAAAGCAACCCATATTCAACAACTTAAATCCATTTGCTGTTAGCAGAACTGTACAAACTATGAAACTAACATTTACCTCTTTGTAAGCAAGATGATGCCTATGACCATGAGTAAAAGCAAGAACAAGAATGACCAAATATGTAGTATAGTTCATTATCTCAACTGAGGTGGAACATGATCAAAGATGATGCATACTCCAAATTTGTTGTGAAACACAAAAGAATGTCAAAGCACAACATCTGTACAAAGCTTCGCAGGAAGACTCTCCCAATCAAAGATAATAAGTGTCTTTTGAATCTTTTAGATTCTAGAGAAGGTTGACAAACATACTAGGAAATAACAGGAACCTAACGCTATCAATATTTGATGAAAATGGTATCTTAGCACTTTGTTATTCATGTTTCAGGGTTGTACTTGAATTGTTGAATATGTTTTGGTGTACCTTGTAGACAAAAACTACATGATCTGACAAGCTTTTCATCAACATTTCTTTTAAAAAATAAAAATTATTAGCAATGGCTATAGCAGAAGATAATCTTTCATCATTTCCTAGACAGCCAACACATTTCTAAAATTCCCTTTACCATTTATCTGTCAAAGACAATTTCTGTATTTTACTTTGATGGGCAATTCCTTACATAAAAACAAGTAAACTCGTCATTCAATTAGACCAAAAGAAACAAAAAAAAATAAAAATAAAGGCTTGTAGTAAAGAAAAACATACCTGTTTTTAATCTCAGCAGCCATAGTCAAGAATGCATCCTCAACATTTATTGCATTCTTAGCACTTGTCTCTAGAAATGGAATCCCAATTTCATCTGCAAATGCCTGGGAGTAGAATACAAATGACTTATATTCAAAAAGTTCAGGGTATATAAAAAAGAGGATAGCTCAGACAGACTGGTACTGAATGTGAATGCTACAACTTTATTAAAATAAAAATTATGCAAAAACTACAACCAGTCCAAGCATCGACCAAACCACAAAAAAATAATACAGGGCAATCATAGAAAGCATTCAACATCCAGCAGAAAAAATCTTTAAATATTTCCACATAATCCACAGAACTGTTTGAAATTCACTCTTATGAGTAAGCCTTTGATACTTTTCTAAACACACACGGCTGTGTCTAAGACACTTGAAAAATCACATATTAAAATGACTGGGACTTTCTCTGCTTTAACAATTTTATAGAACTGTGAATCAAAGCCACAATAAAGTGGTGAATCCTTGGATATGTATCAGACCCTTTACGAACCTAATCCCAGAATTAATAAAACATAAATCTATATGTGATTCAATCCAGCGCTATCTGGAACAGATTACATGTCATATCATGTATATGCATTGCTGCATAGAAAGCATTTGATAGGGAAATAGTAAGATATTAGGCAAGTATATCGTCTATCTATGAGACCATTATTTTAACAGTCATTATACAAATTCAGAGGTAATAATATTCAAAACGACAGTGTCGAAATTTGATAACTAAAAAGTTTTCTGCAATCCCAACCTTGTTTTAATTTCACCTTATCATTCTCATTCAGTTAAATGCCCTTTCCCACAAACATACATTCAACATATAGAATTCTGGAAATGAAATTTCCAAATTAAAACACATGGGACTGTCAACACATGCTGAAAATAAATACGGACATAAACAAACCAGCAACACACATAAAAATACACAGATTTTTTGTCAACTTAGACCCAGGCAAAATCTCTTCAATCTTCTCCGGGGAAAACCCTTTAGAGAGCTCTTCAAATTTATTTATCTTTCAAGTTCAAGAAAAATACATTTGTAAACAAAACAAAACAGCAAAATACAACTTATCTCTTTGTAACGAATAAAATATATAAATAATATAAATATAATGTAAAAGATAATAATCATAAATAATAGTTAGTTAAGCTAGTAATTAGGTTGAAGAGGCATGTCTAATAGGACATGACTCTTCATGAAGAGACACTTGCTTGGTATATAAGCAAGCCTCTCATTCTCATTTGTAAATTATTCATTCTATTCTTATTCATTTTAATATAATATTTATATCCTCAATGGATATCTATATATTCCATGTTTTCTAGAGTAATTAATTTTTAGAAGGAACTTTGTTCGCTTCATTTGGTATCGGAGCCACGTTTGGCTGATCACCAGGCCTTTGGCTATCAACTTCTCATCAACCTTGTTGCTGTCATAATTGAAGCGTTTCGCCACACATTGGGAGATTCTCCATTTTTTAGGTCTTTGGCCATTTGCTACTATTTAAAATAAAAATAATAAAGAATAAAGAAGAAGGGTATATGAAAAAAAAGAGGAAAGGAAATAATATATTCTGAACAAACAAAAAAAAAGTGAAAATATATAAGCAAGCCTCTCATTCTCATTTGTAAATTATTCATTCTATTCTTATTCATTTTAATATAATATTTATTTCCTCAATGGATATCTATATATTCCATGTTTTCTAGAGTAATTAATTTTTAGAAGGAACTCTGTTTGCTTCATTTGGTATCGGAGCCACATTTGGCTGATCACCAGGCCTTTGGCTATCAACTTCTCATCAACCTTGTTGCTGTCATAATTGAAGCGTTTCACCACACATTGGGAGATTCTCCATTTTTTAGGTCTTTGGCCATTTGCTACTATTTAAAATAAAAATAAAAATAATAAAGAATAAAGAAGAAGGGTATATGAAAAAAAAAAGGAAAGGAAATAATATATTCTGAACAAACAAAAAAAAAGTGAAAAAAAAAAAAAAAATATATATATATATATAAGGGTTTTACATTATTGATAAAAAGTGCATAATAAAGATAAGCAGTAATCTTTTCAAGTATATTTAAAACTTTTTACGTGGAGAAGCCTGTGGTTTTAGAAACCAATGGTAATTGCCTGTGGTTTTAGAAACCAATGGTAAGTTTTACATTTTATGTGGAGAACATTAACCGAGGTTTTAGAAACAGCCCATGGTAATTGCCCATGGTAATTGCCCATGGTATTTTAGAAACCACTGGTAATTGCCCGTGGTTTTAGAAACTAGTAGTAAGTTTTACATAGTTTTATTTTACGTGGAGAACATTAACCGAGGTTTTAGAAACAGCCCATGGTAATTGCCCATGGTATTTTAGAAACCAGTAGTAAGTTTTACATTTTACATGGAGAACATTACCCAAGGTTTTAGAAACAACCCATGGTAATTGCCCATGGTATTTTAAAAGTAAAAGATATTTTGATAACATTGGAGAAAAAAAGTGTGATGTAAATAATTTTAATCGTCAAATCTAAAGATTGTGACCATACCAAGAGTCATGTCTCATCCAAATTTTCTGAGAAAAAAAATATTATTATAATTATAAAAAGGGATACTATAGAAGCCTTATATAGTTACATATAAAAGGAAAAGTGGGTTTCAAAAAAGTATATATAAATTTTATACAATTATAATTTTATAATATATATAAATTAAAATTGTATATATTAAAAAAAAAAATATTATTATATAAAAAAATTATTAAAAGACTGAACAAAAGAAGAAGAAGAGAATATTTGAAATATATATATATATATATATATATATTAGATTTTTAAAAGAGAGAAGTAAATTTAAAAAATAAAAATATAAATAAATAAATAAAAAATATAAATATAAATAAATATGGAATCCCTGAGTTGGGAACAAAAAAAATCAATCGCAAGAGATATAGAACAATTAATTACAAGAATGGAGCGACAGGCTGAGGAGAGAAAGAGAATGAATTCCTTCATCGATTCTCTATATCCATCATCACTTCCACAGAATGACGTTATCTAGTGTACCGAGAAAGTGCAACTAAAAGATCAAGAGAATGACAAAATAGCCAAAATTCAACAAAGCAAGGAAGTGTTAGATTGCGAACATAAAAATCTTGTGGATATACATTACAAAGAAATAATGTTAAAGGATGAAGAAATTTCTCGTCTCAAGGACCACGTCGAAAAATTACTTGCACAAGTAAAGAAGACTAAAGTATCAAAGAAAGAACTCAAGCAGCATTTATCAGAACAAGAAGAGGAAAATTTGCATTTAAAAAACCTTAATAAAAATTTATTAGAACAAATCAGAAATCTAAAAGATGAAAAACTTAAAATTCAAAACACTGAAAATAAGGTTGATGAATCGAAAACCAATGAACTTTTACGTTTGAGAAACCATAATCAAAGTCTGCTCAATCAAACTAAGAAACTTGAGGATAAGAAAGCATTAAAAGATAAGTTGGAACAAGTCACTCAAGTAGAAGTATCAGAATCTCCAGTCGCAACCGTTCAAATTGAAAATAAGGGAACGAATACCGATCCCGTGAATATGATAGCTCAAGAAGACAAGTCAGTTGAAGAAACGACACATGTAGATGTTGCAGTTCATATAATAGACATCCCAAGTGAATGTTCCATAACCAATTCAACAACATCTTCGCCAGAAGAAAATCTAAAAACTTTATATCGACATCCGAATCATGAGAGTAGACAACTCAACCATGCTACATATCGGGACCATTCAAACCAGAAACAACAAATTGATGTTTCAGAGAATAATGACGTAAAATCAATCCAGTCTTATGCTAACAAGTCGTTACAAAATTCCAGTGATCGGAGTATTATACGAAGATTAATTTGGGATGGTCTGATCCCTTCTCAGTGCGACAATTCTGTTTGTCTCTAAGAAGATCATATCAGCTTGTATCGACGAAGATGACTGTTCCAAGATAGAAAGACACTTGAAGCCGAAAAAGAGATCAAGCCTTTTGTCATCAACAAGCTTTGAGGACAACGCTTTTTGAGGAAGGAGGCAATGTAACGAATAAAATATATAAATGGTATAAATATAATGTAAAAGATAATAATCATAAATAATAATCTATATATTCCATGTTTTCTGGAGTAATTAGTTTTTAGCAGGAACTTTGTTCGCTTCACTCTTCAACCCAAAACTCCTTGAAAATGTTGCCCACTTTGCCTCGATTTTTGTGCCTACTTGAAGCTGAAAATATGTACTATATGGATATACACTGTACTGTACGGATTCCGTACAACCTATACAGATTTTTCAAAAAAAACTCAAAAACTTCTCTCGAATGGCGTGCAACTGACAACATTAAATGATGCTCATACTGTGCCTTCTGTTGTCTTCTATGCCTTGATTTCCATGCCCAACTTTGCCTAGATTTCACTCCTTCAGCTTGCTGCAACAAATTTCTCTTTCATAAACTTTTCTCCAGCTCTCAACCTCCTTTCTCCAATCTGCTCATGAAGAATGAATGCAGTCTCTCTTTTCTTTTCTTTTCTCCTTTTTGTTTCCCTAAATGACTTTTTAGCAACCATAAGATCTAATGGATCAAATTCATTTAGATTAAGGGATGAGAATAAATGTGCATTTAATTCTCACTTTCTATTTTTTAACTCACCCATTAAATAAAGTACCCACATTGTACTTTATGTCTAAAGTCACTTTTCACTTTATAATTTAACATTGACTTTACCACTTATAAAGTCACTTTCACTTTATAAAGTCACACTTAGGAAAAGAATTATTTTGGACACTTTTCCCTAGGTAGAGACTAACCCATAGGAAACCACTTGTCCAAGGTACATTAAAAATCAACACTCCCTCTTACCGAGGAAAGTGTTTCTCACCACACACATCTTGTCCCTGAAATGGACATGCTAACGTCTTGGCAAGGACTTCGTAAGAACATCGGCCACCTGCTCATCTGTTGATATATACTCCAGCTTCATTGCCCCCTTCTGAACATAGTCCCTGATGAAATGATATCTGATGTTAATGTGTTTTGACCTGTCATGAAACACTAGATTCTCCGTGAGTTTAATGCAACTTTGATTATCACACTGAATAACCGTCGGTCTCAACTTCTAATCAAATAGGCCATACAACAACTTGCGAAGCCAAATGGCCTCACAACTAGCCTGGCTAGCAGCCATATACTCAGCCTCAAAAGAGCTCAAAGCAACTGACTTTTTCTTTCGACTGAACCATGACACAACTGTCGAACCCAATCTGAAGCAACACCCTAAAGTGCTTTTCCTGTCAGAAGCACACCCTGCCCAATCTGAATTTGTGTAACCTGCCAACCTCACTCCATCTCCCCGCCTATAGTCCAGACCATAATCAATAGTCCCCTGCACGTAGTGAAGAATGTGCTTTGCAGCTACCCAATGCACCCTCCTAGGCTCAACCATGAACTGGCTAAGTGTGTTCACTGCAAAGCATATATCTGGCCTAGTGTTGACCAAATACATCAAGGACCCAATAAGCTACCTATACAATGTGGGATCCACCAAACTAGAATCTAAAGCATGAAGCTTCTTCCAGTTGGTGATCACTGGTGTAGACATTGGTCTACAGTCTGCCAGGTGAAATCTGCTCAACACATCCACAACATATTGCCCCTGCCCCAAAAAGATATGCCCCTCCTCCTGCCACACCTCAAGCCCCAAAAAGTAATGCATTAGCCCAATGTCCATCTCGAACTCCATAGAAAGATCCTCGTTGCAACCACTAATCAGTCTATCTGCCCTAGTAATGAACAAGTCATCAAAATACAACACAAGAATGAGCGGATCATCCCCTACAACAATGTAGTATAGGTTCGGATCTGCATCACTCTTCATGAAACCCATCTGCTGCAAGTAAGCATCAATCCTCGAATACCAAGCTCTTGAAGCTTTCTTAAGTCCGTAGAGTACTTGCCTCAACCGGCATACATGGGTCTCCCAAGTACCTCAAAGCCTTGTGGCTGCTCAACATACACCTCCTCCTCTATAAATCCATTCAAAAATGTGGTCTTCACATCCATCTGATGGATCTGCCAACCCATTTCTGCAGCAATAGAAATAAGGGACCGGATAGAAGTGTACCGAGCTATGGGAGCGAAGGTCTCATCATAGTCAACTCCCTCTATCTGTGAGAACCCTCTAGCCATAAACCTTGCCTTGAACTTCTCAATGTTGCCATTCACAGCATGCTTGATCTTGTAGAGCCACCTGGAAGTCACAACTGACTTGCCCTCAAGCCTAAGCACCACTTCCCAGACATTGTTCTTAATGATAGAGGCATACTCCTCCACCATAGCCTCTCTCCATACCTCTTGGCTGGCAGCCTCCTCATAGCTAGTAGGCTCAGAGTCAACAATGTTGGTAACCTTGGCTACATAACTGCAAAACTGCTCAGGTGGCACACTCTCCCTGTTCACCCTCTTCGAAGGACCAACGGACTCCGCTTCCTTCAAGGTGTCTTGAAGTCACTTGGGCCTCCTCTTCCCTGAAGAAGCTTCCCCGTAGGGAACCTCATCCTCTGCCTCCCAGTCTGGTTAACCTGAAGGTTTGCCAATTGACCCTGGTGTTCCTGTACTAGCACCTGTCCTCGAAGGACCTGTACCGGCACCTATGCCTCTGTCAGCTGAA
The DNA here is from genome assembly GCA_031772625.1 of Pinus tabuliformis. NCBI lineage: Eukaryota > Viridiplantae > Streptophyta > Pinopsida > Pinales > Pinaceae > Pinus > Pinus tabuliformis. Next base: position 1,558,498,669 of record CM062820.1, read on the forward strand.
GTGCCATGTGAACTTTGTACCAGTGGACTCCCTAAAGAAGTGCTCAGTGAACTCGCCACTAGTGCCCCAAATCTCACTAACACTGGAGTACCTCCTATACCAGTCGATCTATAACCCTGAGGTCCTGCTCCCTGTACCTGACCTCCCTGCTGAGGAGAAGTCTGTGACTCTCTCTCATCATACTCCCGTGATCTCCAATAGGCCCTCTACTCCTCGAACTTTACATCCCTCCTAATCACTGCTCTCCGTTTAGAAGGAATGAAGATCTGATAGGCCTTCGAACTCTCGTTGTAACCCATAAAGATACCCTTCTCTGTCATGGGTTCCAGCTTCATCCTCTGCTCCTTGGGGATATAAGAATATGTGAGACATCCAAAGATACGAAGATGTCCCACATGAGGCTTCTCTCCAGTGAAAGCCTCCTCCGGAGTCATATTCCCTAATACTCTGTGAGGACTCCTGTTCTGAAGATAAACAACAGTATTGCAGGCCTCAACCCACAAAAACAAAGGCAACCCCTGATCATGAATCATTGCTCTAGCAGCCCCAACAATAGCTCTGTTCTTCCTTTCAGACACCCCATTCTGCTGGGGATTGTAAGGAACTGTGAACTCTCTCTTAATGCCCTCCTATGCACAGAAGTCAAAAAACCCACCATCGGTGTACTCACCACCATTGTCTGACCTCAAGACCCGAATCTTCCTACCTATCTGCTTTTCCACAAGAGCTTTGAACTCTTTAAAGCGACTGAAGACCTCACCCTTGGTCTTCAGGAAATATATCCAAGTCCTCCTAGAGTAGTCATCAATGAATATAACATAATACTCATAACCACCCAAAGACACATGAGACATACGACCACTAACATTAGTATGAATCAAGTCTAGTATACCTGTAGATCTGTTGTCTCTAGCTGGGAATGGTAACTTGGTGTACTTGTCCAAAGCACACCCTTTGCAAACCTCATAATGCTCGACACTAAAATCAGGAACTCCAGTAGTGATCTCCCTCAGTACTCTCAAAGCTCCATGATGAATATGCACCATCCTCCGGTGCCATAACTCGCACAAGTCTCAACTGCTGGTGGTACTAGTGTGAGTGCTACCAAATGTGCTACTCACCAATGCTCCTACCGACTGAAAACTGAACCTGCATAGTTTCCCAGAGCGGACTCCAATCACTTTGGCCGAAGAGATGGAAGCTCCCCTGGGATGCATCAATACCTGCCCTCCTAAGAAAGTGACGTCAAACCCCTTCTCCTCCATAGAAAACACTGAAATCAAGTTCTTCATCCCTAAAACATACAAAAATCCATGACCTTCAAAGGAGGCAAAGACTCCCTCTCAAAGGTCACAGTCCCCACACCAACAACTCTCACAGTGCGGTCATCTCCTAATACAATCTCAATATCAAGTTCCCTCTCTGCATGCTCTGAAAAGAACTCTTGTGCACCTGTCATATGGCGGGAAGCCCCACTGTCTATGAACCACACATCGGATGACGTACTCCTACTAGATGTAGAAGTAATAATGCAAAGTCCTTGTCAAATTGTGAAGCAAACAGTTCCACCTCTATTGAAGCTGCAGTAACCTTCTTCCCCTTGTTCTTCCTCTGAGGACATGTAGCAGCATAGTGTCACATTCTAACATGCCCAACATTTGACTTTGGACATATCTGTATCTTTATTCTTCTTCTTCTCCTTTCCCTTAGCCCCATCTGATGAGGCCCCTTTCTTGGCCTTCCCTTTGTTCTTTCCCCTGGCTATCAAGGCTACATCTTCCTCATCTGCTATCTTCACCCCACCACTGCCCAGTCATTTGTATCTCATGCTACACACAATCATCCTAGAATCTGTCCCAATTGGGAATATTCTCCCTAGAGGTAACAACATCTCCAAAGACCTCCCAAGACTTAGGAAGTCCAGCTACAGCTATCTGACTAACTCTGTGGGTGCAACTGCCTCACCAATAGCAGTGAAATCATCACGTACCTGTTTGACCCCACCAAGATAATGAACTACACTTTCAGCCTTTGTCATCTTGATGTTCTTCAATTGTTCTTTGAGCACCATCTTCCTGCTCTCATTGGTACTCTGATAGAGAGTGGTTAGAGTTGTCCACATCTTATATGCATATGTGTTTCCTCTCACTTGAGGAACCACATGATCCTTCAGACTATCCATCAAAATCCTTTTTGCCTTATTTTTTTGTGAATTCAGCAAGTTCCTCTGCAGCAGTAGGAGGTACAACCACTTGCCGCACTATGTCCCAAACTGTTGCCCCCTCGAACACTATTTAAATTTTGTCCTTCCAAACGGCTTAGTTGGACATCCCATCCAGTCTGTCCTCTATCCTTGAGAACATGGCCATGACTGTTGTCCAAAATTTACAAAACCAAGAAAATGGAGAAATGAACTTTCCAACACACCTTGTTGTCCCAAAAGTTCAGTCTGTGTGAAATTTCATCTTGTTGTCAACCACTTGCCACACTATGTCCCAAACTGTTGCCCCCTCGAACACTATTTAAATTTTGTCCTTCCAAACAGCTTAGTTGGATATCCCATCCAGTCTGTCCTCTATCCTTGAGAACATGGCCATGACTGTTGTCCAAAATTTACAAAACCAAGAAAATAGAGAAATGAACTTTCCAACACACCTTGTTGTCCCAAAAGTTCAGTCCGTGTGAAATTTCATCTTGCTGTCCCAAAATATCAGTTTGTTGTCCAAACTGAGTTTGTTGTCCAAAAATCCAGTTTGTTGTCCAAAGCACTTTTTGCTGCCCCAAACTATTGTCTATTGTTCAAATAGCAATTTTCAGCCAGTAGCTCTGATACCATGTTGAAATTTGATGACTAAAAAGTTTCCTGCAATCCCAACCCGGTTTCAATTTCACCTTATCACTCTCATTCAGTTAAATGCCCTTTCCCATAAACATACATTTAACATATAGAATTCTGGAAATGAAATTTTCAGATTAAAACACATGGCACTGTCAACACATGCTGAAAATAAATATGGACATAAATAGACCAGCGACACTCATTAGAGAGCTCTTCAAATTTATTTATCTTTCAAGTTCAGGAAAAATACATTTGCAAACAAAACAAAACAACAAAATACAACTTATCTCTTCAGCGCAAAACTCCTTGAAAACCATGCCCAATTTGCCTCGATTTCCATGCCCACTTGACGCTGAAAATATGTACTGTACAGATACATATTGTGTTGTACGAATTCCGTATGGACTATACGGATGTCCATACCGCACTGTATGGACTGTACTGATTATTTAAAAAAAAAACTCAAAAACTTCTCTCAAACGGCGTGCAACTCACAGCATTAAATGTTGTTTGTACTATACCTTCTGTTGTCTTCTATGCCTTGATTTCCATGCCCAACTTTGTCCAGAAATCACTCCTTCAACTTGCTGCAACAAATTTCTCCTTCAGAACTTTTCTCCAGCTCTCAACCTCCTTTCTCCAATCTATTCATGAAGAATTAATGCAGTCTCTCTTTTCTTTTCCTCCTTTTGTTTCCCTAAATGACTTTCGGGCAACCCTAAGATCTAATGGCTCAAATTCATTTAGATCAAGGGATGAGAATAAATGTGCATTTAATTCTCACTTTCTATTTTTTAACTCACCCATTAAATAAAGTACCCACATTGTACTTTATTTGTCACACTTAAGAAAAAGAATTATTTTGGACATTTTCCCTAGGTAGAGACTAACCCATGGGAAACCACTTGTCCAAGGTACATTAAAAATCAAACAGTAACTACATCCAGGGCCATGCAGAAAAATCGACTTTTGTAGCTTTAGTAAGATTTTTTTGACAACTCTTGTTCTCCATGGAATCTAATTTATAGTTAGCATCATACTTTAAGACAAATACTTTGCACGTGTATAATATCTAATTTGATATGTTGCACATTTGGCCATATTGTATCCAAAACTTTTGTCTTTTAGATGGCATATCCGTATCCACCATCACCTCCATCTCAGTGTCCATAATACATGCTCATAAATTAGATTCCCTTCGAGACAATGTTTCCATCCGCACTAAAAGCACATTTCCTATCAATACCTGAGGGTTTAAATGTTTAAATGCCAGTAAAAACCTGGAAACCAATGTCTATGACACATGGCTGATGAATCTTAATCAGTTATCTGAAAGCCAATATTTCTATTTGTTGGAATCGTGACAACAACTAAAAAGAAAATTTATTTCAAGTAAATATTTGGTGGTTTGCATAATAGTGGTGGTTTATGTAACAGAGGCAGTCATGTTACGCATGTAACAGTGCGATGTTAAAGATACATCTTTGTAGCCCGAGAGGTGTATGTTAGTGTTGTTGTAAGCCTGATCTGAGAAGATTGTAATCTTCTTTCTTGAGCAATAAGAATACCCATACCTTGCCCTGGGGATATTCCTTCACATGCTGTCAGGGTTTTACCATGTAAATCTTTGTCTTGTCTGAATGCTTCCTTGTTATCTTTTTTGTTTCTTCTCTACATCTAGATTTTAGTGTGGGCTCACAAATACCAACACTGTTAACCAGTACTTTTATCAATGGAATGCTTGTTGAACTGTAAGATGATGAAGGATATATTCAAGTCCTCTGAAAACTAATATATCTGAAATTCTGAATCCCCTGATGAAGAGATCAAAAATCCTTAGCAAGTCAAACCAAATACAAAAAGTTGGAAATGGTGGGCCTTTGCCTATAAAATTACATTGCAGCAATTTGATGAAATTAGTCTCTCAGGTCCCTGCCTTTTTTACTATGCTAACTACATACCAGAAACCCAGACCTATTATATAGCTGTACAGAATTTACTTCTGTCCTTACAAAATACATTAGACCCTCGGTTCTGCCACAACACAGAATCTGTCACTAATGTCAGATATATAAACCAAAAAACAACCAAATGGAGACATGATAAACACCATTATTAAGGTGCCAATCATGTCCCAGGTGATGCTGCCATTTGTACTGTTTGTGGGGCTGCGAGTGATGCTGCCATTGGTTCTCAATTGTCCCAGGGCAGCGCTTCATTCATTCAACGCAGTGTACTTCAATGTCTCGGGTGATATCTATTGCCACCACTGTTGCCAGATTCTGAAAATCTCCTTTCACTGTTTTTTGCCTTCATAAGCTCCTCAGACTCTCCCAACAGCTAGATTCCTGTTAGATTATGGTAAAATTGCTGATACACAGGTTCTTTTCAGAGCCAAAAATTGAAATAAACTCCATTAAAGCAATGGAAAGCAGCATAAAGAAAAACGAAGTTCCACTAATGGAAGAGGTTATTCACTTTTCCCTGAAGTGCACATCGGAATATAAGGTTTCCTAAGCGATGCTTGACCTTCCTTATATTTCTTATTATATTTAACACACACAATTTGTTAAAGGAAAATGCACATACTTGAGTAACCACTACACCCAATACCCATCTTAATGGTCACAACGTCCAACACAGCACTGATCCCACCTAAAGACTATACAAAAATAGCATGTTGAGTCATCCTCCAGCCGATTTGCTGAACTGAGAGAAGTTTGTACTTTACATGTGTACCCTGCAACCATGCACTATACATGATTTCCTGCATGTGCCATGTAACTGTCCTCATCACCATTCATCTGTACCCAACCTGTACATGATACCCTTCATGTGCCATATGCATGTCCACAGCAGCCTGCACATCTATTAATATATCCTGCACCAACAACGGTTCCCTGTACCAGCGTCTTTAAGGATTGACTTAAGCACTTCAGCATTTCGAAAGAATTATTTGGTAAAAAGCCAGTGAGAAACGTGAACAATTCTTCACCACCACGATTGACACAGTGTCACCACAGACAAAGGAAATGGAGCACAGGTTCAAATAGGTTGTAGAGGCCATCAATTGAATGTCACAACAGCACATGAAAGTTCATGCAATCACAAGCCAAGAAAACCTCTATATGCAGAATTCTCAAGAAGCCAGCACACAGCCAAGTAGCATTGCAATGCATTTTTGAAGACTCAAGCTAAAGCATAAAAGTTCAAGCTCCTCCAATATTTCCTCAATTCAATTGGGTTTCTTAGATTTGTTTGCTAGAAATCAATGAAATTGTGCATTTAAAAAGAAGCACTCCTACAAAGGGAACATAAGCCAAAGAGATTGTGTTGGCATATGTACCTAGACTAGGGCTACGAGCTTCCAGGTCTTAATCTGAAGCTCAAGAAAAGCCCACGAAAAAACAGAATAATTAAGTAATCAACTGCAGCTGAGAATTTCAGGTCTCCATCAGGACAAGTTAGACAGGGATTGAGATGCCAATATCTCAGCATGTGAGCACCACCTCACACAACAAGAAGAGTATGAGACAGATCACACACCTCCAAAAGAGTGTTACCAAAGATATGCAGGATCTCAAACTTGGTTTACTTCAATGTTTTGACCAGCCATTGATGGGCTAGAACCGTACAAGAATAGCTCATTAAAACACATCCCTTCCTCTATTTTCCAGCATGCAACACTTTTACGAAGTACAGAAAGCAACTGGTTTTTAATAAAACAGCTAACAAAGCCAGGACAAAATAAAAATGCACAGAAAATTTCAAATCAGACGCTCATACCAAAAAGATTGAGACATTATCAAAGAATCCTTACAAAACCCAGATCTGCTTTCATACCATGTCAGACAAAGGAAAAAAAACAGCACCACGCAAGTCATAGAATAAAGCAGAAGGAAAAATAATGGCATTAATGGAGAAAGTGATTCACTTTTACCCAAAGGGTATATTAGAATTTAAGGCTCGATAAGTGATTCAAAGTTCAGACCTCCTTATGTTTTTTATTCTATTTGACATATCACACACATCAGAATTTGATTACTCCTAAATGTTTGCTCAGTAAATCATTATTTGCTTTAGATATAGAAACACTAAAACTAAGACTAGCATCTCTGCTTCAATTACAGGCTAACCCTTCTAACCAGTACAAAAATAGGACCATTAGGAAGCATAGAAATATCTTTCCCCTGGCTAAAGGAGTTAGTCTGGAATCAAATGAGACGTAAGTCAATTTTCATGTTCCTATGTAGAATCCAAATAATGACTTATATTAGCAATTTATGAAAGAAATCAAAAGTCCAATAAGTCTATTTTTATGTTCCTATGTGCAAAACAAATAATGATTTACATAAGCAATTTATGGAAAAGATCAGAAGTCCAATAATCAGCAATTTTAACTGGAATGTTGTGTAAATCCAGAGGTTCAGCAAAACTGTAAAAGGAAAAGATGGTGGAAGCAAATCTTCATTCCAATAACATTAATGAAAGAGATCATGGGTTTTGGTGGGACATGGAATCCAAAGTTTTTCGTAACAATGGGCATAAATTTTGAAAGCACTTAAAGCAATGCAGTACAACTCAGGTTATAGGAACAAATATGGTTACCATACAGATAATAGTTCCTGTTGTCAAAGGAGCATGGGACCTGAGGGTCCCTAATTTTCAGACTTCACAATATTATTTTCATAGGCAAAGGCCCACTATCATAGAAATTCCCCTTTCTTGCAACCAAAAAATCTCAAATATTTTTAAAACTCAAGGGCATCCATCATTATTTTGGTTTTCCGAGTACTCCCATTTTCCCATATTCCCCTGTAACTCACAAGTGTGGTATAGCTTAGACAATGGGACACCCCATATAGAGGTGCATAAGAAATCCAATTTTTGTACCAATTTGCCTCCATACTAGCTGTCAGAATACATCCTATAAATTATTTTGACTTTGTTTATACTGTACATATATGGGTGTCAGAAAGTTGTCCTACAAGGGATGATTCAGCCAATGACAAATCTTGCATGCATCATAACAGATCACAGACTGGCAATAATACTAACATGTGAGTCTGCAACTTAAAGAATTCTACACGTTATTTCTTGTTCACAAGACACATTGTACAGTTCCAAAAACTAATTAATAAAAAAACATTTAACGTATTGTACAGTTTTCTTAGGGAACCATCCCACTTGGAGATATATTGCGTTACCTCAACTAGTTGCGTGCAAGAGACAAAACCAGAAGATTTGGTTAGCAGCAACTATGATCAAAGTAATATCTCTTCCATGCCACTAGTTCAAATCCAACGGATTCACATGTGCAGATTTAAAGGAACCCACAATAGGCCAGGTGGAATATAAAAACAGTGCATCCTTCAAACACTTTCAAGCTAGGCTCTTTCCCATTTGTTTTCGCCACACTCACCCTGATAGCTTTTCTCAAACACCTTCTAATGCTCCAATTTCATAAGCAAACTGTTTGAACAATTTTCCACTTCCTCAGGCAAAGTGATAAATATGTAAGTGTTTGCTTTTCCCTTCAATAAATCGACTGGAAGTATATTATCTTATCTCCACAATATTTATTTCATGTTGCTTAATACATAACCTATAGAAATTCCTTGTAGGTTCAAACTGCAGATTATAATATGCTAAAACAATAGACTTGAATCTACTCTACTCATCGGTGGAAACAATTAAACGATCACGAAATCACGAAGCATACAAGAGAAAGAATTCAATCAACACATAACACAATGATTTTCTAGGGAAAGCCACAACCAAAAACCCCTGCTATCTGTATATTGCATTAATTAGAAAACATGAGAAGATTACAATGCTTTACTCAAGCCCGAGCAACCTCTGCACTATCTCTATCTATCTCACTACCAACATGTGCACAAGCTTCTCTTGGCACACCTTTCTCTCACAAGCTCCATGCACAAACTTATGCTTCCTATTGCTTGGTCTCACCAACTCATGCTCACCAAAATAATGATTAAACTTGTGCCTTCATTCCTCCTTTTAAAGGAAATTCAAATGGCTAAAATTAGTGAGTTTTCTAATTAAGGAATGATTTATTTTAGGCCTTCTTCTGATTGCATGCACCATCTGTTTAATTTAGATGATTTTACAACTGATAGTACACTATCCCTGAACTCCAATCTCAACTGGGTCTTTCTCTAATCTGACATGCATGAGTTAATTATGAGTGAATCTTCAGTTTACTGGTTGAGCAGTGTTGGTTACACCCCACAACTACAGGCTGCAGCCCACTACTAGATCTCCCACTAAATCTTCCATCAGTTGGAACTAGTTTAATTGAATTTAACTCAGTTAAGCTGAATTAAATAATTACAACTCAAAAGAACTCAAACTAGTCCCCCAAAATTTATGAACCACTCTACATGACTCTAGATAGACTCCCAACTCAAATTTACTGAGCCAACTAAGTCAAATTAACTTAGTTAAGTATTACAAGTTGCTACGAGAACTAATTGGAAGATGAACAACTGACCAAACTATTGAAAACAGAAGAAGAGCGATGGCGATTAGGGTTTCGGTGGAGGGCTACATTGGGAACGAGAATGGATAGCAAAAAAGTCTGTACGTTTGGCGGCCGGTGGCAGGGACCAACCAACGCATAGGCCGTACCTGGCAACCTAACCTGGCAACCTAACATTTCACCTGGGGAACGGAGCCGCTTGGAAACAGAGTAAGGTAGACAGGCGATTTCAAAGGAGGGTTTTATAGCATTATTTGTTTGTGTTACTAGTGTTTACCCTCACCTACACGTGCCCGTCTCAGAAGCTTAACAACGGGAGGTTTTACGGGTGTTTGCTCACCCTTCAGGCAGAGACAATAGAAATGGTCAACCCTTGGGACTGTGTCGACCTAGAGTCCGAACCGAAAGATATTCTATCAATTTGGGGTTTGGAGCCTACTCAACAAAACCTAGCCAAGGTGATTCGTCCAAGTAGATCTACGGCTGGTAAATTGGGAGGTGCGTTGATAGATTGGAGCTCGGAAGGCAGATTAGGGTTTCTGGAAGCAGGAATTCCCTGTGTTTCAAAGGGGCTGGGGGTCTGACATTAGTTTCTTGGAGAGTCAGGCAACAGCAGCGTCATCCATGGTTCAGACTACAGGGGAGTCGACGAAGAATCGAGTAAGCTCAAAAATCCTCTCGTGTTTTGTTGTATCGGGAATTTTTTCGGGAGGGTTGGAGGACATTGTCATTAGCAATGGTGTTCGGGGAGACGAGGACCTGAAATCATGCTTGGTTACGGACTTGGTGCAAAATGAAGTCGATGGGGGGAAAAAAGGTTGAACAGATCTAATGCATGTAAGAATACGCTGAGCTAGAAGGCTAGTGAGGCGATTAATCTCTGTGAAATCTTCAAGCCGGAAGCGGAGACAGGAGAGGTCTCTCTCCAAGAGATTCAGGTACAAACTAAAGGGGTAGGAGCAGATTCAACTTAAACCAGGGGGCAAAAAAGAGTGGTCGGTTCCTCTTCTGGAACATTGATATATGAAGATGAAGGGTTCCAAAGTTTCGGAACCCAGGAGGTGGAGGAGCAGCTCCAAACTTCAGACCCATGGGAGGCGGGGCAGCATATAGCTCCTGGGGTTTTTACCAGTTGGAAATGAGTAGCAAAGGAGAGGTTAGGGCTTCTCTCTAAGGGATCGATGAGCAAGAGGGGCAATCATTTTCAGGAGCAGCCTGAAAGGACCGGAACAACGGTGCGAAGATGAAGAAAGGAAAAATTATAAAGATGAAGATGGCAAGCCCGAATTTAGTTCTTGGGGTCGATATCCAGATTGATAAGGCCATGGAAGCCTCATAATTAACATTGCTTGGAAGAGCAAAAGGTAAACAATATTCAGCAAATTACATATCAGAATGGATAGCCAAGGCATGGAGCGAGGCACCAAATCATCAAGTCGAAGTGACCACTTTGGCTAGGGGTTGGTTTATGGTCAAATTTTGTACGTTGGAATGGGTTATGAAGCAAAACTGGTGTTTTGGGAGAGCGCCAATTCTTTTCAAGAGGTGGACACCTTTGTTTGATGCACAGAGAGAAAAGGTTGCAGAGGTACCAGTATGGGTTCGACTACCGGCCCTCCCCCCGTAGCTCTAGACAAAGGATGTTTTCAGAGCAATAGGTAACACTTGGGGTTTTCTACTAGAGGCAGATATGTCGTTCATGGAAATAAGAAATAGGAGTTTGGCTCACGTTTTGGTAAGATTAGACCCAAGGGAGGGTTTGGCAGAGAAAATTCATCTTCAACTTCAAGATTACTCTTACTCTCAGCTCATTGATTATGAGCAGTTACCTTTCCGATGCCATAGATGTCATAAGTATGGACATTTAGCACAGGATTGTCCCCTGGGATTCAGAAGGAGAAGACATAGAAGCAATCTAGGGTCAGAGGATCGGCCTCAAGTTGAAGTGGAGGAAATGGTACAGACAGAGGAATTGAGGAACCAACAGGACAGTGAGCAAGTGTCGATGGAAATTCAGGACGACCAAAGTGTGCAGTCAGAGATAGAGGTCTTGCTAGAGCAGGATCATCACTAGGATATTCATTGGGAGGCTCAGGAGGAGGTGGTTACAATCGACCCTACTCCCCAATCGGCGGGTACTTGTTCTCTCCCCCTCTCCTCTTTAAATGAATCTCTTCAATCTTTGCTCAATATGATCCCTAGGCCTCCCTCCAGGCCCGACATGTCGATAGATCCGGTTATCGACTCTGTGCCTTTAGCGCTGGACAGTATAATAACCTCTATCCCAGCACTTAAAATAGCCAAATCTCCTTCTCATGGCCCTGTGTGTTTTTCTCCCCCTGTGGACCCTACTGATAAATCTCACCACTTGGACTCCTCTCTGCTTCTCCAATTGTGGCTGCTCCACAACTTTCTGACGTTGCTTCTGAAACTACATGTTGAGAAGTAATTCATGCTCCCTCTCAACCACCAAATATCTAGTCTCTGCCTTGCTCCTCAAGGCTTTGCATGCATTAGCTAAATCTGATCTACTCATATTGTTGTTGCTACGGCTATGTCGCTGCTTCTGCATTGTTGCTATAACTACTGCAATCAGGAGTCTAATCTCCCCAGATCTTGAAGTACTAGCTTCCATAGGGTTGCTCCCTTTGAAACTAGACTCCCTCTGAGTCTTGATCTCCCTGTGGGAAATCTCTCTACTCCTCATTTTGCCAATATCAATGATCAAAACTCCTTTTTGTGTCACTAAACATTGGCTCATTGATTTGCCCACTAGCAACCTTCTTGCTCCATTAAGAAGTTTGCACATAGGGTCTTTTGGATCTGCCCTAAACTAGAGCTCCATCAATCTGCAAGGACAACTTTGAATTCTTCTCTTCTATTGTGATTTCAGCTTCGATACCATGTAGAAATTTCTACAAATCTAGCTCTAATACCATGTAGAAATTTCTACAAATCTAGCTCTGATACCATGTAGAAATTTCTACAAATATAGCTCTAATACCATGTAGAAATTCCTTGTATATTCAAACTGCAGATTGTAATATGCTAAAACAATAGACTTGAATCTACTCTACTCGTCAGCAAAAACAAATAAACGATCGCGAAATCACAAAGCATACGAGAAAGAATTCAATCAACACAAAACAAAATGATTTTTTGAGGAAAGCCACAGCGAAAAACCCCTGCTATCTGTATATTGCATTAATCAAAAAACATGAGAAGATTACAATGCTTTACTCAAGCCCGAGAAACCTCTGCACTATCTCTATCTATCTCACTACCAGCATGTGCACAAGCTTCTCTTGGCATACCTTCCCCTCACAAGCTCCACGCACAAACTTGTGCTTCCTATTGCTTGGTATCACCAACTCGTGCTCACCAAAACAATGATTAAACTTGTGCCTTCATTCCTCCTTTTAAAGGCAATTCGAATGGCTAAAATTAGTGAGTTTTCTAATTAAGGAATGATTTATTTTAGGCTTTCTTATTGCATGCACCATCTATTTAATTTAGATGATTTTACAACTGATAGTACATTGTCTTTGAACTCCAATCTCAACTGGGTCTTTCTCTGATCTGACATGCATGAGTTAATTATGAGTGAATCTTCAGTTTACTAGTTGAGCAGTGCTAGTTACACCCCACTACTGCAGGTTATACCCCACTACTGGATCTCCCACTAATTCCTCCATTAGTTGAAACAAGTTTAACTGAATTTAACTCAGTTAACCTGAATTAAATAATTACAACTAAAAAGAACTCAACCTGGGCCCCTAAAATTTAGGAACCACTCTACATGACTCAGATAGACTCCCAACTCGAATTAACCGAGCCAACTAAGTCAAATTAACTTAGTTACTATCACAAGTTGCTATGAGAATCAGAATTACAATTTAATTCAAGGACAAATTAAATTAAGATTTTCTTCTTAATGCTATTTGCTGAATATAAACCCTGCAAATGGTGACAATATTTGAAGACAAACTCTGAGTTGGTATTTGTCCTTCAACTCCAAAAAATAATCCAATATTCAATCTTTATTTACTGTTGCTGAATATAAAACTCGTTTATAGTTTCTCCGTAGCGGATACTAGAGCCTAACAAATTTTACAATATCTTAAAGAAAAAGCCTGGTCATGAACTACATTGAAAATCAATATCATGGTTTTCACTATGCCATAAAAAATGCGTTGTTCTATCCCACATCCACAAGAGTATGCTTCCAATTTTATTAAAGAAAAAACCACCAAATACAGACCATTTTATGAAAACATTTAATGACTGTTGAAACAGAGAAAATAGGAGCTCCAGTCAGTAACTTTTGTGGTTATAATCGAAAACTAATAAAATTATCTTTAAATTTACATGAATCTTGAATAATTCTTTATTTACATTTTGACATCCACATGATGATCAATAATTATCAATTCTTCTTGCAATTCCATAGCTGTTTTATGTTGTTTTCACACAGCTCTGTTATATATTCATTTCCATGCAAAACATGGTACGATTTTTACTACATCTCTAAATGCACCTACATAAGTAAGATAACCTAGATCATCTCCCAAAGCCCTAATCAGTCAAATAACCTAGTAAATCTGCATTTACATAATATCAGTGTGCAAGTACAATATGTGTGCATGTGTGGTGATAATTCGCAGGTCTTCATAGAGGCAGCATCTCCATCACATTTACCCAATTAATGGAGATCTGTCATTAGCACTTCATGAGGCTCTAGAACTAAGAAGAATTCTGATTTCCATTAAGCCAATCAAAAGGGTTATATGAACAGGAAATCTCAGCTAATTCTACACAACTGAATTTTAGCTAGAAAGAAAATTAACATAAACTAGGCAACCAAGAACATAATCTAAGCCTCACCAATGTTACTCAGGACCACACCAAAAAGACCATTAACAGAAAAATAAATTCCAAACGTATTACTTGATAGAAGATGAGTTAACATATGAAATTACCTTGGCTGTCTGATAATCAACTACTTTCTTAGCAGTCAAATCATTCTTGTTACCAACAAGCAACTTATTCACATTTTCACTTGCATAGCGATCAATCTCATTCAACCATTGCTTGACATTGTTGAAACTCTCCTGGTCAGTAACATCATATACCACCTGCCAGAACAAAGAGATAAACATCTAATTATGGAAAATTTTAGTTTCAGCGTAATATGAAAATTCAGTAAATCTAATAGCTTGTTTTAAGTAATTGCTAGTACAAAATAATACTCTGACAAATGAAAATCAGCAAACTCCAGTAAAAATTTAAACAAAGAATATTCATCATATAAAAAGATAAGCTATTTGGTCTCTGCCAGGTTCATGTTCATCACCGGCATGGTAACTTGTGTTTTGTCAAGGTAAGAATTTTAGTTTGTGCCAGTGTAGCTTCTTAGGTCCTTTAGGTTCTGGCTTTCAATTTGGTAAACAGTACTTCTAGCCCCTGATCTGGATTGTGGCAACAGCCCATCTGCTCTCATCTTTTTGGTAACATGCCCTATACTGTGTATCTTTTTCTTTAAATAGAATTTTGAAAAAGATATTATAATGTCCAGCAACTATTCTATGAACACTAGGAATGTTAAAAAATGAGGAGTTGATAATATCGAAAGACATCAGCTACCAAATAGAATCTGAAAAAGTGGACCTCAAAAAAAAAGTACCATTAATACCAATTCTCCCAAACCCTACAGAATATTCTTCATACTACCATTTCTGAGCTCCAACCAATCCCATCTTTCTTCTCAACATTATGACAATATTACAACATACATAAATTATCCAACACCTTGATTGTGAGAAAAACTCAATTGAATGGAAAAAGTTCTGAAGCTTATTGCACCATTATTAACCCAAGGAAGGTGTGCTTCTTGTCTTTCCCCAAGCATAATGCTGGAAATATCCATTCCATAAGTTTTAAGTCGTTAATAGCATATGTAAAAAGCCACACTGATCCCCCTTTTTTTAGTGAGTTCGCATTTACTGTGACTTCTGTTGAGTGATTCAAATATTGCATTTCTAGCTGGTAAAAATATTTGATTAGTTATGGACTTGAATGTAACGTGATGGCTCTCAACCTCTCTTAACGTTACCTTTCAGCTCCTGTGTTCTAAATGATGTTCGATAAATCCTCGAAAGATATCATTCTGGGCTTAGAGTGGAGGTTGTTATTTTGTCATCGCTTTATTCATACTTTTTAAAACTCTTAGAAATATGCTATCGCCCCTCATGTTCCTTGTTTAGAAATTAGAACAGTCAATCCAGGAACTACACAACCTGATGCATTGCTTTTGTCAGTAAAGCATGGTAAAAATTCCTCCCAATAGTCCCAACATGACGACTTCCGTATATGGTAATGCATTCTACTAAAATGGAATCTTCAATGCATCAATCAACGGTCATATCATGTGATTAGCAATAATTCTAAAAGGACAGGCGCAGCCTGACCACCCAGTGAAGTCAGTTTTCACTGTCATTCAATTCCACAACAATTATTATTTGCCTCATCTTCATATTCTAAAACACATGTTTGACACACTCTACATCCAACTCCTGTTATGCATCATAATCAATTTTTGTGTGATTTTTTGAAAGCTTAATTTCTAATTCATACCGTTCGATGATGTTAGCATACAGACGGCAAGTACACAAGGAATCCATTGACAACAAATATCAATAGACTGTGCATTCAAGATCTATCTTAACTCCAGATCTATCAAGCACCAAGACAGATCAAATTCCTATAGGTCAAGTTTCACCTTTTTCAGAGTGCAAAACTTAAGGAAAGGTTTGCACCTCAATGGATTTATCATTTAATCCCTGTCAGCCCTTAATAGATCCTGAGTTAAGATGGATCTAGGCTGTTTTTAAGTTTACATGTTGAGTTTGAGCAAATTATAGATAGATGTATACAAATTTGGTTTTTCGGCTGACATGCAATCTCTTTTTAGTTATTGTTGTCTTTTAATTTCTTTTATTATCATATCCATTTTCGTTATGTTATGCTACAACATCTCCCCCATAAGCGGTAAAGCACCTCTCAGCACAACAAGGACATCAACCTTCATATTCTAGTCACATTTCTTGAATAAGTACTGCTAAGGTATGCTAATTCCATTACTAAAAAAAATGCACATGCAGGGTAGCCCAAAGCTTCTTTAGAGTTAAAGCTAAACTACAAATTGTTAATATGGGAGCTCACATGCAGAGGAACTGGACAGGAACAGAAATTTCCACCACGCACACCATAAAAAATTCCCACATAATGACTGCTACAGGTCTCAAAAGATTTTGTTTGACTAAAATAAACGACACAATCACCGGATAGACATTCATCATAGAGAGAATAAATCTATGAATCAGCTCTACCGCCAAATTTGATGGATGTCTGCAAGAGAACCCCCATCTTTCCCAAACTGACACAGTTGCAAATCCAAGCTAGCATAATAAGAAACTGAAGTTAACAGGGATGGATCAGTTTCCGTTACATGTAGATGACCCAAATGAAGTAAAACGCATGCATTCTATGACATCACATAAATCAGCGATACGATTGGAAATCTAGCTGTACTTACAATAATACCATGAGCACCACGATAGTAGCTACTTGTTATTGTTCTGAACCGCTCTTGTCCCGCGGTGTCCCACTGTAATCGAACAGCTTAGTCAAGAGATATGCTATAAATGTCTTTATTACCATAAGCAGCACAATAAGCACAAACAGTTTTACTGCAAAATCCCGAATGACTTCAATGTAACAATCTACTTCCTGTTTTAAATATATTTAAATTTTAGAGGAAAACAGCAAAAAGGGAATACATGCATTGCACCAAAAAATAAATAATAGATAACATGCAATAGCAAGACTACACAATCCAAAATTCATGGCATTGCATGCTCACAATTTGAAGTTTTATTGTCTTCCCATCCAATTCCACTGTACGAATTTTCTGTACAAAACACAATTGATAATAAATAAGATCTGCACAACACCAAATTTATACATCTGGAAAAGCCACAGTATTAAAACATTTACAATCAAAATGAAACTTTTAAAATAAATCAGCAACTAAGATCACTTACAAAATCAACACCAATTGTACTGATATAGCTCTCCAGATATGAATCATCCTACAGTCAATTTGTACTAATAATTAGTATGACTGGCTTGAGCTGTAACTACCTTAATACGACAGTTTTGATCCCCGCGTAAATAAACTACATAATGGAATCGCTGCAGAGAGGGATCTTTCCATTTATGTAAACAAAATTCCTTCCATGCAACATGGCAAAAACTGTGCCAATTCAAAACCTAGCATTCAAAGGCAACAAAGAAAGGGAAGGTAGTTGAACATTACCGCAAACCTCAGAAGAAGACAGGATTTTCCAACACCAGAATCACCAATTAGCAAAAGCTTAAATAAGTAGTCACTGCAAAGAATAGGTACGTCAAAGTTAGGACAATTTGTAAGTATAACTTCATTTCAGAACTGGTTGTTCCCGGTACATGTGCTATGCCTCTAGTAAAACATTTGATCAGCCTAACGCCAATGCATTGACAAAGCATGATCTTCCAACAAACTTAGACATCCTTATCAAAGTGCCTTGCATTTCCAGTTAATATTTAAATTAGCAAGCAATGTCTTATTGGCATGCTTTATTGCCTCCGCCAATATTTCCTCCAAAAGGAAATCGACTCGCCACCATGTGGATCTTGAACCCTCAAACGGCAAAAAAATATTTAAAGAAAGTTAGATCGCAGTAATTTTCAAAGATCCCTTTAGGAACTAGGGCGAATAAAGCATAAGATTGACGCTATAGCTCAAATTCGTTGTATATGCAGAAAAATAAATACCAGATACCGTAAATTCCAATGAATCATATGCTTTAAATGCAACCAATGGCATAAAATCCAGGTGCATATACACAGAAAATATATTTAACTACTTCAAATTCCAATACAAATAGCTCGCTAGAAACGTAAATTTTAAGTTTCTGATACTTACTATTCAGGATTCATGGTGGAAATTTGAAATCCTCCGAAAAGGTCACCGAAAAGATAAAAATCGGCCCGCAGATCCACTAATTTCTGAGAACTTTAAGCCGCAGAAGTCCAAATGGCCCTCAATTGCAGGGCTAGAGGGCTTCGAACGGTAGATCTCGACTCGATTCTGAGTGATTTCGATCAGCAATTGATAGAATGCTGGGGAGCCAACTGATTTGCAAGAGATTGAATCTTTCCGCCTGCGCGAATTTGAAGAAATAAGGTGCCCAGGGCGATGGCCACGTGGCATCCACCGTCGTCTTCCGGTTGGACGAACAAGGAACTGAGTAAGCAGCGGAAGAAAAGTGGAGAACGTGGACAAAATAAAATGTTTTGTTTTTTACGATATTTTTAGGGGGGCCACTTACACGTTTGAGAAAAGTTGGAAGGCGTTAGATGGGTCTATAGGTAGATATATTCTGTTTTATTTTACTATAATTAAAAATTAAAATTAAAAGGCACAGTATATAAAAGTAAAATTGTATGTAATTTTTTATTTTTATTACTCTGAATAATGTTGATAACTAAATTTTGAATTAAAAGGCGGGGGTTAAGATTCATTAAATAACTAATTTTTTATTTAAATTATAGATATGAGTTTTGTAAAGTCTTTTTAATAGATTTTTACAAATATTTATGGGGGAAAGTTAATATTCATTTATTTTATTTATAGAGTAGTTTAAGGAGGTGATGTTTTCGTTTAGAAAAGAATGGAAAATCTAGCACAATGTTGATGAAATTTAGTAGAGTTTTTTTGAAAATTCAAGTTACAATTGTGAAGTTTTAAAATTTTGGGTGCCTCAAGGGTTTTTAATGGTGTTGAATCTATTTTCACCATAAAAAATTATTCAAACATTCTCACAGTCAGATTTTTTGAAGAAAAAAATCATTGGATTCTGACGAGAAATTCACCTTCCGAGTGAAATCGTCATCTCGTTATACAACACTTTGGCTTATGCTTCGTTCAAGCCTAAGCTTTGGAAGAGGTTCATGGATGATACATTCATCAACTCGCCTCATGGTCGTGAGAAGTTAGATTTATTCCTTCACCATGGAGACGAAGATTAATGGTAGCCTTCTGATGCAGGAGCATCCGAACTTAGCCAGCAATGTGATTGTATGTTCACATGTTGTGGCTAACAAGAGATGAATTTATTGACCTGAGTGGTCAAAATCAATTTTAGTAGAGAGGGTTGAACCTCTCGAATTGATCTTTATTTCAATTATTGTAACAATTAAATCATTATATTATTTTTAGAATAGGAGATAAGTGTTAGGATAGGTGTGTATCAGAGCTTGAGAATAGGGATTTAATAGTTGAGCTGATAAAAATAGAGATTGAGTTGTCAATGTTGTTAGGATAGGATTCGATCCATAAAAGAAAGGAAAAAAATGTAATGATAGATTGGAATGGAATAGGAGAGTGAGTAAGCGAGAAATTGAGAGAGAAAGATAGGGTTTGCGAGTGAAACAGAGGTCAGACAAATTGTTGTAATCGAGCGAGAGGGCCAAGACTCTGTAATTTCTATGTTATTGAATAATTGATTAAGTGTGGTGTTGCGTGTTATTCCTGGTGCAGAATTTCTCTTGAATCTGTGTATCGGCGTTCTGTACCCTAATCGGGTATTATTTCCCATTTATGTATTTCATTTATAATTACAGCCAAATAGCGTTAAGGGTTAATACCGAGATTAGGTGCTAAATCTTATTAAGCACATTTATTAAAGGTTCTGTATTAAGCACGTGGGTAGTATTTGGAAAACAGTAAGTGGTATATCACATGGAAAATAAATGGTAAATGGTATTTTTCCAAATTGCGTGATTAACCTAAGCTGGTGACACGTAGCACAGGAAAACCACTTTTCTCATGCGTTCTCGACCTGATATCAATCGTGCTAGAAAGCGCGCGATATTGTGCAGCAGTCGTTGGATCAGACAAGATAGATCGACAGTGGAGATCGGCCAAGCTAGTTGGCACACGATACGTCGTGATATCTGTAGGATTGCGTAAACAAATCGACGATGCAGATTGAAGTGCTCTGGAGTGGAAAAGTCAAAGTGGGACCAGCAGTGATTGCTTAGCTTGGCGAGACCCTTGGAAGGAAATACATGTACATAATCTTATTAACACGCAGCTGATTGGTTTTTAAGTGAACCATTAGTCTAATTGTAAGACTTCCACATCAATTTTGGTAACCATCCACATCATTTGGTATTAGAGCCCAAGGATTAAGTCTGCTACAGTAAACATGCCACCTAGGAGAGGAGCTGGCATAGGTCGGGGGAGACCTGTAGCGAATGCAGTTCTGCTGGAAGAGATTTGAAACTTGCGCACAAGGATGGAGACAATGGAAACTGCTCAAAGGAGAGCACCTGATGAAGGAGATGCCAGTGCTGCAGAGGAATCTTCTGAGGAAGAAGAAGAGGATGAAAGTGAAGCTGCCAAAGTTCTCAAGATATTGGCTAAAGCAAGTGGAAGACCAAAGGTGGAAATACCTTTGTATGACGGGAATCTCAATGTAGAAGAGTTGATGGACTAGATCAGTTCATCAGACAAGTATTTCGACTATGAGGAGGTCGATGACAAAAAGAAGGTGAAATTTGCAGTTACCGGATTGAAGGGTCATGCAGCTATCTGGTGGGATGAACTACAAAGATCCAAAGCAAGAAAGGGGAAGCCCAAGATTAAACAATGGGATAAAATGGTGAGTAGGTTGAAAGCTAAATTTATGCCAAAAGATTATCAGTTAAATATTTTCAGACAATTGCAAAATTTGAGACAAAAAGGAATGACTGTCAAAGAATATACAAAAGAGTTTTATAAGCTAAGCATTAGAGCAGAACATGCAAAGGATGATGTAGAAAAGGTAGCCAAGTACATCAATGGCTTGAGATATGACATACACGATGAAATCAGCTTGCTGAATCTGAAGACAATTGGAGATGCCTATCAAGCAGCTTTGAAAGCAGAGGAGAAGATGTTGAGGAAACAAAATCAGAGGAACAAAGGGAAAAGTTCAGCAAGAGGTCGAGGAATTACCAGATTAAGATTTCAGCACCCTCAGGGTGAAGCAGGAGGTTCAAGTAGTAGACCACCAGAGAGAGGAGACTTTAGTAGAGGGAGATTTGCACCCAGAGGAAGAGGTCGAGGAAGAGAAATTTGGTGTTATACATGTGGAGAATGGGGACATGGATCATGGGACTATCCTCATAATAAAGCAACAAATCAACGGAATGTGAATGTGGCTGAGGAAAAGGAAGAAAAACCTGAAATTACAAATAAGGAAGAATCACCCGAAGTAGGAGAATCTTTGTTATTGAAAAGGGTATTGCTCAAAGCAAAGAAAGGGACAGGAGAACCAGCTCAGAGAAAGAGTTTATTCAGAACTACATGCAATTCCAAAGGAAAATGTTGTAAAGTGATAATTGACAGTGGAAGTATTGATAACATTGTTTCTACAAAAATGGTGGACAAGTTAGGATTAGTGAAAACAGTACACCCTACTCCTTACAAAGTGTCATGGCTGCAAAAAGGACATCAACTTATTGTGACAGAACAATGCAAAGTAGAAATCCAAATTGTTACTTATAAGGATGTGGCATTATGTGATGTAATGCCAATGGATGTATGCCATGTATTGTTGGGAAGACCTTGGCAGTTTAATCGGAAAGCTATACATGATGGGAGAAGAAACACCTATACCTTGGAGAAGGATGGAGTGAAGCATACATTGTTGCCATTAAAGGATGAAGCTAACAAAGGAACAACTAGAAATAGTGTTATGTTGATGAGTGGAAAGGAGTTGTTGCAAGAAGTTGGAAAAGGTGAAGAAATGCATTTTGCTGTCATAGGGAGACCTAAGGTAATTTTGACTTCTACAAACTTGGATGATTTACTTGAAGAAATCAAAACTTTGTTGAATTATTTTGCTGATATTATTGTGGATGAGTTGCCAAATGCATTGCCACCAATCAAGAGTATTAGTCATCACATTGAACTGATACCTGGAGCAAGTTTGCCAAATAAAGCAGCATACAGATTGACTCCTCAGGAGAATGCAAAAGTTGAGAGACAAGTGTAGGAGTTGTTGGACAAGGGGTTGATCAGAGAGAGTCTTAGTCCATGTGTTGTGCCAACAGTGTTGAGCCCAAAGAAAGGTAGTGAGTGGCGCATGTGTACTGATTCCATAGCCATAAACAATATTACTATCATGTATATATTTCCTTTACCACACATGGATGATTTGATGGATTGTTTAAGTGGGTCAAAGTATTTTACTAAAATAGATCTGAAGAGTCGATATCATCAAATAAGGATTAGGGAAGGAGATGAATGGAAGACTGCATTTAAAACAAACAGTGGGTTGTATGAGTGGTTAGTGATGCCTTTTGGACTCACTAATTCACCCAACACATTCATGAGATTGATGAATGAAGTCTTGAAGGAATATGTAGGCTAGTTTTTCATTGTTTACCTTGATGATATTCTAGTTTTCAGTCGAAGCAAAGAGGAGCATTTGGAGCATCTTAAAGTGGTTCTGAAGACTCTGCAGAAAGAGAAACTGCTAATAAATATGAAGAAATGTAGTTTCATGAAAGAAGAATTAATCTATTTGGGGTTTGTAGTTTCTAAAGAAGGTCTGAAAATGGATCCAGAGAAAGTCCAAGCAATTTGGAACTAGCATATTCCAAGAAACATATTTGATGTAAGAAGCTTTCATGGGCTTGCAAGTTTTTATAGAAAATTTATCAGAAAATTTAGTTAGATTTGTGCACCAATTATTGAAACAATCAAAGAGACTAATTAGCCATTCAAGTGGACAAAAGTAGTAGACCGAAATTTTAAGTTGCTGAAGAAGAAAACTATAGAAAAACCAGTTTTAGCTTTGCCTGATTTTGGAAAAGTTTTTCAAGTAGAAACTGATGCTAGTGGAGTTGCAATTGGAGCAGTTTTAAGTCAGGAACACAGACCAATAGCATATTTTAGTGAGAAACTAAATGAAGATAAGAAGAGATATTCTTCTTATGACAACGAATTTTATGCTATTGTGCAAGCTTTAAAAAAATGGAGACATTATTTGCTACCAAAGGAGTTTGTATTGTACTCTGACAATCATGCATTGCAGTTTATAAACAATCAACCAAAATTGAATCAAAAGCATGCAAAGTGGGTAGAGTTTTTACAGAGTTTTACTTTTGTGATCAAACATACAAGTGGTAAGTTGAACAAAGTTGTTGATGCTTTAAGCAGGGTAAATTTCATTATGCAAGAATAAGAGTTGGTGTTGTAGGATTTGAAGAAATGGTTGATATGTATAAAGATGATGCAGAATTTAAAGATATTTATGCAGTTATACAAAATCCGACAGTTCATAATATAAGCCAGTGGTTAGATTATCTTATCCAAGGAGGTTTACTATTTAAAAGTAACAAATTGTGCATTCCCAAATGTTCAATGAGGGAAAACATAATCAAGGAGAAACACAGTGGAGGGTTATCTCGGCACTTTGGACAAGAGAAAAACTTTGCTCAGGTAAATGCTTTTTACTACTGGCCAAAGATGCAAACTCATGTTAAGATATTTGTTGAAAAGTGCAGGATATGTCGGCATGCTAAGGGGAGAAGCCAAAATATAGGATTGCACCAGCCATTACCAATACTAGACCGACCATGGGATGCAATTAGTATGGATTTTGTTTTGGGATTACATAGAACTCAAAGAGGAAATGATTCCATTTATGTTGTGGTAGATAGATTTTCTAAAATGACACATTTCATTGCATGTAAAAGGACTAGTGATGCAACACATATTGCTAATCTGTTTTTTTCAGAAGTTGTAAGGTTACATGGATTGCCTATAAGTATTGTGTCTGATAGGGATACAAAGTTTGTTGGTCATTTCTGGAGAACTCTTTGGAAGAAACTAGGTGCCAACCTTAGTTTCAGTTCAGCATATCACCCTCAAACAGATGGACAGACCGAAGTGGTAAACAGAAGCTTGGGAAACATATTGAGAAGTTTAGTGTATCAAAATCCTAAGCAGTGGGATTTAGCACTTGCTCAAGCTGAGTTTTCTTATAATGACACTCCTAACCGGAGTACTGGGATGAGTCCCTTTCAGATTGTTTTTGGGATGAATCCAAGAGGTGTGTATGAGCTCAGAAATTTGAGCAAACATGAGACAAGAAGTGCAAAGGCTGAAGAGTTTGTAGAGTAGATGCAGAGACTACAAGAAGATGTCAAAGACAGATTGCAAGAAAGCAGTGGAAAATACAAACAGAGAGCTGATATGAAGCGAAAGGAAAAAGAATTCCAAGTGGGTGATCTAGTGATGGTGTACTTGAGGAAAGAAAGATTTCCTGTTGGGACTTATAACAAACTGAAATTGAGAAAGATAGGGCCATGCAGAATTGTGAGGAAGTTTTCAACTAATGCTTATGAAATTGAGTTGCCAGAAGGGATTGGAATATCACCTATCTTCAATGTTGCAAATTTATATCCATACAAGGAGACAGAGTCAGAGCTACAAAAGGAACCTGCAAAAGATGAAGTTCAGACTTTAAATTGGGAAGAACAAATGCCAAAGACAATTAAGAAAGAGGTGGAAGCTGTTCTGGAGAAAAGAGTATCCAAAAGAACCAAAGGACATGTTTATTTTCAGTATCTAGTCAAATGGAGGGGACAGCCAATGGAGGATGCCAGTTGGTTAACAACAACAAAATTACAAAAGTATGGAGTCAATCCTGAAAGTTTGATGAATGATTCTTTTCCTCCCCGAGAGTCTGATGGAGGAGCATCCAGACTTAGCCAACAATGTGATTGTATGTTCACATGTTGTGGCTAAAAAGAGATGAATTTATTGACTTGAGTGGTCAAAATCGGTTTTAATAGAGAGGGTTGAACCTCTCAAATTAATATTTATTTCAATTATTGTAACAATTAAATCATTATATTATTTTTAGAATAGGAGATAAGTGTTAGGATAGGTGTGTATCAGAGCTTGAGAATAGGGATTTAATTGTTGAGCTGATAAAAATAGAGATTAAGTTGTCAATGTTGTTAGGATAGGATTCGATCCATAAAAGAAAGGAAAAAAATGTAATGATAGGTTGGAATGGAATAGGAGAGTGAGTAAGCGAGAAATTGAGAGAGAAAGATAAGATTTGCGAGTGAAGCAGAGGTTAGACAAATTGTTGTAATCGAGCAAGAGGGCCAAGACTCTGTAATTTCTATGTTATTGAATAATTGATTAAGTGTGGTGTTGCGTGTTATTCCTGGTGCAGAATTTCTCTTGAATCTGTGTATCGGCATTCTATACCCTAATTGGGTATTATTTCCCATTTCTGTATTTCATTTATAATTACAGCCAAATAGCGTTAAGGGTTAATACCGAGATTAGGCGTTAAATCTTATTAAGCACATTTATTAAAGGTTTTGTATTAAGCACATGGGTAGTATTTGGAAAACAGTAAGTGGTATATCACGTGGAAAATAAATGGTAAATGGTATTTTTCCAAATTGCGCGATTAACTTAAGCTGGTGACTCGTAGCACAAGAAAACCACTTTTCTTGCGCGTTCTCGACCTGATATCGATTGTGCTAGAAAGCGCGCGATATTGTGCAGCAACCGTTGGATCAGACGGGATAGATCGACGGTGGAGATCGGCCTAGCTAGTTGGCACACGATACGTCGCGATATCTGTAGGATTGGGTAAACAAATTAACGGTGCAAATTGAAGTGCTTGGGAGTGGAAAAGTCAAAGTGGGACCAGCGGTGATTGGTTAGCTTGGTGGGAACCTCGTAAGGAAATACACGTACATAATCTTATTAACGCGCAGCTGATTGGTTTTTAAGTGAACCATTAGTCTAATTGTAAGACTACCACATCAATTTTGGTAACCATCCACATCACCTTCCTTTCCTTGACGTCCTCATCTCCAAGAAAAATGATGGCTCTTTCTCTCACCAAGTCTTTCAGAAGAAAACCCACACAAAGCAATGCCTTCATGCTAACTCCCATCATTTTTTGGCTCAAAAGGTTGGTGTTCTCAACACTTTGGTCACTCGTGCTCTTAGGGTCTCTGGTAAAGATCGCTTGGATGATGAGAAAACCCATCTCCTTAAAGTTTTTTCGGGATAATGGTTATAGTTTGTCCCAAGGTAGCAGAGTTTTCTTGAAGGCTAGCAAAGGCCCTAGATTAAAAAAAGATCAAAGAGATTTAGTTTCTGATGTTCAGCTTCCCTTTATCCAAGGTACCACTAACAAGATTGCTCGAATTTTAAGGAAGCATAGGATCTCTTCTTCTTTTAGACCCCTGAATACTATTCGTAGCTCCCTCAGATTCGTCAAAGAACAGATGGATCCAAAAGACATGAAAGGTGTTTATTTAATCCTATGTTCCTGTGGGACCCCCTACATTGGAGAAATTGACCGCTCCATAAATCAAATAATTCATGAGCATGTAGCTGATATCAAACATTGTAGGGCTTGATTCTCAGCTTTGGCGGAACATGCTGACAAAACTAAACACCATGTTTATCTAGAATATTCTTGTGTTAATGTCAGGATCAACGACTTTCATCATTGTAAGTTTAGGGAGGCTATCGAAATTGAAAAGAGGTCTATCACGTTGAGTAGGGATGATGGGTGGAAAATTAGCATTTGTTGGATCCCCTCTCTTTTTCCCTAGGTTTATGCCCTTCCCCTTCTCCTTTCTTTCTTAGTGTTGTTTTTCCCTTCCTTTAGATTGATTCCTTAGTGTTTCCTTTTTTCAATGTTCCCTTGATTTCATGCTTTCCCAGTGATTATTATTATTATTATTATTTTTAAGTAATAAGACTAAGTCTTACCTTTTTTTTTTTTTTTATATTAGTATTATTTTATCATTACATGAAGATGTAGTCTAGGGAATAAGAGTTGGTCAAAGGAATAATCTTATTTTTTATATTTTTTGAAATTAGTACTATTATATCCAAATATTAAGATTAAGTCATAGAAATAATATTAAATTATTTTTTATATTAATATTAAGAAAATATTATTAGAGAGATTTTTTAGG
Organism: Pinus tabuliformis; assembly: GCA_031772625.1. Classification (NCBI taxonomy): domain Eukaryota; kingdom Viridiplantae; phylum Streptophyta; class Pinopsida; order Pinales; family Pinaceae; genus Pinus; species Pinus tabuliformis. The sequence continues at coordinate 1,558,526,133 of CM062820.1, forward strand.
ATTAGATTTAGTGATTTTTTTTTTGGAATTATTATTTTTATTTCAAAGTATTAAGTCAAAGTAATAATTTCAAATCAAATAATAAATTATGTCAAAATAAAAATAACATATTTTTATTTTCACTAGTTTAATATTTTCTTCTTATATTAATCTTTAATGTCTATTTTGACTATTTTATTGTTTCCTTCATTGTTCATTTCTCTGACCATTTTGCATCCCTACATTATATATAATGGTTGTTAGGTCAGTACTTTCATCCAAGTCCTTATGATGAACCATACTTAGGGGTTCGAAACGCATTGACAACAAAAATTAAGATGTGATTTACCGGAAGTATTCTCTCATAACATTATGAATCACATAATTTTTCATTCTGAAAACACCTTACTTTATTTCCTAAAGGAATGGATTCCTCAATTTTCATGTCCCTTGCAATTGTTGATTGACCTCATTCTAATCACTGACATTATTGTACATTGATTCCTCCAAAAAGTTCTAGCGCTTTAATATTGATTTGGTGTCTTTTTCCTAAAGAATGAGCTTGAGCATGAGGACAAATAAGTTGTAAATGTCTTAGAACTTCACATATTTGGCATTTGAATGTTATGTTCTCATGATCCAAACCTTAGTGTATTTAACAATTTTTCATTTATTTTGTTCAAAAGGTCCTTACTATGATTTATCTCAATACATATGCTAACATACATGCAAAATCCTACAATGGGACTCTCAATATCTAGTTATATGAGTATCCAAAATGTTCATAATATCCTCAAAAATTGATAAATTTTAGAAATGTAATGGAAAATTACTAAAGCAAACTCAAACTAACATTCGAGTAACTAATGCCCATGGGGGTAGAGCATGCAATGACAGAGTGTTCCGTTAAGGCACTTCGTAGTGTAAAGGTCATCGGTTTGAAACTTTGTGGGCAAGAATCCAACCATACTAAGGGTTGGTGTGGCTCAAGTTGGTTGTGATCCCCATGTGATTTTGACGGTGTAGATGCCCCTCGTTCGTGGCTACTCAAGCCACAGGTTAGGCATGCTAGTCCTCTAAGGATTCACATAACCCAACAAACAAAAAAGAAACATTCTAGTAAATAACATAGAGTTAAGATCAAATTTTAAGAACCATGAGGTTATATAAAGTTCCCATGCTTCCCCAAAACAAAGGGCGCTCTTCAAATACTTTCTGATAATTAACATGTGTAACACTAAACAAGAGGGGGGAAACATTGAAGCAAAGAGAGATCTTGCAATTCTTTGTCCAAGTCAAGTAAATCCACTAGTACAACACCAATGAAGGAGGTCAATACACATTCAATAAAAAATAAACACCTCTTTCAAATATTGAATATAGATGGGTTATCGATGATGTTGATCTCCACCAATGACACCTCTTCAATTTGATCCACTATATAGACAATAAGAATAATAGATTGCAAAGTATTTGGAATGGTATATATGTTTTTTACTGCATCACTAAATGACACAAGTTTTGACATTGAAGGCACCCTAATGCCCACCACTCATCCCTACAATTGCAACTCTAAAATAAGGGTTGAATCATTAACTATGTGATATGAACCATGTGCCTAAAAAGGATAACATGCCAATAATTACAATCCATTTCGAGGGGAAACCTCCTTTTACAATGAATACAATGTATAATACAATATGAGATGTGATCCTAAGAATGGGTCTCCATGGTATATATATAGGAGACAAAGGGTACAACTGTAATGAAAGGGTAGAATCAAATATTTTGGCCTACACAACAACAAAAATGCAACAACTCAATATCTAGGGTTTAATAAGGGATTTTATGGTTAGCATGAGGCATGTCTATGGCTTACCATACCCCTCCCCTTCAAACAAAGTTGTCCTCAACACTTCACTAACTACGAGTGTTTCTACCCCATGTCGCCTTTTTTATTGGTAGGTTCTTCCATTTCATGAGGTACTCAATAATTGCTCGATATTTTAGCTACTCAATCTTTATTTAAAGGATTGTTTCTAGTTCTAGTTTGACTTTCTCTTTATCATTAATCTCTAATAAAATAATTTGGATGGAGATATTGTCATCAATTGCCTTCTTTAGGCAAGAAACATGGAAGACTAGATATACATGTCAAGATAGAGGCAACTCCAATTTGTAAGCCATATTTCCAATCCTCTACAACACCTTATTGGGGCCATGATACCTCGGTGTTAATTTACGTTATGAACCTTGAGTCTTAAAAAATGTTAATAAACCAATAATTACTATCCACTTTGAGGGGAAAGCTTCCTTTTACAATGAATACAATGTATAGGACAACATTTGATCATCCTAAGACTAGGTCTCTTCAGTGTGTGTGTGCGTGTGTGTGTGTGTAGGAGACAAAGATATAATTATAATGAGATGGTACAATGAAAGGTTCTAACAGACATAATAATATAACAATTGAAATGTCATAACTCAATATATAGGGCTTAATAAGGAGATTTAGGGTTAGCATTGGGTTTATATAGGGCTTAATAATTTATTTGGACACATACACCATAAACCATCTTTTTTCGTAACCATCATCATTAACGAAGATAAATCACTTTGGCTAGGTTAAATGATGCCAACCTCTAACATTTTTTGAATTAGATGTTCAATCTCACTCTTTTGTGCATATAGATACTTGTAAGGCATAATGTTAGGTGGTATACTTCTAGGTTGCAAATGAATAGCATGGTCATAATCTTGAGTAGGTGAAAGGCCTTTATGCATCTCTCTGAATACCTTGGAATGATTATTGATAACCTTTTGAAGATCCACTAGAGTAGAGGATATAGATGTTTGAGCATCTAATAAGAACAATTGTGCAAATACACCATGGTGTCCCTTTTTGAGTACTTTTGTCATGTTATTTGACCTTATCACTTTAGAGGGTTTCCCTTAGATACCTCTAAGCTCAATTTCCTTACCTTCTAGGGAAAATCTCATGAAAAGATCTTAAAAATCAAGGGCCACTTTTCTCAATGATTTCAACCATTAGACCCCTAATATAACATCAATACCATCCATTTGGATTGTAATCATGGGACTATCCAACAAATACTCTCTCATATTCAACTTAATACTATGCCATTTCCTTAAACAATTATGGTACCTCCATTTGTAATCATTACTTGAAATTCTAGTGCTAGAAATAGAAATCAATTAAGAAGTTTTTCTAATTTGTAACTGATGAAGTTAGGGGTACTACTGTACGAATCAACATTATTATATTTTTCTTTTTGATATATACTTCTATCTTGATAGTTTGTGGACTAGTGATGCATGTCAATGCATGCCAGGAAATTGTTGGAGTAATCTCTTCTGGCTCTAGATCTTATGATGGTTCCAATTCTTGATCTTCTTCCACTTCACGATCTATTTGGAATACCTTCTTCTCATTGCATTTATGCCCCTTAGTATAGTTGTTATCACAATTGAAAGACAATCCTTTTTCTCTTCTTTCATCCATTTGTTGAGGTGTCCACCTTGTCGGTTAATTCCGACTGAATTCTTTCACGATGACCTCACTCTCTTGTGTATGGCGAGAAACTTGGGGGACATCTCCTTTCTCTCATCTGGCATTAAGTACATCTCTTCTCCCGTCTGTTGGAAACTTGGGGGGACTTATCCGCAGTGGAGTCTCACCCAAGGCATTATTGATAGCTGGAAACGATCCGCATAATGTGCTTTGAGACTCAACTTTTGGAATTGTTGAATGTGCTTTGTAATTAGATTTGTTTGCCAAAGATTTACCAATTTACTACATAATGTATTGCTCTTAATATCCATATAATGTGCTAAAAATTCCTCCATAAAAATGGACCAAGACACAATAGAATTATTTTTCTTGTCATAATGTCATTGATACCATACAAATTGATTATGTTCTAAATACATGGATGCGATATTTACCTTTCTATAAGGTTGTCACTTGGTGTAGATCAATGTATTGCTCCATTTGAATTATCCATGCCCTAGGATCATCACCATCAAACTTCCTCATGTCAAGCTTCGAAATGAAGAAGTTCCTTAGTTATATATTGAATCCATGAAAAAGTGGAACTTGAGAAGATGAATCATGATTTTGTGATTCACTATTTTTTCTCTCTAATTGGTATAAAATACTCCCCTTATGTGATTGAGTTTCAACACAATTGTTCTCTATATTTTCATTATTTTTTTGGATCTTCATATCACTTTTAGGAAGACTCTTCAAGAGACGCTTTTCCATGGAAATCATGTATTATTTCTATTTCTTCCTTGTTTTCCCCCATCATTTGTTCTAGAATTTTTAATTGATCCTTGTACCAATGATAATTGGTTTTCCAAATTGGTTACCCGATATGGGACATACTCAATTTCCTTATGAGTCATGTATGAGCTCTTTTGAGGTTTAAGTGGTGAAGTAACTTTTGAATCACCGTTAGGTTCCACGTGAGTAAATAATAATGCTCCTTTCGGTGATTATCACATAGGAGAAAATCTTGTTGACGTGTTTCGAACCAACTAGTGTGGTTCATCTTCAGGACAAGATGAAGAACTAGATCTTGGCATCAAATCAACTAGATGTTGAGATATATTTACTAGCCGTTATAATATAACAACTAGTTTGACTCAAGAATTAATAACAATAATAATATTAAATTATTAAAAGTTGGAAATAAGGAATAAATTAAATTAATTATTACTAATATATTGTTTTAATTAAAGGAAGGTCCTAAATATGGTATAGGAAGGTCCTAAATATGGTATGGTCAAAATATAAATAAAATACAATATAATACAATATAGAAAAATATAAAAGATAAAAAGAAATAATGAATGGAATTACTTTTATTATTACAAAGAATATTATCGATAAAAAGAAATAATAAAAATTAATTATATTATTACTATTATTGTTATCAAATCAAAGTGAAGGTCTTCTAGAATTAAAAAAAAATATACAGTCAAATATAATTATTAATAAATAAATAAATAAAATTTTTTACTTTTTATTTTTAAATAAAAATAACAATAAAAACCTAGGAAGACAGGGCACAGATCCAAAACCTTCTAATACTCCAACCATCGTCTCTATTCATATTTATAAATCTCTTTTCAATTTCCAAGGCCTCCCTAAACTTACAGTGATGAAAATGGTCAATCCTTGCAATGACCCTAGCCTCTTCAATGCAGATGTGATGATTTGTCTTTTCTGCATGTTCTGCCAAAGCGGAGGAGTGGGACCTTCCATGTTTGATTTCGGATGTGTGCTCATAAATCCTTTGATTTATTGATCGACCAATTTCACCAATGTATGGAGTCCCACATGAGCATGGAATGATGTAAACACCTTTCCCATCTTTCGGGTTCACAGGGTACTTTAATGATCTTAGGGAGCCTCAAATAGTGTTAAGGAGCCTAAATGTTGAAGGAACACTATGTTTTCTTAGGATCCTTGCAATCTTATCCACGGTCCCTTGAATAAATGGAATATGTACTCCAGAAAACTAATCCTTACAATCTTTTTTATTTCTAAGACCTTTTTTAGCCCTAAGGAAAGCTCTAAGACACTGGTTCCTGTTATAACCATTCTTATTAAAAACATTAAGGAGGTGGGTTTTTTCATCATTGAGGTGGTTTTCATCAGAAACTCGAAATGCTTGAGTGGCTAAGGTATTGAGAACACCTATCATTTGGGCAGGGAAATGATGCGAACTAGCATGAAGATATTGCTCTATGTGAGTTTTCTTCTGAAAAACTTGGTGGGAGGAAGAACCATCATCTCTTTTTGAAATAATAACGTCGAAGAAAGGCAGGTTACCATCAATTTCACATCCCATTGTGAACTTTATGGAACTATATTAACTGTTAAGATGCTGGAAAAAGAGCTCCAACTTTTCCTTACCATGAGACTAGACGACACAAGTTTCATCCACAAACTTTTTCCAAAGCTTGGGTTGGAATAGAGATGGGGACAAGGCCTTGGATTCAAAGTCCTCCATGAAAATAAGCCACAATGGGGGAAAGGGGGGAACCCATGACAACACCACATGTTTGTTCATAAAATTCCCCTTCAAAACTTAAGAAAGTAGAGGTGAGATAGATTTCAACTAGATAAGCAGTATCTGGATCCGTAATGTGATTGACGACTTTAATGGCCTCGTTAATGGGGATATTAGTGTATAAGGAGACCACATCGAAACTCACCATATTATCACCAAGATCCAATCTTATACCCTTTAACTCGTTGAAAAACGAAGACGAATCTTTGACAAAGGATTCAGTCCAGCGAACAAGAGGATTCAGTCCAGCCAATAAGGGGGATTCTTATTAAGTTTTTTGTAGCTCCCGCTATTACAAAGGTGATCTAACATTTTTCTTCGGTAATCCTCTTTGTCTAAGATAAAAACAACGCCCCCTTTGTCAGCTTTAAGAACAACGATGGCATTATTATTGTTCAAGATTTTGAGAGCCTCAAACTCAGGTTTGTTAAGGTTGTTCTTATGGGGCTTAGCCTTTCTCAGGATAACTACAAAGTTTTGTCTTATAATATCTTTATTAGCATCTGATAAATCCCTTATCCTGAATTCAATGTCACAAATAATATCATGCATAGGGATTTTTCTAGGAGCTAAGGCAAAATTTAAACCTTTCCCCAAAAGACTATAAACATGAGGATCAAAAGAAAAACTTGAAAGATTAACAACTCTTTTATTAAAAGAAAGTTTATTTCTATTGTTAATATTGCTGATATAATCATTAGAAACAATTTATTATTATTATTATTAATATAAAGGTTATCATTATTATTACTATTATTATTTTTCAAGGCTTTGAGAGCCTCAAACTCAGGTTTTCTAAGGTTGTTCTTATGGGGCTTAGCCTTTCTCAGGATAACCACAAAGTCTTGTCTTATGATATCTTTATTAGCATCTCGTAAGTCCCTTATCTCGAATTCAATGTCACAAATAATATCATGCATAGGGATTTTTCTAGGAGCTAGGGAATGGAAAGCATTGGGCTAGTCAATACATATTCTCCCATGGATAGCTTGATATTATGGCACTTTCCAGAACAATTTATTGTTCCTCCATTTGCAATCATCACTTGACACTCTGGTGCTGGATATAGGAAGCAATTCAATTCTTTTGCTACCCTACAATGAATAAAATTGTGGGTGCTTCCTGAATCAATCAACACTATTACCTTTTTCTTCTTGATTTGTCCTTCTATCTTGATGGTTTGAGGAGTGGTAATTCCCGCCAATGCATTACAAGATATGGTCGGATTTATTTGTTCTTCGTCTAGGCTTTGTTCCTGGAATATATCCTCTTCTTTTGACCTTTCTTGCTCCTTTTCTTCTTCCTCTTCACAATCTATGTAGAATAATTTCTTCTCAGCACACTTATGACCTTTTGTGTATTTGCTATCACAATTGTAACAAAGCCCTTTTGCTCTTTTTTCTTCCAATTGTTGTGGTGTCAACCTTGTAGGTTGTGGAAGATTATGGGCAACAACACTTCCGTCTTTATAGTTGTGAATGGTATGCTTCCTAGTTGCCATAATTTTGCTTTCCATTTTTCTTGCTAACCTGAATGCCTTCTCTAAAGAATCAGGTTCCCAAAGGCGCACATCATGTTGGATATTATCCTTTAAAGACCCTATGAACACATCAATCCTATGCTCCTCTGGAATATCTTTTACCCTTATGTTCAATTTTTGGAGCTCCTCAATGTGCTCCATTATTGAACCCTTTTGTTTGAGACTTATCAATTGGCTAAAAAAAGTGTTGCTTTTTGTATCCTCATAATGTGCTATCAATTCTTCCGTAAAAATTGCCCAAGTGATAAATTGTTTACGAGAACAAAGCCATTGATACCATACAAACTGATTTGGTTCCAAATATAAAGTTGCCATACGTACCTTTTGTGTGTTTTGCACATTATTGAGATCAAAGAATTGCTCCATCTGTAATATCCATGTGGCGGGATCCTTGCCATCAAACTTCCTCATATCGATTTTTGGAACATGGTGAGTCTTCGATCCAACATTAGAGTCTATGGAATCATGATTAACATTTCTTTTGTTTTCATCATGAGTTTCCTCTACTACCTTTTCACCATTAGTGACCCTTTCTTGTAGAAACTTCTTCAATTCTTCCATGTCTGTCTTCAAATCTATCTTCAAATCATCCATCTTAGCTTCCACGTCAAGCATCTTAGCTTCTACGCCTTTCTTTAAACAGTCCATCTTAGCTTCTACACCTTTCTTTAAACCATCCATCTTAGATTCTGTTCCTTTTTGTGTAAGGGACAATTGTTGCACTTGGTCTTGTAATTTTGATATATCATGGTGCATTTCTTCCTCTTCTTCATGAGTCATGCCCGAGCTTTCAGGTTCCTTACTAGGTGTTTGCATTTTCTTTCCTCGGGGCATCAGTTACCGATAATAATGCTCTACTATGCCCTTTGAATTCCTTCAAAATAAATTTTCAAACCAAGCTTAAGCAAAAATTAAAGAAAATCTACACACCTTTTTTCACTTTGTAGGAGCTCGATATTGCCTCTGATGTATCTCTGTACTCTCTGATTATCTAGTCCTGAATTTGTGACCTGTAGTAGCCCTCTGTGTCCTCTTTCCAATGCCACAAGTCTGACCCAAATTGGATTCTCCAAGGAAGAGTTATGCGAAATCTCCCACAGTGACTTGATTATAGACTAGTTCAGTAGAGCGAACTTGTACGGCATGCCACGAGTCACTGTTTCAACCTTTGGATCTGAAAAACACCCACAAGAAACTACAGTCCATCCTCTTTCTGTACCTTCTTACGAAACTTCAATCCGATCCCCAGAGAGAAAGTTATGACAATTTTCCACAGGTCACCTGTTTTGAATGTAATTCAGGAGTCTGCAAAAAGACCAACTTCCTCAGATCATATCTCCGCAAATATCGCGCGAAAAGTTCTGAAATTCGGACCCAAGATTCAGCGCGCTTTCTTCTCAAATGGGTTTTTTTTGCGACTTCTGAAACGTCACAGAAAAAAAGTTATAGCGAAAATTCCACGATGACCTGTTTGGAGCAGCGAAACCCTAGAATCCAAAACTCTGATACCAAATGTTATGAAACCAGCTCACAAAAAGATAGAAAGGAGAGATCCACACCTTAGAATTCAGTCTCTTCGAGGGGGCAACCTCCTTTACATTACATAAATGAACAATTCTTGGATGATACAAATGACAAAACCTCCTTTCTATATATAGGAGTCTAAGGAGTCACAATATAATCCAGCCGACCTAACAATAATAATATAAAGCCACAAAAATAACAATAGAGGGATTCTATGGGGCACAGAAATAACAATATGGGGGTAATAGGGGCACAACAATATAAATAGGGGGTATAACTACAATAGTAATGGGGTAATCACTAGTATTATAGGGACCCAACAAAACCTTTCCCCAAAAGACTATAAACATGAGGATCAAAAGAAAAACTTGAAAGATTAACAACTCTATTATTAAAAGAAATTTTATTCTATTGTTAATACCATTGATATAATCATTAGAAAACAATTTATTATTATTATTATTAATAGAAAGGTTATCATTATTATTACTCTTATTATCATTATTTGGGATTGTCAGTAATAATAATAATAATCGCTTCTCTTATATTAGTAATAATAATGATAATAATAGTAATAATAATGATATCCTTTCTATTAATAATAATAATGATAAATTGTTTTCTAATGATTATATCAATAGTATTAAGTATAGAAATAAAATTTCTTTTAGTAATAGAGTTGTTAATATTTCAAGTTTTTATTTTGATCCTCATGTTTATAGTCTTTTGGGGAAAGGTTTAAATTTTTCCTTAGCTCCTTGAAAAATCCTTGTGTATGATATCATTTGTGACATTGAATTCAGGATAAGGGACTTACCATATGCTAATAAAGATATCATAAGACAAGACTGTGCGGTTATCTTGAGAAAGGTTAAGCCCCTACGAACAACCTTAACAAACCTGAGTTTGAGCTTCTCAAAGCCTTGAACAATAACAAGGACATCGTTGTTCTTAAAGCTAACAAAGGGGGTGTTGTTTTTATCTTAGAAAAAGAGGATTACTGGAGAAAATTTTTAGATCACCTTTGTAATAGTGGAAGCTACAAAAAACTTAATAAGAATCCCCTAAAGAAGATTTCTAAAATAGTTGCTCTAGCCATAAAATCTAGTAGCATTGTTAGCTCCCTTAGTAAGAAGCTTATTGAGAGTTGCCCTCTCACTCCTAGGACTTATGGTCTTCCAAAGATCCATAATGAAGCCCCCCCCATGCATCCCATAGTCAACACCATAGGAGGGCTGACTTATCTTTTTTATAAGTTTTTAGCTAATAAGATTAAGCCTCTTTTTGGTCAGACTGAATCCTTTGTCAAAGATTCGTCTTCGTGTGTCAACGAGTTAAAGGGTATCTTGGTGATAATCTGGTGAGTTTCGATATGATCTCCTTATACACTAATATCCCCATTAACGAGGACATTAAATTCATCAATTGCATTACGGATCCAGATACTGCCTATTTAGTTGAAATATGTGTCACCTCTACTTTCTTCAGTTTTGAAGGGGAATTTTATGAACAAACCTATGGCGTTGTCATGGGTTCCCCCCTTCCCCCATGGTGGCTAATATTTTCATGGAGGAATTTGAATCCAAGGCCTTGTCCTTAGCTCTATTCCAACCCAAGCTTTGGAAAAGGTTTGTGCATGACAATTGTGTCATTTGGTCTGATGGTAAGGAAAAGTTGGAGCTCTTTTTCTAGCATCTTACCAGTCAATCTAGTACCATAAAGTTCACAATGGAATGTGAAGTTGATGGAATCATGCCTTTCCTCGACGTTATTATTTCAAAAAGAGGTGATGGTTCTTTCTCCCACCAGGTTTTTCGGAAGAAGACTCACACGAAGCAATATCTTCATGCTAGTTCACATCGTTTCCCTGCTCAGAAGCTAGGTGTCCTTAATACCTTAGCCACTCAAGAATTTCGAGTTTTTGATTAAAACCACCTCAATTATTCCTATTAGGAATCACGATTTCTGGTAGACCAAAACCTGCAGGTGTTAGTCAACAATCACATCACCAGAGATAAGGATCCACGAGAGGCGGTTAGTCCATGTCGTGAAACACATGGGGAGCATTGGTTTATCCAATGTCCAACAATCCCCCCCCCCAAAACACAAGTCGGGTGTGTATTGGACTCGTGACCTACGCTCTGATACCACTTTTTGGGAATCACGATTATTGTTAGACCAAAACTCGCATGTGTTAGTCAACAATCGCATCGCCAAAGATAAGGATCCACAAGAGGCAGTTATTCCATGTCACAAAACACATGGGGAGCATTGGTTTATCCAATGTCCAACAATAGAAAAAAATTCACCTCCTTAATGTTTTTGATAAGAATGGTTATAGAAAGAACGAGTGTCTTAGAGCTTTCCTTAAGGCTGAAAAAGGTCATAGAAATAAAAAAGATTGTAAGGATCGGTTTTCTGGATTGCATCTTCCATTTATTCAAGGGACAATGGATAATATTGCAAGGATCCTGAACAATCATAGTGTTCCTTCGACATTTAGGCCCCTTAACACTATTCGAAGCTCCTTAATATCAGTGAAAGAAACTGTGAACCCCAAAGACGGGAAAGGTGTTTACATGATTCCATGCTCATGTGGGACTCAATACATTGGTGAAATTGGTCGATCAATAAATCAAAGGATTTATGAGCATGCATCCGAAATCAAACATGGTAGTTCCCACTCCTCCACTTTGGCAGAACATGCAAAAAAGACAAATCATCACATTTGCATTGAAGAGGCTAGGGGCATTGCAAGGATTGACCATTTTCATCACTGTAAGTTTAGTGAGGCCTTGGAAATTGAAAGGAGAACTATAAATATGAATAGAGACAATGGTTGGAGTATTAGCAGGTGTTGGATCTGTTGTAGCTCCTAGAGACAACCCCTGGGTTGAGGAGAGGTCAGTGCGTAGGACATCTTAGTCTCTCTTGAAGATAATTCATTGTTGCTCAAGAGATAATTGAAAATGATTTTACATCTGGTTCAATTACCTTTTCTCAGAGGAAAATACAGTATATGTAGCAGCAGGACATCATTCCTAAGAATAAATGTTTCATTTATGGTGGCCAACACACAAAGAATGCAGCTTAAATTTGTTGTTGCAGTAAATATGGAAAGGAGAAATATAAGGGAGGAACCTAGTGCAGAGGGTTGGATAAACACATAATCATATGCAACAAATCCCAACAAAATTATGAAAGAATAAGGAAATGAAATGCAGAAATTATGGAGCGCATTTTAAGGTTTCCAACTCAATATTTCATGGGTACATTCTGTCACAATATAACATAGTAAATATGTAATCTCACAGGTACTGTATACTACAATATAACATAGTAAATCCATGATTTATAAGTGAATCCAACAACTACTACTTACACAATTTCTGAGGAAGAGAAACACATATGAAATGACATACAAAGGAAGAACACATACTGCATATCCCAAATGCTTGGAGTCATCAGAACTTCTTCATTAATAATCCATAATGAAAACAGATCGTAAGCCTAAACCGATGAAATTTGTAAAAGAAACGATAACAACCTCAAGAATAAGAAATTAAAACCAAATTTGTAACCTCCTATGAAAACACAATTCACAACTCTTGAACACAGACTTCATAACCTATGATAGAAAATTTTTGGAACCCTTTTAATGGGTTTCCTCCCGCATTTTATAGTGAGAACCTTAGCAAAACAACATATAAAATATCTTCAAATATTACAGTTGTCTGATCGACTCAGTTTCTCAGCATGCGAATGTCCTAATGATTAGAAAACAGATTTGATTCTCTTCTTGAAAATGCAAAAAATTACAAAATAACAAAACATGAGAAATGTGAGGTGTCGTGATGGACACAAAAAAATATATCCATGCTGATTCCTCTAATTTCCTTAGGTAGACTCAGGCTTCAATGTCTGGATTAGTGGTGGGCTCATGATCTAGCCATACATCTGTTACGATATTTCCCCACAATTTCCGACCAGTTCTCCTGTCACTTTCTCCCTTTAACAACTTGAAACTTCCCCTCTTGAAACTAGTCATGATCAAGTGTGGTGGCATTGAAGGTGCCACGTGACCTAGTTGTCAACCCATCCATCCCTTTATTTCCTCTTTGGTACGCTATTAAAGGCCAATGCATCTCTTAACACTCCCATGGTGCAATTTCGAAGTCGAGGCGCATCGTAACTTTAATTAAAATGTCATTACAAAAATCCAAAGTTTTGATGCCTTGAGCCCTCCCATGCTTAGCTCCTTATTGTTCATATTCCATAGAACCACCACTTATGACCATCAGTATAGAGATTTGTTGGGGGGGGTGGTAGTATCAAATCCTTCCTTTATCATAACTCTTATAAAAAGGAACATTACAGAACCGTAACGTTCTGATGCTCTTCAACCCCTTTTCTCTTAGCCCTCTTATTGCAATTCCACCATAGAATTGGGTGTTGTGACCAGTGGCGTGGGAGCTTGGGTGCTTAATCCTTCAGGCTGCTGTCAGGGGCCTATCTCCCTTTGGTATTCGTGCTTTTACCTTGGTTCCTTGAATGCTCGCAAACAAGTGCCACATAACATCAGAGCTCCTTATTATTGTAACCTTTTCAAAATGAAATTAGAACAAAGTTTGGATATCTCCTTGCTCTGATATTCCTTCTTAGCACTTAGGTGCTCTGCCCACCCTAAGCCCTCGGTTCTTTTGAGTTCTCATGACCCACTGCCACATAACATCGGATCCCCTCTTATAGGAACGCTTTCGGGAAAGCTTCTCTCCTCTCCGAAATGTTGACCTCTGAAATGGTGTCACGCGGACGTCATCATTTCCGCATGGAGCCTCCTTAGTGGTGACACGTGTCACCCAGATTTGCCCCATTAGGCCCTCAAAAATGTTGAAATTGACTGCCACATGTCCACCGTATGGCCACATCACGATGACATCATTTTCCTCGTTAGATCCTAGGAGCCAGTTATCTGCTGCCATGTGTCCTATCTTGAGGAAAGAGAAAGGGTCCCTAGGGTCCTCAGATTTTCAACATTTTCCTTTGTATTTTCCCTTCTTAGCGATGCTAGCGCTTATAAAGAATTATATTTTTAAAGGGTTACAAGGTCTCGATCTCTGATGTCCCGAAATGATTGACCTTCGAGATTCGGGTTCCGATGTGCCCTTTCCTCTGATGTCTAGCCTTCCGGTATCAGGCCCCGATATACCTTCCTTCCCATTCTTCCGATATTGGGTTCCGATGTGATCGACTCTTGAATTTTAGCACTCCCATTTTCATTATGGCCTCCGATATTTCAGTACTTTCTTTTTCGACTATCCTCTAAATTTCGAATCCCGAAATTTTGGGTCTCCCATCTGATATCGACCCTCGATATGCTGAGCCTTCTTTGAGATGGTCATTTGATGTGCTTCCTCTCCCTTTTGATTTCCCTTTGAACAACGAATATTGCACCTCTTCTTTGTTGTATCAGGGATGGAAAACAAGACCATTTTACATAAATACAAGAAATTATTACAGATACAACATCGACTCTAATTGGAGACAATGTATTGAAAACCTACAGATTAGTGCCTTCTATCCATTTGGCATGGACTCATTTTATTCAAGTACATGAAAATAAAAAATAGAAACATTAATAACTTAAAGCATTACTGGTATGTGCAATGGCTCACTAATATATATAGTGGATGAAAATGGACCTTTTTAATGCTATATATAAAGCTTGAGAAATTGTGAATTCACAGGCAGTTCATGCATCTCACCATCCAAATTTTCCAGAAAGAAGGTGTTGTATCCCTTTGCTTCAGATATCTTGAAGGGTCCAAACCATAAGGGATCAAACTTCCTATGTTTTCCATTGTACTCTCTTCTAACATCCCATCTAAGTGCCAAATATCTTGGCTGCAGGGATTCGTCCCTTGCTTTTCTATCAAAGAGAGATTTCATTCTTTCTTGATAATTGATCAAATTTTAATTTACATGTTCCTTGCTTTCTTGAAGTTCTACCAGCTGATTGATCCTCTTGGTTAGAGAATTTGGCTCCTCCTCAACATCCTGTAGAATTTTATCTACTGGAATTGCTAATTGTATAGGGAAAATTGCAGCTTTCCCATACACTAATTTAAAAGGAGATTTCCTAGTGGACCTCTTGGTGGTAACCCTGTTAGCCCATAGGGAAAACTTCAGTTGTGAATCCTAGTTCTTATGATTTTATGCTATTGTCTTCTTTAGAATCCTTACTAAGGTTTTATTAGAGGATTCAACCAATCCATTTCCTTGTGGGTAATAGGTAGTGGAATGGCCTACTATAATGTTGTACCTTTGGCAAAAATCAATAAATTTGGCTGACTTGAACACTTGAGCATTTTTAGTGACGATTTTCTTTGTGTAGCCAAACCTGGCGAGGATGTTTTCCTCCATAAACTTGATGACTACTGCATCAGTTGCATTTCTAGCTAGGGTAGCTTCCACCCACTTGGTGAAATAATAAGTGATTATGAGTATCCATTTGTGCTGGCCACTAGAAGGTGGATGTATTTCTCCAATGAAGTCTAACCTCCATTGCTTGAAAGGTTCTTCTACAAAAACAGGGATTAAAGGAAAGGGAGACAACCTCTGTTTTTTTGTAAACATTTGACACTTCTCGCAGGCCTGCACATAGGTATGTAATTCACCAAACAACTTAGGCCAATAAAAGCCTACTTTGAGAATTTTGTGGTATAGGTTTTAACGTCGTACAAAAATTACTTGCAAATGAATTCTTAAAAGCAAAAAATAAACAATGGTGAGAGCATAAAACATAAAACAGATATACACAAAGATTTTCCCCTGGATCCCAAAACCAGGACTACCAAATTGATTTTTCATTATATTCCTTTCAATGTTACAATACATACATACATATATATATATATATATATATATATATATATATATATATATATATATATATATATATATATATATATATATATACATGCTGAAGCATCCATAAACCCCAATCCAATAACCCTAGATTAGAACATAACCAAAGTTCCCTTGACTAGATATACAAAATATCATGGACAGAAAACCATCATGCCCAAAACCATGTGTGAAATCCATGCACAAAACCATAGGTAGGTCCGCCCACCTAATATAGGGTCCAATTTTTTTTTCCCAAAGCGTTGCCCCAGACCTCGTGGAGAGGGGCTACCACCCCCCGCATACCCCTAGACAGGGGGGCTACCACCCCCCGCATACCCCTAGACAGGGGGGCTACCACCCCCCGCATGCCCCTAGACAGGGGGGCTACCACCACCTTGTAACCCCCCCCACCCCGCGCATGGGGTAGTCGTGGAAAGAATATAACACACACCCAACATGTGGGTTGTAGCTCTCCAATTATAATGTCGTACACAAACACAACTATGGAACTCATCAATCACTTTATGGATCTCTTCTTCAACAAGACATAAGAGTGAAATCCCCATTAGGTCTTTCCAATACAGTTGCCCATTTGAGATCACAAATTTATGGGCTTGTAGCCTCAAAGCCCTGTATTTAACTTTATCAAAATTGGTTGGGCAATTTAGAAAAAGTAAGTAATGAACAAGATGTTTATACCAATGTGAGACAAGGTACTTCATTTGAATTCGTTGTGTTGAAGTCTTGACATTATTCTTCTCCTCTTCTCTTCCTCTTTCTCCTTCCTTATCTGTCAGCAAATTTATACCCAGGGCTTGGAAGTTAGCCTTGGACAACATTTTAGCCAATCCTTGCCCCTTGATCAACTTCGTGGGTATGATCTCCACATCGTATTATTGGATTTTGGTAATCCACCTGCCCCTCTTCACTATCTCCCTGTAAATGAGTGTCTTTCACAATGACAGTTGGAACATACGCTATTGTATTGGAATGAAATACATAAATTTGGAAGGCCTTCAGGGCTTTGACCAAGGCATAAGCTTGTTTCTCTAGGATGTTATACTTCAGCTTTGCATCTCGCAACACCTGACTAAAAATGTAATTATTTGTTCTTGTCCCTCATTATTTTTCTACAATAGAATAGTTGCCATTGTGTTAGGAGAAGTGAAAGAGAAAATGAGGAATGGCCTTTGATAATCTGGGCTAGCTAATACAGGGGATTCTACAAAAGATTTTTTGATTCTAGAGAATGATTCCCGAGCTTCTACAATCCACTTTACTTCCTTGTCTTTTTTCAACATCTCTGTGATTTCTTTGACCATCTCAACATAATTTGGTATAAACCTTCTCAAAAAGTTGATTCTTCCCAAAAGACCTAAATTTCTTTCCTGTTTCTTGGTAATGTAATGTTGTTGATGGCTTCCACCCTTTTGGGATCAATCTTTACTCCTTCCTTTGCTACAATATGGCCCAACAACTTGCCTTCACTTAAAGCAAACTGTGATTTCTTAGGATTTAAGGACAGGCCATACTTTCTACATTTTGCAAATGTGAGTTGAATTCTTGAGGTGCTATTCATCTAACTCGGAGAAAATAGTTATGTCGTCCAGGTAGATTACTACAAATTTATCCCACTCTCCAACAAATGCTATATCCATAGCTCTCTAAAAAGTGGCTTCTGAGTTTATGAGGCCGAAGGGTATTGTTTCATACATAAATGTTTCGTGGGGTGTAGTGAAAGTGATTTTCTTCTGATCTTCTAGGTGCACAGTGACTTGGTTATATCCAGAGAAGCCATCCATCATGGACATCCAAGCAGACCCTACCACCTTCTGTAGAATGTAGTCCATCTTAGGCAAAGGGTAATTATCTTTTAGTGAGGCCTTTTTTAGATTCCTGAAGTCAACACATAACCTTATTTCTCCATTCTTCTTCTTGATAGGAACCAGATTTTCTACCCAATCGGAGTACCTTAATGGCACAATTATCTTAGCTTGTAATAGTTTCTTCACCTCCTTTTCAATGGATGGGAGCAACAAAGGATTAATCTACCTGAGCTTCTGCTTATATGGCTTCACCCCATCTTTTAAGGGAATTTTGTGTTGTATGATGACATGATCAAAAGTATTTAAATCATCATATGACCAGGCAAACACATCCATGTACTCCTTAAAAAGGTCCAGGTACCTTTGTTTGTATTCCCTAGGAACTCCTTTAGCTAATTTGATGATTCTCAGATCTCCTTTGGTGCCAATGTTACAATCTTCTACATCTTCTTCAAGCTCTTGCTTAGTTGGCTTAGCAACCACATCATTTTAGTTAAAAAAAAATTACATTGGAACCAACCCTTTAGGGATGATATTCCCCTTTACCTGTAATATCTTGTGACTAGCGATGGTTTCTTCCCAACCGGCTTGCTATTCACCTGTCATCTCGTCATCCTCCTGGTCAATCACTGAGTTTGAAAACTCTCCAATAACCTGCATGAAGTGTTTGATTTGTTCCTCATCTTCAAACACCTACACATACTTGACATTCTCTAGTATTGAAGGTCTATACCTTACCTCCACTTTGTATCTGAGCAAGGGGTTTTGAGGAGGTACTAGCAGCTATAGTCAAGGAGTCAGCCATCCAATTTCTATCTCTAGGCAAAAAATGGATATTAAATGCTAAGAAAAAAATTTCAATCAGATCCCATACCTCATTTCGGTAAGCCTTCAATCTTGGATGTTTTGTTTGGCATTAATTTCTGATTTTCTTCACCACCGGCTCTGAATCTCCAAACACTTTCAAGCACCCAATGTTGAGATTTCTGGCAGCTTGTAGCTCTAACAACAAAGCTTCATATTCAACAACATTATTAGTGGCTTTAAACTCTAGCATGAAAGAAAGAGGCAATAGGTTGCTTTCTAGAGAGACCATCAACACACCTGCCCCGTTTCCTTCCCTGGAATAAGAACCATCAAATTATAACTTCCATACACTATTACACTCTAGTGATTGTTTATTTAGCTGGACAGAACATTCCACCTGTGTTTCATCCATGATTTGATCATTTTCCCTTAACAACAAACAAGGGAAATCCTTCTCTTTACCATACACTGGAGCATTATTTGAACAATCATCCCCTGTAACTCTCTTTACAAATCTTGATTCTCTATACAATCGATGTTCCTCTCCACTAAACACAAGAATTGTGGCATATGTCAAATCTAGTTTGATAGATGCCCCAATTTTTTATCCCCGTGACCTAGACAAAAACATACCAAACCTTACAGGGATGTCAACAACTACAATATCCATTACAACACTTTTTACAGGGATCTAAGCCAAATTGACCACTAGGTCTTTAATCATCCCCAGACATTTTACTCTCTTAGAATCAAAGGAGTACAAGTATTTATATGGTTTTGTTATTTGCAGCCCCAATTGCTCCATGATAGACAAGGGCATCAGATTATGAGAAGCTCCTAAGTCAAGCATACAGTTATGCAGTAGGAGCTCATGAATTTCCAAGGTAACATAGAAAGGGGCAGTGGAAGAGTCTTGCTCCTCAACATGAGGTCCAAATACAACCACATGTATTTCCTCTTGGAGTTTCATGTTATCTTGCACAGGAGTTATGGTACGCAGACACATGAACTAAGATACTTGAGCTTTATAATTAGGTTGTTTCAACAATTCAGTTAAGGGAACAAAGATCTTGACCTTCTCCAACTCTTTTTGAATATTAAAGGAAGAGGGGTTCCTATTATTTGTTGCAAATCCAACAAGTTTCTTCTCCTTACTATAGACTAGCTTTGTTTGGGGATACAATTGCTCTATTTTGGGGACTTCTTGCTTATAAGAAACAGGATCTGAGGAATCCTTCTTGCTTGGTGGGACTTGGTCAAGAAGTTTCTTTCCTTTCTCTAATGACTCAGGGGGATTTGAGCGGGGAGGCTCTTCATTTTGATCTTGCATTCTAGACATTCTCCTAGAAGGCCTGAGGTCATATTTTCTGTGTAACTGGGCCTGCATGAAGTCAACAAACTACCTACAATAGTTGTCAATCTCACCATCATCCAGTGGGGCATCCAAGTCATCCCCTTCTTCCTCGTGTGCTTTTATTTCATGTTCCTCATCAGAAAGAGAAGAGAATTGGTTTTCTTGAACCTCTATGGTTTCTTCAACATGTTCCTCTAGATCATATTCCAAATACAAAGGTGGTTGAATATGATCTTGATGTTCCTTTCTCTCGCTTTGGAAAATATGCAAGGGTGGTCTTCTATATTGAGGGTTGAAATTTTGGTTTGGAGATGGTTGACTCTATCGAGGAGGGTTTTTGTTTTCCAACTCTAGTTTTACAAGCTTGTTAGACAAATTTCTTATCAGCTTATTCATCTCCTCAAGATTCTTTTCTTGGGTTTCCTTCCCATGGCTCGAAGAGTTGGCTTCCTCTTTTCCCCTCCTCCTATCACCATACTCAGTTTTCCCTTTCCATTTCCCGATGGAGGTGAAATTTGCTTCAACTTCTAAAGCATCTATTTGAATTTAGTCTAGGGTACAAGACTTTCTTTCTCTAAGAGTGAACCCAAATTCAGGTTCAAAATCCCCAGCAAAAACCTCTTTAATAACAACCTGTGGAAGTTTAATTTTAGCTAGAAGACTATTGTATAATTTGTTAAACCTTTTTATGAATTCTGAAACATCTTCATTGTGTTTTTTCTTCATTTTATTGAATCTAGTGAGGATGTATCCATGGTCCCTTTTCTCTCCCCATTTTTGCATAAAAGAATTCTTCATCTCCTCCCAGGTAGTGATTGAAGCATTTGGGAGGGCTTTGAACCATTTCTTGGCCTCCCCATCTAGGGACTAGACAAAGAGTCTTAACACCACATCCAAGTGTTCTACATTCAGATTTTTTGCAAATGCACAAAAGGTTTCTATATGTCTTTGAGCTAAGATATCATCTTCTCTAGTGAATCTTGGAAAGAGCTTAAGATAATCTTGTGGCATACCATTTAGGGGTTGTGGCAAGTCTACTGGAGCATATTTATTTAGGATAGAACTAAGGAGAACCATGTTTTGAAAGGGAGGTGGTAGGAAGTTTATGACAGAGCCTTACTAAGGAGTTGTATGAGTTGCAGATAACTAAAGTTGAGTTGGAAAACTATTAATGCTCTGTGTTGGAGTGTTTATAGGAATATCATAGACTTCTTTAGGTTTTGGGAAGGTATGAAATGTGAAGGGAGGTGAGCTGACAGAAGCTTCTTAAATTTTGACTCTTGGGTAAAATGAGCCAAACAATGCACATTGTTCACTTTGGAGGAATATTGAAAGTAATTTATCACAACCTTTTGAGAGCTAGAGGATGATACTTTTGGAAAAGAGGTCACAAAAACTAGAGTGACATGAGTTATTTCTTTCTAGACTTTCCTAGATATTATGTTTTCAGTGTCAAACATAGGAGGAATTCTCTGTTGTGAAGTATCATAGTGAGTGTGTGGCCTTTTGAAATTCAGGATGCTCAAAATGAGATTCAAACAATGGAGTCACCAAGGTGAGAGATCTTCAACCCACACCCCTTTCTTCTCACCTTACCAAAGGGTGTACAAATGCCGTACCTAGGGAAAATATTATAATTCATCCCCGACAACAGTGCCAGAATATGTTGTAGCTCCTAGAGACAACCCATGGTTTGAGGAGAGGTTAGTGCCTAGGATATCTTAGTCTCTCTTGAAGATAATTCATTGCTGCTCAAGAGACAAATGAAAATGATTTTAGATTTGGTTCAATTACCTTTTCTCAGAGGAAGTAATAGTATATGTAGTAACAGGACATCACTCCCAAGAATAAATGTTCTAGATCTGGTGGCCAACGCACATAGAATGTAGCTTAAATTTGTCGTTGCAGTAAATATGGAAAGGATAAATATAAGGGAGGAACCTAGTGCAAAGGGATGGATAAACACAAAATCATATGCAACAAATCCCAACATAATTATGAAAGAATAAGGAAATGAAATGCATAAATTATGTAGCACATTTTAAGGTTTCCAACTCAATATTTCATGGGTACATTATGTCATAATATAACATAGTAAATCTCTAATCTCACAGGTATTGTGTGCTACAATATAACATGGTAAATCCATGATTTATAAGTGAATCCAGTAGCTACTACTTACACGATTTCTGAAGAAGAGAAACACATATGAAATGACATAAAAAGGAACATATACTACATATCCCAAATGCTTGGAATCACTTGAACTTCTTTATTAATCTTCGACAACGATAATAGATTGCAGGCCTAAATTGGCGAAATTTTCAAAAGAAACAATAACATCCTCAAGAATAAGAAATTAGAACCAAATTTGGAACCTCCTTTGAAAACAGAGTTTAGAATTCTTGAACACAGACTTTGGAACCTCTGAGAGCAGAATTTTGGAACCTTTTTAATGCATTTCCTCCCTTCTTTATAGGGAGAACCCTAGCAAAACAACTTAGAAAAAATCTTCAAATGTTACAGCTGTCTGATCTGTTAGGGTCCTATAATTTTTATAGGATTGCTTGATTATAGTTGATCATTATTATGTTTGAAATGTTGTAAATAATATTTCATTTTCCAAATTATTTCCAAGAAGGGGTCAAAAAGATAATAAAATGTTAGCTTAGTTAAAGGATAGGCACAAATAGTTGGTTTCAAAAATATATTTATGCGCCATTTTCCCTAAGTCTCAGTGACAATGTAAAAGAAAGCATGATGGGGGATAAAGTATTTTTGACATTTTTTATATCTCAAATCTTATCCTAAGTTTCTAAAGCAATGTCAAAGGCGCATATGGAAAAAATGTGTTTTGTAATTTATGGTTAAAGGAGGCCGTAGTCAAAGCTTCGGGATTCTCCATTCTTCACGATCAACGACCCTCATCTATTTTCGGCCCCCCCTCTCCATCCTACCTTTACCGTCGGGGGGTGGTCCGGAAAGGCAGTATTTCCCCACCGGGCCCCATTCTTACGTGGTTCCTTCCCCTCATTTCGCAGCCCCCCAGCCGATACCGCTCACCGCCTCCTACCCCCTCTAAAAACCGCCTTCCCGGTTATGTCACCCCCACTTCCACTCAACCGCCACCTCACTACTTCCATATATCCTCCGCTTATTACTCCCACGCCAACGTCCACCCGCCATGTCCCTCGTCATCTTCCACTCCTATTCTGCCTACCTAATCATATTTCCACCAACCATGTGCCTCCACATCATCCCCCACCTCTAGGTCACCTCCCGCCTCCACGTCATATGTCTGTTTCATGGCCAAGTAAAACTATGTTTTTTTCCCTATACAAGACAGTACTTTTAAACATGGTTTACAAACAAATGATAACGTATTTTAAAATACTGAAATAGGTTTTTGTTTCTAACATTCTCTTGTACAAAAACCTCTCTCAGTTTTCAAATATCTATTATGGTTTGGGATATGATAATGATTCTTTGAAGGCATATTTTCCAAAAATTTCTTGTTTCAGCCACTGTTTTGTAGAGAATATTATGGATAATTAGAGATGAACCTTGGGAAAATGGAAGAGATTTTGGTTCATAAGATTCCAAAATACAAAATCCTATCTCACTTTTATCACAACTATCAGAGATGGGGAGATTCACTCTCATCATTTTAGCTTATTTTTTACGACTACGCAATGTCCTGTTTTAGTCACCTTTTTTTAGAGCATATTGTGGATAATTAGAAATGAATTTTGGTAAACTGGAGGAGGTCTGTGTTCCTCAGATTCTATGCTACGAAAACCTCTCTCATTTTTTGAAAATATAGCTTGGATTGATATCTTAAAAGGTATGACTGGACCCTATTTTTTAGAATTTTGGGAGGAAAAAGCTCAAAGACAGTTAGTGACTTGGAGGCCACCTCATCAAATAAGAGTTGCTATAGAATTCGAATTTCTCTTCTTTGTCACAAAAAATCCAAAAATATAGTGCCAAGTAGATTCATTATTTTTGAATGTCCTATATTTTAGTTCTATTTGTGTAAAACAATTTGAGATATTTGTAACAAATATTGATATTTTTTAAAGATATTTTAGTTTAGAATTTGTATAAATACTTCATCATTTGAAGTAAGAGATGTTGATTTCTGAATGTAATTTCCTATGCATATTGTAATTTTTCAAAGTGCTGGAGCATCAATAATATAGGGACCTTTTCACACGATTCATGTGGTGTACCAAATGGTGATGTGTTTCTTCAGTGTATTTGTTTAAACATTGTTTTTCTTTCTTTGTTATTCTGAAATCCTAATTACTTAAATAAACTATGACGAATAGGATTTTTTATTTAGAGAACCCTATTCTAGCTGTTAGTAATTTTCATGTTTTCCACTGAAGTCAAATTAATGAATTCTTAATTGCTCCTTAATTTTCACTGAGTCTTACATTTCTACTATTTCACAATCCATTTAATATTCTGAAAGATCCAATTAGTGCAACTTAGCTTTCCCTGTGAAAATCCTCTAAAATTTGATGCCAAATCTAGTAAAATATTCAAACTCCATAGCCCAATGGAATTATAGCAATTTAATCAACCAAACAATTCAACCAAAACAATCAGTACAGTCATAACTAGCCTAGAATTTACACCAAACATAGCTAAATTTTGTAGAGAGATCCCTCTCTGAAGCTAGCAGGGCTAGATCCCAGCTTCCAAAGTGGTTTTGATGTTGTCTTATGCGTTTTCTCCCTCAACCTCAAAAATATAGAACGAAAACATGATCGATTCAGCTGTCTGAGCATGCGATTGTCCTAATGATTACAAAACATATCTAATTCTCTTCTTGAAAATGCAAAAATTTACAAAATAACAAAACATGAGAATGTGAGGTGTTGTGATGGAAATAGTAAAATATCTCCATGCCGATTCCTCTAATTTTCTTAAGTAGACTTAGGCTCCAATGTCTAGATCAGTGGTGGGTTGATGATCTGGCCATACTTCTGTTACGATATTCCCCCACAATTTCCGACCAATTCGGTTGTCACTTTATCCCTTTAACAACTTGAAACTTCCCCTCTTAGAACTGGCCGTGATCAGGGATGGTGACCTTAAAGGTGCCCCGTGACCTATTTGTCGACCCATCCATCCCTTTATTTCCTCTATGGTATGCTATCAGAGCCCAATACATCTCTTAACACTTCCATGGTGCAATTTCAGAGCTGAGGCACATCATAACTTTAATTAAAATGTCATTACGAAAATCCAAAGTTTCGATGCCTCGAGCCCTCCCGTGCTTAGCTCCTTATTGTTCATATGACATAGAACCACCACCCTTGACCATCGATATAGCGCTTGGGGGGGCTCCAGTATTAGAGCCTTCCTTTATCGTAACTATTATAAAAAGGAAAATTACAGAATTGTAACATTTCGATGCTCTTCAGCTCCTTTTCTCTTAGCCCTCTTATCGCAATTCTACCATAGAACCGGGTGTTGTGACCAGTGTGTAACAGCCCTGGTGAAAAATTTCATGTAATAAAAGTTATTAAAGGCAAAATAAGACCACGGGTAATGTTGGGAAAATGTATCCTAATGGGCATCACTGGATGTGTGTTTTGGATAAGGAAAATTGGCAAAGGCTAAGGCAAAAAAGGCATTAAAAGGAAAAAATTAATTTTGGCACATTTATTTATGAAAATAAAGGAAATTAGGAGAAAAGGAATGTAAAAGTTCATAGGTTGCATGTGAGGAGGAAATTGAAGGAAAATAATGGAAAATGAAGAAATTAGAGGCCTCATGCATAAAAAGGCTTTTGAGGATCAGTTCATGGCTTTTGTCAGTTCAAGTTTGGAGCTCTCTCATTATTCTCTCTCTCTCTCTCACTCTCTTGGTCACTTAGAGTTTTCTTGGAGCACTCTAGTTTGGAGCAAGGAAAGGAAAAGCAAGCAAGGATCAAGGAAAGGAAAGCAGGATCAAGCAGCTTCAACAGGAATACTTGTAGGTAACCTTTTTCATGTGTGATTTCCTAGCTGGTTTGGACATGCATGGCTTTGCATGTTGGTGTATGGTTCTCTTGCTATCGGTGGCATGGTTTTTTCGGGTTATGACAATGGATTTCAGCCTAGCCTAGCCTTTTTCTGGATGCCATGGTATGTTGGGATGCTCATTTCGGTTTTAGAACTTTGGTTTTCCGGATGGATTTCAGAGTTTGGTGTAGAGGTTGTCTCAAGGTTCAGTCCCAAATGCCTAGGAATCCATTGACCGGTTTTGACAGGATACACGGTAAATCCTGAGGGAGTAGTTTCGGTTTAGGGCATAGTGATCCAGGTTTGGATTGCGGTAAAGCCTGAGAGACAAGGAGACGAAAAATTCCTCAAGGATAGGGATGGATTCCAGATGGCATTCGAAGTTCTATTCGGTTGTGATTGGAGCACCGATTTTGGTGTGATCACGGTTTGGTAAGGGTGGAGGTGGTTTAACCTCTAGATTCCCTTGGTTGTTCTTGGATTGATTGTTCTATGAGATCCCACATTCATGCTTGGAATATGGGAAGGGGTGACTCGCTGAAAGAGAGATTTGGTTTAGCCATGTCTATGGTTGGGTGGTACATGGAAGTCCCGAACCTAGTTGGATCTACCTATGATTAATAAATGATAAGTTCTCTTACTTTTGCACTAATTTATATGTGGATTTAATGGTTGTCATATCTCTGATATTTATATGGTTTTATGTTGGTTATAAGCATGGTTGAATGACTGGTTTATGTCATGTTATTTCATATATTTACTTGTAATTGTTAAATGAATGGATGAAATACCTAATTTATGATTTAGTAGTTCAATGGAGAAGGAGGCGATCCTTTTGGTTATGTTTCATAAGTTGTTTCAGTCATTTATGCTCTGTCTTGTATCCTAGACTTGTAGGTTGCATTGATTCCAAGTGTTTGATAGAATGTCAGTACCGGTTTGGGATGCTCGGGCCTAGCCTTGAGGGCGATTTTTGATTGATAAACATGGTTATTGTGTTTTTAATGAATTCTAGAAGTTATAACAAGTTTTAGGTAGAGGCCATAATTCTAGGCTAGAAAAGTGGCTTAAATCGTGGGGTCGCTAGCACAAAACTGGTAATTCTGGTCCACAGTCGCTTGTAGGCAGGCCTATGAGAGCGACTTTAGGTTGTTGGTCACTCCCTTGCCCATAGCATGAGAGTGACTATGGCCTAAGAGCTACAGAATAGCAGTGGGACCTAGGGATAGGTTGTCTGAGTGGTTGAATTGTCTCCTGAGGGTTCTGTTGATGATGTTGGATGTTTTTATGATTGTATGTGATGTTATGTCAATTCCACTTCCTTAAGGAGACATAGGAGGTTGAATCTGATTATAGTGGCATCTCTCCTCATGTTTACCCTGGTTGGCATGGTTACTTTGGGTAGACCTGGGAGGGGGTGTTATAGATTGGTATCAGAGCATGGTTGCGCTCTATTTGGGTCATATCTAGTGCCACAGATATGGGTGAATGTGTTGGTCATGCATGTATATCATTTATTTGTGTGGCTCTTACACTTGCGTTCCATGTGCTTGTTGCAATGCATCATATTGATCATAGTAGTAGTAAGGTTATCATGAGGGACTTGATGTCGATTTTATGGAATGCGTTGTCATGAGTATATGACTGGTTATACAATTATATGCAGCTTGATTACATCCTTGTACATTGGGTTGCATTCTTGGTTCTTTGATTACATGCATCAGCCTTGTAGGTTGATTACAAGAATTGGTCACTTATGCCCAACTACATGCGGTTATGCGTATGTGTAGTTGATTAGACATTGATTATGTAGGTGGATAGTTGCTCGAGGTAATGTGTATAATGGAGTAATGGTTTTTGTCATGCATGAGTTCATAGCAAGCATTGTTGATATGGCCTTGCATTGATGATTGGACCTAGTTAGTATGATGGTTATGCGTAGATGCACTTATTGATATATGTCTATATGTTATTATGGTTACATTGTACAAGCATCGTGATCATTTGATGATCTTGTAGACAAGGTATCCTCCTCAAGTATGCTAAGGTACGTTGATTTATGGTGATTTGGTTTAGCTGACATAATATGCCTTGCAGGAAAGATATCAAATGGCTAGCAAGGTGGTAGACTACATAGAATCTCGCTATGCATTAGATGGAAAAGGTAGTGTGGGGCACTCTTCTGACTTGGCAGACACATTGAGAAGCCTGAAGGAAGAAATAAGGAGTTGCAAAGCAGACAATGACAAAATCATGCAGGCACAAGAGAAACAAGTAGAGGTGAATGCGATATTACTTCAGAGTTTGTCAGATTTGCAGTGATAGGGACCTCTTCGGATTAGCCATGGACATGAGGATAGAACTAATGGGGCATATGGCAGTAGGTCTCATAGTAGACATAGGTCAGATAGATATGACACTATCAAAGATGGCAGGATGTTGGACACTCTGGATAGGAGGGGTGACAGACACAGGTATTACTCTAGTTCTGGTTTTGATAGACATCATGATCATCATCATTATCATTCGTACAGGAGGAATGATAGGGGATACTTGTCAGATGAGTTCAAGAAGGAAAAGCTACCTACCTCTGATGGAGAGATGAAGAAATCGAAA
Organism: Pinus tabuliformis; assembly: GCA_031772625.1. NCBI lineage: Eukaryota > Viridiplantae > Streptophyta > Pinopsida > Pinales > Pinaceae > Pinus > Pinus tabuliformis. The sequence goes on from CM062820.1 coordinate 1,558,554,806, forward strand.
GATGCGGAGGCTTGGTTGCTTGGCATGAGGGAATTATTTAGATTGCATGATTACTCAGAAAACATGAAAGCAAGGATAACACTTTCCAGTCTCAAAGGTAAAGTAGATATTTGGTGGTAAAACGTGAAGAATGTCAAGGACATACATGAGGATGATTTGATTTGGCATGCATTTGAAAGGCTCTTCAAGAAGAATTACTTGTCTGAGAGGTACTATGATGACAAAGCTACAAAGTTTTATGAGTTGTGGATGGGTTTTATGACAGATGAGGAGCATACTAGCAGGCTTTTGGAGTTGTTGAGATATGTGCCTTACCACAGAGAGGAGAAGGCCAAGGTTCATAGATTCATCAATGGATTTCCAGTTGCATAGAGAGATCGAATTGAGTTTGATGATCCTAGATCGTTGGAGGAGGCCATCTGAAAGTTGAAGCATTATTATAAGCAGTAGAAGTGAAAAGTTGAGTTGAAACATGACTTGAAGAGAAACGACAAAGCTAAAGGAAAATGGCCACCAAAGCGAGGAAGTCCTCAAGATGCAAGTGAGAAATATAATGTAGTTTGTTACAAGAGATCCAATACAACTGAGAAGGGACATGGAGAGAAGAAAGCTAGAGGTGGTGGTAGGGAACCATTGCAGTGTTGGATATGTGGGAATGATCATCGTAAGAGGGATTTTCTGCAATATCAAAGTGGTGGTAGACCCTAGATCTACATTTCTTAGGAGGGGCATACAATTGGTGATGTTGGTCATAGAATTCCTCGGATTTATGCAACTGTGGACGACAAAGAGGAGGATCATTAAGCATCGATCATTGAGATGGACAGTAAGCTTTGTGATCAAGTTGTTTCTATTTTGATTGATCCTGGATCTAAATATAGTTATATTAGTCCTGACCTTGTGGATTAGTGTGGTTTGAGAAAAGAAGTGCATGCAAAATCTTGGTTGGTAGAGTTGGCTACAGGTACAAAGAAGCTTGTTCACAGTTGGGTGAGAGCTTATGCATTTGAGTTAAATGGTATGCCTATAGCAACGCATTTGAATGTATTTCCATTGGGATCGTATAGTATGCTTTTGGGTATGGATTGACTATACCTTCACAGAACCAAAGTGGATTGATTCGACAAGGCCATTGAGTGTGTGGATAATAGTGGGGAAAATAGGACCTTGCAGGGAAATAAGAAGCATACATCAGTAAGGATGGTTACCATTATGCAGGCTAAGCGTATTTGCAGAAAAGATTGTGTGATGTTTGCAGTACACATTTCCAGTGACAAGGGTAAGGAGGTTGAGGATGCTGATGTGTTGAGTAGGTACCCAGTTTTGCAGCAGTTTCAAGATGTATTTCCAGAGGACATCACAAAGTTTCCACTTCCTAGGGTGGTAGAATTTTCTATTGAGTTAGTACAAAGGGAAACTCCAACATTGAAAGCACCTTACAGGATGAGAACACCTGAGTTGGTAGAGTTGAAGTTGTAGCTAAAGGAAATGTTGGACAAAGGATACATCAGACCCGGTATATCACCTTGGGGCACACTAGTGTTTTTCGTAAATAATAAATATGGTACTCTTAGATTGTGCATTGATTACAGGTAGCTGAACAAGGTAACGATCAAGAACAGGTACCCCTTGTCGAGGATTGATGATTTGTTTGATCAACTAAAGGGAGCAACAGTGTTCTCTAAGATCAACTTGAGATCGGGATAACATTAGGTAAACATCAAGGAAGAGGATATCTTTAAGACTACATTCATGTGTTTGATGAATAGTGTGTACCGTCCTTATTTAGACAGGTTTGTTATTGTATTCATTGATGACATACTGGTATATTCTAAGAATGAGGAAGAACATGCCGAAAATTTAGTAGCAATGTTGAGATTGCTAAGAGAGCATTAGTTGTATGCTAAGATTAGCAAGTGTAACTTCTTTCAGACTAAGGTACACTACTTAGGGCATGTTGTCTCCAAGGAAGGCATAACAGTAGACCCAGAAAAAATAAGGGCCATCATGGAATGGGAAGCTCCTAGGAATGTAGATGAGGTGAGATCATTTATGGGATTGGTAGGTTACTAATAATAATAATAATAATATCCATTTTTAAGGTCACAGCCAAGCCAGACACCAAATTGGTGTATGAGACCCCCTTGTTTGTGGGACAAGGGACCCACCTCTGCGCAGCGATTTGACTGCTAAGTCTACGAAGGCATACATACTCTACCCCCCTCTAGTTTTGAACCTGTGACCTCTTAGGAGGAAACACATGCTCTTAACTATAGGAGGTTCATCAGGAACTTCTCACGCATTGCATATCCTATCACATCATTACAGCGGAAAGGTAAGAAGTTTGAATGGATGGCAAAATGTGAGGCTAGTTTTGAGCAGCTCAAGCAGTTGTTGACACATGCACCAATGCTAAATATTTCTGATCCAGACAAGGAGTTTGTAATGTCTATAGATGCTTGCACGAGGGGAATTGGTGGAGTTCTCATGCAAGAAGGATAGGCAGTGTGCTATGAGTCACAGAAACTGAATGAGCACGAGTAGAACTATCCAATGCATGACCTTGAGCTAGCAACAATTATACATGCATTGAAGATGTGGATACATTATCTTTTGGGAAGGAGGTTTACATTGACAAGCAATCAAAGTGTGTTGACGTATTTGTTTGACCAGCCGAATCTAAATGCCAAGCAAGCTAGATGGTTGGCTACCCTTAGTGAGTTCGACTTCGAGATCAAATACATCAAAAGGAAGGAGAACCAGGTTGCAGATGATCTTAGCAAGAAGGTATAGGTAAATCTTATAGCAACTATAAGACCCTATGGGACATATTTACAAGATAGGATCTTGCGGGTAGGACAATGGGATGACAAATACATGGAGATTATGAATAGGTTACAACAAAGCATAGGTACAGGTACAGGTACAGGTATAGGTGCAAGTGTAGGTACAGGTACAAGTGATCAGGATGCAGACTATCGTCTCACGGCAGATGGCTTGGTGAGGTTTCGAGACAAGATCTATGTGCCGAATTACAGTGAGCTCAAGAATCTTATCTTGAGGGAGTTTCATGTGAAACCGTATTCAAGTCATCCAGGATATTAGAAGACATTAATGATGGTGAAGAAGTTTTACTATTGGATGAATATGAAGAAGGAAGTGGCAGAGTTCGTAGCTATATGTTTATATTATCAGCAGGTAAAGGCAGAACACAAGCATCCAATGGTATACTATATCCTATTGCGATTCAGGAATGGAAATGGGAGGTCATTTCCATGGATTTCATCATAGGTCTTCTGAGGACAGTAAAGAAACATGATTATATTATGGTCGTGGTCAACAATTTGAGAAAGGTACCTCACTTCATTCCAGTGAAGACTACATATTCAGCTAGTGAGGTAGCACAGGTGTTCATAAGAGAGATAGTGAGACTACATGGTGTTCCAAAGAAGATTGTGTCAGACAGGGATGCAAATTTCACTTCCAAGTTTTGGAAGGATTTATTTGCAGGCTTGGGTACAGAGTTGGCCTTTAGCACAAATTATCATCCGCAGACATATGGTCAGACAGAAAGGGTCAATAGGATCTTGGAAGATATGTTGAGGATGTGTGTGATGCTCCAACAGAGGAAATGGGAGGAGTATCTTACATTGGTGGAGTTTGCATACAATAATGGTTATAAGGAGTCATTGAGGATGAGTCCTTTCAAGGCATTGTATGGGCGGGGTTGTAATAGTCCCATCAGCTGGAGTGATCCAATGAACAGGGTACTTATTGGACCGGACATGTTGACGGACATGGAGCAGGAAATGCATGTTATAAAGAAGAATATACAGGTAGCACAAGATAGACATAAGATTTATTCGGATCAACACAAGGTGTTCAAGGAGTTTCAGGTTGGGGAGCATGTTTATTTGCGCATCAAGCCCAAGAAAATATCTTTGAGGATTGGTTCATGTGCCAAGTTCGAACCACGGTATTGCAGGCCTTTTGAGATCCTTGAGAGGATTGGACCAGTGGCATATCGACTTGCACTACCTCCAACAATGAAAGTCCATGATGTTTTCCATATTTCATTACTTAAGAAGTATATAAATGATGTTGATCATGTTATTGATTGGTCTGTATTGCAGGTGGAGCAAGAAGGAGAGTTCCAGCTGGAGCCTCAGTGCATATTGCAGTGGAAACATCTCATGCTTAGGAACAGAGCCATAGAGCAAGTTAAAGTGTAGTGGAAGCACTTTGGGCCTGAAGAAGCTACATGGGAGATGACAGATCAGATGCGGGCCCTATATCCTTCATTGTTTGTCAGTTGAGGCAAAGCAATTTTGGTTTGATGTTGGTTTATGTTTGGCATATGTTTTGCTAATGTTTTAATATTTGTATATGTATATGTATATGGATGTAAATAACTCCATGAGCTAAGTTATAAGGCTCTGATAGGAGACATGGTTATTATTTTGTCATGTTGTCACGATGCTTTGATTTTGCGCAGGTTATTCATTGTAAATACTACAGCGAGCTCAGTTATAAAGCTCCATGGGCAGTATGTTGGCTTTTCAATGATGTTGTTGAGGTCTTGGTGTGGCTTAACACCAAGGATGGTGTTCCCCAAGGGGGAGGGTTTTGTAATAGCCCTGGTGAAATTCTTTATGTAATAAAAGTTAATAAAGTCAAAAGAAGACCATGTGTAAGGGATACGTATTCTAAGCTGAATTTTGGGCAAATATATCTTAGTGGGCATCACTAGATGTGTGTTTTGGATAAGGAAAATTGGCAAAAGCTAAGAAAAAAAGGCATTAAGGAAAAAAGGCATTTTGGCACATTTATTTATGAAAATAAAGGAAATTAGGAGAAAGGGAAGGTAAAAGGTCACAGGTTGCATGTGAGGAGGAGATTGAAGGAAAATAATGGAAAATGAAGAAATTAGAGGCCTCATGCATAAAAAGGCTTATGATGATTAGTTCATGGCTTTTATCAGTTCAAGTTTTGAGCTCTCTCATTATTATCTCTCTCTCTCTCACTCTCTTGGTGATTTCATAGATGGTTTGGACATGCATGGCTTTGCATGTTCGTGTATGGTTCTCTTGCTATCGGTGGCATGGTTTTGTTGGGTTATGACAGTGGATTTTAGCCTAACCTAGCCTTTTTCTAGATGCCATGTTATGTTGGGATGTTTATTTTGGTTTTAGAACTTTGGTTTGTTGGATGGATTTTAGAATTTGGGGCGGAGGTGGTCTCAAGGTTCATTCCCAAAGGCCTAGGAATCCCTTGACTGGTTTTGGTGGGATACACAGTAAAGCCTAAGGGAGTAGTCTTGGTTTAGGGCCTAGTGATTCGGGTTAGATTGTGGTGAAGCCTGAGAGACAAGGAGACGAAAAATTACTCAAGGATAGTGATGGATTCTAGATGGAATTCCAAGTTCTATTTGGTTGTGATCGAAGCACCGGTTTTGGTGTGATCACGGTTTGGTGAGGGTGGAGGTGGTTTAACCTTTGGATTCCCTTGGTTGTTCTTGGATTTGTTGTTCTATGAGATCCCACATTCATGCTTGGAATATGTCACGGGGGTGACTAGTTGAAAGAGAGATTTGGTTCAACCATGTCTATGGTTGGGTGGTATGTGGAAGTCCCGAACCTGGTCGTATTTGCCTATGATTAATAAAAGCTAAGTTCCCTTAATTTTGCACTGATTTATATATGGATTTACTGGCTGTCATATCTCTGATATTTATATGGTTTTATGTTTTTTATAAGCATGGTTGAATGATTGGTTTATGTCATGGTTATTTCATATATTTACTTGTAACTGTTAAATGAATGGATGCAAGACCTAATTGATGATGTAGTAGTTCAATGGAGAAGGAGGTGATCCTTCTGGTTATGTTTCATAAGTTGTTTCAGTCATTTATGCTATGTCTTGTATCCTAGACTTATAGGTTGCATTGATGCCAAGTGTTTGACAGAATGTCAGTCCCGGTTGGGGATGCTCAGGCCTAGTCTTGAGGGTGATTTTTGATTTATCAACATTGTTATTATGTTTTTAATGAATTATGGAAGTTATAACAAGTTCTGGGCAGAGGCCAGGATTCTGGGCTAGAAAAGTGGCTTAAATCTCGGGGTCGCTGGCACATAACTGGAAATTCTGGTCCACAATCGTTGGTAGGTAGGTCTGTGAGAGCGACTTTAGGTTGTTGGCTGCTCCCTTGCCCATAGCATGAGAGAGAATATGGCCTAAGAGTTGCAGAATAACAATGGGACCCAGGGAAAGGCTGTCTGAGTGGTTGATTTGTCTCCTAAGGGTTTTGTTGATGATGTTGGATGATTGTATGTGATGTAGATTCCACTTCCTTAAGGAGACATAGGAAGTTGAATCTGATTGTAGTGGAATCTCTCCTCATATTTACCCCAGTTGGCATGGTTACTTTGGGTAGACCTGGGAGGGTGTGTTACATAGTGGCTTGGGCGCTCATGTGCTCAAGCCTTCAAGCTCCTGTCGAGGGCCTATCTCCCTTTGGTATTCGTGCTTTGCCCTTGGTTCTATGAATGGTCGTGACCAAGTGCCACATAACATTAGAGCTCCTTATTATTGTAACCTTTTCAAACTGGAATTAGAACAAAGTTTTGATATCTCCTTGCTCCAATATTCCTTCTTAGCACTTAGGTGCTCTACCCACCCTAAGCCCTCAGTTCTTTTGAGTTCTCATGAACCAATGCCATGTAACATCGGAGCCCCTCTCATTGGAACACTTTCGAGAAAGATTTATAAAGAAGTTCTGATTTCTCTCCCCTCTGAATTCTGACCTCTGAAATGATGTCACGCTGACATCATCATCTCCACGTGGAGCCTCCTTAGTGGTGACATGTGTCACCCAAATTTTCCCCATTGGGCCCTAAAAAATTCATAAATTGACTACCATGTGTCCACCATGCGGCCACATCACGATGGCGTCATCTACCTCGTAAGCTCCTAGGAGCAAATTATCTATTACCATGTATCTTGTCTTGAGGAGAGAGAAAGGGTCCTTGGGGTCCTCAAATTTTCAACGATTTCTTTTGTATTTCCCCTTCTCAGCGATGTCGGAACTTATAAAGAATTATATTTTTAAAGTTTTACAATGTCCTGATCTCCGATGTCTTGAAATGATCAAGCCTCTAATATTCGGGTTCCGATGTGCCCTCTGCTCCGATGTTCAACTTTCTGGTATCGGGCTCCAATATATCTTTCTTCCTGTCATTCTGATATCGGGTTCTGATGTGATCAACTCTCGAATTTTGGCACTCCCATTTTCATTTTGGCCTCCGATATTTTGGCACTTTCTTGTTCGGAACTCTCCGAAATTTCAGGTCTCCCATCTGATATCAACCCTCGATATGCTGAGCCTTCTCTGAAATGGTCATTCGATATGTTGCCTTTCCCTTTTGAATTCCCTTTGAACGACCAAGACTGCACCTTTTCCTTGATGTATCAGGGTTGGAAAAAAGGACCATTCGACATAAATACAATAAAGTATTATGAATACAACAAGACCATCTTGTGTCTTTCGAAGTTTTTATTGTAATTTTTATTTTAAAAAATTTATTATTTATTTATTATTATTTTTTTTAACAATTATATTTGACTGTATTTTTTATTTATAGTTCTAGAATATCTTCCCTTTGATTTAATAACATTAATAGTAATAATATAATCACTTTTATTTATTATTTATTTTTATTGATAATATTATTTGTAATAATAAAATTAATTTCATTCATTATTTCTTTTTATTTTTTAGATTTTTCTATATTGTATCTTATTTATATTTTGACCATATCATATTTATGACTTTCCTTTAATTAAAACAACATAATAATAATTAATTTAATTTATTCCTTATTTCCAACTTTTTATCAACTTTTTTATATTAAAATATTGTTTCTTTTTACAAGAACGGTTATAGCGTTTCATTATCTGCTTGGCAAATGGCCACATATTCGGTTACAAAATGAGGAGCAATTTCCGGCATGCCTTTCTACCAGGAGGGGATTAACTTTTGCTCTTATCCACTTCCTCTTTTTACAATTTTCAAAATGTTCTTTTGATGCTGATTGTCCTAGATGAAAGATGCAGACAAACTGATTTAAAAGAAAACACTAAAACATGTCTTTTCACGGAATAGGAGCCCACAGAGATTCCTTGTTTCTGAGAATAGTTCCAGCGTCTAAGTGGACTGCAATGTTTGCTTGGGTGTCTGCTGCTTTATTATTTGTTCTCAGTACATGAAAATATGTCAAGCGTAGGGATTTTGAAATGCTTTTAATTCTGGTAAGCAGCCTTGCTAGGTGCAGATCAGTTGGGATGGAGTTGGTCACCACAGCTCTTATGATTACTTGGGAGTCTCCAAGAATATTAGCTTCCCGTATTCCCAGCTCCTTGAGGAAGATTACCCCTTGTAAGAGGGCCAGCGCCTCGGCTTGCATGCTAGATGTATGGCCTAGACCCCAGGCAAAATTATGAGAAGAAGTGTTGTCTGGCATAATAATGTGTTCTCCTGCCCCGACCTTCCTTGGATTCCCTTTAGCTGCTCCATCAAAAAATAAAGATGGAATTAATTGTTTGGACAGCCATTCCTGACATTCAATCTCGTTTTTCCTGATTTTCCAAACTTCAAGAGCTGGGGGTGAGCTTCTTGTTTTATGGAAGCTAAGCTTAAGGGCAGTACCCAGCTCTCTGTCTTGCTAACTAAGATTTGAATTGTCACCTATGCCTTCCAACCACTCGTTTAATTGGCATTTCACTGAATTGGCTACTATTCTATGATCCTGGGCTTTGTTACGGAATATCCTCCTGTTCCTTTCTAACCAAACCTGCCAACTAGTAAATTTTGGCAAAGCACTCCATGCTGATCTGATCTTTTTGTTTTTTGGTTGAATACCTGGATATCTAGCCATCCAGCTTGTGAACAACTCTTGAACTGAGGTGGGAAAATTGAGATCGAAGTTCCAAGAATCCAGCAGCTCCTGCCAGACAGAGATTGTGTACTTGCATTCAATCATAACATAGAGGGCGGTTTCAGAATTTGCCTTACAGAGAATACACCTGGACGGTCCATTAAATGCTATTTTTTGAAGTTTGTCCTCCGTAAGAATTTTTTGATGGTAGAGGATCCAACAAAAGTGGTCAATTTTTGGAATAGATGGGAAGTTCCATATCCCTGTCCAGGGAGCAGGATTGGGACGAACGTGGGGGCGCTCTAAAAACTTGGAGTATCCCTGCTTGACAGTGTAACCTGAACGACTTTTCCCCCAGTCTCTCGCGTCCTTCTTGTTTGCGTGGATAGGGGCCAACCCGTGTAGATGGGCTCTGAACGCTGTCCATTTATTTTGCAGTTCGCTGGGCACCGATAATTGTTTCCAACCCATCCAAGAGTCCTCTGTCCACAACGAGATGTCCCACAGAGTGTGGACGTGAGCTGCATCCAACCAGTTTCTTAACGCTGCAAAATTTCCGGCTTCTTCCAGAGGAGGGCGATCCATAATTCTGTCATTCCATACCTGTGTTCCCTTACTGTTTCCAGGTATCCAATGAGCATGGTTATTTATCATCGGCGCGATTCTATTGATGAAACTGCTGAAGTGCGTTCTGAGCAAATTTTTTGGCTGATCTAAGCACCTGAGCCTTGAGCCTCTAAAGTATTTCCTCCATAATGCAATCTGAGCCCAGTTTGGTTTAGGAGCGAATATTTTCCATACTAATTTGGCTCCCATAGCTAGATTTTGAGCCTTCAGGTCTTTGAGGTTCAGTCCTCCTTCCAGATGTGGTTTTGTGACTATTTCCCAACTAATTAGAGAGAATCTCTTGTCATTTTGCTTGCCTCCTTTCCAGAAAAAATGCCTGATTAATTCTTCCATCTTCTTTATAATTCCCACAGGTGCCAGGAGGACAGCAAATTTGAAGATCGGAAGACTGTTGAGAACTGCCTTGATGAGTACTGCTTTGTTGGCGATGTTAAGCCAAGAGGATCCCCAGGCTTGCATCTTTGCTTTGAATTTTTCTAAGAGAGGAGCCCAGTCTTTGCTTGACGCCCTCTTATTGAAGATTGGCAGCCCAAGATATTTGAAAGAGGACCAAATAGTGGAGGCTGTAAATCCCAGACATCTAGCTATGGAATTTACGGTGGAAGCAGGGATGTTCCAACAAAATATCTGACATTTTCCCTTGTTTAGCTCATTGCCTGAGGTCTTACAGAAGTCATCCAAAACTGCTTTGAAGTTGATAGTTGATTGTGGAGTAGCAGCTCCCAGAAGAAGGGTACCATCCACAAAAAGGGCATGGTTGATGCGCTTCACCCCTCTTGCAATGCACAACCCAGTGATAGCATGATCTTGCTGCTTTTTATTCAAATAGAAACTAAGAACAGAAGCCTAAATGACGGAAAGGAGGGGTGAAAGAGGGCACCCTTGCCTCAGTCTTCTAGAGGCTTTGAAAAATTCAGCGGCCCTTCCATTCACCAGAGGAGCAATCCAAGGCTCCGAAATACAAGCTTTTATCCACTTTATAAAGCCTTGCCCGAATCCCATTTTAAACATTACATCAAACAAAAAACTATGACTAACACGATCAAAGGCATTAGCTAGATCTAGTTTGATGACCATACCTTTTTCCTTTCGATGTTGGCTAGAATGGATTGCCTCCTGGACCAGCACGAAATTGTCCACTAGTTGCCTGCCTTTGATGAATCCCCCTTGGTTGTCCGAGATGATTTTGGGGAGGAATCTTTTCAGCCTGTTTGCTATCACTTTGGTGATCACTTTGTACCCAATGTTGCATAGTGAAATTGGACGAAATCTGCTGAAGGTGTTTGCCCCTTTTTCCTTAGGGATGAGGGCGAGAAATGTCGAATTTGTGCAGCCTCCAATCTTCTGACAGTCCTGTGATTTCTGAATCATTTTGAGGAATTCCTTCTCAATTATCTGCCAACAAGTTTGTAAGAATCTTGGAGTGAAACCGTCCGGGCCCGGGGCTTTATCCGGGTCCATGGCGAATAGAGCCTCCTTGGCTTCTTTGAGCGTGATTTTGCTTTCTAGAGCTTGATTTATTTTGGAGGTGATGAGCTTAGGGACAACATCTAGAAGGCTATTATTTTGATCTGCTCTGATATCTTCCCTGTACAGCTTCTCAAAATGCTCTGAGGCTGCCTTTTTTATGTTTGCAAAGTCCCTTAGGACATTGCTTTCTTCTTTTATTTCTATGATGGAGTTCCGGCCTTTCCTAGCTTGAGCTTGTTTGTGAAAAAAGGAGGAATTCCTATCTCCATCTTTAAGCCAAAGACTTCTAGATTTGAGCTTCCAGTACTCTTCTTCAGCCAGGCATTCTTTGTGGAAGTTTTGATGAAGTTTGGCCTCCTTTTCCAGATCTTCTTTTGAAATTTCAGCTGTTTCATGTTGAAGATGTTGCCTTTCCAGTTCTAATTGAATTTTTTTCCTTTCCTCAGCTGGATTGGGCAAGGTCTTGGCCCAATTTTTTAGCATGGCTTTCACTCTTCTGAGTTTTTCCTCCCACACAAAGAAGGCAGAACCCTTGACTGGGTTTTTCCAGCAGTCTCTGACCTTATCCATGAAGTCCCCTTCCCTGATCCAGAGAGAGCTAAATCTGAATGGAATAGGCCCCAGATCTTTAGTGGTTAGCAATTCCAAGCTGATAGGCTTGTGGTCTGATGTACTGCTGTGCAAGATGCACGATCTAGCTTCTAATCCAATGAGTAGGAAGGAACTTTGCACCAAGAAACGGTCCAGTCTTGCAGCTATGTGTCCTGGTCCAGTCCTTTTGTTTGACCACGTGTACTTACTGGTGGTTGGCTTGATATCAATTAGGTCCCAATCCTACATGAGATCCTCTACTGTTTCTCTTGCTGGGTCTCTAACAATACTACCTCCTCTCTTTTCTGATGGCAGGAGGGTGAGGTTGAAATCTCCTACAATGATGATGTTCCCCAAATCTTCCAGATCTGCCAGGTTTTTGATGGAGTCCCAGCATAACTTCTTTTCACCTGCATTATTAGGAGCATATACATTGACCAAACTAATAATTTCTTTAGATTCTAAATGTTGCAGCTTTAACAATATCCAATGAGTATTCAGGGACTTAGAGATGAGGGAGAACTTATTTGGATTCCAGAGCGACCCAAGTCCTCCTGAAGCTCCCTGGGCCGATGTTGCATGCACTCTGTCTTTTTTCCAAAACTTTCTACTTGCTTGGAGGAAGGCTGATTCCTCCATTTTAGTCTCCTGGATGAGGAGGATATCCGAGGTTTCCTGCCTTATCAAACTTCTCATCGCCTCTTCCTTGGCTTTGGATCCCATTCCCCTACAATTCCAGGAGACTATCTTCATTATTTACTTTTGCTGTGGTGAGCTCCTTTGGAGCCCTGGGTTTGCGTCTTCTTCGTCTTCGAAGTTTTTGCTAGGAGTTTCTCTAGCGTAGGCTGGCTGCCCTGGAGCTTGTCTTTGTATGTTTCTTGCTCCCTTTTTTCTTTTGTTGACATTCGGCCTCTTGTAGATCTTCTGGGGGTGGACTGCGATTCCCCTATTTCCCCTTCTTCCTCCGATTCCTCAGATTCTTGGGTTTCCTCCTCGTCCTCTGACATCTTACCTTTGGATCTCTCTGGTTCACTTTTAGATTTAGGCGGAGAGACTTCTTTCGGGGTTTCTATCTCCTGGGTAATTATGGTTTCTAATCCAAGGATCTCAAATCTGTTCCCTTGACTTTCCATGGGTGGTTGTTGAGCAGGGCCTGTTTGGGGGGCTCTGGTGTTAGCATTTGCAGACTTCCTGAAGGAAGTTTTGGATCTCTTCACCTGGTTCCATCCTTCATCCTTCCCTTTTTCTTCAACCCCTTTGGACGGGCAATCTCTAGCGAAATGACCGTAGACTTGACACTTCCGGCATTTGAACGACAGCTGCTCATAGTCCAGTTTCTGAATATGTGTCCACGGACCCACCCTTATTTTGATAGCTTCTGGAAGACCGACCTCTAGATCCACCTCCACGCAAATTCTGGCGCAGTCATACTGGTCTCTATTGTTGGCCCTGTCTATGAATTTACCAAGGGTGTTTCTGATGTGTTTCAGGGAATCCCAGTTCCAGAAATGGATTGGAAGATTGGGGAGTCTTACCCATACTGGGACTGCTGAAGGTACATCCATTGCTGGGCCAAAATCTGGCGTCCATTTGTTCAGGTACATCCCTTGAGGCCCCATGAAGTAGGGTCCTTTTCTGAAAATAAGGTCCTTGTCCTCTTTTTCTAATAATTCAAAGAGGAAGTATCCTCTTCCGAGGAAGTAAGATGTTACCTTGCCCTTGATCAGCAGAGCCCAGCTTCTGGAGACCCAGTTCTCTGTTGATTTCGGTGAGGGCCAGAGACCTGTAAATTGACCCACCAGGGCACGTTCCGACAAAGAAAGAGCTACTTGGATCGGACCTTCAAGGGGAAGAGCGATCTCAGGGATGTCTTCGAGCCTTTTAACGAACTTAGCGATTTCCACGGCTTTCTTCTTGGGTAGAGAGGCCAATAAGGATATGAAGGCCTCAACAACAGAGGATGGAGGAGGGGAGGAATATCCCGAGGGGGATCCGACTCCTCCATGGAGATCCAACCCTAACCCTAGGCGGCCGCAGCTGGAAGCTAGGGAATTCGACGGGCGATCTCTGGACGACCGCAGCCAGAAGAAGGGCCTCTCAGTGGACCCACTTGTAGCTGCCGAAGGATGTAGGAGGGGACGAGGCCGCAGGGATCAGATCTGCAGGGTGTGGACCTCGCGGAGCAGGGCTGAGCGCGCAGCAGCTCAGGCGATTTCACCTCAAAAAAAATCTGCCCGGTTAATATATAATAGTGTTTTATATTAAAATATTGTTATTATTAATAATTCTTGATTCAAGCTAGTTGTTATATTCTAACGGCTAGTAAACATATCTCTACATCTATTTAATTTGATGCCAAGATCTAGTTCCTCATCTTTTTCTGAAGATGAACCACACTAGTTGGTTTGAAACGCGTCCACGAGACTTTCTCCTATGTAATTATCATTGAAAAATTTATTTTCATACAAATTATGGATCACATAAGCCTAAATTCAAAAATAATGCTCCTATTTTTCCTCTTTATCACCAAAAATGGATTTTCCAATCAAAAGTTATACCAATTATAAGATGTGTACCATTCAACACCTTAATTTGTCAACTATGTTGACTATCTAGATTGTTGATCTTTGTTCTAATATATCTCTAAAATTAGAACTCACTTGAATCTAAACTTTTGTCTTGTAGTACTTTGATATGTCTTCTTTGTGAATCCATAGTTCTAACCAATATTTGATGTGCCAAGTGAAATTTGTGGTAACTTTCGCAAAAACTCTGATTCTTAGCATCTTCTCAAGATATAACTTGTATAATGTGCCACATATGCAATGCTTCAAATTTGACTATGAAATTTTTACCTAAGGTACCTTAGTATGTCTTCTTAAAACACTACAAATTTCATATTCTAAAACTTATCTTGTAAAAATTTATAGCTAAACTACAAAGATGACCCATTTAAAAGATTATTTGAGGACTAGTCACAGACCCCCACTTCCATAGGGTATATCTCCAAAAATGCTATGAACGAGAATTCAGATTTTTACCACTTGTACCTTGATATCTATCCTCAGTCTCCTAAAAATTTCACAATTTGAAGTGTTCCAAGAAAAAATTATAACAAAATTACAACATCACTCTTTTAAAACCAATTTCAGGAATATTCAAAAACCCTAAATTCCATAGGGTATATCCTCGAAAATATAACAAACCAAAATTTGAAATTTTTGCAAATTGTATTTCGAGGTGTCTCCTCAATCATCTCAAAATTCATTATCTAAATCTTGCCTTAAAAAACTGTCAGGGGAAATTCCACAACGAATCATTTGAAGCAACAAAACCTTAGGTTCGTATGCTATAATACCAATTGTTATCATCGATGTAAATTATTAGGAACCAATAATTATAGTCCAAGGTGCAAATATGATTTGAATTTGTGAAGGGAAAAAAATGATAGACATATTTACAACCAAAACACAGAGATACGTAGACACTTTACTTCTATTAATAAATGGAAAATGTTGAAATTGTATACATGCAGAATAAAAGCAAACTAGCTCGAATGGTGGTAGCTTGCCTCTGAGAAGAGATGTGACGAATATGCACCTTGAACAAACTATCTTATAATGAGGCTCAAAGGCCTTTTTACCATAAACAAGCAATGAGAAACCCTACACATCCAAAAACCTAACCCTAGGAGGTGAAGCACCAAAGATTTTCGGGCCTCGATAGGGTAAGTTGGAACATCAAATTCCCATGGTCGTAACTTTGGCATATAATCTTCATTTTGCACGCACGATAGCGCATTGGAAAGGTCTACCTAAGAAGTTTATTTTTCGACTACCAACAAAGACTACAATTTATGTTGGCTCATTTTTCCAAAAAACATCGTTTAGGGCCTTAAAATGGCTCAAGAAGTTCAAGACCTAAAAATGTCAATAATAATAATAATAATAATAATAATAAAATAAAATATTGCCAAAATAGAAAAATACCCTCTTGTTAGATTATTGTCCTTCTCCTTTTGAATAATAATATTAACTATAATTATAATAATAATAATAAAAATAACTACAATAATAATAATAATAATAATAATAATAAGTACTAGTAGTAGTGGTGGTAGTTTTCTCTCTCTTCTTATGGCAATAGGGTTTTTAATCTTTCTAGCTTTTCTTTTGACCCTCTTGTCTTTAGTCTTCTGGAGAAAGGATTAAAATTTTCCCTTTCTCCTAGAAATATTCTTGTGGAAGAAATTATTTGTGACATTGATTTGGGATAAGGGACTTACCGAACAACACTAAAGATATCATCAGGCAAGACTGTGCAGTTGTCCTTAGAAAGGCAAAGCCCCCTAAGAGCAACATTAGCAAGCTTGAGTTTGATGCCCTCAAAACTTTGAACAATAACAAGGACATTGTTATTTTCATAGCGGACAAGGGTGGAACTATAGTTATCTTATATAATGAATATTACTAGAGAAAAATGTTGGACCACCTTTGTAGCAGTGCGAGCTACAGAAAACTTAATAAGAATCCCTTAAAGAAGATCTCTAAAAAGTGGCTCTAGCTATAAAACCCAGTATCATTCTTACCTCCTTGATGTCATAAGCTCATTAAGAGTAGCTCTATCACTCCTAGGATCTATGGAATTCCCAATATCCATAAGGACGAGGCTCCCCTAAGACCCATTGTCAACACTAGAGGAGGGCCGACCTCTCTTCTGACAAACTATTTAGCCCAAAAGCTAAAACCCCTTGTTGACCTTACGGAGTCCTATGTCAAACAAGATTCATTGTTTTTCAATGAGTTAAAGGGTATAAGGTTTGATCTTGGGGATATTATTGTGAATTTCGACGTGGAATCCCTTTACACTAATATCCCTATTAGTGAGGCCATTGAGGTCATCAATCGCATCACAGATCCTGATACTGCTAAATTGGTTGAAATTTTTCTTACCTCTACTTTCTTCAGCTTTGAAGGGGAATTCTATGAACAAACTTGTGGTGTTGCCATGGGCTCCCCCCTTTCCCCTGTAGTGGCTAATATGTTCATGGAGGACTTTGAATCTAAAGCTTTGGCCTCAGCTCAATACAAACCAAAGCTTTGGAAGAGATTTGTGGATGACACCTATGTCATCTGGCTTCATGGTCGGAATAAGTTGGATCTCTTTCTCCAACATCTTAATAATCATTCTAGCTCCATAAAGTTTATTATGGAATGTGAAATCAATGGGAGCATGCCTTTTATTAACGTCCTTATTTTAAAGAAGGATGATGGTTCATTCTCACACCATGTTTTTAAGAAGTAAACTCACACAGAGTAGTATCTTCATGCTAAGTCCCATCATTTCCCTACTCAAAAGTTGGGTGTTCTCAACACTTTAACTACTCATGCATTTAGAGTTTCTGAGGATAACCACCTTGACGATGAGAAAACCCATCTTCTTAATGTTTTAAAAAATAATGGTTATAATAATCACCAGTGTCTCAAGGATTTCCTTAAAGGTTACAACGGTTCTAAGATTAAAAAATAACCCAAAGATCAAATTTCAGGAGTGCACCTTCCTTTTATCCAAGGGACCACTAACAAGATTGCAAGGAGTCTAAGAAAGCACAAGGTTCCCTCAACCTTTAGGCCCCTAAACACCATTCAAAGTTCCCTAAGATTTGTAAAATACCTGGTGGACCCTAAGAATATAAAAGGCGTTTATGTAATCCCATCTTCATGCAGTACACCCTACATTGGTGAAACTGGCCGCTCAATAAATCAAAGGACCTATGAACATGCAATTGACATCAAACATGGGAGGACCCACTCCTTAGTATTGGCAGAACATGCATAAAAGATAAAACACCACATCTGTGTTGAAGTTGTCCGAGTCATTGCAAGGATAGACCATTTCAATCACTATAATTTTAGGGAGGCTATAGAGATGGAAAGGAGGCGAAACAATCTGAATAGATACGATGACTAGAAAATTATTAGTTGTTAGATCCCTGCCCTTTCTTCTTGAGTTTCTATTTTATTTTATTTTTATTTTTATTTAATCTTAACCTTTTTTAAATTATTTATTATTTATTTATTTATAACCTTTTATTGTTTGTATGTTCCTCATATGTCTTTTTAGCAGTTTTCGTTTATTCATTATATCATAGATTTATATTAGGTTTATATATATATATATATATATATATATATATATATATATATATACATTTTTGACTGCCTATATACTTTATTCTAGGTTACATTATAACATTTTTGGATTGTTTGTTCTTTTTATAAACTACTTTTTCAACTAAGCCTTAAAAACTTGATCTTGACTATTTTTCTATTTATTTTAATCTTTTTTAGATTATTTTTAATGTTTTAGTTTCATTTTTATATTACAATTATCCTCTCATTAATTTGATTTTTCCCTTTTTGACCTGTCCTTTGAATATTTTTTTTATAATTTTGGTTTCTTTGTTGTATTTATACTATTTATTT
This sequence comes from Pinus tabuliformis, assembly GCA_031772625.1. Lineage (NCBI taxonomy): Eukaryota > Viridiplantae > Streptophyta > Pinopsida > Pinales > Pinaceae > Pinus > Pinus tabuliformis. The sequence continues at coordinate 1,558,572,912 of CM062820.1, forward strand.
TAAACTTTTTAAGATTATTTTTAATGTTTTAGTTTCATTTTTATATTACAATTATCCTCATTAATTTGATTTTTCCCTTTTTTGACTTGTCCTTTGAATATTTTTTTATGATTTTGGTTTCTTTGTTGTATTTATATATCTATTTGTGTGGATCTATTTTTTTTAATAATATCATTTATTGCTCGTATCCTTGATTTACTCTTCCGTGTTTATTTATTTATTTTTATTATTTGTATAGATTCTTATTAATTATTTACTTAGTCTTAACCTTCATTTATCCCTTTGATTCCTTATTGTTTAATTTTGACCAAACCTTTGTTTGACCTAGAATATATCATTCCACAATTTCCTTATTAGTTCGTTTTTCTTTACATTATATATATATATATATATATATATATATATATATCATTCTAAAATATTCTTTTCTAATAAATAATATTTCCTTATTAGTCCCTGTCGGGGACTATATGCGATCGATAGATCGCTGACCGCGCGTTGACCTAGCCAATTTTGCGAAATATTAAGGCAATTTCCTAAGTCGGACTAAGGTTTTGGGCGAGGAAAGGTTTTGGGGTCTTATTGCTGTCTGTTGTATTGTCTGCGGTGAAAACAGAATGCGGTTAACTGTGTAGCAAACGTTTGGTTGTGGTTCTGTTGTTCCAGGTCCGGCTTGTATCGCTCGAATGCCTGGTGTCGCTTCGGTAAGTTCGGCTACTGTATTGTTTAGATGTTTGTTCCTCTGTCGTTTGGCGTTTTCCAGTGGCATTGATGTTTGTCACAGTATTGAGGGTTTTTGTTAGCTGCATGGGTTTTATGGAAATTTCCGTAAATGTCCTGCAAAGTTACTCGGCTTGGGTTTTACCCTGTTCGCCGCATTTGGGTTGTTATTGTTACTTGGTCGTTTAGCTCTGCAGTCTGTGCGATTTTTGCTTTGTGTTTGTTGTACTATCTGCGGTGAAAACAGAATGCGGTTAACTGTATAGGAAATGTTTGGTTACGGTTTTGTTGTTCCAGGTCCGGCTTGTGTGCCTCGAATGTCTGGTGTCGCTTTGGTAAGTTCGGCTACTGTATTGTTTAGATGTTTGTTCCTCTGTCGTTTGGCGTTTTCCAGTAGCGTTGATGTTTGTCACAGTATTCAGGGTTTCTGTTAGCTGCATGGGTTTTATGGAAATTTCCGTGAATGTCGGTTTCGACCACCATGTGACTTCGTTGTCATTTGGGCCGAGACGACGTGGGTGAAGCTGTGATTCTTGGTGCAGATTGAGCGGCACGTGGTCCCGCGACTTCCAAGCGGACGACATGTACTGTGGTGGTGTGCCTGCTCGAGATCCTGGAAAACTAGTCAGCTTGGGTTTTACCCTGTTCGCGCCTTTTGGGTTATTATTGTTACTTGGTTGTTTAGCTCTACAGTCTCTGCGATTTTTCCTTTGTATGTGTTGTATTGTCTGCGGTGAAAACACAATGCGGTTGCTGCCTGCTCGGTTAACTGTATAACAAATGTTTGGTTGCGGTTTTGTTGTTCCAGGTCCAGGTTGTATGCCTCGACTGTTTGGTGTCGCTTTGGTAAGTTCGGCCACTGTATTGTTTAGATGTTTGTTCCTCTGTCGTTTGGCGTTTTCCAGTGGCGTTGATGTTTGTCACAGTATTGTCTGTTCGTTTTCCTCAAGAGTCCATGGTTATTTGAGCATTATAAGTTAATGGTATTTCCCTTACCTGCATGGGTTTTATGGAGATTTCCGTAAATGTCGGTTTCGACCACCATGTGACTTCCTTGTCATTTGGGCCGAGACGAGCTGGGTGAAGCTGTGGTTCTTGGTACAGATTGGGCGGCAGTCTTTTGTAGTTTGAATGGTTTTTGCACATGAAGATGTAAACAAATTGGGGTTTTTGAACTGTTTGTGTGGCATATTGGGTTTTTAATGGAATGTATTGTGGTTTGGAGAAAGAATTAGGTACTCCTCTGTTAAATTCAAGGTTCTGGTGCTGGGTTCTGCATGAATATGATCTAGACGAGAAGGAATTCGAACTCTCGGCTTCGTTGCAGGTACGGCATTGTTCTGCTAATTGGTTTTTGTCAAATTTTATATTAATTGCTTTTTGTGAATTTGTTAGGCTTTTAATTTTTGCATTGTGTAGGTTTATGGTCCAGTTACTTTAGGTTTATAGTCCAGTTACTGCGTGGTCCCTGCCAGGGACTATATGCGATCGATAATTTTTCCATATATTGACAATGTAACCTAAGTCGAACTAAGGTTTTGGGGATGGAAAGGTTTTGGGGTCTTATTGCGGGCTTCGCATCGTATTTGTTGTATTGTCTGCGGTGAAAACAGAATCCGGTTCCTGCCTGCTCGGTTAACTGTATAGCAAATGTTTGGTTGCGGTTCTGTTGTTCCAGGTCCGTCTTGTATGCCTCGACTGTCTGCTGTCACTTTGGTAAGTTTGGCTACTGTATTGTTTATATGTTTGTTCCTCTGTCCTTTGGCGTTTTCCAGTGGCGTTGATGTTTGTCACAGTACTGTCTGTTCGTTTCCGTCAAGAGTCCAGGGTTATTTGAGCATTATAAGTTAATGGCATTTTGGTTAACAGGGCAGACATAGGAAGAACGTTGGCATGTACTGTGGTGGTCTTATGGGTGGACAACTGTCCCTCCTCGAGATCCTGGAAAGTTACTCGGCTTGGGTTTTACCCTATTTGCGCGCTTTGGGTTATTATTGTTACTTGGTTGTTTAGCTCTGCAGTGTCTGCAATTTTTCCTTTGTACTTGTTGTATTGTCTCCGATGAAAACACAATGCGGTTCCTGCCTACTCGGTTAACTGTACAGCAAACGTTTGGTTCCGGTTCTGTTGTTCCAGGTCCGGCTTGTATGCGTCGACTGTCTGCTATCGGTTTGGTAACTTCGGCTACTGTATTGTTTAGATGTTTGTTCCTCTGTCCTTTGGCGTTTTCCAGTGGCGTTGATGTTTGTCAGAGTATTGTCTCTTCGTTTCCCTCAAGAGTCCATGGTTATTTGAGCATTATAAGTTAATGGCATTCTGGTTAACAGGGCGGAGATAGGAAGAAGGTTGGCATGGTTTCTGAGAAGGACAGAAAACGAGAGCTTACCAATTGAATTAGCTTAGTTTGCTGTTGTTTATGTATTGGATCAAATGCTTCCTTTGCGAAAATTATAAGCTTTTCCCTGATACTGAGGGTTTTTGTTACCTGCATGGGTTTTATGGAAATTTGCGTAAATGTCGGTTTGGACCACGATCTGACTTCCTTATCATTTGGGCCGAGACGACCTGGGTGAAGATGTGATTCTTGGTACAGATTGAGCAGCAGTCTTTTGTACTTTGAACTGTTTTTGCACATGAAGATCTAAATAAATTGGGGTTTTTGAACTGTTTGTGCCGCATATTGGGTTTTTAATGGAATGTATTGTGGTTTGGAGAAAGTAATAAAGACCTGCAAGTATTTATGTGCCGCATATTGCCTTTTTTTTATTGATGGAATGCATTGTTATTAGTGGAATGTGTTACTGTGTTAAATTTGAGGGTCTGGTTTCACGAGTTGTGAGGCTTGAGCAGACTGCTGTTCCTTAGGCGTGTATTCAAGGTTTTTCGCTTGTATAATTTATGTGTATGCTTACTTTGGTGCATAATGTTATTTTAAGTTTGTAATTCTGTTATGGATGTATGAATATTCGACTCTGACATTACTCCTAGAGCGGAAGCAGACTGCTGTTCCTTAGGCGTGTATTCAAGGTTTTTCGCTTGTATAATTTATGTGTATGCTTACTTTGGTGCATAATGTTATTTTAAGTTTGTAATTCTGTTATGGATGTATGAATATTCGACTCTGACATTACTCCTAGAGCGGAAGGTTCCTTTGTTAAGAACTCTGTTAAGTTCATTTAATTACTGTTAAGTTCATTTGCTTTGTTAAGAACTGCTGAATTGAAGGTTTGCTATACTGGTGCTAGATGTTCTTCGTTTTCTGTTGTTTATATATTGGATGAAATGTTTCCTTTGCGAAAATTATAAGCTTTTCTGTGATACTGAGGGTTTCTCTTAGCTGCATGGGTTTTATGGAAACTTCTGTAAATGTCAGTTTCGACCAGCATGTGACTTTGTTGTCATTTGGGCCGAGATGACCTGGGTGAAGCTGTGATTCTTGGTACAGATTGAGCGCCATTCTTTTGTAGTTTGAAGTGTTTTTGCACATGAAGATCTAAATAAACTGCGGTTTTTGAACTGTTTGTACTGTTTGTGGCGCATATTGGGTTTTTAATGGAATGTATTGTGGTTTGGAGAAAGAAATAAAGACCTGCAAGTATTTATGTATGTGCTGCATATTGCCTTTTTATTAATGGAATGTATTATGGTTTCGAGAGAGGAATAAAGACCTGCAAGTATTTTTCCAGGCAGTTCTGGAGACTTCGTTAACCAATTTCGTCATTTGCATATTTTCTCATGTACTCGTACAGGCTGTGTTGTGCATGAATATGGTCTAGACGAGAAGCAATTCGAACGCTTGGCTTTGTTGCAGGTACGACGTTATTCTGCTAATTGCTTTTTGTCAATTTTTCTATTAATTGCTTTTTGTCAATTTCTTAGCATCCAACTAGCTCCGTATAGTGATGTATCAAGACATTTTGTCTATTTAAACCTTAGATTAAAATCTCATGTTAGCTAGTTATAACCAAATTGATTCTGATATCATGTTCAACTACCTTATTCTCCTCAGAGAGAAAAAATAATTTTATTATGAAAACAAAATTACAGTTACTATATATGTTTTTGCATTTCATAGATATCCTTAAGCATAGGAAGTGATAAAAGTATTGCTGGCAACATATCTTGCTTCATAAACAGTTTTCAAAAATGTCAATATGACAGCCCTATCATAGTCATTCTAACATATATCAGAGCTTTGAAGCCAGTTTTGTCTCATAAGAAATTAGCTCCTAGATATGTCCATAAACAGTCCCATAAAAAACTTTAGATATAGAGATATCCTTAAGCATAGGAACTGATAAAAGTATGGTTGAGAAGATAGCTTGCTTCATAAACAGTTTTCAAAAATGTGAATATGATAGCCCTATCATGGTCATTCTGACATATATTGCAGGTTTGAAACCAGTTTTGTGTCATAAAAAATTAGGTCCTAGATATGTTCATAAAAAGTGCCATAAAAAAATATAGATATAGATATTCACATTTAAACAGTCCCATGATTATATCAAAAGTGTGTCAAGACATTCCATGAGCTGCCCTTCCACTTTCTCTTGAATGATCCAAGGTCGTGCTACCAAGTGTAATCTAGCTTTTGACAGTCCATCAGTTTCCATGTTCCTGTCTTTGTAGACATGTTAAAAGATAATGTGTTAAATACTCTGTTCAAGCAAGTTGAATCTACTCAAATATACGGTGAAATTTATAATTATCCAATGAATTTGTTCCATTCATCGAATTCACCACAATTTGTGAATCATCAAAGATTTGTAATTTTTGGGCATCTTTTTTCACGTGCCACAATTGGCAACAGTCTTTGGACAATTTGCTCAAGCAGACTGTTGCTGTGTTTGCCAAAGCTGTCCTTTGAACATATTACATGTTCATCATTTATATGAATCATACCTCCAGCATTACATAATAATGGATCTTCTTGACAAGGCTTATGGAACTACGCTTATGCACTACTCGTATCTGGTTCTCAATGGCTTGTTTGGGTTCCTTGACCCTTGAATTCTGTTTAGATCCATATACTATAACCATACTCTGATATCGAATAGCAGGAAACTTTTTACCTTGAAGTAGCCTCACAGTTATTTTATTTCACAAATGCAATTGACAATGATGTTAACTTTCAGAAATATTCTTAAACTTATGCTGCATTTTTTCATTTTGTCTTCCCATTGCTTCCTTTTGTTAACTTCATTTTGTCTTTCCATTCCTTGCTTTTGTTAACTTGCACAAATATTCTTAAAATTATGCTCCTGTTTTTCATTATGTCTTTGCATTGTTTCCATTTCCAACTTCTTTGTTATTTATAAATATGGCTTCTTGGTAGAAATTTGATATTTGTTAGCAACATAATGCAATAGCCTATTTTTTTAATATACATACATTTTGTTCAAAACAATCATGTTCAGTTTTTGCTAACTTCATCAATATTTTTTGTAAAGCTGTAAAAGACAATTGCAAAAGGCAACTCTGGTAAGCAATTGCAAATGATGGAAGAAATAATAGATGTTGACAATTACAAATTCAAATTGCAATGCATTTTGCCTGAGAACATTGATATTGTATTAAAAAGAAATGGTCTTTTTAGACTAAATGCATTTTCATATACTGTAGGAGATTGTCTATTTGACTCATTCGAAATGCTTCTACATTTTCGTTATACTTCAAATGAATTGCAAAATGGGTTAATAGACCACTTTCTTTTTTGCTTAAAGAAAAATGAAGTTGAAGCAATACAGTCATATCAGTATGAACTAGCACCTGATTTCCTATGCGAGTTACATGGTGTTAATGATATTGGTACATATCTTCATAAAATGCGTTATTCTGCATCTACAAATATAAAGGAGTCTGACAGAGGTTTATGGGTGATACCTTTTGTATACTTTGGTTAGCTAAATGGCTAGATATATCAATTGCAGTTTGGTCATTGACAAGAAAAACGAGATATCTGCTCTTTAATCAACATGAAAATGCAATTCCATATTGCATTCTCTTTCATGATGCAAATCCTGTCAGTGGTCATTATGAACCATTGGTTTACCAAAAGTTTCCAATTTGCATTTCCAACCAGTCTAATATCTACTTGTCACCTATTTGCAAAGATATTGAAAGCCATTGGATGCAAATTGCAAATAATATGCTTTTAAATGCACTAACAATTGCAAAGCAAGTGACATCTAATTGTGGTGACAGTCTCTTTAATGCAATTTTCTATTTAGTAGCAACAGAATTCAATGCAGAGTCTTTGCGACTTTACATTGTGCAATCTTTTTGCAATGCACTTATGCATAAGGATCAAGAGGCATTGCATTGTTTAGAGAAATACCTAGTAGTTGACGCGCTACACTATACAATGAATAGCAACTGGCAACAGTATTTGATAAATATGGCAATGCCATATGAAAAAGGACAAGTGGAAGGCGGGCCATTTTGTCTACAATGGATATCTGTCATATTCAAAGTCAATATCCAAGTATGGTCCTCTGTTGCTAATAACTTTGTCAATTACAGTTCCGCTTATTCGAGATGCAATGATATTGTTAACATCTTGTCATTCATGACAAATACATCACATATTCACTACCACGCATTGATACAACAATATGTTCACAATTCTCAAGAACTGGACATCGAAGCAAATGACGTTTCTAGTCAATTGCATCATAAGCATATAGTAGAAAAAGAGCAATGCATATCTCAAGTACATTTTAGCAATAATATTGCATTTGAGATAGCATGTCATTTAGATCAAATGCAACCAACTAAGGATTGTAGGCTGAATTATCACAAGCTAAAGCAATTCATACGTACAAAACGCATGATACAAGAATATGTTCACAATTCTCAAGAACTGGACATCGAAGCAAATGACGTTTCTAATCAATTGCGTCATAAGCATATAGTAGAAAAAGAGCAATGCATATCTCAAGTACATTTTAGCAATAATATTGCATTTGAGATAGCATGCCATTTAGATCAAATGCAACCAACTAAGGATTGTAGGCTGAATTATCACAATCTAAAGCAATTCATACGTACAAAACGCAAATGCAATGACAAATGCAAAAAACGATTTTCTAATAAGAACTCAAGAATTACAAGCAAGAAAAATGCAATACAAATTTATATGGAAAAAGTCGAAGACACGCCTAGGAATACATGTGCAGTTTGCAACAAATTGCATTTTGCAAAAAATACTAGATTCTTCAGTACAGATTTGCAAGAAAAGCATATGAATTTGACATTGAACAATAGGACCTTTAGCAATGAAAACATATGTGTTTCTTGCAAGAAAGCGCTCGAGAATGGAAAGCTACCACAATTTGCAACACCTGAACAAATAAGACGTAACATTTCATTGCCAACTGTAAATATACTTTCAGACCTAGAAGAAAGACTTGTGTCATTGAGAATTGCATTTGCACAAATCAGACAATGGGGACATAGACGATCACAAATTGGCTTAACAGGATCAATTATCAATGTACCAGTTCATATGGACATTGTGCAAAGAGCGTTGCCACAATATCTAAATGATACAATGACAATTGCAGTTGCATTGAAAAGACGATTGCAATACAAAAATGCATACCAAACAGGTAAAGTACGTCCAATTATTGTCATGAAAGCATTGAACGAACTATGTTCTAGAAGTCTTTATAAAGATAGCAACATTTGTATAAATGAGAATTGGGCCCATGTTTTACAAGAGAATAATGAATACATTGTAGAAAATTCAAACAGTGACAATGAAAGTGATACAGATAGTGATGCAAATAATGAGACAGCTACTGAAACATTGGTACATGGATTAATAGAATCACAACACATCTACGATTTGCAAGACATGATTATTGAATTGGCACCTTCTGAAGGACAACGACCATTAGGCATTTTCAAGGACAAATATGCAGAAGAAATGAACTTTCCAACATTATTTTATGGCAATGCACGTGATCATGACATCACAAATAGGTTTAGTTACCAAAAAATTGTGCAATGGGAATTGTTACAAGCAAGTGGTGACTTCCAATATCATACAACAAATTTGTTTTTCAAGACAATGCGAATAATAATTGATAAAGTGCTTTCTTGCATATGGGTGCGAATAAGAAAAGGACAACTAAAAGGCAGGAAAATATTGGCAAAAGATGTCAAGTATCGAGCAAATTTGGAAAAGTTATTGAAGTCTGACATTGGATACATAGATTTCAAAAACATTCGCATATCTTCTGACCATTTGGAACAAATTAGGAAAAACATATTTGCAATGATACGACAACTAGGGCCTCCAACTTTCTTTGTGACATTCACAAGTGCAGAACATCGATGGAAACCATTAGTAGATACACTCGTCACATTGTTTAGAAATAAAGCAAATAAAAATGCTATTGACATATTAGAGGATGATGACATTGACTACCTTATAAGAAAGTATCCAGTCACATGTAGCCAATACTATAGACATAGAATTAATGCTATAAAGCAACTGATATGTCAAGATACTACATTCTTTGGCAAAGTATCTGATTACAATTTCGTAACAGAATTCCAAAATAGAGGAACTGAACATGAACATGGACTGTTATGGATAGAGAATGCTCCAATATATGGAAAAGAAAGCAATTCAGAAATTGAGAAGTTTCTTGACAATTACATCAGTTGTAATACAGATCATTTGGAGCCAGATGTCGCTAAATTGCATAAACATCACCATACAAGAAGTTGTAAGAAGCGAAAAAATTCAAATTGTAGATACAACTTCCCCATGCCGCCAATGAAATCAACAATGATCATTGAACCAACCAATGCAGAAAATAAAAAAATCATAGAGAAATCAATATCGTTCTTTGCATTCTTGGAGGAAACAAACTACAATGATTCAATAACACATGACAGTTTCCTCCTAGAAATAGGGCTACTAGAAAATGAGTACATAGAACTATTACAACATACAATAAAGCAACCAACAATTTTCCTAAGACGAAAACCTTCTCACATTTGGAATAACATTTTTGCAAAGGCTATGCCTAGTTTATGGAATGCAAATACAGATGCACAGTTTGTGCTAAATGCATATGCTGCAGCGTCATATTGTAGTTCATATATGACCAAAATTGACAAGTCTATGACAAATGCATTTAGAAGAATACGCAAAGAGCATCAGAAACATGAAATTGACGCTATGCAAATGATTCGTAAACTCGGAAATACATTACTCAATCTACAGCAAATGTCAGCTCAACAAGCAGTGCATATAGCACTTTCATTGCCATTGAGTTCTAGTTCAAGGGAATGTATATTTGTAAACACGTCTCCAGTCGATGAACGCACATTTATGCTTAAACCACCTATTCTTTTGAAACAAGAACCTGATGATTCGGAAGATGTTATGTGCCATTCCATTGTTGACTACTACATTGGACGACCAAGTTCCATTAGCAAAATCTGCCTTGCAGAATTTGTATCAAATTACAAGAAAGATGGCAGACCCATATCTAAAAGGAAAAAACCAAATGTTATACGATTTGTCAAATATAACAAACACAATGATATTGAAAACTTTTGTCGAGAGAAATTATTGTTATATATGCCATTTGAAAATTGTGAAGATACGTTGAAACAAGAATTGCCTACATGGCTCTCTGCATATACATTACATGAAAAAACAATCCAAGTCAATGAAGCCAAATTTACATATAACATCAATCCAACATGGGGTGATTTAGAAACTGCAACAAATGAGCAAATTAGTTCTTTGAATAGTAATCAAATGAATATGCAAAACCAAGAGAACAATTCCCATTATGAGGAATATGATTTGCAATCGGACTTGCAATTTCCAAAACAATCTGAAATGAAGAAAAAAATCAATCTTGGATTTCAAATTACTGCCCATCCATTTTTAATGGAGAACAATGAATATTACAAACTTAGAAGAATCTTGAACAAAGAGCAACAAGCAATTGTAAAAGACATTGCAATTAAAAAAAAAAAAACCCGAAGGAACCAATTTACCTTTTTATTACAGGTGGAGCAGGTGTAGGTAAAACGCTCACAGCAAAAGCGATTTTCCAAATGCTTATACGAATTTATGATTCACAAAAGACAACTGATCCTATGAAACCAAAAGGTCTAATATTAGCATACACAGGAAAAGCTGCATATAATGCAGGTGAAACAACAATCCATTCTGCATTGCTAATGCCTTTTAACAAGTCTCAACTGTTTTCACTAGGCAAAGAAGTATTGGACAACTTGTCAAAGCTATATCAAGAATTGCAAGTAGCTTTCATAGATGAGGTCTCGATGATTGGAAGTCGGTTCTTATATTCTATTGACAATAGACTCAGAAACATAAAACATGTCCAGACAAAATACTTTGGGAACATTGACATGATATTTTGTGGTGATTTCTATCAAGCACAACCTATTCAAGACTCTCTTATTTTTGAACAACCAACAATCAACAATCAAACAATAACACATGATTTCTGGAAGGATAATGTCAAGTGCTTCCAATTGCATATGACGATGCGACAAACAAATAAGAGATTCATATCAGTGTTAAATAGAATGCGAACAAATTGTCAAACATCTGACGATATAACATACATGAATACAAGTTGCATGCGCCCTGTACCAAATGATCCAACATTTCCCTATTTATTTTACAAAAACAAAGATGTTGCAATGCATAACAAGAAAATGTTGATGCTGATGCCTGACAAAGAAATTTTAATTAATGCAATTGACGAAAATGAGAAGAATAACGACAATTTCCCAACTCATCAACATACAGCTGTTTTGCCACCGCAGCTTTTGATAAAGTTGAACATGTTAGTTGAAATGTATGCTTGCAATTATGATGCACCAAATGGGCTAGTGAATGGTGCAGATGGAATAGTTACAGCATATACCCATACAGATAACGTCGATGTTCTATGGATTAAGTTCCATGACCCTAATATTGGTCATCGACAATCTAGAAAACTAGCTCATTTGTATACTTCAGACATAGCATATGATTGGACACCAATATTGCGAATATCAAAAGCAATGCCTATGACATCAAAGATGGCGCCATTGAAAATACGAAAACAATTTCCAATTCAACTTGCATGTGCACGCACAATACATAGATCACAAGGCTTAACCTTGGATAGGGTTGCATTTGACCCTACTGGAGTACAAGTGCATGGCCTAGTATACACAACACTATCACGTGTCAAAAACATAGAATCATTGTATTTGCTTAATACTCTTAAACATAATAATTTCAAGGTCAAGCAAAAAGTAAATTGTGAGATGCAACGTTTGGAAACCACTGCAAAATGGCAATTAGAATATGACTCTTCATCAATACAATCATTGCGATCCATCTTTATTCTTTCATTGAACACTCGCAATCTTCATGCGCATCTTGCTGATATATGCAATGACTATGACACAATGCAATCTGATATCTTGTGCTTACAAGAAACACATATGTTGCTGTCTATGGAAAATGAATGCTTCAAAAATTTCAATTGCATCTCAAGTTGCATTAAGCATGGAGTAATGATATTGATAAAGAAAAATATCATTATCCTTGAACATACCCATTTTGAAGACTGCTTTGTAGAAGCATTGCTCGCAAGAATAAAAGTTCACACATTACAAATTGCAATACTCAATATATATGCATCGCCACGTGCAAACCTGAACAATATCCTCAATGTCATTGCAAAAGCTTTGTACCACTCAGATCTAAACAATATCATAGTTATATTAGGGGACTTCAATATTGATATGGTACATTGCAATCAAAAAACAAAGCAGCTAGAAACCTACATGCAAAACTACAATCTGCATTTCCTAGTTGACAAAACTAATAGCATGCACAAATCATTGATTGACCATGTTTGGGCAAATCTGGCTAATATAAAATATACAATTTTCGTATTGGATACATATTGGTCTGACCATGATACAATATCTCTTGTCCTTCAGCTATGATAACCAATTTCGTCATTTGCACATTTTCTCATGGTACTCGTACAGGCTGTGTTGTGCATGAATATGGTCTACACGAGAAGGAATTTGAACCCTTGGCTTCATTGCAGGTACGGCGTTATTCTACTAATTGCTTTTTGTCAATTTTTCTACTCATTGCTTTTTGTCAATTTGTTACGCTTTTAATTTTTGCATTGTCTACGTTTATGGTCCAGTTACTCTAGGTTTATACTAGAGTTACTCCGTGATTGTTTTAAAAAATATAGATATTTAAGCTGTATTGGCTCATTTATATTTTTTCTCTCATTCAATTATATTGCAATTCAAATGTGGAATCGTCATTGTTTATTCTGTGTTTACATTAATATTAATATTAATATTATTAATTATTCCCTGCGACATTTTCCAACATTTGCCAAGAATTGCTCTACTGTCCCTCTGTTACATACTATGCATTCTATTGTACATTTACATATATGGCGTTCTGTGTCGATCAATGCAAGTTATGCCAAAGACAGCCTTGTCAATTAACCAACACAAGTATCCTATCATAAATTTGCAGATATGACCTCATCTATTTATGGATGCAGATTCTGCTAGTAAAACCCTTTTCAATTGAACAGAACGACCAAGAAAAAAGAACAACAACATGCAACATAAACAAACAGAGTATATTCTTTTTGCCTTTCCTTTGCTATGGATCTTCTGTTCTTGTTCAAGTTTTACTTTTATATGTTCTTTTGACTTGCACTAAATATGTCTTACTATTCTATAACATAGCATAAATCTTGAAAAAGGAAATGAAACAATTGAAGAAATAGAATGCATAAGCCAATTAGAAAGCGCAAGCCGACCACTTGTTTTGCAAAGGTATGTCTATGAAAACTACAGAAATATGCTAATTTGTATTTAGAATATTAATGTTTACTATATATGCATTCTATTTTTATTTTTTACACATCTATGGTTCTATGGTTTTAATGTTCTTGTTTCACTTTTTACTACTAATTTGCACTAAATATATGTTACTATTCTATAACATAGCCTAAATCTTCAAAGACGAAAAGAAACAATTGAAGAAATAGAATGCATAAGCCAATTAGAAACAGCAAGCCAACCACTTGTTTTGCAAAGGTATGTCTATGACAAGTATACAAATATGCTAATTTGTATTTAGAATAATAATGTTCACTAGGGTATGTCCATGACAACTATACAAATATGCCAATTTGTATTTAGAATATTAATGTCTACTATATATGCATTCTATCTTTACATATGTATCGTTCTATGGTTTTAATGTTCCTTGTTAACTGTTTACTTCTATACGCTCTTTCAAATTGAACTAAATATATGTTGCTACTCTATAACACAACATAAATCCTGAAAAAGGAAAACAAACAACTGAAGAAATAAAGCACATAACTCAATTAGAAAAGGCAAACCAACCACCTGCTTTGAAAAGGTATGTATGACAACTATACAAATATGCAATTTTCTATTTAAAATATTAATGTTTACTATATATATCTTCTCTTTTTACGTATCTATATTTAAATGTATATATAACAGATTAATCTTTACTATATATATCTTCTCTTTTTACATATCTATATTTAAATGTATATAAATTAGAAAATCTTGGACGAGTGAAGAAAGCACTAGTAGTAAGTCCCCCCAAACAATGCAGCAAGAAGACATGTACAGGTTACATATCACAATTTCTTTATTGATTGCTTATCACAAAATACACGTGATAATATCCACATCATATTGAACCATGCGTTTGCCTGTGTTAGTCCAACTGAAACAATTGCAGCCAAACTTCATTCAACAAATGTACAAAATGATACATAAAAAAGGTATGCATATGAAACACAAAACTCTAATCTATTTCTACTTATTCAGTCTCTAGGAGAAACATACTATTCTACAAATGTTTATAGCAATTTCTAACTAAACAATTTTAATAGGCAAAAACAGATACTGCCAATTAAAGTATCAATTGAAGATCTGAATAGTCGTAAAATTGGGCAGCTATTTGTTGGAGACATAATGGTTGTCTATACTGCATTCCTTGATAAAGCAAACAAATCACGTCAAGTATTGCGAGCTGATTTGACAAATGCTCAAGGAATGATGACTATAACATTGAGTGTACCTACACATTTGGTGCAGCGACATGAACACAAAATTTTGCAAGGCAACAGCATCTCAATTACAAATTTCAGAATATTGCCTAAAACTGTATATGATCGTGGTGACTGTGACAAAATAATATTGCTTAATGAATCAAGTATTATAGAAACTGTACCTGAAGTTTGCAAAGAATATTGCTTCATTCCCAATACAACCATTAGGCAATTTGCAAACAAAAAAGAAATGTACGCTATTGGCACAATCGCTGCCGCCGTTACACTTGCCAAAAAAGTTGGATTGCATTACATACTTCATATCAAAGATGGAGATTCTGAAAACGACAATGCAACTGTATGTATTCAGATGTTACTTATTCCTAAATTTCAGTAGATAACATGCATCACTTCAATACATAGTTGTTGTAATTTGTCTATAGTTTTTGTAATTTGTCTAGTGCAATTGCAATTTTTCAATGCATACGAACAATGTATTTGCATATTACTTTTTGTATTTTTCAATACATAACAATTTCTGTTTTGCAGTTGCAACTCTTTGACACATATGAACAATTTTTCCTTTCAATGGAAAAATAATTGCAAAAAGGACAGTTTCCGCTCATCCTTTTCAAAAATTTAACAAAAAAGGTAAACACAACAGAAACAATATTCAGAGCATCGAAGTCAACGTTCATGACTGAACTTAACACAGATGCACTCAACAATCTCAGAAAACTAACTACATCTACCTATGCTGTAAGTATAGCAATAATAATGTTTTTGCTGCCTTTGCATTTGCCATATAATAATGTAAATTAACACTTGAATGTTTTATAAACAGGTCGAAGGTACTCTGATCGCAACAAATCCATATTCAACTCCTTTCGAACCTGTTTGTGCAATTTGTAACTCCCCAGTGAATTCATCCATAGCAATAGCCAATGCAACAATTTTTTGTTCACAATGCAATGATAATTGCCCTTTCCTCTACAAGCATTGTATAAATGCTGTAATAGAATCCATTACAAATCACTTTGTCCAGTGCATTATCAGGGAGCCGTTATTACATGACTTGCTTCCTGATTTAAAATCAATGTCATATGAAACATATTTGCAACAGAAAGCTACCACTGTTTACATCTTACGTGACTTCAAAATTCAGAGCAAGTTCACACTCAATGAAGATAGTGAGCTATTACATGTCAACTAACAAATGGAAGGTACATGAACATATGCCTTAACATGTTTTCTCTCAAATATGTCCTCTCTTCAATTTACAATGTTATCATTTTGTTCTAACTAGCCATTTGTTATACAGATTACAAAATGCAGGAACATGGCAGCCTTCACATCCACAACAAATGCAAAAGTAATATGAATATGTTTCTTCATATTATGCTGTTACTATAATACAAGTATTTGACTTGCAATTTTGACTCATTTACAAAGAATATGTAACGCAACGGTTGTTGAAAAAAGGCTAGAAAGTCTTTATGCATCTGTATTTGTACTGTTTCTGTTTCTGTTTCTGTTCTTTATGCCAAATGGAACGCATTCTGCATCATGCTTTATATCATTGAATACAGCAAATGCAACATCAGATCAGCAATAATTTTGTATCTGGCACTTATTATCTACTCAAGTTAAATGATAAATTGTATATTGAATCAGCTAGTCATTTCTGTTCCTTGCTATGTTATAGCTGAATGCTATGTTAGTTTTTGTTTCTTGCATGCTGTAGGTAACCACTCAGGAAACAAGGCTAGAAAGTCCTTATACATGTCTCTTCGAATGCATTCTGCAACATGCTTGAAGCTAGACTTTATAAATAGCACCAAACTATATGGACTTTAAAATGAATATATGTTGTTTGAAAATGGAATTATGGCATAATGCATTTGGTATTATTAGTCCTTCCCTGGGAAAATATGCAATTGATCAATTGCTGACCATTGGTTGACCGACATGATTTTTCATTATAATAGCATTATAAACTAAGTCAAATGAAACTTCTGGGCTCCAAAGTTTTGTTTTGTTTTACCTATGTTTCTCTTACATGTACAAGCAATAAAAATCTCATCTAAACATAAGTTTCATAGAGGAAAACAATGCTGGCAATGTTGCTGCAGCACTGATCACTTGGCTCGCTTCAAAGAGCAAGGTCTGTTCACTATCTTTTGTATCAGTGGCAGCCCCAATAATTTCAGTTTTCTATCCTGGTTTTTGAGCGGAGGCATGCAAATGGATGTTCAGAATCCTGTTAAGATCATGGCTGCTGCAGTTTTAAATTTTTTGGTCAATGACTTAAGACTTTGAACGTAACAAGTTCTCAGAGATGGACAATGGAATGAAGAACATGCAGCAATTCTTGTTCTTGGTGACATAATCAGCATCAAACTTAGAGATATTGTTCGTGCGGATGCACGTTTTCTTGAAGCAGATTGTTTAAAGATTGATCAGGTCTTAATCCAATCCTTTTCTTTACTTCTTATTTCTGATTACATTTCTTTAGAGATTTGATGATTTAGGGTTTCTTCTTCTGTAACGATAAAATTTACAAAGCTTTTCTATAATCCTTTTGAACCTCTGCGGTGTTTTGCAGGTATTCAGCTCACCTTATCTCAAAGGCATTCCCTCCCTCAAGCCAGAAGTTAATTCAAATCTTTTTCTTACTGAGGTTACAACGTTTTTCATGTTTAATAAATTCCGCTAATCAACAATGAAATGCTCTCTGCAAATTTTGAGAAAATGAACCTCTCGAATCTTAAAGTCATTTTCTCCATGAAATTTTCCATTTACTTTACTTAAAGGATGTTATAATTTGTTCAGGACAGGCGAGGAGATCAGGCGAAATACGATGCTAGGAGCAGACGATTATGCCTAGTTCCTGTTTCGTGTACTCTCCATGTAGCCAACAACAATGGGACAGATTTCTCGACATCTGGTATCTTCTTTCTTCCTATTTTCTTGTCTTTATTTAATATCATCTTCGAACAATAATAATTTGCAGAAGAATGCTGTAATTCATCACCGTATTATCTGCTTTGTTACTATTTTCTTGCATTTTTCGTGTCTTTATTTATATCTGTTGATGCTTCCGCAGGTTGATGAAGGATTTACTGTGGCTCTGCTTACAAACAGCCTGAACTTGAACATGTTGTCATTGCTACTGGGATCCATACCCTTTTTGGTAAACCAGCACATATTGTCAACAGTACAAACCAAGTTGCCCACTTCCAAAAGGTTGGTATTTATTCTGGACTTCTGATTCTTCTTTTTGTCCTTTCTCTTATTTCATAAATACATAATTTTTGCCGATACTGCAGTTGTACCAAATTGCCTAGTTAGGGTTCGTGGTAATATTCAATGATCCAGTACTGTTAGCTTCCATCCAACAACTATCAATTACTAATTGTTCTCATGAATAGGTTTTCACAAAAGGATATGACAAGGATGCTGTTGTCTTGCTGGTTGCAAGAGCATCCAGAACAGAGAATCAAGATGCCATTGATGCAGCAATTGTTGGGATGCTTACAGATCCTAAGGAGGCAAGTATTTTTTTTATGTCATCATATTAAATTTTAGTCAATAAGCAGGGTTATCCTTATTTTACTGATTTGTATCTTTTGTTGTGCCTTTTAACATCCATGCATCTAAAAGACACACGCAACCATTCCAGACCTCCATTTTCTTCCTTTCAATCCAACTGACAAGAGGACAGCTCTCACTTATATTGACAATGAAGGGAAAATGCATCGAGTTAGTAAACATGCTCCAGAGCAGGTATTGTTCTTTGGATCAATTATTTTTATCTTTCACACACAAGTAATGAATAATATAAATTTTCACAGCAATGCTGAATAATATTCTTCTTTTTATAAAAAAAATCAATGAATTAGGGAGATAGATTTAACCCGAAGGTCAGTGTTTGGCTCTGCAGTTGTCGCTGTCTCCCACTAGAAATTTGTAGATAACATTATACATAAAACTACTAAGATTCATAGTACGTAGCTCTCTATTTCAGGTGAACATGCAATGTTTGCATTACTCAACCATTAGATATCAGTTCCTGTCTTATTTCTATTTTTGGCCTAAACGACATAAATTCTCAACTGGGACGCATGGAAATCTATTGGAATGCATACTTGCTCACCAGGATATCCAAGTCCTATGCAATAAAAAGGGGCACCCCTCTCTATTTCAGGTGAACGTGCAATGTTTGCATTACTCAACCATTAGATATCAGTTCCAGTCTTATTTGTATTTTTGGCCTAAACAACATAAATTCTCAACTGGGACGCATGGAAATCTATTGGAATGCATACTTGCTCACCAGGATATCCAAGTCCTATGCAATAAAAACAGGCACTACACAATCCTTTCCTCTATGCTGTCCTTGGCACATCCTAATGAAGCGGTTCCATATCCCCACTCGTGGAAGCTGCATTGTCTCTTACAGATCGCCTAATCGATCTCTCTTTCGACATTCCCTAACTGTTGGTTGGTATTCCTTTCCACACCAGCAAGTTTTTTTTGTCTTTTCCACCAAATTCATTAAACAGACCTTGTCTTCCGCATTTAGGGTCCTATCAAGAAACTACCTTTGGAGTTCTTCGGCAAGGGGACTTAAAGGTTTTTCTGAAACCCGTGCCTACAATTTCTACTTGGCTGTTTGCATTTTCTTGCACCATTTTGCCCATTTGTTCTATACTAAGACAATGGCAATGACATGGTGCTCGAAACCGACATTTACAGAAATTTCCATAAAACCCATGCAGGTAAGAGAAACCCTCAGTATTTAACCAGAATGCCATTAACTTATAATGCTCAAATAACCATGGACTCTTGAGGAAAACGAACAGACAATACTGTGACAAACATCAACGCCACTGGAAAACGCCAATCGACAGAGGAACAAACATCTAAACAATACAGTAGCCGAACTTAACAAAGCAACACCAGACAGTTGAGGCATACAAGCCGGACCTGGAACAACAGAACCGCAACCAAACGTGTGCTATACAGTTAACCCAGCAACAACAGAACCGCAACCAAACATTTGCTATACAGTTACCGCATTCTGTTTTCACCGCAGACAATACAACAAATACAAAGGAAAAATCGCAGAGACTGCAGAGCTAAACAACCAAGTAACAATAATAACCCAAAGGGCGCAAACAGGGTAAAACCCAAGCCGCGTAACTTTCCAGCATTTCGAGGAGGGACATTTGTCCGCCAATAAGACCACCACAGTACATGCAGTCCTCAGCACTCTGGAATATTTTCAGCCAATGTTCGTATTAGATCTCGTTAAAAAGCATTACCTAGTTAGCGTGAATCTGAAGTTTGATGACACATACAGATCTGCAACCAGTAATAGGATTGCATGTGATAAAGTACCTTTGAACAACTTGATCTTATTTTGAAATTTTGTTATCTAATTAGCAGCGCTGCTGCAGTGACTTCTGAAATCATGCACACAACAGCTGCCAATATTACAATATTACCAGGAAAAGACCTTTCTCGGTCTGCTTTCGAAACTGATCAATTGGTTCAGGTATATACAATACTCAGTTTCTAATAAATTGTTTTTGCAAATTAAAAGAGATCTCGTCAAGATTGCAAAACTGCAACAAGTCATGTTACAGATCTGTTTTACTCTTATACAGCTTTAGTCAATCAAATACTGTTTTTAATGTTAAACAAGCTTTTGACACATTGTACATGATATAAGGATTGCACAAGAAGCTTTAGTTCACATAACTCCTTAAGATGTTTTGTCTCAAATATGTCCTCTCTTCAATTTACAATGTTATCATTTTATTCTAACTAACTGTTTGTTATGCAAATTACAAAATGCAGGAACATGCTGGCCTTCACGTCTACAACAAATGCAAAAGTAATATGAATATGTTTCTTCATATTATGCTCTTACTGCAATACAAGTATTATGGCTTTGTAACCTCACAGTTTTGATGTCTCCTTCTGCATTGTCATGTTCAGCTAGTTAGCATGACTCTGAAGATTGACCGCAGGTACAGTTTTGTAACCAGTAATAGAATTGCATATGATAAACTACCTTTCAGCAGCTTGATCTTATTTTGAAATTCTGTTGTCTAATTGGCAGGGCTGCTGCACTGACTTCTGATATCAGCCACACAACAGCTGCCAATATTACAATATTACAAAGAGAAGACCTTCCTCGGTCTGCTTTCGAATCTGATCAGTTGATTCAGGTATATACAATACTCACTTCCTAATAATTTGTTTTTGCAAATCAAAAGAGATCTCGTCAACATTGCAAAGCAATGCGAAACCCGCAATAAGACCCCAAAACCTTTCCACCCCAAAACTTTGGTTCGACTTAGCTTATAATCACTTGCTTATAACAATGTGTTAAATCGCTAGTGATTGATTGAAGCTCAATTGTTGATACCTTGCTATGAAGATCCTTTATTGATCAATCCCATTCATCATCAAGCTACCCGACTATGCAGTCTTCACCAGCCCCATGGTCATCAAAGGTCAGCTTTGTTTAAACATTTTTATTTATTTCAAGTGCATCCATTTTCTATGCAGTTCTTGATTTCTCTCCAACATTTTCCAACATTTGCCAACAATTCCTCTACTGTTCCTCTGTTACTACTTTTTCATTTTGATTTCTTAGAATAAAACCCCTGTAGTACTAACTATATGCTTTGTTTCAAAATTCAGTCAAATCGCGATATAAATAGTATTGGCAATTTCTCTGAGTTTGAGGAGCCAATTCTTCGTCAAGGGAGTTCTGCCAGATTTGGAAGGTACACAAGATTTGCAAAACTTTGTCAATTGCTGCTATCATGGGGGGTTTTGCTGATCTCCATTTCTGTACTAATTTCCCTGGCATTGTATATCACCTTTGGCAGTGTCACAGCAGCTCGTCAGCTTATCGCAAAAACTACAGTTCAAGTTGTAATATCTGAACGCACAGTCGCAGCCATTCTAGGAAAGTCTCAAAATGCTGTTGTTAAAATTCAGCAGCTAAGCTCGTATAAAGAAGCATAAATTTCTGCAAATTCCATGGGATCCCCTTCAACTGAAACTTTTGAAACATGGAGACTTGGAATGAAGTATTGTCATTGCTGACAAAATGACATTGTACTGACAGAATGACAAAATGTTACAGCACAAAATTTGAGTGCCATTTCTTTGACTTGACATAAATGTATTTTGATAAACATGAATTACATTATATTTTGAATTTGGATTCTACTGCCACTGCTTACGCTCCAAAACCAATGTTCTCTATGTAAAAAATATATCTTTTTATATATATTCAATATATCATTACACAATGTATTAGCTTATCATTTTAAATTTTAAATTATATCTTTTAATTCGATTACTATGATATTGCAGAAAGCAAGAGTATAGAACACCAAAAGATAATGGATTTTTTCTTGGAGATCATGATCAATTTACATTTCAACTCGTAAATTTAAATGTTTTTTAAATTTTAATTTGTTTATTTTAATTTTAATTTTATAAAATAAACTTATCAAAATTATTTTATTATTGTACTTAGATGCTATATTTACCAACCCAAAACTATAAAAGAGGCCAAAAGTCATGTCCTTTTGCATCACAACAAATCATTAATTAAATGCAACAAATTACTAATTACAAATTACATCAATTTACATTTCAACTCGTAAAGTTTAAATGTTTTTTTAATTTTAATTTGCTTATTTTAATTTTTAATTTATAAAATAAACTTATCAAAATTATTTTATTATTGTACTTAGATGCTATATTTACTAACCCAAAACTATAAAAGAGGCCAAAAGTCATGTCCTTTTGCATCACAACAAATCATTAATTAAATGCAACAAATTACTAATTACAAATTAGATGCATTTCAAGTCATAAAGTTTAAATGTTTTTTTAATTTTAATTTGTTTATTTTAATTTATAAAATAAACTTATCAAAATTATTTTATTACTGTACTTAGATGCTATATTTACTAACCCAAAACTATAAAATAGGCCAAAAGTCATGTCCTTTTGCATCACAACAAATTATTAATTAAATGCAACAAATTACTAATTACAAATGAGATGCATTTCAACTCATAAAGTTTAAATGTTTGTTCAATTTTAATTTGTTTACTTTAATTTTTAATTTATAAAATAAACTTATCAAAATTATTTTATTATTGTACTTAGATCCTATATTTACTAACACAAAACTATAAAAAAGGCCAAAAGTCATGTCCTTTTGCACCACAACAAATTATTAATTAACTGCAACAAATTACGTCCTTTTCTTTGCTAATTGGTAATTGGACAAATTTAAAGTTCACACTAAAGTTATGATAAACAATATTTTTAAATAAATAAATCTTTTGTTCTTTTGACCATGGAATAATTCCTCAATCATTGAGATTAACCTGAATCATATCATTTATGTCCAAATATGTTACTAGATATGTAATCTTTCAATCATGGCTTCAAGACTCCATAACTATAATTTTTAAATGCTTAAGTCCTAATTTATATTCATAATAATGTTTATTTGGTCATTATCATTTTATCAATATTTCCATAATATTCAAATGTAAAAAAATAAGAAAATTCTATCTTTTCTGCACCATGGTTATTAAAATACATAACTTGCTTTAACACCTTCCTATTATTTTATTATATTTTAAAATCATGGTTATAAAAATTTTATTATTATTTAATTTTATTATATTTTAATTATTAATCTAAGCATTTTTTAAATCATGAGACATTGGAAAATTATATCTAAAACTAATCTTATTTTAAGAAATACAAACTCAACATTATAACAAGATATATGGCAAGTGTCTTTTGAAAATTAATTTTAATCATAATAAGAAAATATAGGACCAATGTCTTTTAAAAATTACTTTATAATTGAAAATAATAAAACAAGTGATTATTTTAAATATAAATGTTAATGTATTAACATACAAATTAAATTATTATTTTAAACAGATGGATAGATTTGTAATATCAAACAAAAAATTTGACATATAATAAAATTGTAACAAGCATTTATCAATTCAATGACATTTCTGACAATTCTTACTTAACAAAGCCAAAGTTCATTACATTTCACTCTTCGCATAAAGTCAAAAAGTTCATTCAAGCTCTCATGATAACGCAAATTAAATCTCATAATAATAACACACCAAACTATTTTGTTAACCGGCAGGGACTAGCGCCACAACAGTGGCTCCTTGTTCAAAATTAGTTGTTAGATCCTAACCGTTAGAATTAATTGTTTCTACATGGCACTCTCTTTATTTAATATGATGCCAAGATCTGATTCTACATCTTGTCCTGACGATGAACCACACTAGATGGTTCGAAATGTGTCGACAAAACACTTATGATGTGATTTGTACTTAAAGTTTTCTCACTACTCATTATATGGATCACAAAAGCCTGAATTCGGATAGAAAAATTGCGTTATGAGCTAGTGGAATAAGTGGGTGGCCACCGATATCCACTTGGATTAGTCCTCTCCACTTAGTTAACAATGGTCTCCATTGCGTTGA
This sequence comes from Pinus tabuliformis, assembly GCA_031772625.1. Classification (NCBI taxonomy): domain Eukaryota; kingdom Viridiplantae; phylum Streptophyta; class Pinopsida; order Pinales; family Pinaceae; genus Pinus; species Pinus tabuliformis. Next base: position 1,558,597,339 of record CM062820.1, read on the forward strand.
GCCTCCATGAGATGGGGAAACTTTTGTCGAACTCGGCCGCTGGTGAGCCACTTGCCTTGGTGCATGTGTTGACCTGCTTTAACAACTTGATCTAGTTGGATCCTCTATTGGCGAGTGCTCTTAATTTGTATGTCTATAATATGATCAATTATGGCATGTTCAATGCAATTTGGGTTGAGCTTTGTTGGTGTCAGCTGCTCTACGATTTCTTATGTGTTTAAAAATGGTGGAAAGTATGGCTGAAGACTGTCCACATTGAACATTGGGTGTAGTCCAAGAAAGGGGGTGAACCTTAGCTCAAAAATGTTGTCACCCACAACCTTAGTGGTGGTTTAAATTACATAGCTGAGTGTTTGAGTCTTTCGATGGGCCCGTTCAAGGTGTTCCTTCTACAAATGCAAACAAACCTTGTCCCCCACGTGAAACTTGTGTGGTACCCGATGTTGATCATGGCATTGTTTGTACTTAGTATTGGATATTTACAAAAAATCATGGACCTGTTGGCATATGTGACAAAGTTGTTCAATAAACTTGGTAGCTTTGTTAGTTTCAATTTGAACATGTGTAAATTCTACGTATGTAGTTGAAAGGGGTAGTGCGACATCAATGTGACCCAATGGTTGAAATCCAGGCCCACCTAAAAGAGGCTATGGCCATTTCAGCTATGGAGAGATCTGTTGTAGCTATGTTGAACATAGGGGAGACTCTCATCCCATGTTCATGGATGCTTGGAGTTGTACATGCACAAAATGTGCACGATCATCCTGTTGATGACCTATTTATGGCCATCAATCTAGGGGTGGAAGGAAGTTCATTTGGTGAGCTTGGTGTCCAACAATGACCAAAGGCTTTACTAGAATGTGCTTAGGAAATTGTTATCCCAATTTGATATGATGGTCTGTGGGATCCCAAAATGTACCCACACCCATTCGAAGAAGAGCTTGATATTGGCTTTTTTATGATACTCTTATTGTAAGCAACCAAAATGGCCATCTTAGAAAATCTATCAACAACCATAAATGCATAGTCTTTAACATGCTTGGTAGAAGGTGTTGAATGTTTGTAGCAAAGGTTGGTCTTCATAATTATGTTTTTTCTTGTAATGCAAAAAGAATTTGTAAGACATGTTCTTCATGTCATTTTGATTTTTTAGATATGGAAAGAATTTAAAATACATGTTATTTATGTTAGATATAAAAGAAAAAATTTCAAAATTTGAAATTTGAATTTTTGGCTCCAAGAAAGTCAAGTCAGCCAAGTGAAGAGATGTGCCCATTCTGTATAGGAAGATCACTATATAAAGGCATTCGACCTCCTCCACAAATTCACTATTCAACCATCACACAAGAAAGACAAATTATGGGCATCCAAGCAAAGGATAAGAAGAAGAAGAAGGACAAAGATCTCTCTTTAGCTCACATTTTTTCTCTCCAAGAACCTGCACATGTGACATTTTTTGGCAGTTGTTTCTGGATAGGATGAATTTCCGGGGCAGTTTTCTGTGCAGGCCAAAATTTTGTGTAGCATATTCTTGGTAGGCCAAAATTTTGGGTAGATCTAAGAAGGCCGAAATTTTGAAGAGGAGGAGTTTTACTTGGTTTGACTTGACTTGAGGGTTAGAGACCAAGTTTTACCATTAACTTGTTGACTAGTAGTAATAGATGTATCTCTTGTTGAACTGAATAATTTCTCTAAGAAAAAGGTTGTTGGGTTTTTCCCCTAAGTGGTTTTTCCTAGGGTAAATCATATGTTTTCTTTTGTGCATTGTGTTCTCTATTGTCTTATGGTTTATGGTTGAAATTATGAAGTTGTTGATGGTGCTGGACCCGCCAACATGTCAGGTGATCTCCCCGGTAAGAAGTCCCAATTAGACCTCAAACCGTTTGGTGTAGGATTCCCAGCAATGGGTTGTACGGTAATGCCTTGACCGCGATTTCGCACAGAGGCAAGTAAGATGTCCCTGTTGGTAGCAAGGATGTGACAACTGCAGTAAGTCAAGGAAGGTGCATGAGAGGTTCTAACACACTGAGGGTGAGGTGAGTGCGCCCCTTGGAAACCTGTAATAGTACGCGGCTTAGAAGGGAACACACGAGCGAAGATGCATCACAACATGGAAGGCAAGTTAGAGAGAAATCCAAAGTGGTGGTTAAACCAACAACACATTTCAGAAAGATTCATACATACTTATACAGAATAGTCCATACATGCATGCGTCTACAAATAAATACATATGTCATTTAGAGTAAACAAGATAGCTGGAATACAATATAACATATGCATGAAGCATGTTAGCTCTGTTATATTAAGAAGTGTAAGTTCCAGTCATACAATACATCCATTTCCAACCACTATTTCTGATAGTGGAACGTTACAGCCACAGCCGCTTGCTCCTACAAAACGATATACTCGCTCTGCACAGTGGAGAAGCTAAGGCGTGCTACAATACTGTCCAAGCTTTCTCTAAGCTACTCCTATCGAAGCTTGGTTGACCAAAAGCCTCTAAAATGAGTTATGAGGGACTATTTATAACAAAGGGTGGGGTGGCCCTTGATATTCCCCTTTGTGACAGTTCATCTACCCTCATGAATCTTCATCTACTCTATGACTGTTACATCCAACTATCGACACTTGAACTTACACTTGACAAGTCATTACATTACAATGCACATGTACCCATGTGAGACAAAACGACTGGAGCAAGCCATGCAAGAAATAACTAACATTTGGACTGTTGTGGTGAGACCAACTCTTTGACATTCTTGTGATGGTCAATGGTGTTGAACTGATGCTAAGCTTGGTCATTCGTGATGGTGTCCGTGCACTCAATGGTGACATCTTGTTGAAGCAAACTCTTGCCTCCGTTGCATTTGGGTATACTGATATGGATCCTCCTTCCTACTCGTCTGATAGCATGCGCATGGTCATCTTGGGTATGACCGGAACGACAACATGTTGATTCATAATGTTTGCGCTGATCTCCAAGCATGTGCTAGTGGTTGTGCACATCAACATGTCAAAATACTTGTTCACCTCTAGTTGGACTTGCTTCTTGTCTTCGCCTCGGTGAGTGTGCCAAATGGGTGGGATCGCATGCATGCGCATAATGACATGCATGCCACTGAATTCCCTTGCATGCGATCAAAATCACTGCTCACCTTCTTTGCTCCGTGGCAGATGCTGGGATGGATCTATAACTTGTACGGGCACAGTTTCATCCGGCTGTGCATATTGCGCCCCCTACTGTACCTGTTTCTACTGCAACTCATTCTCTTGTCTATGTAGCTCTTGTTCTTCCTTGAGTTTCTTCTTCAGCACATGCAACTCCTTCTCTATTTCGTTCTCTACCTTCGCATGACATTCATATCATGCCGTCACCTCATAGCCTCAATCTCCAAAGTTTCTCTCGTCATGAGTGGATCTGCTTTGAACTTGCAGCTTTTCTTTGCCTCTATGTTGTCAACAAACTTCCTCTTGCATTCGTTGCATGCAGGTGTGCTAACTTATACTATTGCTAATGGTGTTGTTCGTTGTGATGCCATTTCCATTGATCTTGACATCCTTGTCCATGAAAAACTTGGTGTCTTCAAAGGTAGGCAAGCTCATAGACACTTGCTTGGCTGCAACCACGTTGTGCTCTCAACGGTGTCCTTTGACTCTACTCTCCTGAAGACCATTGTAATTGTGTGGCTGAGAGACAAATGAACACCTATGATGCCTGGAGACATAATAACACTCATGGCAAGCAATTTGTCAGTCGAAAACCAAAACAAACTTGAGGACTGACTTGCAACATACATGTGTGATTGATCATGAAGGTTGCGTGATTTCCGCCGGGAGGTCGGGAGACTGACTGCCAAAACTGTGCAAGGCACAATCCGGGATGTCAGGAGGCTGATTGACTGCTGGAAATATGCAATGCACAATCCAACCTATCCTACTGAGGGCTAAAACTGCGTAATGTGCAATTTTAGTCAGCAGTGTCATGCAACCAGCAAAATACATTGCGCAGTTTTCGAGGCTAGCAGGATACTACCTCGAAGAATTGCGCAATGCAATCCTGGAGGTCAGTGTTGGGCTAGACTTGCACATTTTCTGGAGGGAAGGCAGAGCCTTCGCTTCTGGAAATGCGCAGTGCTAGCCAGGCAAGGCACGATCCGAGCCGACGCAGCCCAGTTCGACTGACAGTCGACTAAAAACATAAGAGGTCTGGATGCATGGTGAGATGAGTGCAAACAAGAATGAATGGTTGTTCATGCAAACAGTAGGTGCAGGATTCAGAAAATGGGAAACCATGCATGTGTGTGAAGCGAGTTGCCATAATGACAACCGTTTGTGCAAAACAATGCCATGCATGCAACAGTAGTGAGATGCGAACGAAAACTGAAACGGTGCTTCTACAAGCTAACATACATTAAGACGACAACAAGCACTCACTGAAATCAAGTAGACAACACTCACACAAAGTGAAACACAAAAAGCGACAGAAACGCAGTGCATGACACGAAAGGTGGGCTTACCCCAAGATAGCTGAGCTGAATGTGTTGACAACTCCTAGATGTAATGTGGGATGTCAGAGTTGCAAGGTCGACGTGAGGAATGAGATCTGCAATGTCCAGTTGACAAGATTTGATAAAATTGAGGTTGTGATGCGCATGCCACAAATCTAGGAAAAACGACACTTGGTAGGAGGTTTTTGAAATGATCCTTGCATGTAACCTCCAAGTGCTAAAAATAGATCCCTGGATCAAGGGATGTCTTTTGCATGCTGCCTTGGGAGGAGCAGTCCATGTATGAAAATCAGTTTTGCTCGGTCTCAGAGGGAACCGGTCAACCTGAAGGCACATGCATCAGTCTGTTCGGATGAGGGGGAAAAATGTGCATTTTTGGGAGGGAGCTGAGCTGGATGCCCATAAGGTTTACACAATTTCTGGGCTGAGCAGCAATGATGGGAGGAATTGCGCAATTTTCATAGTGAACATTGATAGGCATATTTGCGCAATTCTGGAGCCCAACAGGCTGCCAGACAGAATTGTGAAATTTATGGAGGGAAGGCTGGTTGCTCTCCATAATTTCACAATTTCTTGAGGGAGCTGCTCAGCCTGCAGCTAGACCAAGTTCAGTGAAACAAATTGTGAGGGGAATGCAACAAATTTTGATGGACATGCTGTCATTCTGCAAGAAAATCACTGAAGCTTGTGTACTTGACAAGGCAAGCCATGCTGCCGTGAAAGGTTGGTAGGGAGGTTCCAAAACGAAGCTAAGGCAAAATTTTGGAGAGTGGTTGTAGCCACTACAACACTTGGTGACACACTGGTAGAACTCCAGCTCTCTGAATGGACATTGTTCGTGCAAAGAAAGTCTAACAGCTCCGGAAGTATTGTTCATTTCTCAGTTCATCTTGGTTTCCACACTTTCTTGATTGCAAGATGTAGCATCTGCCAAGCTATTGGTCGATTGGCACACATTCCAAGACAAGGAAACACAATTGTTTCGATTGGGGTTGAGGGGTATATTGGTGCACAAGCAGTTTAGTCATCAGATTCTTAGTTTCATATCTGGTGTTGCTCCACTGCCAACAGGCCTGAACAATACCCCGGCAGAGTCACACAGGAACACAAGCATCGCTCTGCTGCCAACGAGCCTGGTTAGTACCTCGACAAAGTTACTTGCATCACCTCTTTGCACAGGAAGCCTTTCTCTTCTTTCGCCTTATTCATTTTTCATTTTTCATTTTCATACCTGTGCATAACACTTATTCATCTCAGAGGCGGAAGAGGGATCCCAACTTATTGAGAGCAGAAGAGGTTGTTCCTTTAGAGAAGTAGTTTATTATATACCTCTTACATGCTTGTTAAGGTTTTCCCCCTCACCTTACTCTACTTAACTGAGCTGACAAGGGTTAACCCAAAAACAACCAACTAGAGAAGGTCACACTAGTTAGCACGCAAGCGTTTTGTTTTCACCAAGGTTCACTTCGAACAGTACATATTTTCCATCGACGTATCATGGACTAAAAGTAACAAGTACATATAACCAAGTAGTGATAGTTGCACAAGGCCTCTTGTACTTTTACCCAGCTTGTTTCAAGAGTCATGAATGGTTTCATGCGAAACTAACCTACGAACAAAAACAAGCAAATAAACAACAAAGAAAAGCAAAAGCAAAAGTAAATGCGAAAGCAAAGTGAGTAAGCAAACAAACAAGCAAGCAAGCAAACACACAAAAAAGAAGAAAAAATGCATGCAAGCAAACAACTCAAAAAAATTGTTAAACACACATGGGCAACAAGAGAAAATATGAAAGATAAAACATGCAGTACAATTTTTATTGACAAATGATATATATTTATAGTACATTATGTGACCATTGGGTTTCACATCCCAGGTCTCTTGGACTACTTTTGTCCATTCGGCTTCCACACTAACCCATTGAGGATTAGGTGTCCAACATTCCCCCCCTTAATCCGAAGGGTTATGTATGAGTCCAAGAAGAGAGTTGTAATACAAAATGTGCAAAAAATGCATGGCAGCACTAGGTTGAATGTGCTCTATGAAATGTTGGTATAAAGGGCGGTGGTTTAAGGATGACCACCAACATTGGAACGCTTAGTGCAGTTCCCGGAACTCTTCCAAAACTGGCAAGAAGCTGAAGTCTTCTACTAGAGGAAGTGCTCCTCTTGTTTTGAAGAGGGAAACCTTCAACCATGAAAGGGAGGTCTCACCCCGCATAAAAGGGAGAACTTCAACTTGAAAAGGGAAGTCTCAATCTGTGATGGTTTAAGGATGACCAACAACTCTAGAATGCTTAATGCAATTCCTGGAACTCTTCCAAATCTGGCAAGAAGCTGGTGTCTTCTGCTAGAGGAAGTGTTCTCAATTTTGTTCCTGGAATTCTTCCGAAACTGGCAAGAAGATGAAGTATTCTGCTAGAGGAAGTGTCCCAGATTACCAACTGAAGGCATGTTCACAGGCATCTTTGTCTCTGGCTACAACTCTGAAACTGTTGTGGCAGGTTATGGCTCAGGCTCGCTTGATGTGACTATGAAGCTTGTAGATGACCATCATTTCCCCCCCTGTCAGATACAAGGTGAGATGATGGAGAAAACTCAGCTGCAAGACTGTTCAATACTCTGGAACAAGTTCTGACATGTGTTTGGAATATCTTCTTGGCTGTTGATGCCCATTGCCAAGCAGCGATCCATCCAAGATGAATCTTTGTTCTTGCAAGACGTTTGTTTCTAAAGCATCTGTGTGAAGAATGACTGGTTTTATGACAGTGCTTACATGGATGAAGATCAAAACAGTGATCTTTCAAATGGCCAACTCGGTCACAGTGTTGGCATTTCACAATCTGTTGTCGTTGTTGTTGCTGTGGAAGAGAGGCAGAGTCTGGAACAGCTAGAGGTGAACTGTCATGAGGAGTAGGTGAACTGTCATGAATAAATCCAACACTCTGAAACTGAATGGGCTTTGAGTAGTCTGGAATATGAAAGGACAAGTCCTTGTCATATCCAAGACCCGTTCTGTGCTTGTTGTGGAAAAGCTGTTCCCAAGGTCTGATGATGGGCTTGGGAAGTGCAGACTGAGTTTCTGCATCTACATGTACAACTGCTGCTTTATTTGAATGAACTGTAACATTATTGACTTGCTGCTGATGGGTGGTTGTCTCAATGTTCTGAACAAAAACAGGTTCAAAATGATGTCTATTTTGATGTAGCTCTTCTTTCTGTAGCTGTGATTCAAGCTGCAAAAAATAAATCTTTTCCTGTGCATTTTGTAGACAGACCTGAATATCTGTGAGAGAAACTTTGCTGACTTTTAATGTATCATGAGTAGTAGACGACATTATAGTTTTGAGGAACTCTAATACTTCACTGATTCTAGCCATTTTTTTTTTCAATGTCAGATTTACACCTTACAACTACTACTCAGTGCAGAAAAGTAATACCTACTCACAGTACACAACAATATCCTTTACACATGTGCAGCAAATGATCAGAGTTCAACCAGCAAGCACCGATTACAATCCATTGCATGAAAATAAGAGTTTACTCATGACCAACATTATGTTCTGACAAAACAACCGAAAAAACTTTTCTCCATAAAAGATTAGAATCAGCCCACCAAACTCTTTATGCAGCGGTTGAAGAAAGGAATTAATGCACTATAATGAATTTTAAATACAAAGCCACATTGGAGCAGCAGCAACTGCAAACTTGCTTGAATCCTTCAAATACTCCTTCACTTTCTCGGCCAGTGGAAAAGAATAGTCAAGTTCAATAGCGACTGTAACCATTCATGATAACATGTGGAACAACTACAATTGTGGGATTACAGATTCCCAGAGAAAGAATTGTACATAATCTCATAATCTTATGTGGAACAATGCAGATATATAAACCAAGTCAACATTGCAATTTCAAGGGTTTCATAGTATAAATTCACCACCTGCTGATATAACTACCGACTAAAGACACTTGACTCACTACTCAACGCACATACCAGAAAACAAACCCGTCTTGTGGTAATGATATTAAAAGCTCTTGGTCGCTTTGCCTTCAGTATAATATGAGAAATGCTACCAAAAATCATTAAAAAGACTTTGATATCCAATGTACCACATAAAAATTCAATGCGCCATGGCAGATTCAAACTTCATTGTGGACTCTGCAAGTTGTTACTTCTCTCCCCTTATAAACAAAAAATATTTTCAGCGGGCAGTGATGAGTCGTTGTAGAAAATACAAAGTTGGCCTATGCAGGTCACAAACCAACTCTAGAAAGATTGCTTCAGGCCTGGAACCAACTGTCTTCTCAAATTAAAGCCACAGGACTGAAACGAAGTTTCTGAAAATGAACATGCAAGAACTCCTCGACTTCAATCACCAAAATCATTTAACCAATTCAACTTGGCATCTCTAAAAGAGTCTGCTACAGCAAAGATAATATGGACTTGTGGAAAATACAACTCATTGTTTGATGCATTCGACCTTCCAACAGTAATTTATCAGCCACCAAAGTATGCACTCGGCCTTTATTGATGGAACCCTAAACCCGTGATTTGTCTCAAGATGGATTTTGTTCTCAAGCTGACACCATGAATCTCCAACTTCGGCCTCTCTGATGCGTATTTCTCCTTGGATGGATTCTGGAAAATACGTGGAGCAGAGACACTGGAACCCACGTTATTGGAAGAGAAGTGCGACTTCTTATTTTAGTGATCGATCTCTGTAATAGAAATGATCTGGTTTGCTTTGGGCACTATAATTCGATAGGGAATGTAATGTATCTACTGTTACAGCCTCCACAGTGCGCAATCTAATCGGTATATGGCTACCAGGCTATCAGGCTACCAGCTATTCGACGATCCAAACCTTTGAGGCAATGTAACGGTTGTCCAGAACCACATGCAGAGGATGAAATGTAACGGTTGACCAGCCTTCAAAGCGTTTAAATTTGTGGGTAGACTCCATGCATTTCCGGGAAAAACAACACGAACTCTAACATGGAATAACATTTCTCGGTTACCAATCACGAAGAGCAAGTCGTTTGTTCTGCATTAAAACACGTCTTATGTTGTATTATTTGGTCTTTCAACGAACGTTTTCTTCAGTTATACGTTACATAACCATTACATTGATCATTAAAACCTCATTCATTGATGATTAACAAATATTGGAACGAAACGGGCATCGGGCTCGGCTCAAGAAATTTCGGCATTAAAGATCTCAACTCTACAGCGTTGGGATTTCGGGCACTCAGAATGCATCGATATAATGTCTCTTCGGGTCAGAGAGACTAAAATATACCCTTGATGTCGTTTGACAGTTAAATAAGTGAGCTGAGATAACTTTAACAAATATATTTGATACTTATAGAATGTCATGCACTGATGAAACAAACGTTTTAGAGAATTTCAAAGATGAAAACGGGCAATTCTTCTGAGAATCGATTGGCAATTACATCAGAAAACTAATATGCACCATACACAATAAATTAAGAAGTGGGAACAGCTTCTGGAGTATCGACCTCTTTATTTATCAGCGTTTTGCGCTGGAATAAAATAATTAAATAGCAGAAATCTGACCTTTGAGTGGAGGTTGTCTTTGACTTTGCCTCTGCTACCATTAGCATTCAACATATACTGATGGGACAACATTAACGGGCAGCGTAACGTACCATTCTGGGCGTTCATCAAACGGGCGTTCATCAAACGGCTCTGCTACCATTCTGGGCAGCGTAACGCACCATTCCATTCAAACGCACAGGCATATGGAATGAACGCATATACATATTTGGAATGAACTTCTTTGAATGCTTATGGTTCGAAGTTGGTTTCAACGCATATACCATTCAGCGTTAATATGATTCAATAACGCATACCAGGAGCTGGACCTTCATCGATGGTGGCATATCTCTGCAGTGGCACTGTCAGGCCTCATCGCTAAAACAGGAAATGACAGTATGGACAGATGTGCAGTGCTGGCAGAGGTAGGTTATTTCAGGTCTGAGGGGAATAAGGTAGAGTCAGAGGTCAGGTAACGCAGAACTGACATATATATAGAGACCACAAAACAAGTGGCTCAAATTGGAGCAGGACCAGCAATCGCCCGCTCTGATACCATGTTAAACACACATGGGCAGCAAGAGAAAATATGAAAGATAAAACATGCAGTACAATTTTTATTGACAAATGATATATATTTATAGTACATTATGTGACCGTTGGGTTTCACATCCCAAGGTCTCTTGGACTCCTTTTGTCCATTTGGCTTCCACACTAACCCATTGAGGATTAGGTGTCCAACAAAAACAAACACTACTCCTACTCCTAAGCTAACAGTGCATGGGTCGTCTCACATGAAGTGATACTCCCAATGTAGCCACTGACGCATTGGTTAACCCATGTTGGTGAAGGCATGGTTCACGAACAACATATTTGTGTGAATCAACAGATGTGAAATATGCAACAATGAAAAACAGACACACTCTAAGCTTACAAGCATCCACATAACAAAAATGAGTGAAAGCGCATGACATGCACTTTGTGGACTTGCCATGGTCTTGTGCTACACTGTGTGCATATGTTGAGTGTATGCATTCCCTTGACCGTGACACACAAGAAAACGTGAGAAAGGTAGATCACTTACGTTGCGTAAGTATGGTTGCAATGTAAGATTCCTCTAATGCATGGGCAATGGGATCGTGTAGTTCGAGTGGAGGAAGTGAAATCTGAGTGTTGGATTGTACTTTGGTGCATACAGATGAGTGATGGGGAGTCTTAGGTGTTTGAACAATTTCCTGATCGAAAGTGAGACCAACCTCAAGAGAGCGAGGGCCTGACATAACCATCAGCTTGGGCTGAAGTGCCTCGACAGTCTGGGGGGTTTCTACTTCATCGAAAGTTAGATCATCATAGACCAGTGGCTTAAAAGGATTAAGAACGAGTGAACCAACATCGTGATCAAATGATGAGGTAAAGAGATCATAACATCCAAGATCAGAAAGCTCAAGATGTTGGTCAGAATCCTCATGATTTGATGAATCACATAGAGGGGTAGATGACAAGAAAGGATGTTCACTGTCTGCGTTTCCGAAAAAAGCAGATGAAAGATCAAGTGGATTTTCAATGAATGATTGGTCCTCCCCGTTGTTAGATGATGGACTGATATCTGATGTTTCCTGCAGATGATCAACAATGGGTGCATCCGTGGATGGAGATGCACATGAAAAATTAGGGATGGCAGGATCATCAAGGATGTCAGGAAAAAATGGAGGAGGTACGGACAAATAGGGATGGTCCCCTGTTGCTGGTGGATGTTCAAGCTCCCCGTCATGCTCTTCATGAATGCCAATGCATGTTGGTTGTGCAACACCAACTTCGTTGATAGATCGATCCTCGTTCAAAACAAGTGTAGAGTCCAAAATGGAAGAACACAAGACAGTGTCATCCAGAGGATGATCAGAATACAAGGACGGAGGTTGAGGTACAAAATACGTGTGATGAGGTATGGGACTCAGAACCAAGTCTGCGCGAAAATCAAAAGGAGCAATGTCGGGAGGTGGTGACAGTTCAACAAATGTGTGTTCATGCTCTCCCATATCACTCTGTGATGGTCGAGCTATTTGAGAGGGGGGCGACGGACCATCACTTGTGACAGTGACCGTATCCGTCTGTGATTGCGCAACTCCATCACTAAAGTATACTGAGTGGGGTTTGAGCTTAGACTTCTTCTTGGGATGGATTAACTTAATAAGGAAGTACTAAAATCTATCCCAAAGATAAGGAAATTTCATCTAGCTCTTTGGTGCTTGAAATTGAAAATCACGGAAGCTCTGCCAAAAATCCATAGGTGATTCATGTGAAGCCTTCCATTGTTGTAACAACTTTTGGTCAAGATATTTTGGATCAAAATGATAGAAAGTATCTTCAATGAGATCACAGAAGTTCTAAAGTGAGTGCACACTGTCAGCCAATAGGCTACACAACCACCAATGTGGAGATTTGCGAAGTGTGTATGCAAGCAGTAAACTGGCCTGTTCGTCAGAACATCCATCATCCTCATGAAGCAAGGCAAGGAAGTCATGTAAGAACTTAGGCCAGGCCACTTCGCCTTCACCATCATACGTGTATGTGGACAAGAGATCAAAGAACTCCCTCGTGATGGTGACAGATTCGGCATGCGAAAAACATCGTGGAGGGAGAAGATTACAAGACTCCATTATAGATATGCAAAGGTTCAAAACAAGATGAGAGGACACAGCTTGTCATCTCGACCTCTTTCTAGCACCAGAAATGTTGACGGTGCTGGACTCGCCATCATGTCAGGGGATCTCCCTGGTAAGAAGTCCCAATTATTGTTGAGATTGCAACAAGATGATGGAGCTTAGTGAAAAGAGTTGCCTTCACTAAGTGGGCCCGCAGGCAAATTATGACACAAGTTCTATTTTTGGATCCCAGGAGGGATGATCACAGCAGGAGTGACCATAGCAGGGACGATCACAGCAGGAGTGACCACAGCAGGAGTGATCACAGTAGGAGTGACCACAGCAGGAGTGATCAAAGTCTATTTTTAGACTTGCTGTCCAAAATAGAAAAGTCAAATATTATTGTCTCATAATAATATTTGGACTATAAACTTGATCTTATTCTCTTGGATCACTTCAATTTGACATACATATGTGGCCCATGTAGCTGTCAGAAGAAAGTATGCTTTTCTTATGAGTCAGTTGAGTTGTTGCATGCATGACTTCAGTTAGAACTCAATCAGTTGAGTTTGGTGGAGTTGATTGTGGAGTTGATGGAGTTGTGTTCAATTTGACTTGGTTAAACTAGTTGTAATTAGTCTAACTCCAAATAGACTAATGATGAGTTGTTAAACTAATTATTAACTCATAATGCAACTATAGAATACATCAGTTAACTCAGTTGCATGTCAGTGCATGTTCAGTTCAACAGGGACAGGTGTTAGAGGATCAGATTGCTATCAGTTGTGACTATAGTTGTGCATGAGGATTTGCACAATCAAGGGATTGAGTATGCCAATGAGTTTTCTCATGTATTTGCCCAGTATTATGGCCTCTGCTCACGTCTTACACAGTGTGAGTGATTCTTTGGAGGTGAAATACGAGTTTGGTAAACCATTCTCATTCAATTCTTGAGCAGGTATTGAGCAGTGGAGGCAGGCAAGCAGTGGAATAGATTTGCAGATCAGATCTTAGCTGTATTGTGTGTAACAGGTGGAGCTGGTACCGGATTGCTTGTGATAAGCATTGTACTTTGTAATGTTACATGGTCTCAATCATTAATATACAGATAGTTGGGGTTTTTAGCGAGATGCTTTCCCCGGGTTACATACTGTGTTAATGTGTGAATGCTCTTTATGTTTTACTGTTATTGATGTTGCTATATTGATGATCAACGTAGAGGAGCTTATGTATTGTGTATGTATTCCGCAATAGTACATGATCAGGGTAATATCTGTTGAATATGTGTTAAATTATTCAAAATTTCTACAATTATACCTCAAATTGTTTGGTGTAGGAGTCCCAGCAGTGGGTCATATAGTAATGCCTTGATTGTAATTTCGCACAGAGGCAAGTAAGATGTCCCTGTTGGTAGCAAGGGTGTGACAGTTTCAGTAAGTCAAGGAAGGTGCATGAGAGGTTCTAACACACTAAGGGTGAGGTTAGTGCACCCCTTGGAAACCTGTAATAGTACGCAACTTGGAAGGGAACACACAAGCGAGGATGCATCACAACATGGAAGGAAAGTTAGCGAGCAATCCAAAGTGATGGTTAAACCAAGAACACATTTCAGAAAGATTCGTACATACTTATACAGAATAGTCCATTATGCATGCGTAAGCAAACAAATACATACGTCATTTAGAGTAAACAAGATAGTTGGAATACAATACAACATATGCGTGAAACATGTTGGCTCTGTTATATTAAGAAGTGTAAGTTCTAGTCATACAATGCATCCATGTCCAACCACTAGTTCCGATAGCGGGACATTACAGCCACAACCGCCTGCTCCTCCAAAGAGATATACTGACTCTGCATAGTGGAGAAGCCAAGGCATGCTACAATACTCTCCAGGCTTTCTCTAAGATAATCCAATCGAAGCTTGGCTGACCAAAAGCCTCCACAATGAGTTATGAGGGACTATTTATAACAAAGGGTGGGGTGGCCCGTGACATTCCCCTTTGTGATAGTTCATCTACCCTCATGACTCTTCATCTACTCTATGACTGTTACATCCAACTATCGACACTTGAACTTACACTATACAAGACGTTACATTACAATGCACTTGTACCCACGTGAGACAAAACGTCTTGAGTAAGCCATGCAAGACATCACTAACACTCAGACCATTGTGGTGAGACCAACTCTTTGACATCCTTGTGATGTTCAATGGTGGCAAACTGATGCCAATCTTGGTCAACGGTGATGGTGTTCGTGCACTCAATGGTGACATCTTACTGAAGCGAACTCTTGCCTCCGGTGCATCCAAGTATACTGATATGGCTCCTCCGTCCTACTCATTTGATAGCATGCACATGGTCGTCCAGGGTGCAAATGGAATGACAACATGTTGATGCATAATGTATGCGCTGATCTCCAAGCATGTGCTGGTGGTCGTGCACATCAACTCATCAAAAAATGTGTTCAGCTCCAGTTGGACTTGCTTCTTATCTTCACCTCGGTGAGTGTGCCAAATGGGTGGGATCGCATGTGTGCGCACAATGACATGCATGCTGCTGAATTCCCTTCCATGTGATCAATAACACTGCTCACCTTGTCTGCTCCGTGACAGTTGCGGGGATGGATCAATAACTTGTACGGGCGCAATTTCATCCATCTATGCATATTGCGCCCCTTGTTGTACCTGTTCCTGCTACAACTCATTCTCTCGTCTATGTAGCTCTTGTTCTTCCTTGAGTTGTTGCTTCAGCACATGCAACTCATTCTCTATTCTATTCTATGCCTTTGTGTGACGTTCATATTGTTAGCCTCCTGCTGCAGCAGGTATTTGTTTTTCATGATTGACATTTTTACATGCCAAATATGTCATACTTTGCAGGCTGCAGTGTTCCATATTTCCAGAACAGACCAAAGAAGATGCCATGAAAGTGTCCTGGTCCAAATGCCACTGCTGTATTCCATTTTTGGTGAGTTTTTCAGTTAAGGGAAGGCCAAACAGCTAAATCTTGGCCTCCCTAGGTTTCAATTTCCGGTTTTAGAATATAGAGAATGTATCTGTCCAAACAGTTTAATCTTGGCAGATTTTGTAGATAGGTAGAGAATCAAAGGGACCCAACTGTTTAATCTGGGCCCTGGCAGAAATAAGTGCAGATTTAGATAGGAAAAATTCAAAAGAAAAATTGTAAAGCTGGGTCTGCAAGTCTAAGTGCACCCTAATCAGAAAAGAAGAAAAAATGCTAGGTGAATAGGCTGGGTAGGTAGCTATGGTTGCAGAATGGTGATTTATGATCAATTTTGTGGTGCAAAATGTTTACCTTTCCAGATCACAGTCATCAGGCAGTTTCATTCAAAGGAGCTCAAAGGTGAACATAACTAACTCCCCCTTCTTCTATTTTCCCCAAAGTCCCTTACTAACTTCCCAAAGAGGTCAAGATCTGCTTGATTCCTCTTAGTTTCTTCATCATCCATATCAGCTGCCTTGGTGAAGATCTGCTTCACTCAAGGATTTTATTCTTTTCAAAGTATTTTTCCCCAAAATTAGCCTAAGGTCCCTGACCTTGGCGCCTGCTTATCACCTTCATATTAACTACTAACAGTATTATATAACTCCCTATCAGTTTTCCCCCTTTCCCCTATTAAAACTTTGTATATAAAATTCCCCTATATAAATATCCCCTCCCTGGCAATATAGCCATATTTTTATAAGTCCGGGGAAAAATGGTCCATCTGGGGCTGTTTTAGCCCATCCGTGTCCAAGCAGGGATTAATCTGACACCTGGCCAGATTAATAACCTCTCCCTTAGCCCTAAACCCTCAAAAAACCCCCTTTTTCCGCCCCTAAACCAAAGTTTTGTGCACAAATACATTGACCCGCGCGTATTAAACCCATATAACCCCCGTAACCCGCATAAACCATTGTTTAGACCCACCCGCGCGCATATTAAAAAGGGAATATACTCCGCATATTCCCCGCCCTAACCAGCCGTCGCCTCGTCCTTCCCGCTAGCCGTCCGATCGTCCGCCCTGCAGATCGACGGTGGGCGGGTCGTCCCATCTCCAAAACGCCCGAGCTTTAACGTCCGTGAGATGGGTGGTATTACCGCCGTACCTCCCGCCACGCGTTAGCTCCTGGGCTGTGGCAGAGCCCCCTCTGACAAAACCGCTCCCCCCCCAAAGGTGGTGCGCCACAAAACCACTTACCGCCTCCTGCCCGGTGACGTCACCGCTTACGTCACCCCTCTGCCCAGTCACATGTCGAGTCATCTGCCTGCGTGGCCCCTTGCCACGTGTCATGCCACGTCACCGTCCATACGTGATGATGCCATGTTGATGTCATCCCGCCACGTCATCATGCTGACGTCATCGCTGACGTCACCCGCCGTACAACGTCACGTCATGCTGACGTCATCAACACTTTTTTGGCGCAAAGGGCAAAAATTGCACTTCGGGGCCCTGGAATCAGATTCTGAGGCAGTTTTTGATGAGTGATTTGCGCGCCTAGCGCAAATCGCTCATCGCTAGATTTTTTGGGCCTGAATGGGGAATCTTCAAGGAATCTTTTCATTCTGCGGCCCCCAGCAAGCCCAAAAGGCGGCGAATGACCCATTTTTCTTTGCGAAGCTTGCCGGAAGGAGCAGAAAACAGTTTTGAAAGAAACAGAGGCCGAACAATGGCCATTTATTTGTGAATAAGACCCACAACACGTCAGAAGAGCATCAATTTATTGCCAAAGAGTATCAGAGGAAGAAGAAGAGCCAAAGAGTATCAGCCGCAGATTTTTTAGGGGCTCGAAGCACCTGAACATTGATGAGCCCCCCAGAAAGTCAAATCAAGAAGAGTAAGCCCATCCTAGCTCTCAAATCACAGTCAAAAGCATTCAATACTGCCGAACAGCAAGGGTGCAAAGACCAATGCACAGTTATGACAGATGAACAACACAGAGCCACCAGGACAGACATTAACTCATTTTGATACAGCTGCCCCCAGCATAGCTCAAAGATATTTTCTTGCATTTATTTCTGGATAAGATTAGGTTAAAGTAATTAGTTTCTGTCAGACCTTTTAGGTCGACTGTAATAGATAAATTTTGGATAAATCTTCCCTATATATACCACCCTCTGTATTGTTTAAAGGGTCGGTTGGTTGATAGTCTTTACTGGAGACTCGCACTGTATACCTGATATGTTTTCTGTAATCAAAGACTGCTGAAAGGCTTGGAGGAAAGACTGTCTGCTCTGTGTCTAATGGTTTTGAAGAAGTGAATTTGGAATTCTTGTGCTGCAACATGACTCAATAAGTTTTCCTACCTCTGTTTTTCCATTGATATACCGTCTAAAATAGTAGAAAGAAAGAATAGTCTAGAATTGGTTTAACTGCCCTCTATGCTCATTTTCTACTATTTCTTTATGTTTTCATCTGGGTTAGTAATGAATATGAATTCCCTATGGCTCATGTTTCCCCTAATCCATTCATCTTTGACAGTTGTCTAGGAATTCTTAATTGCTCCTAGACAGAGCTCATTCACCTTCCCCCTTTTTAAGCCGAGTGAGAGATTCTTTGTTGCCTCTCATTCCTTATCCCTCATTCCATCCTTTTAAGCTTTAAGTGTTGTTTCATGAGCGGCTACCTTGCTCCTTATTTCTCTTGTGACCAAGAAAACGCACCAGCAGTCCCACTCCTTGACTCCACGCCCAATGGTTTGAAACTTACCAGACTATGTTTTTCCTCTCTACTTGAGACATCTTCCTTCCCACCAAAAACAAAACAAAAAACCCTCTGAACTCAAAGACCTAGCCTAAAATCCTTTCCAAACAAAGCTAAACCTAAAAGAGAGAGCCCTCTCTGATTGCAGGTTGGCTAGAACCTGCAGTCCAAAGTTGGTCTGTGGTTACCTCGGCCGTATCCTTTTCCGGAGCTTAAGGACAACCTGAGTGATAACACATATCACGTCATCACCTCATAGCCTCAATCTCCAAAGCTGCTCTCGTCATGAGTGGATCTGCTTGTAGCTTTGCTCTGCCTCTATGCTATCAATAACATTCCTCTTGCATTCATTGCATGTAGGTGTGATTCCTTCTGCTGCTGCTGATGGTGTTGCTCGTGATGTCGTTTCCGTTGATCTTGATATCATTTTCCATGAACAACTTGATGTCTTCATAGGTAGGCAAGCTCATAGACACTTGCTTGGCTGCAACCACGTTGTACTCTCAACGGTGTCCTCTGACTCTGCTCTCCTGAAGACCATTGTACTTGTGCTGTTGAGAGATAGATGAACACCTGTGATGCCTAGAGACATAGCAACACTCATGGCAAGCAATCTGTCAGTCGAAAACCAAAACAAACTTGAGGACTGACTTGCAACATACCTGTGTGATTGATCATGAAGGTTGTGCAATTTTCACGAGAAGGTTCAGAGACTGACTGCCAAAATTATGAAAGGCATAGTATGGGGTGTCGGGAAGCTGATTGACTGCTGGAACTGCGCAATGCACAAACCAAACTGGCTTGCTGAGGATTGAAACTGCGCAATGCGCAATTTGAGTCAGTAGTGACATGTAACCAGCAAACTACATTGCGTAGTCTGTGGGGCCAGCAGGACACTGCCTCCAAGAATTGTGCAATGCAAGCCTGGAGGTCAGTGTTATGCCAGACTTGCACAATTTATGGAGGGAAGGCAAAGCATTCGCTTCCGAAAATGCACAGTGCTAGTCGGCCAAGGCATGGTCTGGGCCAAGGCAGCCCAGTCTGGTCGACAGGCGGCTGAAAACATGAGAGGTCTGGATGCATGGTGAGATGAGTGCAAATAAGAGTGAATGATCATTCATGCAAACAACAAGTGCGGGATTCAGAAAATGGGAAAGCATGCATGTGTGTGAAGCGATTCGCCACAACGGTGACTGTCCATGCAAAATAGTGTCATGCATGCGACACCAGTGAGATGTGAACGAAAACTGAAACGATGTTTCTACAAGTTAACATACATCAAAATGACAACAATTTCTCACTAAAATCAAGTAGACAACACTCACACAAAGAAAAACACAAAAAGCGACAAAAACGCAATGCAAGACATGAAAGGCGCTTACCCCAAGACAGTTGAGCTGAATGTGCCGACAACTCCTAGATGCAATGTGGGATGTTAGAGATCCAAGGTCAATGTGAGGAATGAGCTTTGCATTGTTCGGTTGATGAGATTTGATAAAATTAAGGTTGTGACGGGCATGCCACAAATCTAGGAAAAGCGACACTTGACGGGAGGTTTTTGAAATGATCCTTACATGGAACCTCCAACTACTAAAAATAGATCCCTAGATTAGGGGATGCCTTTGCATGCTGCCTTGGGAGGACTAGTCCATGCATGCAAATCAGTTTTGCTCGATCCCAGAGGGAACTGGTCAACCTGAAGGCACATGCATCGGTCTGCTCAGCTGAGGGGAAAAAATGTGCATTTATAGGAGGGAGTTGGGTTGGCTGCCCAGAAGGTTTGCGCAATTTTTGGGCTGAGCAGTTGAATGCTGCCCAGAATTATGCAATTTTTGGGCTGAGCAGCCCTGCTGGGAGGAATTGTGTAATTTTCTCAATGAACAATGATAGGCAGATTTGCACAATTCTGGAGCCTAGAAGGCTTCCAGACAATATTTCAAAATTTATGGAGGGAAGGCTAGTTGCCTTCTAGAATTGCTCAATTTCTTGAGGGAGTTGCTCAGCCTACAGCTGGACCAAATCCTATGAAAATGCCTATGAGGGGAATGCAACAAGCTTTGATGGACATGTTGTCATTCTGCAAGAAAATCATTGAAGCTTGTGTACTTGACA
Organism: Pinus tabuliformis; assembly: GCA_031772625.1. Classification (NCBI taxonomy): domain Eukaryota; kingdom Viridiplantae; phylum Streptophyta; class Pinopsida; order Pinales; family Pinaceae; genus Pinus; species Pinus tabuliformis. The sequence goes on from CM062820.1 coordinate 1,558,617,866, forward strand.
AGGCAAGCCATGCTGCTGTGAAAGGTTGGTATGGAGGCTCCAAAATCAAGCTAAGGAAAAAATTTGGAGGATGGTTGTAGTCGCTACAACAACTGTAATTTCTTAATGATAAATTGGAATTGCTAAAAGAAGAACTATATCATTATAAGTACTTATCATAATTTTCAAAAATCTATACTTGTATATATATTACACTAAAAAAAACAACATGGTATCAGAGCTTTGGTGACAAAAAGGAAGTTGAGATCACTCTTAAAGAAGCTTGATAAGAGATCACTCTTGAAAACCTAAATCTACAATCTATTTTCTTTTCTAAAGACAATGGGTTCCCACATGAAGGCAGAGAAAAAGTTAGAAGGAGATAAAAACTCTAGGGCTTGGAATATAAGGTTTGATCTTTTCCTTACAAAAGAAGGTCCCTTAGGTATTGTTAAAGGAAAGGTCACTGAACCAGAAAAAGTTGATGAAGAGAAAGAAAAGTTTGAGAAGGATGATATCACAACCATGAGCATCATTGTGGACTCTATCAAGGATCACTTAATTCCCTATGTTTCAAGTCTTCAATCTTCAAAGTAGAGGTGTGATGCCATAACCAATTTTTTCACTATCAACAATATTGGCCAAGCCATGAGTTCAAAGAATGAACTTCATGATGTTCGAACGAATAAGAATGATATTACAACCTCATACTTTATGAGGATATCACAACTAAGAGATCAACTACAAGCAATTGATGAAGTCATTTATGATAAGGAATTAGTAACTACAACACTTAATGGTTTACCTAAATCATGGGATGTTTTTGCAATTAGAATTTGTGCTAGAAAACATGCTACGAAATTTGATGAACTATGGGCCAATTGCACTCAAGAAGAATCAATTCTCATATCAAGAAGAAAGATTAAAATATTTGATGAAGACAATTCTCAAGCATATGTAGAACATTTGAAGAAATATGGAGGAAGAAAGAAGTTTGGTTTTCAAAGTAGAAATGGAGGAAGAAGAAATGAAGGAAGAAGACTGAAAGAAAGAAGATATGCCCCTCAAGGAAAGAGATACATGTCAAAGGTTCAATGTTATAAATGTCACAAATTTGGTAACTATAGAAGTGATTGTCCTGAAAGATCAGGTGATAGAAAGAGAAAAGAAAAGTAGCATGTCTCCGTAGCATATTTTGAAGAAATTCCAAGAGACCAAAGAATGAAATTATAGGTAATAAAGGATTCTTCTATTTATCTGCTCTTACTGGTTTTGTTGCAGATAGTGAAGACTTGTGGCTAGTATATATAGTTCCTCAAGGAACATGAAGGGAGATTGTGACAACCTCACAAGTCTGTTGGAAAGAATTTTAGCACAATAGGTGGAACATGGAGACAACAACAATGATCTAGTCAAATCCATGAGAAAGACATCCATTGAACTAGAATCAAGTGATAGTGTTCATCTCAGCAACATACTATGTCTACCAGGTTTGAAGAAGAATTTGGTTTCTATTTCATGTTTGGAAGATAAAGGAGATAGAGTATCTTTTGTTGATGGAAAAGTTCTTGTTTGGCCCAAAGGCTCTAGTATTGATCATGCAAGAGTAATTGGAGTCAATGAAGGAAGATTGAAACAACCCACTCAAGCACTTGTACATAATGATATTAATCCATGTGAGCCCTTCACTATAAATATTTCCTAGCCTTAAAGAAAATGGTTTTAGATGTTCTAGATTTGCAGGAAGAGCATGAAGGACTGTGTAGAGGATGTGCACTTGGAAGCAATGTTAAGAAGCCTTTTCCAAGTAGTGAAAGTAGATCCAAGGAAGTTTTGGACTTAATCCATTTTGTTGTATGTGGTTTTATGCCAGTGAAGTCTCTTGGAGGCTCTTCGTATTGTGTAACATTTATTGATGACTTCTCTCGCAAGACATGGATCTACTTCATGAAGATGAAATATGAAGTTTTTGACAAGTTTCCAGAATTCAAAGTTGAAGTAAAAAACATGAAGAGAAAAAAGATCAAAATCTTGAGATCTGATAATGTAGGAGAATATACCTCCAAGGAGCTCATTTAATTTTGCCAATAAATTTGGATTAAGAGGGAGCTGATAGTCCCTTATAATCCACAAAAAAAATGGATTTGTTGAAAGAAGTAAGAGAACCATTAAAGAATTTGATAAGGAAATGATGCATGACCAAGACCTGCCTATGTTTCCATGGAGTGAAGCACCAATGACCACTATCTACATTCAAAATAGAGTTCCTCATCAAGTGTTGGAAGATAAGACTCTTGAAGAAGCGTTCATCAGTGAAAAACCCCAGGTTGGTCATTTAAGAATATTTGGTTGTCATGTTTAAATTCATGTTCCTAAAGATAAGAGAATGAAGTTAGATCATTTAAGAAAGAAATTAATATTTGTTGGTTATAGTGAATCATTAAAGGCATATAAAATATATGTTCCAGGAAAAAAACAAGTTGAAGTTATCATGGATGTGACCTTTGATGAGAATGTGGCTTATTGGAAGTATAAATAAGTGGACACTGATGAAGACAAGGAACATGAAGCTCCTAAGGAAGAAGGATCTAGTCCATCAAGTCCTTTTGAAAATCCCATTGATCATCAATAAGATCTAGAATGGATAAGTGAACTAGTGGACCTGATTATTCTTGAAATCAAGAAAATACCAGCTCGGTTGAGATTCACTTTGCAGGAAGTCGAAGGACATGCAACACCACGTGGCACCTTCAAGGAAAGAAAGAGGCCAAAGAGATATTTTGAATATGTATCATTGATAACTAATATTATTGATGTTGAACCTTCCAACTTTGAAGAATCTGCTAAACAACAAGTTTGGAATGATGTAATGTTGGAAGAATACCAATTGATTATGAAGAATGATGTATGGTAAATCATCCCTAGACCTGAAGGAAAATTAGTGGTGTCCTCTAAATGGGTATACAAGATCAAGCATGTAGTGGATGGTAGCATTGACAAATTGTGGCTAGAGGTTTCTCCCATAAAGAGGGAGAAGACTATGATGAAACTTTTTCTCTAGTTACTAGGTACACTACTATTAGATCCATTCTTTTTATTGATTCTTCTATGGGTTGGAACTTACATCAAATGGATGTAAAGACTGCTTTTCTTAATGGCATAATTGAAGAAGAAGTGTACTTATATCAACCTCAAGGTTTTTAGGTTCATGGTTGAGATTCTCATGTATGCAGGTTGAATAAAGCCTTGTATGGACTTAAACAAGCACCAAGAGCCTAGTATAGACAAATTGAAAATTATCTAACAAGTCTTGGCTTCTCCAAAAGTGATGTTGATCCAAACCTATACTTCAAGGTCGAGAAGAATGAACTTGTGATTCAATTATTATGTGTTGATGAATTAACACTAATAGGTATGGATCATTTGATTATTCAATGTAAGCGGGAGCTAGATTCTGAATTTGATATGAAGGATCTTGGTTTGATGCACCATTATTTGGGGCTAGAAGTATGGAAAAATCTTGGTGAAATCTTTCTTGGTCAAGGAAAATATATTATCAATATCATGTGGAAGTTTGGTATGATGGATTGTAAATTGATGCCAAATCCCATAGTTAGAAATTTGAGGAAGTTTAGAGACACCGAGTTTGATTTGGTAGATCCATCAATGTGTCAGAAGTTGATTGGTTCACTAATGTATTTGGTTAATACTAGGCCAAACGTTTTCTCTGCAGTGAACACGTTGAGCCAGTTCCAAGTGGAACCGAGACACAATCATTGGATAGCAACAAAGAACATATTGGGATACTTACGTGGTACACTGGACTATGATTTGAGATATGTCTCAAATGGTGATATATAGTTGAAGGGATATGTCGATGTAGATTGGGCAGGGAGTGCTGAATATAGGAACTTCAGAGGTTGCTTTAGTTTGGGCTCCGTTATGATTTCTTGGATGTGCAGGAAGCAGACATCTGTCACACTCAATACTGCTGAGGCAGAATATATTGTAACTAGATTAGGAAGTTGTGAAGCAGTGTGGCTTCATAAGTTACTTGTGGGATTGTTTGATCATATGCTCAAGCCAATCATGATTTATTGTGATAATCAAAGTTGTATGAAGCTAAAAAAGAATGTAGTGTTCTATTATAGTTTGAAACACATCGAGATAAAGTACCAGTTCATCCATGACATGGTGTAGAAGGGAGCAGTGAAACTCTAGTATGTATCCACTATTGAAAAATGTAAATAGGTTTAGTCTTCATAATGACATGTAATTATGATCTTTGTAAATGATAATAAAATTATTTTTGTAATGCCTTGCTCCATAGGTTACATGAGAAAGAGATTTTATTTAGATGGCTCCCATTGAGAGCCTTAGGATTCGTCATTAAAGTCAAAATAATTAATGTCATGTATGAAGAGCTCTTCTTAAGCATGTTTCAAATGTATATGAGTCTATTAAAGTGTTTAGAAGCCTTCCCAAGAAAATCACAATCCTCCTCTTCAAGTCAGCCTCCAAAATGAATTAAAGAACTCATGTTGGCTCACCCTACGAAGCCACACCTATTTGATTTTATAGTTCAGCTAAACATGATGGACAAACCACTATATATAGCAAACTCAGCCTATTCCAAAGGATGGATAATTTCGCATATATCTATGAGTTTTTCGGATGGGCAACACAGAGAATTTTAGACATCTCTCTCTGAGATTTCGGGTGGATAGGACAGAGACAAGTTCGGATGTCTCTCTATGGACAGTGACAATGAGAAGTCTGAGATTCAGATGACTATTTCTAGAGTAGAGATTTCAGCGCCCTAAACAAGAGTAACACAGTTCGGTGAGAAGTCTGCTTCAATATTTCACAGTGACAAGTCTACAGTTCGGTGAGAAGTCTGCCTCTATAATTTGGTGAAAATAAGTTTGGTCTACTTCAGGAATTTGCATCACAAATGCAGTGACTCATTCAGATCTCAGAGAAGAGAAGAATTCGGTTCCATAATAGAATTTCGGATGTTTGAAAGAAGGTCTCGATGCTAGTAAGAAGTCTCATATCAGTGTCGTAATGGAGCTATAGAAATTTGGTGCTATCTTTGATAACATGATAGTTCGTTGCTATGATAGGAGATGATCTCAGTTTATGTTAATGCTATGTATCGAGCAAGGTTGAAGTAGAATAGAAGTCAAGAAGAAGGTTGACTATCAAGAGGTATTCTGTCTTGTTCTTGTAGTATACTATAGGTCAAGGGTCTTAGTCTTGGTATTCATCAATTGGAATCTCTATAAGAAGAATTTGTGCGGGTTTTCCTCTCAAAGAGTGAGAGGTTTTGGCCCTGGCTGATAGCCTGCATTTTGTGTCTCTTGTCTATTTATGTTCATGCATTGGTAATTGTTTGATGAAGAAGAACACTAATAACTTAAACAACTAGAAGATCCTAATATAAAGAAGTAAAAAGCATTCACAAGCAATCATTAATTGAAGATAAATCACATAATGCACTCTCAACATTGTTGAAAATAATACTGAGAGGGGGGGGGGGGGGTGAATCAGTATTATTAAGTCAAATTCTTTTTCAATTTATACAAAGATTTGTATACGCTACTTCAGTGAATGAAAACAGCGTGTATACGCAACTTTGACTAATGAAACTCGCGTATAACTTCCAGACTTATAATTTAATTTATTCTTCAGATGTTGATCATTAATCTGTGTGTCAGAACCATATAACAGTAAGCAGGAACAAAAAAGTAGAGCAGACAGTCACACAAAAGAACACAAGATATAAGGTGGAAACCCAATGTGGGTGAAAACCACCTGCTGCAATATGTCTCTATCTTCTTTCAATTAGAAACTTCTTTTTACAATGATTCTGTACTGGTGCAGTCTTATACTAGCACACAGGCTTCAACCTGTAGAAGGCTACAACCTTCTCTCATTCTCCAGCTTCTCTTGGAAGGGAGCTACAACCCCCTTAGCTCTTGTACTAGCTGAGGTACTAGTACGTAGGTGCTGACCTAGAGAAGGCTTCAACCTTCTCTTTTCTTCCAGGGACCACGTTTCATAAATTTTCAGATTGGATCCATGTATATCAATCAAACATCAAGTATATCTACATTAACCAAACTCCTTTATGCGAACAAATACTAAATCAACCAATAAATTCTCAGAATGCTGTAACCAGAAAACAGTACTAGTAACCAGACACCAATTCTGAACCCAGAACACTGCAACAATAAACATAAGCAGCTAAAACATATTTCAAGAGGTGTACGTTACTTCACCAATATAAACCTGCGTACATACGCAGATATGCCAAAACCAACTAGCGTATATGCAGTCTTCACTTTCTTAACCTGCGTGTATACGCGCCTCTGCTTTGTCAAACCTGTGTACAGATCTATAAAAGATAATTTATCCTTTTTCTTAATCAGACATCAATTATACCCAGATTATCAGATTTATAGATCTAATCATGCGCCAAATATAATAGATCAAAATCACACAATGATACTACTATTCAAGCCTTGAGATCTTGACCCATCAATAGATCTTAACCATCGTGTAATACTCAGGTTCCTCCTTGATTCAGATCCAGCTGTAACTCACCAACCAATCACAAGTATTCCAGATCTTGCTTCTCTCAAGATATTCAACATATAGTCGATACCCTTGCCAAATGATCTCCTTCCCTTTTTATAGTATTAGGCCTTACTCAAACCATGGTCCAAAACCATTAAGAACTAATACTAGGGACCCAATACTTGGGTTCAATACTTTAAATGCAATACCAAGGACCAAAACCATAGGTTCAAATATGTCGGACTAAATTCCATGGACCAACCATAAGTTTTCCCACATGTACGCGCTTTTCTTTGCATGAAAGTGCGTGTATATGTATACGCGCCTTCTGATCGGTACCTCCGCGTGTATACGTGATTTTGTTAAGATGAACCTGCGTATACCTCATTTTCTTTCATTCTGAGAGCCTAAACTGTGATCTGCCCTTTGAGTGAGTTGCCATCAAGGACAACACCTGTGCCATAATTCCAACAATCTCCCACTTTGGACTTGATGGAAACCCCAAGTCACTCAAAAACATTCTCCCCCTTTGACATCAAGGGCAAAGGGTTATGCTCCCCCTGAATACATGCTGAATCCTCTGCTCTGTTGTGCTATCTAAGCTCCCCCTGACTGTAGGCAAGGTCTGCAAGAAGATGATCTACACAAGAAACATGACTATATACAGTATAAGAGACCTTCCTATCACCAAAGACTCATACATACATCCATCTCCCAACCAAGTGGGGATATACCAGAATTGAGCACCCAACCAAGTGGGGATACACCAGAAGTTTACACATGACAAATAAGTACATTACATCATTCATCCCAGGCATAGTGGGGAAACCAAAATAGGCCGTTACATGACCTTGATAAAAGAAATAGAGACAAAATATCTACAACAAGACTCTGACAGATATCAACAACTAACATCAACAGCATTTGTCAGTCATTATTCAGACCAACACCCATGTTCTCCTTCTGCACCTGTTCCACCTGAAATCAAACCAACTGTGAATTTGAACCAAGATCTTATAAGATAATGCCAACAATGCATTATTAGAAGAATATATGCTCCCCCTAAACCTGTGCTAGATGGTCTCTGTCAGACCCATATCAGACTCTTTTCATCCTGAGCCTAGCCCCACTGCTTTTCTTCAAACCAACATATACATGATTGTACCTTAATAAACCGGTGTATGTACGCGGATCCTCCTCATTCAACTCGCGTACAACCACTTTTCTCTGAAACAGACAAGATTCAACAGCAAGATGATGCATCAACTACCCCTAGCTTCTGTCTAAGGTATTCAAATGTCTCCCTGGGCAGTGGTTTGGTGAGTATGTCAGCAACTTGTTCCTTGGAGGGAACATACTCCAATCTAACCTTTTGTTCAAGCACTTGTTCCCGGAGAAAATGATACTTTATAGGTATGTTCTTGGTCTTTGAATGCATGACATGATTCTTTGAAATACTGATTGCACTTGTATTATCACAAAAAATGGAGATAGGTGGAGTGCAAGTGATTTGAAGGTCTTGCAATGTTTGCATCATCCAAAGGAGTTGTGTGCAACAAGATGCAATGGCTACATATTCTGCTTCAGCTGTAGATAATGCAATAGAAATCTGTTTCTTGCTGAACCAAGATACTAGTCTAGGACCCATGAAGAATGCACTACCACTAGTGCTTTTTCTGTCATCCACGCTTCCTGCCCAATCTGCATCTGTATATGCATGAAGTGTGAGATCTATATCTCTAGGATACCATAAGCCATAGTTTTGAGTTCCTTGAAGATACTTGAAAATTCTCTTAGTTGCCTGAAGATGAGTTTCCTTTGGATTTGCTTGAAACCTTCCAACTATTCCCACTGCATGCATAATGTCTGGTCAGGTACCTGTTAGATAGAGCAGACTACCAATCATGGATCTATAGGTTGGTTGATGTACTGCTGCTGATTCATCATTTGCGCTGAGGCTGCATCCTGTTACCATAGGGGTGCACAATGGTTTTGAATCCTCCATCCTATATTTCTTCAAGATCTGCTTGAGATACTTGGTTTGTGATAGAAAAATACCATCTTTGTTTTGTTGGACTTGTAAAACAAGAAAATATGTGAGCTCACCAAGCATGGAAATTTCAAACTCTTTCTGCCTCATCAAGGCAAAATTTTGACTCATGTCTTCTTCATTGCTACCAAAGATGATATCATCAACATATACAACAAGTATTAACAACTTATCATTGTCAATTTTTATATATAGATTGCTGTCTGTTGATCCTTTTATAAAACCTTGTTGATGGAGGTGCTTATCCAAGTGATAATACCAAGCCCTTGGAGCCTGTTTAAGGCCATAGAGAGCCTTTTTGAGTCTGCATACAAGCTTTGGATCATTTCCAAGGATAAACCCATCTGGTTGCTCAATATACACTTCTTCATCCAAGTATCCATTTAGAAAAGCAGACTTCACGTCCATTTGAAATACTTTGAACTTCTGAAAGCTAGAAAGAGCAAGGAACATCCTTATGGCCTCAAGTCTAGAAACTGGTGCAAAAGTTTCTTCAAAGTCTATCCCTTCTTGTTGAGCATACCCTTTGCAAACAAGTCTGGCCTTGTTTCTAATCACATCTCCATTTTCATTCAGCTTATTTTTGAATATTCATTTTGTTCCTATGACATTTTTATCTTTTGGTCTAGGAACCAACTCCCAAGTGTTATTCTTTTCAATCTGCTCAAGTTCTTCCTCCATCGCCTTGACCCAACATTCATCCTTGCATGCCTCTCTTACATTTTGTGGTTCAGTGGAGGAGAGAAATTCTAGATAACTTGAAGCTTCTGAAATGGTTCTTCTTGTCTGTACACCTGCCTCTTTCTGTCCCAAAATTTGAGTTTCTGGATGATTCTTCTGAACGTACCTGGATGGAGTCTTTTCTTCTATCCTTATCTGTTCTTCTGGTGCCTCATGGGTTTCTTCTTCATCATGAATCTGATTTGATGTTGATGGATAGTCCTCATCATCTTCGAAATCTTCAGATTTTACCTACCTAGGAGTGTTTCCTTCTTCATCAACCACTACATCAATACTTTCAACAATTTTTCCAAGTCTTTTATTGTAACACTTGTATGCTTTGCTGTGGGGAGAGTAACCAAGGAGAATGCCTTCATCTGCTCTAGGTTCAAACTTGCCAAGATTTTCATCAGTCTTCTTGATGTAGCATTTGCTTCCAAAAATTTTGAAGTATTTTACCGTGGGAGTCTTACCATACCAAAGTTCATGAGGAGTCTGAGTGCTGTTTACCCGGATATTTGTCTTGTTGAGAATAGTAACTGTAGCAAATGCAGCTTCACCCCAGAAGGTTGCGGGAGTTCTAGACTCATCAAGCATAGCATGAGCCATTTGTTGAACCATTCTGTTCATCCTTTCCACTACTCCATTTTGCTGAGGAGTCCTTGTAGTAGAGAATTCCCTTCTTATTCCATGTTCTTCACAAAAATCAAAAAATTCATTCGAGGTAAATTCTCCTCCTCGATTAGACCTGAGGCATTTGATTCTGTGATCGAATTCGTTCTCCACCAAGGCTTTGAATGATTTGAATTTTTCGAAAGCTTCATCTTTATGCTTCATAAGTCCTATCCAACACATCCTGGAAAATTCGTCAATAAACAATATAAAGTATTCTTCTCATTGAGGTGACCTTTTCCTAGACGGACCACATACATTAGTATGGACAAGTTCAAGTGGCCTGCTAGCTGATCCTTCCTTCTCAGGGAAATTAGGTTTGGTTTGCTTACCAAATTGCAATGATTTGCATATTGTATTGTCTGGAATTCTGATGTCGGGTAGATCATGAACCGCCTGATATTTGCATGCTTTCCTTATCTGTGAGAAGCTTAGATGCCCCAATTTTCTATGCCACAGCCAATGTTCATCATTCTTGCTTAGATAGCATTGTTGTTGTCCTCCCTTGAGTATATATAAATTGTTTGGAGTTCTTATGCCTTTGATCACTGTTTCTCCTGTATCAAGTTCACGAATAATGCATCCATTTGATCGAAATATTACTTCATTTCCTTGATCACACATTTGACTGACACTTAATAAATTATGCTTTAAGCCATCAACATACATAACATTTCTAGCCTTAACCTTTTCTTTCAAAAGAACAGAACCTTTACCTCTTATGAGTGCAGGGGTGTCATTTCCAAATGATACCTTCTTTTCCTTTTCTAAGGCACTATATGACATAAGTTTATCTTTATCACCTGTCATATGTTTTGAGCATCCACTGTCGATGTACCATTGACTTTCCTATCCTTCTGCATATAAGGCTATTCCACATCTTTCTGGCAGCGGTTCTTTCTTTTTCCATATTTTGGGACTTAATGAAGCTTGCTCCTTCTGAGTTATTTGTCGAAACCTACTCCCGCATTCAGAATCTTCATGACCGAATTTGTTACAAATAGAACATTCTATTTCATTTTCAAGAGCAGAAAAGTTATTGTAGGTCCTTTTCATGATCCCAGTCATACTCCTTTGTTTTTGAGCTTCTCTAGTCATGATTGTCTTGTAGGCAACACATTGAGCTGCTTTGTGACCAAATTTATGACAAGAGAAACATTGGCCATTGAAGAAACTCCCGCGATTATCAAATCTACCAACCAAATGATTGTAGTTTCTATTGACATCCATTCTTGAGGTAAATTAAGAATGATTTACCTGTGGTTGGTTGTAGCTTCTGTTTATCCTTGAAGCAGATTGCCCCTGATTTCCCTGGTAGCCTTTGTTCATTCTTGAGGTAAATTGTCCCTGATTTACCTGGTGATCTCCATTGGGCGTTTACTATCGATTATCAACCTGCTCACTTCTCCTTGCAGCTTCAAGATAACTTTTGGAGGTAGATGGCTTCTGTGCTTGAGATGTTTCTTTGGTATACCCAAGACCTATCTTGATTAGAGGAGAACGCTATACTTTGATAATTTCATCTAAAGTTTCAGATCCTTTAGCAAATCTAAGATTACGAGCTTTCATTTTCTCAATGTCCTTTCTAAGTCCCACAATTTCACATTCTAACTTTTCATTGTGTTTCTCCATGTCTGCAAGTTGGGATGTCAGAGCATCTATAATCATGTTTTTCTCCTCTAAGCAAATTTTGAGTTTAGAAATTTCTTCATAAAGACTTTTTTCATCTATAGCATCCAAGAAATAATCATCTTCAAAAGCCATCAAAAGTCTATAATCATTACCTTGTTCATCTTCATCGCTATTTGAAAGTCCATCACTGTCTTCATGTGTGTAATAACTCTTCTTACTTACATTCTGTTTTCTGTTCCATCTAACTGGTTCCTTACCTTTGTCAAGCTTATCTTTATGAGGACACTTGGCAGCATAGTGACCGACTCTTCCACAAGCAAAACATTTGAAAGGGAGCTTACCTCTGAATCTTCCAGAACCCCGTTGAAGGTTTTTGACAAAATTTGACTCTTCCTCTTCTTCCGACATATGTCCTGAGTCATTGTAATCTCCTTTTCCTGAGGCTTTGAATGCGGCTTCTCTCTTGTCTGATGGTCCCCCTTTTCTCATTTCGTAAGCGGTTAGGATTTCGTGTAGCTGTGACATGGTAAGGCTCTGTAGATTCTATTTTTCTTCTATGGCGGAAACTTTTGATTCAAACTTAGAAGACAAAGATCTTAGAACCTTTTCAACCAAAACAACTTCTTTTATTTCTTCACCCAAATTTTTCATACAATTAACAATCTCATCTATACGTAGGAATTATGAGAGTTTGTAGTTTTGCCCGTTTTACCTGTTCATCTCCTTCATAGCTCAGAACGATCTTATCCCATATTTCTTTTGCGGTTTTGAGCTGCATAACCTTGACGAATTCTGATTGAGATAGGCTCCCTAATAGAGTATTGACCGCCTTTGCATTTGTTTCATATTTCTTCTTACCAGCCGTATCTATAGGAGTTGCTGATGGAAAAGTGTATCCTGTTTCCACAATATCCCAAACTTTTGTACCAAGAGACTGAATATAGGCAATGATTCTTACCTTCCAATAGACGAAGTTGCTTCCATCGAAAATTGGTGGCCTGATTGATGCTTCTTTTTCGTAGTTGCTCATGATGATAGATCTTCCTTCAAGCGATCAAGCTTCTTTTGAAGGACCTGGCTCTCATACCAATTGTTGAAAATAATACTGAGAGGGGGGGGGTGAATCAGTATTATTAAGTCAAATTCTTTTTCAATCTATACAAATATTTGTATACGCGACTTCAGTGAATGAAAGCAGCGTGTATACGCAGCTCTGACTAATGAAACTCGCATATAACTTCCAAACTTATAATTTAATTTATTCTTCAGATGTTGATCATTAATCTGTGTGTTAGAACCATATAACAGTAAGTAGGAACAGAAAATTAGAGCAGACAATCACACAAAAGAACACAAGATATAAGGTGGAAACCCAATGTGGGTGAAAACCACCTGCTGCAATATGTCTCTATCTTCTTTCAATTAGAAACTTCTTTTTACAATGATTCTGTACTGGTGCAGTCTTATACCAGCACGCAGGCTTCAACCTGCAGAAGGCTACAACCTTCTCTCGTTCTCCAGCTTCTCCTGGAAGGGAGCTACAACCCCCTTAGCTCTTGTACTAGCTGAGGTACTAGTACGTAGGTGCTGACCTACAGAAGGCTTCAACCTTCTCTTTTCTTCCAGGGACCACGTTTCATAAATTTTCAGACTGGATCCATGTATATCAATCAAACATCAAGTATATCTACATTAACCAAACTCCTTTGTGCAAACAAATACTAAATCAACCAATAAATTCTCAGAATGCTGTAACCAGAAAACAGTACCAGTAACCAGACACCAATTCTGAACCCAGAACACTGCAACAATAAATAGAAGCAGCTAAAAAATATTTCAAGAGATGTACGCTACTTCACCAATATAAACCTGCGTACATACGCAAATATGCCAAAACCAACCAGCGTATACGCAGTCTTCATTTTCTTAACCTGCGTGTATATGCGCCTCTGCTGTGTCGAACCCACGTACAGATCTATAAAAGATAATTTATCCTTTTACTTAATCAGACATCAGTTATACCCAGATTATCAGATTTATAGATCTAATCATGTGCCAAATATAATAGATCAAAATCACACAATGATACTACTATTCAGGCCTGGAGATCTTTACCCATCAATAGATCTTAACCATCGTGTAATACTCAGGTTCCTCCTTGATTCAGATTCAGCTGTAACTCACCAACCAATCACAAGTATTCCAGATCTTGCTTCTCTCAAGATATTCAACATATAGTCGATACCCTTGCCAAATGATCTCCTTCCCTTTTTATAGTCTTAGGCCTTACTCAAACCATGGTCCAAAACCATTGAGAACTAATACTAGGGACCCAATACTTGGGTTCAATACTTTAAATGCAATACCAAGGACCAAAACCATAGGTTCAAATATGTTGGACTAAATACCATGGACCAACAATAAGTTTTCCCACATGTACATTCGTTTCTTTGCATGAAAGTGCGTGTATACGTATACGCACCTTCTGATCGGTACCTCCGCGTGTATACACGATTTTGTTAAGATGAACCTGTGTATACCTCATTTTCTTTCATTCTGAGAGCCTGAACTGTGATCTGCCCTTTGAGTGAGTTGCCATCAAGGACAACACCTGTGCCATAGTGCCAAACCTGTGCCATAATGCCAACAAGGTATCAGAGCTAAGGTTTCAAAGTTAAGAAAAGGGCATGCAATCAAAGAGACACTCAAGAATAGAGTTTCAAGAAAGGCATCAAAGCAAGTCGAAGGATATCAAAGCAAAATTTCAAGATCTACATTGAAGAATCAAATCCTAGATCAAAGAAGAAGTCTACTTCAGAAGAATTCTTGGGATCATCAATCAAGATAATCAAGGCCAATCCTTATTTCTACTCAAGGAAAATAGATCTACAAATCAAAGCATCTAGAACTCTACACCATAAAAAGTATTGGATCCTCTAGTCACTGTCAAAAGACCACAAAGACCCTCATCAAGTTAAATAAATCTACAATTCAAGGTAGTCCAAAGTATAGACATCCGAGAGAAGGAATTCAAGGACGAAGATCACCTCATCTTGGAGAAAGTAAAAACCTTAGAAGCATTTATGATTTGCACTCATTGACTACCAAATAAGTCTAAGAATTTTAAAAGCGATAAGGAATTATTATCGTCTTCAAAACTTATAAGCAAAGCTCCCTATCATTGTAGCAAGTATCCCCTCCTTACCCATGAATAATATCATCCAAGGAAGCATCAAAACATCCTCATTAATCACCATCAACAAAGGAAGCTAGATCCAAAGGAATTGACATCATCAAAGGAGCTATCTCCTTTATTGAAGAAGGGATTTTCATTTGGAAGAAGATCATCCAAAATGGGCACTAATACATCTTCTTAAACCACCATCCAAGTGATGAAGTTGAAGATTTCATCTTCACTTGTCAAGTAAGTATCTTTCATTCTATAATAAAATTTTGTAAAATGACTTCGTTTTGCAATGAGATTTATAAGATGGTTGGGTCATCGAAATTCCTTGCATGGAAAAGGAGGATAGAAATAGTCCTCAAAGAAAGTGAATTCATTGAACATATCAATGAAAAGGTCTCTTCTGAATACATGGAAAGGGATTCTTATGAAAGGTCCCATCATATAGCAGTATTGGAGACATCAAAGAGATATATGTGATAATCTAGTAGAACTATTCTCTGAAGATGCGATAAAGAAGGTCACACCACTTAGATCTTATCTACACACATTGAAGGTATAAAAGGATAAAGTGTTATTTTCATAAGATCTCAATTGCAAGGTCTGGGATGAAATAATCTTCATACAACTAACTAATGAACAAGGTAACAAATGTCTATGAGGATAAGAAGGCTATCCCATTCAACAACTTGTGGTTTCTATGCAATATAGAAAAAGATAGATTGAGGGAAAAAAGTATTCAGACATTTGCTGAAAGAAAATAAGAACATAGCTAATATTCAATGCGATGAGAATTACATGAAAGATTTTCCTAAGCGGAAGTAGGGAAATAACAAGAAATATAGAGAAGAAGTCCATTTCATTGAAGAAGTGGAGGAAGATGAGGAAGTCCAAGGAAGAGGAAAAGCATTAGAAGTAAGAGACCGCGACATCACCATAGGAAACATGAAGATGTCTGATAGTCAACTATGAAGGATATAGATCTTGAGAACCTCATTATAAACTTAAGAAAGGGAAGAATTCATGCAGGACAAGTCTCATCATACATCAAGTCAAAAGGAAACATCTGATGGATAGGGATTTGCAAGATCCTCAAGATTCTCTAATGGAATCCTCATCGGAGGATTCACCGATATAGAGTGGAAGCAAGTGTTTCATCAGGAACTCCAACATGTGGAATTCGTGGGATGATGGTATGATGACATATGAAGCATATCAAGGGATTGAAGCTCTTTTCAATCAAGAAAGTTTCCAAAAGAAGCCTAGATGGCCTAAAGGTAAATGAGGTATGTATGCTTGTATTCAATATTATAAAGTCATGTTTTATGGTTTCAGGTAACATGGATGACTACTCGATCTTGAGAAGCATGATCAAAGGAAATGATTCTCCTCTTATTAAAGGTTTCCAAAGGGCATGGGTCACACTAGATGAAATCAACATAATATGTCCTCATATGAAGTATGAGGTGGTTGACTACAATTGAGGAACTTTGATTGGATGCTCTTGGGAATGAAACGAAATATGTGAAGAAAGGAAGGAATATATTGCGAGATATGAAACCATGGTACAGGCAATCAACATCTGGAAGACCAAGAATATTTGATTAGGAAATCTCCCAGAAAGATATAAATATTCTGATGGAAGTATGGAAAATATGGAGACCCTTGACATTGGATATATTTGGGAGATATGTCAACATGTATGCAGGATGTTGATGCAAACTGGAAGATGTCATGATGAAATACCACCACAAAGGTAATTCAGATTTAAGTGTTCATTTCTCATTTTTGAACAAATATTTGAATGGGTTTATGCAGGTTTGCCAAGGGAAGAACCGTGGATGTCTTTCAAGAGGACCATATAGAAGGATGTAAGATCCTTCTCAAAAATATGGCATGAAGAAGGCAGCATGACATGAAGCAAGGCCAAATGAAGACTAATGGATCACTTTATGATGAAAGGAATAATGACATGACTGACTCATGGATGAAAGTGATGGATGGTTTGTGCCCTATGAAGAAGCCCCAAAAGATGAAGACTCTTTAACAAAGAAATTCATGACATTGAAGGAAGGAGCTCTTCAAGAAGATGGTTGCGGAGCTTCTGTAGGTCCCTAATTAAGAGGGAGCCTGAAAACAAGTTTCTTACTTGGAAGAAACTTGGAAATTCCTAAGCCAAGAGGGAGCTTAGGTACATTCCTTCCGTAGGAATGAGTACATTCTATTATTGGAATTGATATGTCCTCCCTAATTGAGAGGAAGAGATAGACACATCATTCTGGTCTTCACCTGGGAAGACAGAATGGAGGATTAGGTAATCATCTGACATCCGATACTCTTTGAGGATGAGATAGGGCATCCAAGATACGAATAGTCATGGACTGATATTCTTTGAGGACTGGTTATCCAAGATAAGAATAGTCCAAAGTAGGTCATACTTTGTGAAAACCTGGGTGGAGTATGTACCTTGAGAGACAATGATTATGGTGTATATGAATCATTGGTCTCTCTAACATTGTGCTCTGATCATGTGGATAGATTTGTTAGTCAAGGCCTGGCTATGTGGTAATGTTGGTTGATATGATTCTAGACAAATGGGTTACTAATCCAATTCTTCTTATGAGAAATTATTCAGATTGAGAATGACCAAGTACCATTATGAATACCTTCCTAGTTAAGAGGGAGTGTTGAAAAGTGTAACTAGGTTCAGGCTTCATGATGACATGTAATTATGATCTTTTTAAATGATAATAAAGTTATTTTTTAAATGCCTTACTTCATGGGTTTCATGAGCAAGGGATTTTATTTAGATGGCTCCCATTGAGAGCCTTAGGATTTTATCATTAAATTCAAAATAATCAATGTAATGTATGAAGAGCTCTTCTTGAGCATGTGTCAAATGTATATGAGTCTATTAAAATGTCTAGAACCCCTCCAAAGACAACCACAATCCCCCTCTTCAAGTCAACCTCCAAAATGAATGAAACAACTCATGTCGGATCACCCTATGAAGACACACCTATTCAATTTTATATATCGGCTAAATATGATGAAAAAACCACTATATATAGCAACCTCGGCCTATTCCATAGGACATATAATTTCACATACATCTCTAAGTTTTTTGGATGGGCGACACAGAGAATTTTAGACAATCTCTCTTTGATATTTTGGGTAGATTGGAAAGAGACAAGTTCAAATGTTTCTCTATGGACAGTGACAACAAGAAGTCTAAGATTAAGGTGATTGTCTCTAGAGAAGAGATTTTGGTGCCCTAAACAAGAGTAACACAGTCCGGTGAGAAGTTTGCTTCAGTATTTCACAGTGACAAATCTACAATTCGGTGAGAAGTTTTCCTCTATAATTTGGTGAAAGGACTTCGGTCTAATTTAGGAATTAAAATCACAAATGCAATGACTGATTTAGATCTCAGAGAAGAGAAGAATTCAGTGCCATAATAGAATTTCAGATCTCTGAAAGAAGGTCTCGGTGATAGGAAGAAGTCTCATATCAGTGTCATAATGAAGCTACAGAAATTTGGTGCTATCTTTGATAACATGATAGTTCGTTGCTATGATAGGAGATGATCTCAGTTTATGTTAATGATATGTATCGAAGAGGGTCGAAGTAGAAGAGAAGTCAAGAAGAAGGTTGAATGTCAAGAGGACTTGTGTCTTGGCCTTGGAGTGGAAAATAGGTCAACAGTCTTGGTCTTGGTATTCGTCAATCATAATCTCTATAAGAACAATTTGTGTGGGTTTTCCTCTCAAAGAGTGAGAGGTTTTGGCCCTGGATGACAACCTACATTTTGTGTCTCTTGTCTAATTATGTTCATGCATTGGTAAATGTTTGATGAAGAAGAACACTAATAACTCAAGAAACTAGAAGATCCTACTCTAAAGAAGTAAAAATCATTCACAAGTAGTCACTAATTGAAGAGAAATCACCTAATGTTAATGCCCTGGATTTCTCAACATCCACTAATGAACAATTTGCAGATATTTTGACAAAGCCTCTGTCTTGTGCAAAGTTTGTATACTTCAGAGACAAGCTTGGACTTGTGTAGAACACCTCTCTCATTGAGAGGGAGTGTTGATTAGACAACATTGTGGACTGGCATTCTCCCTGTGTCAAGTAATATGACCAACATTAGGGATATTATCCCTATGTCAAGTACTTTGACCAGAATTAGGTGGAATAGTTTAGCGGTGGACTGAAATTCTTCTTGTGTCATGTATGACCAAAATTAGGAAGAATGGTCCTAAACGCCTAGAATTAATCTGATAGAGTGTGGCCTTTCCAACATCAATATCATTAGCATTGGGCCCATAATTGCTCAGTTAGTGTTTGGCCTTCAGGGATTCACCATGTGCCAGGTACTAACCAAAATGATGGTGAACCAAGACTAGTTTGTATACGATGTGTCACATAGACCAAAATTTGATGCTAATTATGTGCCATGTGTCAGGAGTACTGACCAAAATTATGGAAACTATTAATGATCTTGATCTACCATGTGTCATAGATGTTTGACCAGAATTTAAGTAGGCTATTGATGCTATTATCCTACCATGTCTCAAATTTATTTGGACATAATTATGGTAGTTGATTGATGATGATTTGTTATAACCTTTTCTTAGAGAAATTTGTTCACATGAAGAACACTTGTCTAGTCATTATGAATACCTCCCTAGCTAAGAGAGAGTGTTGAATTTTTATCGCTATGTTCAGTCTTCATAATTATATATTTTTCTCTTGTAATGGAAAAATAATTTGTAATACATGTTATTCATGTCATTTTGATTATTTAGATCTTGAAAGAATTTATATAAGACATGTTCTTCATGTCAAATTTAAAAGAGATTTTTTCAAAATTTGAAATTTGAATTTTTGGCTCCAATAAAGTCAACCATTCGACCATCACATAAGAAAGACAAATTTTGGGCCTTCAAGTAAAGGATAAGAACACAAAGAAGGATCAAAAGAAGAAGGACATAGATCTCTCTTTAGCTCACATCTTCTCTCTTTAAGAACTCGCACGTGTGACTTTTCTACACAGCAATTTCTATATAGGATAAACTTCTGGGTAGTTTTTTGGGCAAACCGAAATTTTGGGTAGCTTATGGGAAACATATTTTGGTAGGCCGAAATTTCGGGGAGATCTGAGAAGTTCGAAATCTTGAATAGAAAATTTTGACTTCACTTGAGGGTTGGAGACCATGCTTGACTATTAGCTTGTTGACTAGCAGCATTAGATGTATCTCTTGTTGAATTAAAGAATTTCTCTAAGAAAAATATTGTTGGGTTTTTCCCCTAATTGGAATTTCCCAAAGTAAATATTGTGTTTTATTTTGTGCACTGTGATCTCTATTGTCCTTATGGTTTATGGTTATATTTCTGAAGTGTAGTTGATAAAATCAAAAAATCAATAGAAGGAAGGCCATACATATAGTCCATCGAAAAGGATTCCCAAGGTTGGTTAGGAGTAGGAAGAGGGGTGTATAGGCTTTTCTTTTTAATGATTGGTTTGGTAGTGGCATAGGTTGATCTAGGTGGATATTGGTGGCCACTTTCCTATTCCACTTATACCCCCAACAATCTTTCTTTCAATTTATTTAATTGTAGCAATTTTACTAATTTTGGCAAATTTTTGGGTCCTGAACTTCTAGAGTTGTTTTGAGGCCCTAAACGACATTTTTTTTTTTGAAAATAGGAAAACTTGTAGCCTTTAATAAGGATTGGTAGTCAAAAGTTGTACTCCTTGGATAAATATTTCTAACTAGGTATCGTATGTGTCAAACAGGGATCGTATGCCAAAGTTATGACCTCGGGAATTTGGTGTACCAACTAATCCCCAATGGGGCCCACAAACTTTTGGAGTTTCATCTCCTAAGGTTAGGTTTTTGCATGTTATTTTTTTTCATTATTTATCAATAATAAAAGGCCTCCAAGGCTCATTGTAAGATAGTTCAGAAGGCATGTATCCATCACATCTCTTCTCAGAGATAAGGTACCATCACCAAGCTAGTTTGTTCCATTCTGCATGTAAAGAATTGTAGTACTTGTTATTAATTAATTGAATTTATGTTCTTTCATTATACCTCTTTGTTTTGTTTAAATTTGTATTTCATATCGTTCCTTCATAAATTTGGATCATAGGTGGTGCAGGACTTGATATACTTTCCAACATTCTGTCGAAGTTTCAACAAATAAAAATACTTCTACAATATTGGCACTACCTTTGCCACACCAAAGTGCCCTACTACTCTATTGTAATGTGCCTCCCAGATTAACTTGGCATGCTAGCTTGAAGTAACACATATGTGTCCTAGGTAGCAAAATAATATATGCTCGAGGTGGAAATATAGAACTTGCTTGTCTGCCATCAACATTTGGTATGTGGTGGTGAATTACAAGTCATTGCTGCATATTTGTGGCCATCCAAAGATGTCGTGCCCACAAGGTTTGAGCACTATGGTCAGTGCCACAATAGAGGGTTGAATAAGGAAATTTGTGACATGATTGGTGCTACTATTATTTTATTTGATGTTCAAGTGGGATTGTTGCAGGTATGTGGACCATTTTTTATTGTGGTCATTTTGTAACTTTCCTTGCATTTGCATAAAATGGAGAAGCTTGTGATCCATGTGGATGATCATCTCCTTCCCCATAGTATAAACGATAAAAAAAATCTCCTTATCATAGGTGGGGTATATCTGGACAGTATCATAGAGTATTTCACTATGATATGCCACCAAATGTCCTTGTTAAATGAGGACTACACCAATAACATAGTCAGAGGCATCTGTCTCAATCTCAAATGGTTGTTATAGATATGGAAGGGTGAGTAATAGTGCATAGTAAATTTTGTTTTTCAATTCATTGAATGCCTGTTGTTGTGCCTTAGAACAAAAGAAATCTTTTGATTCGCCCTTAGTCACTTGTCTTAAGGGCTAAGTGATATAAGAGAACCCCAATATGAATCTTAGGTAGAAGTTAGCAAAGGCCAATAAGATTTAAAGATTTTTTAGAGTCTTCGGGGTTGGGAAATCTTGAATGACTTGGTTCTTGGTTGGTTCCGCATGCACACCTTACTCATTAATAATTTACCCTAGGTATTGGACCTTGTCCATGTCGAAGGAGAATTTTTCCAAGTTAGCACATAGCTTGTGTTGATGTAGAGTGTGAAGGACCTGTTGAATATGTTGCAAATTTTCTCCCCAAATCTTGTTGAAGATGAGGGTATCATCCAAATATACAACCATGAAACAGTTGGTGAAAGGCCACAAGATATCATTTGTCAACCTCATGAAATTTTTTGGGGATTTTTTCAAACCAAAGGGCATGACCAACCATTGAAAAAGACCTTCCTTGGACTTGAAATAAGTCTTCCATACATCAGTTGATTCTATTGGGACTTGTTGGTAACCGAACTTCAAATCAATCTCACTAAAGCACTTGGCCCCCTTAACCTGGTAAAGAAGGCCATCAATTTGGTGAATTAGATATTGATTCCTAATGATGATTTTTTTCAAGGCTGGATAATTAATTTAGAGTCATTATGTCCCATATTTATTTTGTATGAGTATAACTGGGCTTCCATAAGGTGATAAATTGGTCAGATGTGCCTCTTTTGGAGAAACTCTTATGTTTGTCACTTGATCTCCTCATTTTATAGAATAGAGTGATAATAGACAGACCCATTATGTAGAGGTGCACCATGGGTTAGATCGATTGAATGCTTGACCTAACAGTGTAGAGGTGCCCCAATGAGTGAGGAGAAGATGTCTTTGTATTCTTCCATGACCTTATCCACTTGCCTCTACTGCATGGAGAAGCCCTATGTGGAGACCATGGATGTGGCCATAATCTTCTCCTCACTTTGAGAGCGAATCAGGAAGAGGACAAATTTTCCAGTCTAGGAGATGACCTTATAGCATTTCTTAGATGAGATCAAATAAATGGAAATAGGTTGGACCAAATATGGTATCTTGTATAGTTTTCTACTCAAAGTAGTAATAACACTATGATGTCTAGACTCATTACAACGTGACACTTCCACAAGTAGGGTTGGCCTAATAGAAGATTACAAACTTCAAGGAGCGAAACATCACATAATACCTCATCCTCAGAAGGCTTGATGTTGTAGGAAATGCGACACTATTTGTTGACACAAATATCTTTCCCTTGGTGGAGCCTCTTGATGGTGTATGATTACAAGTGAAGTGTTGTCAGCAAGCCTAACCACTTAATGAACTATGTTGAGATGTGGTTCTTTTGACTCTTGTAATCGATAATGAAAGATAATGGAGTACCCTTCACCCCCATTTGTGAGTGAAAGAGGCACTCACCTTCTTCCCAATCTTTGGGATCACTTTTCTAGACCTTGGTGGTGGCAACGATAACACTAGGTTCTATAGCAATGAGATATTTCCCCTCGTCTAGGTTTGGTTCAAAGTTGGAACCTCAATTTGAATCTGAGGCTTTTAGGTCGGCCACTAATGACTGCCTTGTGCAACATTCATTGGTGTTATGAGAGGGGCTCTTGTGGAACTCACACCAATTTCACGTGTATTTCTCAACTTCACATTACCCTTCTGTATTTGCGTCTTATGTGTAATGCCACCTCCCACATTTAACCACTTTCACTGGCTTACCAGGGTAAACATGAGTTGAGGGATATTATACATGACTCAACCTCCTAAGTATAGATAAGGAAGTGGAATCTACAAACCAAAACTTTACTGACCTTCCTCAGGAGCTACATGACCCATAGAAACTAAACAACCACTCTAGGTGCCCAAACACTAAGAGCAAATTTCCTTTTTAGTGATATGGACTCCCAGTCACTTGCATAATAAGTAAATCCAACAAATATAACCCTATAGTCGCATGGATAATTGTTGGTATGAGGGGACCTGACCCAGGTTCAATGTTAGTTTAGCCAAACAAATCCCTACACTACTAGCCCTTTCGGCATCAGCTAGCAGAGAGCGGACTGAAGTCTCACTTGAAGCAGTATGGGGGGATGCTGGAACCAAGTTTCCGCACCCTTGAGATGGTTATGATTTTGATTTATTCCAACTATACCTACCTTCGCAGGTTGCTTATCCATCTACTCTATCCTTCAGTACCTTCACGAAATGTTATAATCAGTTACCGTGCAACCCTAACCAAGGGCTGAAGTCCTTTCGCGCTGCTAGGGCAGCGAACTACGATATCTCCTAAACTGGGCTAAGTATCTTACTTATCTTATTAACAAATCTTAGTTAGCTTCACGTAAACAGATGTTCTTACTTGCGTTTACTTAACCAATACAATTATACACATTCACGTATCATATAAGCATTAGAAGTGAAATTCATACCCAATATATCAGATGCATAAATAGGAAATAAAGACGCAGAAATGATAGAATACTCTTCTTTATTGATACTTCCAGATAATTACAGACTCAACTCGCCCTGTGCACTCAGCTGCAGGGGTCCGCGCACTCAGCTGCAGACTTCTAGGCCTCTGCGCACTTAGCTGCAGAGCCTCTACCTACGCTACAACCCAAAACTTAGACTTCTACTTCCGAGCTATCTCTCAATTCTTTATTACTTCCATTGCTTCGTCGATGCCTCTTACTACTTAGAGCTTAGCTCTATTTATACAATCCCATGGTCCGCAGACCATGGGTAGATCTTCTACAACCGACATTACATTATCAAAATAAGGGTGGACAACACTATGACTCTTTAACATCTATGCTTCCGCGCCCACAAAATGTGGAGTCTTTACATTTAGATTACAAAACTAGAGCAAAATATGGGCTTTAAGCCCCAAAAATTCCCTTGGGGGATCCCACGCCCAACAATAACCCTGCCTTCTAGCAAATGCAGTCTAGATTTCCCAGTTCTAAGGATGTGACCTTAGAATTTGAGCCACGTTTTTAGGGCTAGTATCCAAATCTCTGCCCATAACTTGAAAGAACTTTCCAAAATGATGAATGACACTAGGAAAAATCCATTAATGCAAAACTTAGTCAATAACTTGACCTAACCAAGCCTAACCATGATAGACATTCCGTCAAACACATAGTGAACATGAAATTTATAGGTCATGAATGAATATCTAAACATAGAGATCTAAAATTCTCTGAGATTCACCAAGAAGGTCTAATACCTTCTCACCATAGCTGCAATAACATCTATTAGGTCATGCATTCAATAGCCATTCAATTATCAATCAAAACAAGATAAGAGCCATAACTGGAATCTGTCATAAAACCATGCTTATAACCAACATATAACTAGAATAATAACAATGATAGAACCACCATCAAAGCCACACCATAACAAGTACATTTACTCATAAAATACAAGAGAAAAATAGCTATTATTAACATATGAAAAATCAAACTAAGTCAGGGACTTCCACGTACCATCTGACCATAGATTGGGCTAAACCAAATCTTTCTTTCATCCAATCACCCCCGTGAAATATTCCAAGCATGAATGTCGGATCTCATGGGATAAACCAATACATAAAAAACCAAGGGAATCAAGAGGATAAACCACCTCCATCCTCACACTACCACGATCTCACCTAAATTGGTCCTGAGATCACAAAAGCAAACCAAGCTCGGATGCCTCAAAATTCCTTCACCATCCCTTGAGGAATTTACCTGTGTCTACCCACATGTTGGGGGCATCCTAGAGAAAACCATCTCCACCCCCAACCCTTGGGATTTTCCTGAGACCATCTCACCCGGATCCAAAATCTTATGGAAATCCAAATCTCAAACAAGAATGAATCCCATCACACCATGGCTATCCAGAAATGGCAAGGCAAGGTTAAAACCACTGTCACACCTAAAAAAACCCATGTCAATGACAACAAGAGAACCAACTAGACACATGCATGCACCATGCATTCACAAACCAATTAGGAAATCAGACATGCAACCTATTACCTGCAAGTATTCCTGCTAGAGTTGCTTCATCCAACTATTCCTTGCTTGTCCTTTGCTTCCCTTGTCCTTCCTTTGCTTTCCTCTTGGTGCTCTTCTCCTCTCTGAAACCAATTCCAAAACAAAATAGAAAAAAGGACCCAAACTGATGCTTTGATGCCTTTTTATTATTGATGCCTCTAATTTCTTCATTTTTCCTTTATTTTCCTTCAATTTCTTCCTCACATGCAACTTTTGACCTCTCATCTCCCTTTTCTCCTATTTTCATTTATTTTCATAAATAAATGTCAATACTTACCACATTTCCTTTTCAAAGCCTTTTCCAATGCCTTTGTCGATTTCCCCTTAGCTATAATAAACCAAATGAACACCCACTAGGATTTTTTCCTCAATATTCACCTTGGAATACGTGTCCCATGACCTTGGTCTTATTTTTCCTTTACTAACTTTATTACATGAACTTTTAACCCGGGGTTGTTACAGACCTATCCCCCTTAGGGGAACACCGTCCTCTGTGTTCTATGACACATATTACCAGTAAGGCTGATAAAAAACAAAACATACTGCCCATGGAGCTTTATAACTTAGCTCGATGCAATATTTACAATGAAAAATCTGCTCAAACGCAAAACCATCATGACAAATATGACAACATGACAACCATATCGCTTATCGAAGCTTTATAATAGAACTCATTGTAGTATTTACAATGAAAACCATACATAAATATGTATATATACCAAAAACCCATTTGCCTCCACTAGCAAATAATGAAGGATACACATCCCGCATATGATCAACCATCTCCCATGTAGCTTCATCAGGCTCAAAGTGCTTCTAGTGCTCTTTAACTTGCTCAATTTCTCTGTTCCGGATCATGAGTTGTTTTTGCTGCAATATGCATTGAGGTTCCAACTGGAATTCTCCTTTTGGCTCCACCTAGAATACAAACCAATCAATCACATGATCAACATCTTTTACATATATTTTAGGCAATGAAACATGGAAAGCATCATGGACTTTCATTGTCGAAGGCAGTGCAAGTCTGTAGGCCACTAGTCTAATGCTCTCAAGGATCTTGAAAGGCCCATAATAATGAGGTGCTAACTTGGCACATGATCCAATCCTCAAGGAGCTTTCTTAGGCTTGATGCACAAGTACACATGCTCCCCAACCTAAAACTCCTTAAATGCCCTGTGTTAATCTGTAAAACTCTTTTGTCTATCCTATGTTGCCTTTAGATTCTTCTTGATAACCTACATTTCCTGTTCCAAACTCAACCAATGGAAGATATTCCTCAGTAGATGCATAATATACATTCTCAACATGTCCTCCAAAATCTTATTTACCCTCTCTATCTGTGGATGAGAAGCTATACTGAAAGTGAACTTTATACCCAAACATGCAAATAGCTCCTTCCAAAATTTGGAAGTGAACTTAGCATATCTATCTGATATGATATTCATAGGAATACCATGCAATCTCACTATTTCCTTGATGAAGACCTGAGCTACCTTGCCAGTTAAATAAGTAGTCTTCACTGGAATGAAGTGGGCTACCTTGCTCAGTTTGTCAACCACAACCATGATGTAATCATGCTACTTCGATGTCCTTGACAAACCTATAATGAAATCCATGGAAATGAACTCCCATTTCCACTCTGGAATTGGAATAGGGTGTAACAAACCAGTTGGGTGCTTACACTCAACTTTCACCTGCTGGAAGTCCAAACATGTAGCAACAAAATCTGCCACATCCTTCTTCAAATTCAAGCAATAGTAGAAATTCTTCACAGTTGTCAATGTCTTCTAATATCTCAGGTGACCTGAATATGGATTGACATGAAACTCCCTCAATATAAGGCTCTTAAGGTCATTGTCATTTGGCACATATATCATATCCCTAAATCTCACCAAGAAATCTCCAGTGAGATGATAATCCACATCCTATTCACTTGTACACTGTTTTAACCAGTGCCTAAGATGTTGATTCTTATCATCGTTTTGTCCTACTTATAGGATTTGATCCTGTAAAAATGTCCATATGAGCTCATAACTGCTTTATGGTTTACCTGCACTCTTATGATAAGAGCATCTGCAACCCTCCTTTCCCTTGATGTACTTGATCTCAAAGTGAAACTCATTGAGGGTATCCAACCATTTAGCTTGCCTGACGTTTAGATTAGGTTGGTAAAATATATACTTCATCCTAGTATGGTCACTCATCAAAATAAACCTCCTACAAGGAATATAATGTCTCCACATCTTCAACGCATAAATAATAGATGTCAAGTCAAGATCATGAGTCACATAGTTCTGCTCGTGCCCATTCAGTTTCCTTGACTCGTACCATACCAATTTTCCCTCATGCATTAGGACTCCACCAAGTCCTTTCTTACAAGCATATGTACACACCACAAACTCTTTATCTGGATCTTCAATCTTTAGAACTGGAACATTTGTAAGCAACTATTGCAACTGCTTAAAACTATCTGCACATTCATCTGTCCATTCAAATTTCTTTCCTTTCCTCTACAATGATGTAATAGGATAGGAAATACGTGAGAAGTTCTAGATGAACCTCTTGTAGTAACTTTCTAACCTCGTGAATGATCTGACCTCATCCAAATTCCTAGGAGTTAACCATTCCATGATATCTCTAATCGTTTATGGGTCCACTGCTATGCCTTCCTTGGAAACAAGATGTCCCAAGTAATGTACCTTTGTCTGAAAGAAACTACATTTACTAAGCTTGGCATACAACTGATGCTCTCTTAGAAATATCAATATGTTTTCGAAGTGTTTTGCATGCTCTTCCTCATTCTTAGAATATATCAATATATCATCAATGAATACTATCACAAAATTTTCCAAGTAAGGACACAACACATTGTTCATCAAGCACATGAAAGTAGTTGGAGCATTAGACAAACCGAAAGGAACCACAACAAACTCATAATTCCCATACCTAGTCTAGAAAACAGTCTTATAGATATCCTATTCTTTGATGCACACCTGAAGATATATCGATCTCAATTCGATCTTCGAGAACACTGCTTCTCCCTTCAACTGATCAAACAAGTCATCAATCCTCAGCAATGGATACTTGTTCTTGATCGTCACCTTATTCAACTACCTATAATCAATGCATAACCAGAGAGTACCATCCTTCTTCTTGATGAACAATATTGGTGCACCCCAAGGCCATACACTTGGTCTAATGTATCCTTGTCAAGAATTTCCTTCAACTGTAACTTCATTCCCACCAAATCTGGAGTGCTCATCCTGTAAGGTGCCTTTGATGTTGATGTTGCTCCTAGTACCAACTCAATAGAAAAGTTCACTTCCATGTGGGGAGGTAACTTTGGAATCTCCACTAGAAATACATCCTTAAATTATTGTAAGACAAGGTAACCCTTTAGGACTTCCACATCCTTAACATTCTTACCCTTGTCACTAGAAATATGGAATGCAAATAGTACACACCCCTTCCTACAACTGCGCTTAGCCTGCATAATCGTAACCATCCTCAGTGATGTAGGTTTCTTCTTTCCCTGTAAGATTCACTTTTCCCCATTATCATCTAGGCACTCAATAGACTTGTCATAAAAATCTACTTTGGTCCTATGAAGATACAGTCAATCCATACCCAACAGCATACTCTATGATCCCAATGGAAGCACATTTAGATGTGTTGATGTAGGCATGCCATTCAAATCAAATGCATAAGCTCTTACCCAATGATGAACTCTCTTAGTACCTGTAGAAAACTTCACCAACTAGGAATCTCCATGCACTTCTTTTCTCAAACCACACTTATCCACTAGGTCAGGATTAACATAACTATAATTCAATCTAGGGTAAATAAAAATAGAAATAATTTGATCACATAACTTACCATGAATCTCAATAATGGATGCCTAGTGATCTACCTGCTTGTTGTCCACAACTGCATAAATATGAGGAATGATATGGCCAACATCCCCAAATATCTACACCCCATGAGCATTGTAGATCTAAGGTCTACCACCCTGGCATAATGGGAAATCCTTCTTGCAATGATCTTTGCGACAAATCCAACACTGCAACGGTCCTCTACCATCACCTCTATGTTTTATGCTCTCTAGGTTATGACCCATGTCCCTTCTCAGTTGCATTAAACTTCTTGTAAGGAGCAACATTCTCTTTCTCACCTGCATCCTGAGGTATTCCCTGCTTCGGTGGCCACTTCCGTTTAACTTTCCCCTTCAAATCATGCTTAGGCTCAACTTTATGCTTTGTTTGCACATAACAATGCTTCAGTTTCCTGATGGCTTCCTCCAATGACCAATGCTTATCAAACTCAATATAATCTCTATATGTTGCTGGAAACCCACTAATGAACCTTTATGTATTTACTTTCTCATCCTTGAGGTAAGGTACATACCTCAACAACTTTAGGAACACGATTCTTCTTTCCCTGCAAGATTCACTTTTCTCGATTATCATCTAGGCACTCAATAGCCTTGTCATAAAAATCTACTTTGGTCTTATGAAGATACAGTCAATCCATACCCAACAACATACTTTATGATCCCAATGGAAGCACATTT
Source organism: Pinus tabuliformis (assembly GCA_031772625.1). Classification (NCBI taxonomy): domain Eukaryota; kingdom Viridiplantae; phylum Streptophyta; class Pinopsida; order Pinales; family Pinaceae; genus Pinus; species Pinus tabuliformis. The sequence goes on from CM062820.1 coordinate 1,558,648,230, forward strand.
AGATGTGCTGATGTAGGCATGCCACTCAAATCAAATGCATAAGCTCTTACCCAATGATGAACTCCCTTCTTAGTACCTGTAGACAACTGCGCCAACCAGGACTCTCCATGCACTTTTTTTCTCAAGCCACACTTATCCACCAGGTTAGGATTAACATAACTATAATTCAATCTAGGGTAAATCAAAATAGAAATAATTTGATCACATAACTTACCTTGAATGTAAATAATGGATGCCTGGTGATCTACCTTCTTATTGTCTACAACTGCATAAATATGAGGAATGATATGGCCAACATCCCAAATATCTACGCCTCATGAGCATTGTATATCACGGGCCTACCACCCTGGTATAATGGGAAATCCTTCTTGTGATGACCTTTACCACAAATCCAACACTGCAACGGTCCTCTACCATCACCTCTATGTTTTATGCTCTCTAGTTTGTGACCCATGTCCCTTCTCAGTTGCATTAAACTTCTTGTAAGGAGCAACATTCTCTTTCTCACCTACATCCTGAGGTATTCCCTGCTTCAGTGGCCACTTCCATTTAAATTTCTCATTCCCCTTCAAATCATGCTTAGGTTCAACTTTACGCTTTGTTTTCTCATAACAATGCTTCAGTTTCCTGATGGCTTCCTCCAATGACCGAGGCTTGTCAAACTCAATCTAATATCTATATGTTGCTGGAAACCCACTAATGAACCTTTATATATTTACTTTCTCATCCTTGAGGTAAGGAACATGCCTCAACAGCTTCAAGAACCTGCTAATATACTCAACATTTGTCATAGAACCCATATATAGCTCATAAAAATCCTTAGCTCTATCATCATAATACCTTTCATATAGGTACTTCTTCTTGAATTCTCTCGAAATCATCCCAAATCAAATATTATTCTCATATTGATATAGCATTCTTCACATCTTCCCACCAGATATCTCCTTTCCCTTTAAGACTGAAGGTAACTATTTTATCTTTTATGTTCTCTGAATAGTTATGCAATCTGAATAATTTCTTCATCCTAAGCAACCATGCCTCTGCATCTTTTGACTTCTTCATCTCTCCATCAAATGTAGGAGGCTTATCTTTATTGAACTCCTCAGGAAAGTACTCATTCCTCCTATAAGGATGATGGCGGAAATTATGGTGATGATTTCTCCTATACGAGGAACTAGAATGAAACTCATACATACCATTCCTCCTGTTACGTGTGTCGAATGATATGCCACCTCTGACTGTGTTCCCTTTGTTCAACCTATATCATGAGCTAGAAATGTTACCATATGCCCCATTAGTCTTCTCTTCATATTCTAGACGAATCCTCAATTGTCCCTATCTCTACAAGTCTAACAAAATTTGAAGGATGGCTGCATTGACCTCTGCCTCAATTTCCTGAGCCCTTGCAAGTATTTCCTGAGCCTCAACCAACCTGTCATTTTTTGTCTTTCAAATTCTAATCTCTGCCTTTAAACTCCTCAATGTATTTGATATATTAGGAGAATACTCATCTCCTTGCCGCTCAAATGATTTTTAGGGAGCATCACACGAACTGTAGTCCACCATTTTTCTCGTCATCTCTGATCCTCTTCTTCCTACAATCATGCCATATTATATAAACCGAATAGATACCATAATCAAAATCATACCTCAACAACATTTAGGGGAGCCTTATCTCATCTACAAATCAATCCAAATTAGCACAATACGTGTATAAGTATAATCATATCAATATGCCAAAATTATGCATGACAATACCAACTGCATACCATGACCTCATGCACGACCAACATAACCGTGACAATGAATGCATAACAACATGCATCTAGCCCATCCAATCCAAGTGTTTAAACCATGCTCTGATACCACTTTGTAACACCACCTCCCACATTTACCCGCTTTCACTAGTTTGTTGGGATAAACATGAGCTGAGGGATGCTATGACATGACTCACCCTGCTAAGTATAGTTAAGGAATTGAAATTGATGAACCAAAACTTTACTGATTGTTCCTCAGAAGCTACAGGATCCACAAGAACTAAACAACCACTCCAGGTTCCCAAACCCTGAGATAACCTGCCTTTTTAGTGATCTAGACTACTAGTCAATTGCATAACAAGGAAAGCTAGCAATTATAACCCTCCAATCGCATGGATAACCCAACCTCCTAGCGACTGCAGTCTATATTTCCCAGTTCTGGGCACACGACCTCGAAATTTGAGCCACTTTTTCATGGCTAGCATCCAGACCCTTGCCCAAAACTTGATAAAAATTTCTAGAATGATGAATGACACCAGGACAAAGCCATTAATTCAAAAATTAGTCAATAAATTGACACAGCTAGGCCTAATCCGCATCAAGAAAGTCATTTGGACACTTTATATAGGAGAAAAATGGATTTTCCCAAGGTCACTCTAGAAGTGCAACAACTCTCTTGTAGCAACTATATTTTTGCCATTTCTCCAAAACCATGGCACCTGTGTAAAACCTGAAGGAGGGTTTTCATGATTTGTTTATGATGGACCATAACCTCTCTCACTTTTGTAAAACTCATCTCTGTTTGGTTGGAAACGTACTTTGAAGCAAAAATGGCCCTTTGTGTGGCAAATGATTTATCCCTTGGAATGGCTTCTTGAAAAATGATGGAGACATGATGTTTATGAGTTGGAATGGTCTCATACTTTCTGAAATGACCTCCCTTAGGCCTCCTCTGCTCATACTTCTCTGATTCTATAGCCAACCCTATCTCTGTGGGAGAGGAAATTAGGGTTTAGTGCTTCTGGAAAATGATGATTTGGACACCCTTGGGAAAAGACAACTCCCTTTGGCATTCACTTAACCCTTTGAAACTTGACCCTTTCACTTGACTATTTGCTTTGAAAAAATTATCTTTTGATGGTCTGGCATCTTCGAAACACTGAGTTAACAGCTTGGGAACCTTGTACTTATTACATTTAAATGACATAAAATTACAAAATGAAAATTAAAAATATTACATTTGAACTCAAAATTACATGATGAAATAAGCATTTCTCTTTACAAATCATCTTCACATGTTGGAGAGATGTTATTTGATCACACTTTACTTGCTGGTCTTACGCAATGGAATGGAGTTTTATTAGAACCTTGGAAACCCTAATGACCTAATGAGACCTTGAATGACCAGACTCCAAGTTGAACTGACATAAAGACATGATGAAATGATCTTTTATGATTGATTTATGCCTAGTAAGACATGAAGGTGGGCCAGAAAGTATTGATTTTTGAGGGAGAGTGAGGTTTAATTAACTAGGGCTACCATCAGTGAGTAAATTTTTTAATGAGGACCTAGGTGGAATGACAAAAATTTCAGAATTGGACCCTAATATGATATGAAAAAAGGAGTTTTGATCACTGATGGCAGTATGAAAATACTGACTCTAACATCGGCCTTATCGGAGATGACAGCTCCTTGGAGGTGTCAAGAACATCATAGACCAAGTGCCTAACCATGTGGGCAAATACGGTCAAAAAGCCTAAACTGAAATGCATGACTAAATGCTGCAAACTCAAATGACATAAATTGACTTGTGACAAACTGAAAACTAACTGAAAAAAGATGCTTAGAATTGAGCTTATTCAACAAAACCTACTCTAACTGATCCATTCATCACTTGATTAGGTGAAATGGAACAACCAATGCAACCATGTAAGCATTCTGGCTGCTATTTGAATTCTCTGCAAGTGCTTGCTTATGAGCAAGAAGAGAGAACTACTGAAAGGAAACTCCCATGAAAACTTGAAATCAAATTGAATCTTGATGAAATTTCAAAGCATGAGCCCTCCGGCTGACCTCAAAAATGCTACAAAAGGATCTTCATAGGAATACATATTGATTTCCAGACCATATAATACATTATTATTATGCTCTAGGTAGTCTTCATACCTTGATTTTAAAATTTTCCCAACATCCGTGATTTCTTCCCTTGATGACTGCAGCAAGTTGACAAAAGGATCCTGAAACTCGTGAATGACTAATTTTTCTTGATGATCAACAACAAAACAAGAATCTTCTTCATTACTATCCTGATATGACTACAAATTTTCGAATGAGCTTTGTAATGAGACTCCTGCTGAAAATGACAAAGAAACTGGTTGTCGAATCAAGTTTATATCAACATTCTTTTCAGGCTCACAGTTAGCTAATGGAGAAGGACTTTTACCGCAGATATCATCCAACACATCAGCTATAGGGTCATGAAAAACTTGAAAAGACTGTTGCAACCTATTTTCCATTGGTTCAAATGAGACTGCATGATTTTCTACAGGCTGCTCATCCTTTGTTTTAGAGATATTATGAAAATTTTCCTTTAAAGACTGAAAGGCTTCAAAACATAATGGTACAGAATCATCTTGCATCATTTGATCACATGTTTCAGCTTCCAAGCCTTCATCTGCAATTTGAATTTCAATGGAATTTGATGGCTGCAAATCTAGAGCTAAGGAGGATTCTATGTTGCAAATGATTTCCTCAACCATTTTAGGAGAAGGTTTATCATTTATAGTGTTGACCACTCACTTATATGCTTGCTTATAGTTTTCTCTTATGTTTGCAAACGAGGAGAAACACAAGGGTAAGTAGCTCTGATAAAGAATTTCATTATCCTCTTGATTGTCAAGATCAAAAGTTAATGACTGTTGATTTTTGATTACATCAAATTTGTCTCTGATTAATTGAAATGAAGTAAAACAAAGAGGCAAAGATCCTTCACTTACTTCCAAATTTTCTGCACTTTCCTCCTCATTGCCATAGCTGATATGCATTGGTTGATCACTGTATTCGAGCTGCTGAAACTGAACTTCCTCCTCCCACAAACCAACTGCTGATTGGTTTGCAAGATTAGCTTCTATTTGGAGAACATAATCATCATCATACTCATCAAAATTTGGAAAATCATCACAAGTAATGTCATCAAACATAAACGTTAGATCAGCAGATTGTTTCTCCTCAGATTGATCTATAAATAAATTTTCTGATCTATGGTAGCTGGGATTAGTAGGAAAGTGTTTAAGGCCAACAACTTTTTCTTCTTCTAGGATAAGTGGGTCATGGTGATCTTGAAGGGAAAATTCATCTCTCACGGTGATCTTTTGCACCATTTTCTCCACTGCACTCACCAAAATGTTGAGCTTTACCTCTAAAGATGTCAGGTGCTCTGCATCTATGTTCTCCCTCTTTTCTTCCTTCAACTTTGCCCTTCTGATCAGCAAATTACCCTATACATCTACTGCATTGTTCTATATCTCTTCAAGTGTTGCAAGGTTCCTTTCTCTCAGCCGAAACTCCATTTCCATATCAAAGGCATCCGGATAATGTAAGAGAGCTAAGCCAGGAGGAGGTCTTATATTGGTAGGTATCAAACAATAGACTTGATTGAATCTGGAATAAAACTGTTGTACCGTCTCCCCTGGCCATCTTTTCAGCTGGTCATACTCTTCTAGAATCAGGAAAGGGTTTTCTTTGACCACCCACTTGTCAAGGAAAACTTTGGTAAACTATGGGAAATCTGAGATGCTTGTAGCTGGTAGGTTTTTGAACCAACTCTTGACTTTGCCTTGCAAAGAAAGAGAAAATAGCCTGATACTGACATCCTCTTCATCAACTTCAAAAAGGTCGAGGAAAGTCTCAAAATTATGCATATGTCTCTCAGCAGTGATGTTGTCACATTCACCATCAAACCTTGGCAGATATAGGTAATGACTTTCAGGGAAAGCATGGAGTATAGGAGGTAAGATGAGTGGTTTGTATCTATCTAGAATTTTACAAGGTGTAGGAGTATGTACAAAAGTTGTAGGATCAGTCTTGATCTCTTGAGGTTCATCAATTTGAATATGGTCATCATAAGATTCGGAAAAAGGGTCTGGACCAAGATCAAAGGTGTACGGGGAATTTGTATTTACAACCTTCAAAGGAAAGGAATCCAATGGAGTTTCGTGATCTTTTCTCAAACATAATACACCTTGGAAAACTTTCTAGAAATTCTCAAGAAAAGAGAAGAGATATTTCATGATAAACAACATGATGTCTTGAATAAAAGTCCAAGTTGAATACTTGATCTTCCCATGTTGTCCTTTCATATTTCTTGGCAAGGTTCATCCTCCAGTGGAGTCTTTGGATTTGGAGTTGCTAGGTGAATGATTCCAACCTTTGTGTGCCTGATCAATGTCCACCATCAACAATTAGATCTAAAATTTATCATACAGCCAGGGAAAATGAATCTTTCGTTCCCTGTCAATGCTGCCAGTATGTTATCACTCCTCCGGATCTCCAAGGTTGAGGAAGAGTCCAGCTGAGGTAACCACAGACCAATCTTTTGACTTGGTAGCTAGCTCTACCAAGCTAGAGAGGGATCTCTCCAAAGGATCACAGCCAAGAGGGATGGATATAATAGGGTTTTAGGCTAGATGTAAAGTGCATAGGGTTGTTTGATTTGATTTGGTTGGGTAGTCACAAGGATGAGTGAATTAGGTCAGAGAATGAACTAGGTCAGGGCAAAGTGAATCAGAATTGTAGACATATGATGGGGCAAGGTAGGCAAGGTACTTTAAACTTCGTAGTATAGTGGTGAGATGGTTTAGACTAGTGAGATGCTAAAAAGGGCATGAGGATCATGAATGATTTTTAAATTGAAGAAATGAAACAATCTATGATGATTTTCCCAAAACAGAGCATACAAAGATGAATTCTGCTTATGACACCTTGAAAATCAAACATAATTAGAGTGAAATAGATCATGAAAGGAAAAGAACATTCACACATATGAAATTGAAGAAGAAACAAGATCAAAATACCATGCCACAGGAATCCCACCAAAATAGCTGCAACTTCATCAAATATATTCCATGCCAAAGTCTGAAAGCTATTACAACATCCAAGAGAGTCCAATCTATAAAATGACTAAGAAAATACATAATATATGCCTCAAACCAACTCATCCTAGTCTTAGGGGTCGAATCCATGAGAGGAGGAGCAGTTGCAAGAAAGACTAAACTGATAGCTAGAGTATAGGGTGGTCAAAGTGACTCATCGCTAACTTAAGCAAACTGATTCATTACAAGTCATGTCGGCCATTTAACTAATGTATTTACCCTAGATAATAGTAAAAAACATAATAATTGCATCATCCTTATCAATTACATAAATATAACATCAATTTCCCATAGGTGAAAATCAATTTGGAGAGAAATAGTGAAAATTGGAGAAGACTGTCAAACACGCCCTCTCTTTGTCAAACGCGCACTTTCAGTGTCAAATGTGCCCTCCAAGTTCAGAACTACTTTTGGGTGCCTTCCCAGTGTCCAAATTTCCTCCAAGATAGCTCGTTGGAAAGACCTTCAAGTGTACTTTCTAGATATGTCTTTAGTTTTCAATTTAGAACTCATTTGCCTGGTCAAAAAGTCAATCTCCCAAGATTGGTAAATGCGTAGCACCCAAGCCAGAAATGAGGCAGAAAGGTGGTCTTTTGGCAGTTTTTGACTTTTTTGGCTGAACTGTTTGTTTCCAAATGCTTAGCAAATGCATAGGGTGCATGTCCTCATCACTCTGAATCCAAATATACTGACCTTTTACTCATTAGATTCCCCAAAAAAGAGCACAACACCATGGGCGTTGTGCGTTTGACCTTTTGACTGTGCGAAAAATGCCTCAAAAAACACAATACTTCACAAGTTACAAAATTTGCTTCAAAACTTGTCAAAATTGGTGGGATGACAGCTGATCATGTGTTTGAGGCATGGAGTGATGCCTCGGCAAGAATGCCTAGCCTCCTTTTCTTCTCTTGCTTGATCAAGGCTTCAATCTTCTCTTTTGCAACTTTGAGTTTTTGGAGTCAAACCCTAGGGAGGTGATGAAATGGAATGTAGGTGTAGAGAGTATGGAATGGTGTGAGGAAATTGAGGAGATGGAAATGGGGATGTGTGATATGAGGGAGGTGGAAAGGCGTAGTTTTGAGTAGGAATGGTAGAGGGAATCTAGGAAATGGAATTTAGGGATGGGATTTTGTTACTAGGGTTTTGAATTTAGTAAGACACCAAAACACAATGGAACACCATATAAATCAACTATGGAGGAGAGGAGTGATGTCATTTCAACCTACTTGTGGTTCTAGAGCATGTCGGTGACACATTTTTAAGTTTGGAGAGGATGTTGTGCTCTGTGGGCTACCTCTAGAATTTTCTGGGCAAATGCGCAAGAATATGGTCAAACGTGCCCTCTCTTTACAGGCGCGCAATGCCCTTAGGAAATGCACAGAAATTTTAGGCAAACGCGAAACACTCTGGTCAAACGCGCCCTCCAAATTGCAGGTTGATTTTGAATACCTTCCCGCAGTCGAAATTGAGCCCAGGATAGCTCATTGGAAAGCTTGTCCTGTCTAGTTTCCAAACTAGACTTGATTTGACCCTCCAAAAGTTGATTCTCCCAAGACTGGTCAAAAAGTGTAGAATGAGGGTGCAAAAATTAAATGTTATCTTGCAGGAAAAGTTTGGAGGTTTTACGCAACTCCAAATTGAGCTCATGATAGCGCATTGGAAAGATATTTCTTCCTAGTTATCATTTGACTCATCAAGAAAGTCATTTGGACACTCCATCTAGGAGAAAATGTTATTTTCCCAACGTCACTCCAGAAGTGCAGCAACTCTCTTGTAGCAACTTTATTTTTACTGTTTCTCCAAAACCATGGCACCTATGTAAAAACTGAACGAGGTTTTTAATTCTTTGCTTATGATGGACCAAAACCTCTCTCACTTTTGTAAAATTCATCTCTGTTTGGTTGGAAACTTAATTTGAAACAAAAATGGCCCTATGTGTGGCAAATGATTTGTCCCTTGGAATGACTTCTTGAAAAATGATGGAGACATGATGTTTATGAGTTGGAATGGCCTCATACGTGCTAAAATTACCTCCCTTAGGCCTCCTCTACTCAGATGTATTTGATTCTATAGCCAACCCTAGCTCCGTGGGAGAGGAAATTAGGGTTTAGTGCTTGTGGAAAATGATGATTTGGATACCCTTGGGAAAAGACAACTCCCTTTGGCATTCACTTAACCCTTTGAAACTTTACCCTTTCACTTGACTATTTCCTTTGCCAAATTGATATTTTGATGGTTTGGCATCTTCAGAGCACTGAGTTAACAACTTGGGAACCTTGTACTTAATACATTTAAATGACATAAAATTACAAATTGAAAATTAAAAATATTACATTTGAACTCAAAATTACATGATGAAATAAGAATTTCTCATTACAAATCATCTTCACATGGTGGAGATATGTTATTTGATCACCCTTTACTCGCTGGTCTTACGCAATGGAATGGAGTTTTATTGGAACCTTGGAAACCCTAATGACCTAATGAGACCTTGAATGACATGTTGACTTGACTGAAATAAAGACATGATGAAATGATCTTTTATGATTGATTTATGCCCAGTAAGACATGAAGGTGGGCCAACAAGTATTTATTTTTGAGGGAGAGTGAGGTTTAATTAACTAGGGATACCATCAGTGAGTAAATTTTTGAATGAGGACCTAGGTGGAATGACAAAAATTTCAGAATGGGACCCTAATATGATATGAAAAGAGGAGTTTTGATCACTGATGGTAGTATGAAAATACTGACTCTAACATCGGCCTTATTGGGGATGACAACTCCTTGGAGGTGTCAAGAACGCCGTAGACCAAGTGCCTAGCCATGTGGGCCAATATGGTCAAAAAACTTAGACTGAAATTCATGACTAAATGCTGCAAAATGAAATGACATAAACTAACTTGCGACAAACTGAAAACTAACTGAAAAAAGATTCTCATAATTGAGCTTATTCATAAAAAACTACTCTAACTAATCAATTCATCACTTGATCATGTGAAATGGAACAACCAATGCAACCATGTAAGCATTCTGTTTGCTATTTGAATTCTCTTCAAGTGCTTGCTTATGAGCAAGAAGAGAGAACTACTGAAAGGAAACTCCCATGAAAACTTGAAATCAAATTGAATCTTGATGAAATTTCAAAGCATGAGCCCTTCGGCTGACCTCAAAAATGTTGCAAAAGGATCTTCATAGGAATACATATTGATTTCCAGACCATATAATACATTATTGTTATGCTCTAGGTAGTCTTCATACCTTGATTTTAAAATTTTCCCAACATCTGTGATTTCTTCCCTTGATGACTGCAGCAAGTTGACAAAAGGATCTTGAAACTCGTGAATGACTAATTTTTCTTGATGATCAACAAAAAAACAAGAATCTTCTTCATTACTATCCTGACATGACTACAAATTTTCGGATGAGCTTTGTAATGAGACTCCTGCTGAAAATGACAAAGAAACCGACTGTTGAATCAAGTTTATATCAACATTCTTTTTAGGCTAACAGTTAGCTAATTTAGAAGGGCTTTTACTGCAGATATCATCCAACACATTAGCTATAGGGTCATGAGAAACTTGAAAAGACTATTGCAACCTATTTTCCATTGCTTCAAATGAGACTGCATGATTTTCTATAGGCTACTCATCCTTTGATTTAGAGATATTATGAAAATTTTCCTTTAAATATTGAAAGGCTTCAAAACATAATGGTACAGAATAATCTTGCATCATTTGATCAAATGTTTCAGCTTCCAAGCCTTCATCTGCAATTTGAATTTAAATGGAACTCGATGGTTGCAAATCTAGAGCTAAGGAGGATTCTATGTCGCAAATGATTTCCTCAACCATTTCAGGAGAATGTTTATCATTTATATTGTTGACCACTCGCTTATATGCTTGCTTATAGTTTTCTCTTATTTTTGCAAACGAGGAGAAACACAAGGGTAAGGAGCTCTGATCAAGAATTTCATTATCCTCTTGATTTTCAAGATCAAAAGTTAATGACTGTTGATTTCTGATTACATCAAAGTTGTCTCTGATGAACTGAAATGAAGTAAAACAAAGAGGCAAAGATCCTTCACTTACTTCCAAATTTTCTGCACTTTCCTCCTCACTGCCATAGCTGATATGCATGGCTAATCATTGTATTCGAGCTGCTGAAACTGAACTTCCTCCTCCCACAAACCAGTTGTTGATTGGTCTGCAATATTAGCTTCTGTTTGGAGAACATAATCATCGTCATACTGATCAAACTTCGGCAAATCATCACGTAATTTCATCAAACATACACGTTAGATCAACATATTGTTTCTCCTCAGATTGATCTATAAACCCATTTTCTGATCTATGGTAGCTGGGATTAGCAGGAAAGTGTTTAAGGCCAACAAATTTTTCTTCTTCTAGGATAAGTGGGTCATTGTAATCTTGAACGACAAATTCATCTCACAGTGATATTTTGCATCATTTTCTCCACTGCACTCACCAAAATGTTGAGCTTCACCTCTGAAGATGTCAGGTGCTCTGCATCTATGTTCTCCCTCTTTTCTTCCTTCAACTTTGCCCTTATGATCAACAGATTAGCCTCTACATCTACTGCATTGTTCTGTATCTCTTCAAGTGTTGCAAGGTTCCTTTCTCTTTTCTGAAACTCCATTTCTGGATCAAAGGCATCTGGATAATGTAAGAGAGCTAAGCCGGGAGGAGGTCTTATATTGGCAGGTATCGAACAATAGACTTGATTGAATCTTGCTGAAAACTATTGTACCATCTCCCATCGCCGTCTTTTCAGTTGGTCATACTCTTCTAGAATCACGAAAGGGTTTTCTTTGACCACCCACTTGTCAAGGAAAACTTTGGTAAACTGCGGGAAATCTAAGATGCTTGCAGCTGGTAGGTTTTTGAACCAACTCTTGACTTTGCCTTGCAAAGAAAGGGAAAATAGCCTGATACTCACATCCTCTTCATCAACTTCAAAAAGGTCGAGGAAAGTCTCAAAATTATGCATATGTCTTTCAGCAGTGATGTTGTCACACTCACCATCAAACCTTGGCAGATATAGGTAATGACTTTCAGGAAAAGCATAGAGTATAGGAGGTAAGATGAGTGGTTTGTATCAGTCTGGAATTTTACAAGGTGTAGGAGTATGTACAGAAGTTGTAGGATCAATCTTGATCTTTTGAGGTACATCAATTTGAATATGGTCATCAAAGATTCAGAAAAAGGGTATGGACTGAGATCAAAGGCGTACAGGGAATTTGTATTTACAACCTTAAAAGGAAAGGAATCCAATGGAGTTTCGTGATCTTTTCTCAAACATAATACAACATGGAAAACTTTCTAGAAATTCTCAGGAAAAGAGAAGAGATATTTCATGATAACCAACATGATGTCTTGAATAAAAGTCCAAGTTGAATACCTGATCTTCCCATGTTGTCCTTTCATATTTCTTGGCAAGGTTCATCCTCCAGTGAAGTCTTTGGATTTGATTTTGAAACTGATTTGGAGTCGCCAGGTGAAGGATTTCAGCCTTTGTGTGCCTGATCACTTTCCACCATCAGCAATCAGATCTAAACTTTGTCGTACAACCAGGGAAAATGAATGTTTCGTTCCTTGGCAACGACGCCAGTATGTTATCACTCCTTCGGATCTCCAAGACTGAGGAAGGGTCTAGCTGAGGTAACCACAAACCAATCTTTTGACTTGGTAGCTAGCCCTACCAAGCCGGAGAGGGATCTGTCTAAAGGATCATAGCCAAGAGCGCTGGATAGATTAGGGTTTTAGGCTAGATGTAAAGTGCAGAGGGTTGTTTGATTTGATTTGGTTGGCTAGTCACAAGAATGAGTGAATTAGGTCAGAGAATGAACTAGGTCAGGGCAAAGTGAATCAGAATTGTAGACATCTGATGGGGCAAGGTAGGAAAGGTACTTTAAACTTCGTAATATAGTGATGAGATGGTTTAGACTAGTGAGATGCTAAAAAGAGCATGAGGGTCATGAATTATTTTTAAACTGAAGAAATGAAACAATCTATGATGATTTTCCCAAAACAGAGCATATAAAGATGAATTCTGCTTATCACACCTTGAAAATCAAACATAATTAGAGTGAAATGGATCATGAAAGGAACAAACATTTACACATATGAAATTGAAGAAGAAACAAGATCAAAATACCATGCCATAGGAATCCCACCAAAATAGTTGCAACTTCATCAAATATATTCCATGCCAAAGTCTGAAAGCAATTACAACATCCAAGAGAGTCCAACCTGTAAAACGACTAAGAAAATACATAATATAGGCCTCAAACCAACTCATCCTAGTCTCAGGGGTCAAATCCATGAGAGGAGGAGCAATTGCAAGAAAGATTGAACTGAAAGCTAGAGTATAGGGTGGTCAAACTGACTCATCCCTAACTTAAGCAAACTGATTCATTACAAGTCATGTAGGTCATTAACTAATGCATTTACCATAGATAACAATAAAAAACATAATAATTACATCATCCTTATCAATTACATTAGTAAAACATCAATTTCCCATAGGTGAAAATCAATTTGGAGAGAAACAGTGAAAATGGGAGAAGACTGTCAAATGCGCCCTCCAAGTTCAGCACTGCTTTTGGGTGCCTTCTCGGTGTCCAAATTTTCTCCAAGATAGCTCGTTGGAAAGCCCTTCAAGTCTACTTTCCTTTAAGTCTTCAGCTTTCACTTTCGAGCTCATTTACCCTGTCAAAAACTCAATCTCTCAAGGGCCCAAGCCAAAAATGAGGCAGAAAGGTGGGTTTTTGGTGGTTTTTGACCTTTTTGGCTGACTTGTTTGTTTCCAAATGCTTAGCAAATGCACAGGGTGCATGTCCTCATCACTCTGAATCCAAATATGCTGACCTTTTTCTCATTAGATGCCCCAAAAAAGAGTGCAACACCCTAGGTGCTGCGCATTTGACCTTTTGACTGTGCTAAAAATGCCTCAAAAAACACAGTAATTCACAAGTTACAAAATTTGCTTCAAAACTTGTCAAAATTGGTGGGATGACAACTGATCATGTGTTTGAGGCATGGAGTGATGCCTCGGCAAGAATGTCTAGCCTCCTTTTCTCCTCTTGCTTGGTCAAGGCTTCAATCTTCTCTTTTGCAGCTTTGAGTTTTTGGAGTCAAACCCTAGGGAGGTGATGAAATGGAATGTAGGTGTAGAGAGTATGGAATGGTGTGAGGAAATTAAGGAGATGGAATGGGGATGTGTGATATGAGGGAGGTGGCAAGGGGTAGTTTTGAGTAGGAATGGTAGAGGGAAGCTAGGAAATGGAATTTAGGGATGGGATTTTAATACTAGGGTTCTGAATTTAGTAAGACACCAAAACACAATGAAACACCATATAAATCAACTGTGGAGGAGAGGAGTGATGTGATTTCAACCTACTTGTGGTGTTGGAGCATGTCGGTGACACATTTTTAAGTTTGGAGAGGATGTTGTGCTCTGTGGGCTACCTCTGGAAGTTTCTGGGCAAACGCGTAGCAATATGGTCAAACGCGCCCTCCAAGTTCAGAACACGCCCTCCAACTTGCAGGTTGATTTTGACTGCCTTCCCACTATCAAAATTGAGCCCAAGATAGCTCATTGGAAAGCTTGTCATGTCTAGTTTCCAAATCTACCTTAATTTTCGAAACTGGACTTGATTTGACTCTCCAAAAGTTTATTCTTCCAAGACTGGTAAAAAAGTGCAGAATGAGGGTGAAAAAATGAAATGTTCTCTTGCAGGAAATTTTTCGAGGTCTTATGCAACTCTAAATTGAGCTCATGATGGGTCAATCGAAAGATATTTCTTCCTAGTTATCATTTGAATCATCAAGAAAGTCATATGGACACTCAATCTAGGAGAAAAATTTGATTTTCCCAAGGTCACTTCAGAAGTGTAGCAACTCTCTTGTAGCAACTGTATTTTTTCCATTTCTCCGAAACCATGGCACTTGTGTAAAAACTGAAGGAGGTTTGTCATGCTTTGCTTATGATGGAACAAAGCCTATCTCATTTTTTTAAAATTCATCTTTGTTTGGTTGGAAACGTACTTTGAAGCAAAACTGGCCCTATGTGTGGCAAATGATTTGTCCCTTGGAATGACTTCTTGAAAAATGATGGAGACATGATGTTTATGAGTTGGAATGGCCTCATACTTGCTGAAATGACCTCCCTTAGGCCTCCTATTCTCAGATGTCTATGATTCTATTGCCAACCCTAGCTCTGTGGGAGAGGAAATTAGGGTTTAGTGCTTGTGGAAAATGATGATTTGGATACCCTTGAGAAAAGTCAACTCCCTTTGGCATTCACTTAACCCTTTGAAACTTTACCCTTTCACTTGACTATTTCCTTCGACAAATTGATATTTTGATGGTCTGGCATCTTCCGAACACTGAGTTAATAGCTTGGGAATCTTGTACTTATTACATTTAAATGACATAAAATTACAAAATGAAAATTAAAAATATTACATTTGAACTCAAAATTACATGATGAAATAAGCATTCCTTTTTACAAATCATTTTCACATGGTGAAGAGATGTTATTTGATCACCCTTTACTTGTTGGTCTTACGCAATGGAATGGAGTTTTATTGAAACCTTTGAAACCCTAATGACCTAATGAGACCTTGAATGACTAGACTCCATGTTGACTTGACTGACATAAAGACATGATGAAATGATTTTTTATGATTGATTTATGCCCAATAAGCCATGAAGGTGGGCCAGCAAGTATTGATTTTTGAGGGAGAGTGAGGTTTAATTAACTAGGGCTACCATCAGTGAGTAAATTTTTGAATGAGGACCTAGGTGGAATGACAAAAATTTCAGAATGGGACCCTAATATGATATGAAAAGAGGAGTTTTGATCACTGATGACAGTATGAAAATACTGCCTCTAACATATAACATTATACATTATTTCATTGCATTTTAAATTCAACCTACATGTCCTTTAATTTTTGTTTTTTTTTACTAGAGGAATCGACAATTGGGTTGGTCTCGTACTTGTGTGGCACAAGATTGATTTAGACAGCTACCACTAGAACTCTAGGTAAGCCACGTAGTCCATGGGTAAGTCGGGGGAATTTGAACCTCAAATCCCATGGTACATAACACTTCATTATCACAACGATCACCATTTGAGCTATTCCGGAGGGATAAAATTATAAACGAGGACATGGGAGTGGGAATTGATCCACTTATTTATGCATGGGTCATGGAACCATTTATTATGGTCTCTTTGGGTGCAACCAAATGTTTGACTAGTACCTCAAGGTGCCCCCATAGTTCTAAGGAAACCCTCATGGGAACTGAACTTTGCCCAATAATTAAAAAACTCCTCACTTCCCACCATTGTATCTAACCCCTTTGAGCATCTTTTAATATTTTTTACCTTCACTTAACATTATAACATTATATATTCTTTCATTTCATTATAAATACAATCTCCATGCCTTTTAATACTTCTTACTTTTACTTAATATTATCATCATACACTTTCCACATACACATTTTCTCCGCACAGTCTCTTAACCCTACCTATCACACCTAATTCTTATCACATACTCTCCCATAATACATATTCTCTTTACCCACATTCATCCTACGCACTTATTCCCATATTCTTACTCTTATAGCACTTGCCACATTCTACACACCATATTACTCTTCTTACAACCCTCCCTTTAAGATTTATTAAATTTATCCATGGTCGCCTTTTTGTTTTTTAAACTTTATTATTTCAAAGGTACTTTAATATCAATTTTGTGAAAATAAAATGTTCTATTCATATGGAAAAAATTAATAATTCAAATAATAACTAAATTATTACGGTCAATAATTATTAAAAAGCGTAAAAAACTAGTGTAAGTGAATTATTTTATATAGCCACAAATTTTATTTTTGATTTTTTGTTTTTGCTTTGAAAATGATTAAATATTTTTAATTATTTTAATATGATTAAAGATTTTGCTTTGAAAATGATTAAATACTTTGCTTGGTATCCATCCATCACGTTACCTGCATCAAAATAACGTGGAGTGCATGTTAACTGTTAGGGTTCAATTGGACACCAACAAAGAAATATTGTACATGTCTAAGAGCTAATTGGATATGGACTGTCTACGGTTGATTAGTTACGAACGTATGAAAATATTAAAGATGCCAACGAATAGAGGTGAATCAGAACAACAATTACTATTTCTGGAGTTATAGTTCCATTAATGCACTGGGGCAGTGTTTGCCAATTTTGGATTTTGTACTTGCCTAAATCTAAGGGTTGGTGTATACTGCCCTAGTACATTAATAGAGCTATAGCTGCAGAAATATTGATAGCAAATCAGAATTACTTCAATATAGTCTAAGCGGTTTAACACACAAAATTTTCACATCGCTTAATAGATAGCAGTGATTCATTGGTTTTGGACAAACGACGAAAATTGTTCAAAAAATTCCCTTAAAGAACACATTTGGTGTAACAATGCATATAAACCTTTTTTGTAAAATACAAATAAACTAGCATAACCTCGAGTAGCACAAAGGGAACACCGAAGTGAATCATGGTGGTTATGTTATTCAAAGATTGGGAATTTTGTTTTTGAATGGAAAACATATACTTTAAAAGGTCTTCTAGTAGAGGTAATATGAATGAATCCATGGTGGGAGGATGTGTGGCAGATCGTAAAATACCATTTCATCATTAAATTGACCATAATTAGTATTTCTAATCTTCTAAGGACAGTTGGAATATGAGGATATGGAAAGTCAATATTATATATTAATATATTTTGTGGGTAATTAGGACAATTCAAATAGACGTTGGTAATCATTGGTTCATATGACATCCATAGTCGAAATTCCATGAGAGGGTCAATACCTTAATAATCTGCATCAATAAAGATTCATTAAGTCTTAATGGAAAGATCTCAAGAAAAAAGTTATATCCGTAATGCATACAAAATTTACCTATAGAAGGATGAGGAAAAACCATCTAGTTGAGATTATCCACAGGTGAGCATTGAAGCACCAAACCTATTGAGCATTTTATGTATGATTTCTCATTGTAATCCATATATTTTCATTCAAAATATTCAAGACACAATAATTGATTGATCTCATGCCTTTTATATTTGGTTTATCGAAGTATGAACTTAGCATTAAAAGAATGTTATGGAAAAGTAAGGCAAATAATTTCAAAAAAGTATGGAGAAACTCCAAACTTCTAATTTTGTGAGTGAGTAAATACCAAAGATCCTTGTACTATATTAACTTCTAACAATTTTTAAACTTAAAAATTGTATGGAAAGCTATTTTCCTAGATTTTATAACATTATTAATTGTAAACTTCACAAAGGGGTTTACCAATACACATTACTCCTTTTGTTTATTAGCTATTAATGTTATTAAAGAAAAAATTAAAATATGGTGTATCCTTAAATTGCAAAGTAAGAACTCATAAATAATGATAATACTAAATCTCCTTATATGGTAGTCTAAGCATTCAATTTATTTAAATAAATAATATGGAGTTGTTTAGCCATTAATAAGTAATTTAACCATACTTTAGAAAATATGTTAAAAGGCATATTGATTAATAGGTAATTTATCCATCCCTTAGAAAATATGTTAAAAACATATTAATTAATAATTAACATAACATAGAAAATTTAAATTTTAAATATTATAATAATTTAAGAGTTGGGATGTGTAAGCAAGTTTTTTTCTTATATAATAATTGTTTTGAAATGGGTGCGTGGTATTTTTAAATTGGATTACATATTCTCCTTCTTATTACTTTTACATATTTCAACTTATTACATAAAATAAGAAATACTTTGGAAAAAAACTTTTAAGCTATATATATATAGCCTTTAATAAATCACCAAATAATATATATATATATATATATATTTTTGGCAAATGTGACTTTATGTATTAATTATTTTATCCATTTCATTCATAAATTTGTATGTTGGAAATCCGGTCCTTTAGAATAAATTTCTCTCCCTGTAGAGACAAAATGGGTTGCACAATTATATATGTAGATAGTTAATAACATTAATTATTAGAGCTTAAGTGTTAATGAGTCTAGAGGTAATTGTCGTTGTTTACTTACCTTATCTTTATGGAGTGAATTCTACAAATTCAACTTTACCAAGTCACTTTGCTGATATAAGTCATCCTCAACTTCTATGGTCCATTGTCCCATTAATAGTGTTGGTGAATAGAAAGTTCAAAACTTGAGTAAAAAATTGCACATCAAGATATTTGATTCATCTCTCTACTTGATATATTGGTGGTTATGATGAATCTAGGTTAATTTTACTCATTGGAAATTTAAACAAAAATGGCAGATAATCAATTTTATGTATATTCCTAAGATTAATATGATCATTTGAAATTTATTCACTTTCCTCATTTAGTTGGAAGTATAAAAGGTATTATAAAAAGGGATCAATTTTGATATATCTTCTTTATTGTTTATTATAGTGAGACAATTTGTACATGATCAACATTATGTATATGTATTAATTTGATCAATTGAAATTGACTTACTTTTATGGATAGAGCTCATTTTCTTATATAGAGAGTCTTATTGAGAAGGATCAATGTCAATCTATATTCTTAAATTTTTAGTTTTATGTATATTTACATAATTTGTAGACAATAAAAAAATATGTATATGTATATGTCTGAGATGAATATGATCATTTTAAATTTACTTAGTTTCCACATTATGTTAAGAACATAGAAATTTTTATTTAGAAGTATATTTCAAGAATTACAAAAGGAATAAGTTGAATATAAATAAAGTAGAAATGTTGAATCAATGCATGTCCACTAAAACCAATAAAGTGATTTGATTTCTATTTTAATTTCTATGTCAATTTCAATTTCAATGTCAATGTCAATGTCAATTTGTATTTAAATTTCTATGTTACCTTATATTTCTATTTCCTTGTAGTGTTTTCAATGTACTTGTCAATTACCTATTTCAATTTCTATGTCACTTTCAATTTCAATTTCAATGTCTATTTATATTTTAATTTATATTTCAATTTCTATGCCAATTTCTATTTCTATTCAATATACAATGTATTCATTTTAGTGTGCATTAATCAATAAATGATGCACAATATACAATGAAGTCAACACATTTATACAAAATAAATGCATTGAGTTTAGTTTATATCACAATTTCAATTTGTATTTTTATGTCAAATTATAAAGAGTATTATCAAGAAGGATTAATGTGTTTTAGTTTTTACGTATGGTTACACAATTTATATATGATCAAAAATATGTATTTGTATATGTTTGAGATGAATATAATCATTTTTTATTTACTCACCTTCCACAATTTGTCAAAAATATATAAAGTACTATTCATAAGTATATTTCAAGAGTTATATGAGGAATAAGTTGAATAGAAATAAAGTAACAATGTTGAATCAAGTCATGTATACTGTGATTAACAAGTTGATTTCAATGTACCTTTCAATTTATGTTTCAATGTCAATGTCAATTTCTAATTTAATTTGTATTTAATTTCCTATGCCAATTTCTATTTCTATTTTATATCAATTTATATATCTATTTCAATTTCTATTCACTTTCTAACTATTGATTTTCATATACATTGAACAATATATAGTAAAAGAGATACTAAATCGACACATTTATTTTAGTTTACATGTTAATTTTATGTCAATTTCTATTCAATTTCTAATGCATCAATTTCAACATATATTGGTCAGTAAATAATAAAAAAATGTACACTAAAATTGATGCAATAATTTTAGTGTAGGTGATTGAGGTAAATAAAAATGCCTCTTAGTATCATAAAATGCCTTGTCATCAATTGAAAATGGATCTATAATGTGTACATTTTAAAATTGTAAAATTTGATAAAAGTCTATACATTTTGAAATTTAATTTTATAAATTATTTTTGACAGAACACAATTAATATAGAAAACTAAGCTAACTTTATACAAATTTAAAATTATTTTAATATGTAATCATTTTTAACTCTTTATGTTCTTCATTAATTATATTATTTTATAAATGTTACATAGGTACACATAGAGATCTTAGCATGTGGTTGTGGAGAGTATTATTTATATCATTTGGTTACTTTGCAATTTATTTTAAGAGTTTCTTTCCAAAGTAACAATCTTGTTATGCTACTTTTATTCAATTGTATAATTATATAAAAAATTACAAAAAATTGTTGATATTTTCATTCCTCACTTAAGACGTATGTAATTTATAATAAGGGTTACATAGTAGCTAGTACTGATCACTTAGCTTAAATATAGTTTAATTAAACTAAAAAATAATAAAGAGAAAAATTTCATCACAAAAATAAAACAACTAATAAAATATTTTATTATTGAATGCCATCACCAAAAATAAGGATATATATATATATATATGTTAGTTAACATTATTATATATATAATCATGTTTAGTTAATAATAAACATTATTAACTAATAATGTTTTTAATATTAACATATATACACTTTAACATATATGTTTATTTTATATATGTATTTAGTGTTTTATTTTTTTATTAATATATATAAGTTTTTTTAATTAAATTTATTAAAATATATTTTTAATATAATAATAAGTCATTTTAAATTGAAAATATAGACAAAAACTAAAAATGGAAATAAAAGAAAAAAACAAAAAGTTGAATAAAAATAAAATAAAACAAAAAAATAGTAACTAACAGAAATGGAAGTTACGAAACAACCCATAATAAGACCTCAACCAATCACCTTAAAAATAAATAAATTTAAATAATAACAAAAAATGAATTCCCAATGTTAAACTATAGATAAGTGGCAATTTTTTTTTGGTCAAAGACAAACTAATACACAGTCAAAGCAAAAATGAATGTGTAATACCATGCTTGTGACAAGTATAATAATGTGTTGTCCATATATTCATAATACATGATTTTTATTTTTAATTATATCTTTTAAATATATAAAAAATAATAATAACTAATTATTACTATCAACAAATTACTCACATTTCCATTCATTCACTTAAAAATTATGCTCTTTATAATAATGCGTTATTCATATACTCATAATACATGATTTTTATTTTTAATTATTTCTTTTGGATATATAAAAAAATAATTGTTATGAGACTTTCATTTACCCATTTTAAAGTATGCTCATTATAGTACATGATTTTTATTTATTATTATTATTATTATTTTAATTTAAAAGCTTCGTGTTAATCAAAAAACAAATATAGATAGATAGTCTTTTGCGCACAGAGGGAGTTCTAGGAATCATATCTCAACTTTTGCCACTTATATTGATTTAAATTGATTACATATATACAAAAATCTTGTCTCTTGCCTTTTACCAGCTCATAAAACTTTCAAACAAGAAAACATTACAATTCAAATTGAGGCCACGCCCACAATGCCAGAGTGGGCTCCGCCTTAGCTGCATCTTTCTCGCCCACGACCACCAACCCACTTTTTGAAAGGCAAAAACCTCAGGGGAATCACTACGGCCACCACACCGTTGAAACGAGAACACTGTCGTCAACCCATGAAACAGTAGACCACCAACACCAGACCCTTCCACTACGAGGACCCACAAAATATGGAACTCACACCAAACAAGAAGCACCAGAGTTTAGAAAAAATACCATATCTAAACCAAAAAACACAGGGTTGTGACTTTGATATGTCGTCGTAATCCCAAGAAAGAAAGACCATTATAAGGCCAACCAGAAACAAAAAATAGGTGCTTGAGGAGGGAGCTAAACCCCAACACCCACCACCCTATCACACTACTCATCATCTGGTGAGGACACGTTTGTCGAAGTACGAGCATGTTTGTTGGACAAGATTTTTATTTTAAATTATTTCTTTTGAATATATCAAAAAATTATTAACGAATCATTACTATCTACGAGGAAAAATGGTTGAAGTTTAATGAAATCAATTTGAAAATTAATAAAAAAAAGTAAAAGTATGGGAATTATTTAGCAAAAATACTTTAAGATTCGAAAAAAAAACAAACAAACAAAAAACAAACAAAAAAAAACAAAAATCTTTATGTAGTACGCGAACAAGATTTTGCAAATATATAACAATGTACTTTAACATGTCGGTTTCTTAGCGCCTAGGCACTGTCATAATGTGTTGGCGCAAAGGAGAGGATGTTGCTGACATTTTCATAAAGTAATTGATAATTTTGTTGCTGCACATTACCGATTATTGAAATAGCATTATCACCTGCAGTGGGGAACATGACAAGCCTTATAATGTCACTGTTGGCAGCCAACATGTAGTTCTCTCGTAACCTGCTCCCTGGAAATGGAATGTTATATTGGAAAAACTTAAACCTGGATAGCCATGTTGGTTAAAGCAGAGGTCTGTGCCAACATTAGAGCCATTGGCTAATGGAATATTAATTTATGACTTAACGCATTCTTCACAAAATCATAAGCATCCTAGACCATAGAAGTCAATTTCAGTCCAATATCTATGACAATTCCACCAAAGCAATCAAATTGAATATCGAAAGTACCAACAAGGATTTCTAATAATTGACCACCAATGGTGATTGACTACAATGAAACATAATAATAACTTGGATTAGTGTTGTTTTGAATTAAAGGAGTCGAACTAGTGAACTCGTCATAGAAGAGAGTAACATTACCTATAAACAAAGGGTTAGTTTGGGAGGGAGGATGAGGAACAAAAATGAGACAGCAAGAAAATATATTTCCCAATGATAAGGCAATTTGTGAGGGCAAGGATATAGGGCCTCGTACGAAGTCTACTAATCCCCCTCCTTGCATGCCAGGTCCTTTATCGTTGTGGCCACAACCAAAGGCAATTTTGGAAAAGTGTTGGAGAAGAAAGGGTAAACTTCTCGTTGAAATGATCCCTTAGGTGATGGTATAAAAATAGTAGTATTGATAGTCAATCACAAGAAAACTTACAGGGGGACTTTTGTAAGAACTATATTGTAAGAGGATAGGGAAGGATCATAAATGGGAGGTTGTTGGGCGACAATAATAAGAACACGTGACACTTGTTAATAGATTTGAAGATGAAAACATGTGGCAGATGTTGATATGCTCTCGGCATATGATGAATAGAGCGAGAGGAACCTCTGTTAGGTCCCTATAATACTAGTGATTACCCCATTACTATTATAGTTGTATCCCTTATTAATATTGTTGTACCCCTATTGTGCCCATATTGTTATTACTGTGCCCCATAGAATCCCTCTATTTTTGTTTTTGTGGCTTTATATTATTATTGTTAGGTCGGCTAGGTTATATTGTGACTTTTTAGACTCCTATATATAGAAAGGAGGTTTTGTCATTTGAATCATCCAAGAATTGTTCATTTATGTAATGTAAAGGAGGTTCCCCCCCCCCGAAGACGCTGAATTCTAAGGTGTTGATCTAACTTTTCTATCTTTTTGTGAACTGGTTTCATAACATTTGGTATCAGAGCTTTGGATTCTAGGGTTTCACTGCTCCAAACAGGTCATCGTGGCATTTTCGCTATAACTTTCTTTTCATGGCATTTTCTCTATAACTAGTTCTTCTTCTTTTTTTTTTTTTTTTTTTTTTTTTTTTCAGCGACGTTTCATAAGCTAAAAAAAACCATTTGAGATGAAATCGCACTGAACCTCGGCTCCGAATTTCAGATCTTTTCGCACTATATTTGCGGAGATATGATCTGAGGAAGTTGGTCTTGTTGCAGACTCCTGAATTACATTCCAAACAGGTGACCTGGGGAAAATCGTCATAACTTTCTCTCTGAGCATCGGATTGAAATTTTGTAAGAAGATACAGAAAGAGGACGGGCTGCAGTTTATTTTATATGTTTTTTAGAGCCAAAGGTTGAAACAATGATTCGTGGCATGTCGTACAAGTTCGCTCTACTGAACTAGTCTATAATCAGGTCACTGTGGGAGATTTGGCATAACTCTTCCTTGGAGAATCCAATTTGGATCAGACTGGTGGCATTGGAAAGAGGACATAGAGGGCTACTGCAGGTCGCAATTTTAGAACTAGATGATCCGAAATTACAGAGATACATCAAATTCAATATCAAGCTCCTACAAAGTGGAAAAAGGTGTGTAGTTTTTTTTAAATTTTTGCATAAGCTTGGTTTGAAAAATTAGTTTGAAGGAATTCAAAGGGGATAGTAAAGCATTATTATTGGTAAATGATGCCCCGAGGAAAGAAAATGCAAACACCTAGTAAGCAACCTGAAAGCTCTAGCATGACTCATGAAGAAGAGGAAGAAATGCAACATGATATATCAAAATTACGAGACCAAGTGCAACAAGTGTCACTTGCACAAAGAGTAACAGAATCTAAGATGGATTGTTTAAAGAAAGGCGTAGAAGTTAAGATGAATGACGTGGAAGCTAATTTGAAGATAGGCATGGAAGATTTGAAGACAGATTTGAAGACATATTTGACAAAGTTTCTACAAGAAATGCTTACTAATGGTGAAAGGGTAGTAAAGGAAACTCAAGATGAGAACAAAAGAAATGTTAATCATGATTTCATAAACTCTAATGTTGGACCGAAGACCTACCATATTCCAAACATCGATATGAGGAAGTTTGATGGTAAGGATCCCGCAACATGGATATTACAGATGGAGCAATTTTTCAATCTCAATAATGTGCAAAACACACAAAAGGTATGTATTGCAACTTTATATTTGGAACCAAATCAGTTTGTATGGTATCAATGACTTTTCTCTCGTAAACAAATTATCACTTGGGCAATTTTTATGGAAGAATTGATAGCACATTATGAGGATACAAAAAGCAACACTTTTTTTAGCCAATTGATAAGTCTCAAACAAAAGGGTTCAATAATGGAGCACATTGAGGAGTTCCAAAAATTGAACATAGGGGTAAAAATATTCCAGAGGAGCATAGGATTGATGTGTTCATAGGGACCTTAAAGGATAATATCCGACATGATGTTTGCCTTTGGGAACTTGATTAATTAGAGAAGGCATTCAGGTTAGCAAGAAAAATGGAAAGCAAAATTATGGCAACCAGGAAGTATACCACTCACAACTATAAAGATGGAAGTGTTGTTGCCCCTAGTCTTCCACAACCTATAAGGTTGACACCACAACAATTGGAAGAAAAAAGAGCAAAAGGGCTTTGTTACAGTTGTGATAGCAAATACACTAAAGGTCATAAATGTGCTGAGAAGAAATTATTCTACATAGATTGTGAAGAGGAAGAAGAAAAGGAGCAAGAAAGGTCAAAAGAAGAGGATATACTGCAGGAACAAAGCCTAGATAAAGAAGAAATGAATCCAACCATATCTTGTAATGCATTGGCTAGAATTACCACTCCTCAAACCATCAAGATAGAAGGACAAATCAAGAAGAAAAAGGTAATAGTGTTGATTGATTCAGGAAGTACCCACAATTTTATTCATTGTAAGATAGCAAAAGAATTGAATTGCTTCCTATATCCAGCACCAGAGTGTCAAGTGATGATTGCAAATGGAGGAATGATAAATTGCTCTGGAAAGTGCCATAATATCAAGCTATCCATGGGAGAAAATGTATTGACTAGCCCAAAGCTTTCCATTCCAATGGGAGGTGTTGATGTTGTACTAGGAGTCTAATGGCTACAATCCTTGGGTACAATAGCTTTTAATTTTCAAGAACTTTTCATGAAATTTTTTGCAGAAGGAAAGGAAGTTGAATTAAGGGGTATTGCAGGGAAACAGGGAAAGATAATCAGCTCTAACGATATGAAAAAGCTTCTAAAAAGGAACAAAGAGGTGTAATTGCACAATTATGTTTGCTAGATGTTTCCACATTGGAATCATCTATTTCTCCAGATCTCCAAAAAGTCTTGGACAATCATTCCAAGGTATTTGAGACTCCCAAAGGTCTCCCACCTATTCGTGATCATGATCATGCTATTCATCTGATTCCAGGAAGTGTTCCTCCAAACATCAGGCCGTACAGATATCCCTATGCCCAAAAGAGTGAAATTGAACGTATGGTTGCAGAAATGCTAGAGGCTGGTATAATTCAACCTAGTCAAAGTTCTTTCTCTGCCTTAGTAGTATTGGTTCACAAGAAGGATGGATCATGGCGCATGTGTCCGGATTATAGCGAGCTCAACAAGCTCACTATTAAAGATAAGTTTCCCATTCCGGTCATTGATGAATTACTGGATGAATTGCATGGATCAATTTACTTCACCAAGTTGGATCTTCATTCAGGATATCATCAAATCAGAATGAAGACTGAAGACATTCCAAAAACAGCATTTAGAACTCATGAGGGTCATTATGAATTTTTGGTCATGCCTTTTGGCCTTACCAATGCACCTTCTACATTTCAAGGTTTGATGAATTCCATTTTCAAACCCTTCCTTAGAAAATTTGTGTTATTATTTTTTAATGATATACTAATCTACAACAAGTCTTGGAAGGATCATGTTGAACATGTTGACAGGGTGCTACAACTATTGGAGGAGAAACAATTACATGCAAAAAGATCCAAATGTTTCTTTGGAGTACAAGAGGTGGAATATCTGGGTCATATTGTATCTCATGAAGGAGTTAAGGTAGACCCTAGCAAAATTAAAGCCATTAAGGAATGGAAAATCCCCGCATCCATAAAGCATCTGCGAGGATTTCTCGGGTTGACAGGGTATTATCGCAAGTTTGTTAAGAATTATGGGAGAATAGCAGCACCTCTAACAACATTATTGAAGAAATATGCATTTTCATGGACTCCAGAAGAAACAAAGGCCTTCAAATATATTAAAGAGGCAATGTGCCAAGCACCGGTCTTAGCTACACCGAACTTCACAAAAACCTTTATTGTGGAATGTGATGTTTCAGGAAATGGAATTGGTGCTGTTTTAATGCAAGATGAAAGACCCATTGCTTTTGAAAGTTGTCCAATCAAGGGAAAGTTTTTACACAAAGCTATTTATGAGAAGGAAATGTTGGCAATACTACATGCACTTAAGAAATGACGACCCTACCTAATGGGAAGACACTTCAAGGTAAAAATGGATCATGATAGCCTTAAATACTTTTTAGAACAAAGATTATCTTCTGAGGAGCAACAAAAGTGGGCCACAAATATGTTGGGTTATGACTTTGAAATCATCTACAAAAAAGGGAAGCAAAATGTGGTGGCAGATGTACTCTCAAGAAAGGATGAGGACGTGGAAGCATTATTGTGTGCCATTTCTATTATCCAACCAGATTGGATAAAGGAAGCAAGGGAGGAATGGAATAATGATGAAGAAGTGTGGGCACTTATTCGAAAGTTACAACAAGATTCCAGTACATCTGATACATTTAGCTGGAAAAATGATTCGTTATGGTACAAAGATCGCTTATACCTCTGTAAGAATTCCCAACTCAAACAAAAGATTCTTATGGAATTGCACACTTCTCCCTTAGGAGGGCACTCAGGATTTTTAAAAACTTACCACAGGGTTAAGAAGGAATTTTTTTGGGATGGCCTTAAATCGAATATTCAAAAGTTTGTGGCGGAATGTTTGGTTTGCCAACAAAATAAAGTTGAAACAATTAAGACCCCGGGTCTATTACAACCTTTATCCATTCCAAGCCAACATTGGGAGGAGGTTTCAATGGATTTTATCACAGGTTTACCCAAGTCTGAGGGAAAGAGTGTCATCATGGTGGTAGTTGATAGACTTACCAAGTATGCACACTTTTGTGCATTATCACATCGATTTAAAGCCAGTACAGTTTCTACTGCATTTATGGAAACAATTCAAAAGCTACATGGAAACACAAAGATTATTGTAAGTGACAGAGATCCCATTTTCACTGGAAATTTTTGGACAAAATTATTTTCTTGTCTTGGTACTTAGTTAGCTCATAGCTCATCTTATCATCCTCAATATGATTGGCAAACTGAGATAGTAAACAAATGTTTGGAAGGATATCTCCTTTGCTTTGTATCTGATAAACAGACACAATGGGTCAAATGGTTGCCTCTGGCTGAATGGTGGTATAACACTTCCTTCCATACAACAACAAAAATGACCCCATTTATGGCACTTTATGGATATCAGTCACCATCCATCACATCATATTTAAGAGAAAATTCTAAGGTTCAAGCAGTGGAACATCACATCGAACATCAACAACAAGTCCTCCAACTCTTAAAGGATAACCTCGTGTTGGCACAAAATCGAATGAAACAACAGGCAGATAAACTTTGTAGTGAAAGAATTTTTGATGTAGGTGATTGGGTATTCCTACGGCTACAACCATATAAACAAATGTCCCTCAAGCAAGCTAATAAGGATAATAAATTATCACCAAAGTATTATGGTCTGTACAAGGTGTTGCAAAAGATTGGTACTATGGCATACAAATTGGAGCTTCTTGCAGCTTCTCGAGTGCACCCAGTTTTCCATGTTTCATGTTTACAGAAGGTTATAGGCAACAAGCTTCCAGTTCAAACAATATTGCCAGAACTTGACAAGGAAGGAAAAATTATATTGGAACCGGAAGCAGTCACAGAAACAAGAACTCGACAACGACGAAATCGATCAATTTCGAAGTATCTCATCAAGTGGAAGAACTTATCGCTGAAGATTCCATATGCGAGGATGATAATTTTATACAGAAGCATCCAGAACTACTCAAGCATTAAGGACAACACTTTTTTGAAGGAGAGGGGCATGTTAGGTCCCTATAATACTAGTGATTACCCCATTACTATTGTAGTTGTATCCCTTATTAATATTGTTGTGCCCCTATTGTGCCCATATTGTTATTACTGTGCCCCATAGAATCCCTCTATTGTTATTTTTATGGCTTTATATTATTATTTTTAGGTCGGTTAGGTTATATTGTGACTCCTTAGACTCCTATATATAGAAAGGAGGTTTTGTCATTTGAATCATCCAAGAATTGTTCATTTATATAATGTAAAGGAGGTTGCCCCCTCGAAGAGGTTGAATTCTAAGGCATTGATCTATCTTTTCTATCTTTTTGTGAGCTGGTTTCATAACAACCTCCCCTTAAAAGAACACCTTCGACATGTTGGGTTGTGTTATATGCTTTCTACGTAGTTAACAGGGGGTTTGAGGGGCACCCGTAACCCCACTTTATGGGGTCCGGGGCAGCACCCTGGAAAATTTTGGTTTTGGACCCTATGTTAGGTTGGGCGGACCCACCTATGGTTTTGTGCATGATTTTCGCACATGTTTTTTGGACGCGATGGTTTTCGGTCCATGGTATTGGATGCGATGGTTTTCGGTCCATGGTATTGGATGCTTTAGCATGTATAAATCTGTATTATAACATTGAAAGGAAAATAATGAAAAATCAAGTTGGTATCCCGGTTTTGGGATCCAGGGAAAATCTCTGTGTATATGTGTTATAATCTCGCATTGTTTATTTTCTGTGTTTTAGAATTTATATGCAGGTAATTTATGTACAGGGTTAAAACCTACATTTGGTATCAGAGTAGATTTGGCTTCAAGGGGACGCCTTTGTTGCTGAGGGGTTTCGCTTGGGCCTATGGTAGACCTTGTTCAGTGGGAGATCTATGAGATCGATTTTGGTGGTGAAAGGAGATGGCGAGCAGTGGAAAGATAGAGATCGAGAAATTTAATGGTCAGAGTTTTGAGTTGTGGAAACTCAAGATGGAGGATCTATTGGTGGATATAGATCAGTGAATCGCGATAGATCCGGGTACTAAACCAATGGGAGTGTCCGTTGAAGAATGGAAGAAGTTGGATCGGAAGACAAAGAGCACAATAAGATTGTGTGTCTTAGATTCAGTATTGCTGAATGTATCAGGGGAAGCTACAGCGAAGGCTTTGTGGGACAAGTTAGGGACTTTGTACCAATCTAAGTCTCTGGTGAATAAACTGTTCCTGCAGAAAAAGTAGTATAACCTGAGGATGAAAGATGGAGACTCAGTGACAGAGCATCTGAATGCATTTAATACTGTGGTAAGTCAGTTAGCATCTGTTGATATGAAAATTTCATATGAAGATAAGTGCATCAGTTTGTTGTGTTCTCTACCAGATTCGTGGGATAGTCTGGTTATTGTAATAGGTAGCAATGCAACTGCCTTGCAGTTTGATGAAATAGTCTCAGCCTTGCTGACGGAGGAGATGAGACGGAAAAATATGGAGAGCCAAAATGGTGATGCCTTGTCTGTACGAGGACGGTCCCAGAACAGAAACAAAAATAAGTCATCGAGTGGGAGATCTAAATCTAGAGGGAGATCTAAATCTCCAGGAAAACTTGTAAAGGTGGTGTGCTAGAAATGCGGAAAGGAAGGCCACTTCAAAAGGGACTGTAAATCTAAAGCTCTTGACAAAGGAATGGATCTGATGAGGCTCCTTCTACAAAGGCGAAAACCACCTCAGATGAAGGTGGGGATGTGTACTTAGCTTCTTCAAGGACACATGTAGATCATGAGGCATGGTTGATTGACTCAGGAGCATCCTTTCACTTCACTCCCCATAGAGAGTGTTTCTGTGAGTATGAGAAATATGATGGTGGTGATGTCTTCTTGGGGGATGATAGGAAGGCTAGAATCATTGGTCGTGGAAAAGTAAAGTTGAAGCTGCAAGGTGGAAGGGTTAGAACACTTCCGGGTGTTTTGCATATTCCTGCATTAGCCAGAAATCTGATTTCTGTTAGTAAGCTGGATGATGCAGGTGTAAAAACAGTGTTCGAGAAGGATACCTACAAGATGGTTAGGCGAGCACTGGTATTAATGCGGGGAGTTTGGATTGGAACTCTGTACAAGTTGCAAGGTAGCACTGTTGTTGATGGGTGCAATGGTTCTGTGGTTCCTGAAAGTGAAGCAGAAAATGTAGTGGTCTCTGGAGAAAAGATCATGCTGTGGCATCAAAGGCTTGGACATATTGGAGAGAAGGGCCTTCGAATACTTCATGGTAAAGGTATGGTAGAAGGTATGAGTAATAGCTCTTTGGATTTTGATTTCTGTGAAAAATGTGTATATGGGAAGCATAATTGGGTGAGCTTCCCCTCTGGTGGTAAGAGGGTGAGACATATATTAGAGCTTGTGCACGGTGATGTGTTTGGACCTGTGAAGGTTCCATCACTGGGTAAGTCTGTGTACTATGTATCATTTATAGATGACTTCTCAAGGAATACATGGATATATTTCCTTAAGAAGAAATCTGAAGTCTTTGATAGGTTTAAAGAATTTAAGGCTCTAGTGGAAAACCAGACAAAGAAGAAGATAAAGGTGTTGAGGACAGATAATGGCGAAGAGTTTTGCAGTAATGAATTTGAAGAATTCTGCAAGAAGTGTGATATAGCACGGCAGAAGACTACTCCATATACACCTCAGCAAAATGGAGTTGTAGAAAGAATGAACAAGACGTTGATGGAAAGGGCAAGAAGCATGCTCAGTGGTGCCGGGTTAGGACAGGAATTCTAGGCAGAGGCGGTGGATACTGCATGTTACCTGGTCAACAGGTCACCTTCATCAGCGTTGGAGGATAAGACTCCACAAGAGGTATGGACTGGTAAGAAACCCTCTCTTTCACATCTGAGGGTATTTGGATGTGATGCATATGTACATGTTCTAAAGGAGAAACAAACCAAGTTGGATAGTAAATCTGAAAAGTGCATCTTTATTGGGTATAAGGATGGTTTAAAAGGTTATAAGCTTTGGAACCCAGTCACACGGAAGGTTGTGTACAGTCGAGATGTGGTGTTTAGAGAGGTAAAAGATGTTATTAAACATGAAGTCCAACCAAAGGAACCTGAGAAGATGGAGTTTGAGCTAAAGGAGGAAGAATCAGACTCTACAGCAGAGGAGGAATCAAAAGATGAAGAGCCACAAACTCCGGCTGTGAGAAGATCAGTTCGAGAAAGAAGGCAGCCAGAAAGGTATAGTCCATCTGCTTTCTGTTCAAATCTTGCTTTGTCTGTTACTGATGATGATCCCAGAACTGTGAAGGAAGCAGTGGATTCAGAGGATGGAAAACTCTGGAAAGAGGCCATGGTTGATGAAATGGCATCTTTGCACAAAAATAAGGCTTGGGATCTGGTGGAGTTGCCGGCTGGAAGGAAACCCTTTGGCAGAAAATGGGTGTTCAAAAAGAAGACAAATGTAGAAGGAAAAGTGGAGAAATACAAAGCTCGGTTGGTAGCAAAATGTTATTCCGAGGTGTGGGGAATTGATTTTGGTGATATTTTTTCTCCTGTTGCCAAGGTAACTTCTATTAGATTACTTTTGTCTGTTGCTGCAGCTTTTGATTTTGAGGTAGTATAGATGGATGTGAAGACAAAATTTCTTCACGGGGATCTGGGAGAGAAATATACACGAAGCAACCTGAAGGCTTTGCGGTGAAGGGTAAGAAAGAACTGGTATGCAAGTTAAAGAAGTCTCTGTATGGATTAAAACAGTCACCAAGGATGTGGTATCAGAACATTTATACGGGGACTTGGCTTCACCAAAAGCAAAGCAAATCACTGTGTGTATTTTAAATTAATTGGTGACCATGTCATTTGTCTGGTCTTGTATGTGGATGATATGTTGTTGGTTGGAAATGACAAAGAAGTTATCCAGGATTTGAAGACCCAATTGTCCTCCAAATTCGACATGAAAGATCTTGGTGCTGCAAACTATATTTTGGGCGTGGAAATTAAAAGAGATCGGGCAAAGAGGAAGCTCTGGTTAAACCAGAGGAGGTATGTCGAGACAATATTGCAGAGGTTTAATATGCAAGATAGTAAACCGATGAAAGTTTCTATTCCTGTAGGTGTGAGTTTATTTGTCGAACAGTGTCCCAAGACACAAGAAGAGGAAGAGGACATGTCCCGTGTTCCATATGCAAGTGCAGTCAGTAGCCTGATGTATGCAATGGTCTGTACTAGACCAGACATTGCACATGTAGTGGGAGTATTGAGCAGGTTTATGTCAAAACTAGGGAAGGAGCACTGGACAATAGTGAAGCGGGTTTTTAGGTATTTGCGTGGCACTAGTGATTATGGTTTGTGTTACCAAGGAAGACCAGGATTGGATAGAGTGTTGAATATTCGTGTCTTTTTCGATGCAGACTGGGCTAGAGATCTGGATCAGAGAATATCTACAAGTGGGTATGTGTTTAACCTATTTGGAGGTGCAGTCAGTTGGATGAGTAAGAAACAATCTGTAGTGGCACTATCAACCACAGAGGCAGAACACATGGCAACCACTCATGCAAGCAAGGAAGCAATTTGGTTGCAGAGATTATGTTCAAGTATGGGGTTAGTATAGGAAGCTATAAGGATAGATTGTGACAGCCAAAGTGCAATTTTCTTGGCAAAGAACCCTGCATATCATTCAAAGACAAAGCACATTGATGTTCAGTATCACTTTGTGAGGGATATGATAGAAGACAAAAAGGTGTTGCTGGTAAAGATGGACACTTTGAAGAATACTGCAGATGCATTAACAAAATCTATTAGCTCTGAGAAGTTCTCTTGGTGTAGAGAGACAATGGGCATTTCAGGGCTGGAAAAATGACTAAGCTCTCTTGTGGCCCCCCAGTGGAAAGAAAACAACAAGTGGGAGAATGTGGGGTTGTGTTATATTCTTTCCATGTAGTTAACAGGGGGTTTGAGGGGCACCCATAACCCCACTTTATGGGGTCCAGGGCAGCGCCCTGGAAAATTTTGGTTTTGGACCCTATGTTAGGTTGGGCGGACCCACCTATGGTTTTGTGCATGATTTTCACACATGTTTTTTGGACGCGATGGTTTTCGGTCCATGGTATTAGATGCGATGGTTTTTAGTGCATGGTATTGGATGCTTCGGCATGTATAAATATGTCTTATAACATTGAAAGGAAAATAATGAAAAATCAAGCTGGTAGTCCCAGTTTTGGGATCCAGGGGAAAATCTTTGTGTATATGTGTTTTATGTGTTATAATCTCGCATTGTTTATTTTCTGTGCTTTAGAATTTGTATGCAGGTAATTTCTGTACATGGTTAAAACCTACACGGCATAATAATACTGCATATGTGTAGTCTAAAAAGGTGGGAATACATTAGTTTTTCCCATAGATTTTTTATTAAATCCCATTGGAATTTTTTAAAAACCAGGCTACAGTTGTCAAAGTTGTGGAATTTGGGGTGCTCCATGAGTTTTTAATGATGTTGAATCCATTTCTAGTGTTAAAATCGTGATTAAAACACAAAGTTTAAGATTTTGTAATCCAAAAATTGCCCAAAAATATATATATTTTGGGTGAAGTTGTCACCTCAGTAGATAACACCGCATACATATGGTATATACAAATTTATTTTAATTAAAAAAATATTTTATTTTAATCATATTTTTATTTAATGCATTATATTAAACTTTAATTGTTCATAACGTAATATTTAGGTATTTCAAAAAATCTGAAACTTTAAATTGTTGTTTTGGATAAGATTAGGACCGTAATTCCTTTATTGTGATTAAATTATAATGGGTTGAAAATCATTGGTAAAAAAGATGCCTATTTTTTAAAAGACAGCTCTAGCTAATGCTTATGGATAAGTATACAATCCACATGTGCAACTAACACCTTCTGTATGACTAAAAATTCTACATGCAAATAATATAACACATCTTGTTTCTTCAGAGACATCTGATAAAATTGGTACGATACAGAGAAGATTAACATGCCCCCCTGCGCAAGGATGAAATGCACAAATTGAGAAATGGTCCAATTTTTTTTAGAACCTTCGACGGAGTCACGACTGAGTGACTGGGGCAGGCGAATGTGATGGGTGCATGGATTTGGGCAACTGTTTTCTATGTGATAGTGTTAGGGATGGTTTATAGCCTCCATTGAATATCCATGGAGTTTTGGTGGATGCTAGCAACGTTTTAGTTTCTTCCAGGGATTTTATAATATCTCAAGCTTGTTTTTTTATAGAGTATTTTTGTGGATTTAATTGTGGCTTGTATAGGTTGCTATTAGTTTAGATATGAGCATTCTGGTGTTGGGGTCATTGGTGGACTCGTGTTGCAATGCTTCTTCTTGAATCTGTTTTGGTTTTCCCCCATCATATGGGTGGTCTCTTGTATCTTTTGTTTGGCTTCATGGTCATGGTAGTTTGGTTGCATCATAATATTTTTTGAATGGTGACGATGGTGTGAATGTGGATTCGTGCAGTAGTTCCTTTGGTGATAGTGCTTGGGCCGATTTCTAGTCTCTATCGAGCACCATTGAAGCTTCGATGGATGATGGCACCGATATAGCTTCCATAAATACTTATTTAAAGTATGTCAAAGCTTTATTTTGTTGCAAGGTATTTTTCGAGAATTAGCAATACATATATGTTGTGTGCTAGGGTCGCTTCGTGAATTAGTGTTGCTATGTTTCTCCTTGTATCATTTTTGGTTTACCACAAAATGGGGTCAACCTCTTGTATTATCATTTAGTTTCTTATTAGTGGTAGTTTTGGATGAATCAATCTCTTATTTGGATACCATTCTAACTTGGTGGCATCACGTATGGTGTGTCTATCTTGGCACCACAGTGTCATTTTTTTCTTCATTGTTTCTTCTATGGATGGATGGTTCTTGTGATAGGAGAGTCCTAGTTTTCCTGTATTATCCTTTTTCTCTTGGTCTAAGAGCTAAAGAGGCATACAATAGTTATTTCATTAGTTTTAATGTGATATTGGTAGGTGGGAGAATTTAGTTATTTGTCATTTCTCCATTCAATTCTATTGGAATCGGTCAAACATTGAGATCTTTATGGATTTCTAGCTTTAATGAAAGCTCTTTGGGTATATCTCTCATCATTATTTTCGAGGTGTTTTTGGGATTATCATTATTTATAGGGTTGGTGTCATTTTTACCATCTTTTCTCTCTATTTTCTATCAGGTGTGTTGACTCACTTTTGGGTTGGGTCCATTTGATGTGCCACCTCATCTCTTGCGGGTATTATATGTCACTTATGGTAATTAGGAGGTGGTAGTTGATTTTGATAGGGGGTTGTCATTGATGATTTTGGGGATTCCTATCTTCCCATCTGTCTATCTTTCAAGTGGAATGACTGGGTAGATCTTGTGGGGATTTTTCCTTTCTCACGCTTTGACGGGCCTTTGGTATTGATTAACATTATGGGGATTTATGAGGGGTTATTGTTATTAGTTGCCGCGTTGAAATTTGGATCTATATCTTCCTGGCATATCCTTCTCCATAGGCGATCATTAATAGGTGTCTATATGTAAGTTTGAACACCTTTCACATTTGTCCTGAGTTTTCTTAGACTTTGGGTGCTTGATTATTGACAAATGGGCTCTGGTGGGGGTGGCTTGACATAGAAATAGGTGTCAGATGTTTTGCCCTTGCATGGCTTCTAACCCCTAGGTGATGAAAAATTGATTTAAGCAGTGGTTGAGGAAGAGGAATGGTTACCTCGAATATCTGGCACCAATTTGAAGGTGGACACTTGAGTGTTAGCAGGGAATCCTGGTGATCTCTCTAGACATGATCTTGTTGTTTGCTTTACTATATTGGGTCCTCCATTGCCACCTCTTGCAGCTCGTGGTAGGAAATCTAGGCCAGAGAAAGCATATGCGTCTATGAAATCCCTGGTTTTTCTCCACGATGTGTTTTGGGAGCAGGTTTCAAGTCTGCACCATCTTGCCTTGATTGGAAGATGGGAATTTCACAGCATGAAAGATGTATAGATGTACGGGTGGTTGTACGTCCACTAGGGGGTGATATTATGTTATAGGCTGAAGGTGCATATGCTAATGAAAAATTGGTATTGTTTCCATTTCTTGCATGAGGAGGACATTGATAAGATCCTTGGGATCCCCTGGGTTCACGGTAGGAGTTTTTTTATCTCTCCAACCATGGTTTGTGGGATTTAACCCCATTTATACCATATCTCGGTGTAAATTATGGTAAGTTAAACTTCGAAGTCTCCCATTGGAATTATGGTTTAGGAAGGCATTGGTCATGCTAAGAAATTCAATTGGGAAATTTGTATATGTCGAGGAATGTAGCATCGCGGGTCCAGATAAAAAGAGTGTTTAGATATTGTTTGAGGTGGAATTCTTAGGTTATCTATCAGTTATAATTGAATTAAAATGGGGGGATCCTTCATTCCATCAATATATTGACTATAGGGGGATTCCCTTCTGTTTCCTAAGGTGCCATGAAACTGGTCACTTAATTTCGAACTATCAGCAATGATTGTGGGCTCCGAGGAGGAAATTTGGTCTAGGGGATGGTTTGTTTATTCAGAGGAAGGAGTCTCCCACTACTGTGATGTCTACTCAGAATGGGTTATCTCCTCCCAAATTTGGGGCCTCTCTAGGTATTTTTCTATCAGTCTATGTTTGTGGCTCCAGGCATCATTTCCACATATTAAAAAATTATGCTCCATATGATTCTAGTTTTCATTTTGGGATTAGTTGGATAGATGTGGCTTGCTCAAGATTGGCTCATTAATCTTGGTAAGTGATTTAAATTTGGCTTTATCTACACCAGAGATTTGGGTCCAAAGTGTAAAATGGATCCCCTGAAGGAATATTTCAAGGCCCTCTTTGAGGACGATAATATTATGGATATTCTTCCATCCCCATTGGTCCCTACTTGGAGAAACAAATGCATGGGCTCGGAGGGGATAGCTAACAGGTTGGACAGATTTATGGTGCATGAGATTTTTTTGGAATGTATGGGAATGATGATTATGTTGGTAGCCTCAGGGACATTGTTGGAAATGGTGCAACAATATTGTTAATAAGGATTACCCTTTTAAATTTAACCATACCTAGTTAAAAGACTATGCTTTTTCCTAGATGGTGTGTGATTTCTGGACACGAGAACTACTTTAAGTTGAGACACCGCATATGGATCAAGTATACAGAAAATGGATAGGTGATAAGAAGCAAAGGAATATTAAAGACTTAAATGAGATTAGCTTGAAATTAGCTACTTTGAATGACCCAAATAATCTTGATTACTTCTTTCAGTCATGGAAACACTTGGTATTAGACCTGGAGGGGAATAGAGACATATTTTGAATAAAAAAGAAGCAGAGTAGAGATTGAAGAGTAGGTCTATATGGTTATCAGAGGGTGATAAAAACAAAAACAAAAAATCATAGGGTTGCCTCTTAATGTAGGCATGATAATTCTATATGGGAGTGGAGGGTGTTGATGGTTGATTGATATCTACCATGAAATATATTCATGATGAAGCTATCCATTACTTCGGGAATTTATATTAAGAGCAAGAGGGGTTCAAAATTGATAAACAATTGGAATTATTACAACTATATCTGGACATGTTTGATGCGGATGAAAATGATATCATGGAAAGGGAAATTTCCATATCGAAATTATAGGCGCTCGTAAAATCACTGGCTAGGGATAAGAGTCTTGAGCTTGATGGGTGGCTAGTGGAGTTCTTCCTTCACTTCTTTGAGCATATGGGTAAGGACCTCCTTATTTTGGTGGAATAATTGAGAATTTCATGCACGATATCATGGGCTATTAACTCTACATTCATATCATTTCTCTATTGAACATTTATACAAAATGATTTCAAATATTATCACATTGCAGATGAAGGATACTATCTCTAGATTTATTTCTTCAAGGCATTTTCATTTTTTTAAATCGTCAAATTCAGGATGTTGTGGCAATTGCTCAAGAAAGCCTACATACTATTAAGGTCGAAAAGAAAAATGCCATTTTGCTAAAAGTGGATCTAATAAAAGCCTGTGATTGTATTGATTAGTGTTTCTTGCATTTAATCTTACACAATATTGGTGTTTCTGTGGAGTCAGTTGATTGGATTATGACCTGTATTACTTTTGTAAAATTTGCAGTCTTGATGAATGGGGTGCCATCTCATTTTTTTAAGGCTTCCAGAGGCCTTCAACAGGGGTTATCCCTTTCTCCAGTGTTATTCTTGTTGGTTATTGATGGGATGAGCCAAATGGTTGTTGTTGCTCATAGTAGGGGTACTTTCTTGGGGTTGCATATCTCTAAAAATAATACCATTACCCACTTAATGTTTGTGGATGATATTTTATTTTTGGGAAATGCCTCTGTTGAGGAGTGGCAGAATTTACATCAGATTATATTTGATTTTGGTTACGCCTCTGGTATTTTTATGAATCATTCCAAATCCATTTTGATTGATGCTTCCTCTCATGCAACCTTGGTTACTACTATAGAAGAAATCTTTGAGGTCAAGGTAATTCCCTTGGACATGGGTTTTAAATATTTGGGTTTCCATATTAAACCAAACAAGTATGGAATTAAAGATTGGGACTGGATTTTATGTAAATTTGAGAGTAGACTCTCTAATTGGTCCTTAAAGTGGTCGTCTCTTAGTAGAAGGTTGATATTAATTCAATATGTTATTCAGATCATTGTTGTTTATTTGATACACTTATATTTGTTTTCACACAATATCATAATGAGAATTAAATCTATCATTTCCAATTTTATTTGGGCAAAATCTGGGAGCAGGAAAAAATTTCATCGAGCTAGTTTGGATGATATCTCAGAGGACAAAGATTTTGGTGGTTGGCGAATTCAACTTATTGAAAATATAATTGGGCACTAGGTGTAAAGAGCCTTTGGCGTTCACTTTGCAGTTTTGGTATTTGGAAATCTATTGTTAAGGAGAAATACCTCAATAATTTTTCAATGTATGAGTGGATTAAGGATGGGGCAAGGGCTCCAAGTATGATGTCATATATTTGGAGAGCCTTGATGAAAATTAAAATATGGATGATTGGCAACATCAAATGGGATATTGGAGAGGATTCACGGGTCGAGATTGGGTTGGATTAGATTAAGAGTTTCTTGGGGGATCACATAATGCCTATTCTGCTCATTATACATATTCATAATCTAGGAATTTACTATTTGAATCAAATTCTGGTGGCTCGGGATCTCATTACTCAAAGTCCAACTTGGCTCTCCTCGTGGGATCTAGGAATTTATGGTGATATGGCTACATGTTGGGATAAATATGTCAATAATATCTCCATGGCCAGTATATTTCTAAGGGATAATGAGAATGTTTTCATATGGGATGGGGAGATTGAGGAGGGTATGTTTACTATGAAGGAGGTTTATAATATCATTACTCAACCCCAATAGGTTTCTAGCAAATGGGCATGGTTTAAAATATATTGGTCATCAAATATCCCTCTTAAGGTTATTTGCTTCAGTTGGTTGGCAGAGAGAAATAAAATGCTGACTTGGGACAATTTATGCTATTGTGGGTTCATAGGCTCAAGATGGTGCATTTTATGTAGGGGCACCCATGAGGATGTGACCCACCTTCTGCTCATATGTCTAGTGGTGGTTTTTATATGGAGGTTTGTTCTGCGCATATTGAAGATCAATGAAACTTGGAATTCTTCATCGGTGGTTGCTTGTATAAAGGATTGGAAGTTTGGATATTAAAAAATTTGAACATTACCTTTCTATATCATATAGGGAATTTGGAAGTGCAGGAATAAGAGCATTCTCAAGGATCATCCTGTGGACATCAATTGTATCATTATATATATTTTATCTCAATGAAATGAGACTAGTCCTTGGGAGGGAAAATGTTTGAAGATATGCATCAAAATGGTTGATATTGGACAATGATAACCAGTTGGTTTCTTCGGTGGGGCCTCAAATATGAAAAAATGTGGGAGTGGTGCATTCATTCTCATAAATCTTGGACAATTCTATCATTTTAGTTGGTTCAATGGTTTGGGTACTAACACGAGGGCACATATTATAGAACTATCAGGTGTTTTATTCTATGGAAACTTATTATCCATCAAGGATATGGGTGTATATGATGACTCAAAATCAGTCATTCAGTGGGTTAAGGACAAAATTTCCTTTAATCCTCTCACGCTTATTTTTTGGATGCTTGGGATTAAAAATATGATCAGAATATTTGATAGGTTGTATTTTTCTCTTATATACTGGGAGAGAAATGGGATCAAAGATGCACTATCAAAAGTTCGTTATCATTATCTTCTTAGAGAGATCAACTATAGTGCTTACTTCAATGATTGTTATCATTGGAAAAAATTTCTATACTTGTTATAGTTGATGGCTTTCTCTATTGGTGCTTTTCCATAGAATTATCTTATATAATATATAGTTGGGGTTAATAGCTTGATGGTACATTTTTTGTAAAAATGATGGTGATAATGTAAACAAGATTTGTTTTTTTAATCACTCTATGGGATGCATGGGTCATGTCAATCTATCTAGGCAATCTTGGTGATAAATGCTAGAAGGGTTTGATTAATCTCACATATGTAAACATTTTTTATTAATAGATAATTTGTTTTTTTTCTTAATGAAAAATTAATATAACACATCTCAAACATTCTTTTACTTCTTGTTTTCTTTGTAAAACATCAAGGCCTAGAATTGATATAGTTACATATTTAAGGTAATAATGCCCATTGATTCTCTACACTAAGAAACTTCTTGGTACTAATAAACTTCATCAATGAGTCTACAACATTCTTTGAGGTGTCAACCTTATCCAAAAAAACTATCTTATCTTAAACCATGTATGTTACAAAGTAGTATTGTACATCAATATGCTTCATCTTGTAAGTAGGACCCTTTGCAAGAGTGATTTCACTTTGATTGTTGTAATCTAACCTTGCAGCTTTTCTTCAAAACCAATACATGAACATAATGTGTACGACCATAGAGGTTCCTTAGAGTCTTGTATGGGTGGTTTCCATGTATTAAAAGTATATAGTTGAAAGTGCAATTACAACTTCCCTCTTGCTCATCCAACTAATTTCTCCTCCAAATAGGTTAAATGCTAATTTCTCGGGGATCTTCTATAATCAATATCTCTAGTCCAATCTACATCAGGAAAGCTATTATGTGGGATTTATGATTGCATACGTATCTCCCCTAGGTTTGGTGGCTAACCTAGAACACCAGAGAGACGAGGAACCCAATGCTTTCCTTAAAGTAAATATATGACGAAATGAAGCCTACCTAGAATCCGTCACATGCTTCACTCCTTCTTTAGCTTGAATGCTCCAATTCCAGTTCTGATTCCCAAAATTTGAACCTGCACAATCAGATAAGACAAGTCAATAGACTATGAGATCTATGCAATATCATCTAAATACTGTATTCAATAGATCAACATGGTGTTGAAATACATGAAATAACAATATCACATATAGGAAAACAAAGAATTCTTTGCATTAATATAAATGGAAGGAGTTACAACCATAAATAGGTGTTGATCTTGTAGAAGAGCTCCTCCAGGCTAACTTGTCCTTTCCTTGTCACAATGTGCACCTCCAATCACCCTAAATGCATGAAATGAAACCTCTCACAAAAACAACATAAGGGTAGAATCACTCTCCAAAATCCAACCCCTTGCATATGGAAGGTTGTAAATATATAGAGGAGTGAGGTAAGTTGGGAGTTCTTATCCAATTAGAAATATAAGGTTTTAGATCCACCTTTGATGGGAGGATAGGATCAAAGGATAAGGGATGGAAAATCCAAAGTAGGGTAGGATAGGATCCGATTTTTTTTTATCTAAGGTAAATGGTTGTATCAAAATATAGAAGCTTCTGGAAGAGGAAGCTTTTGGAATTTCTCTCTTTTTCCTGAATTTCTACGACCAATGCAATTACAAAGCGGAGCAACTTGTAGGTGATCAACGTAGGCCACAATGGAGAAACATGTAGGTGAACATTGTCCAACAAGAGGTCAGGGAACGTTGGTCCTAAAGCTAGCCTAGATGATGCAGTTTTGGGCAGAAAATTTTGGGAATGAGATAGGTATGCTTAGGGATTTGTGAAATATGATGACAAGGGGGAAGAGGATGTTGATTGATCCCATTAGGAAGCCTATTGATCATATGTGAAAAAAATGGCCTATAACAGTTTCCCCCCTAAAGCGCAAAGTCAGAAATGATGACTGAGGACTGAAGTGCTTTACCTTGTGACAAGTTAGGATCAAGAACAATTGGCGAGCTTCATTTGTTACAAAACATTTTCATCATGACATCTTTGTTTTTTAGGGAGTCATACCCATGCTCAACACATAAGCTAACATAACCTGTACAATGATCAAAAGACACGTCCACATATGATAATTGGTGGACCCATGACTGGTTGAATGTCTGTATGATCATGGCCATCATACAATGTGATCTCTGTATAACTCCTGAAATCTTAGCCCGGATGGATGAAACTAGATCCAGGGTCTTCTATCTCCTTCACACGACCAACGAAAATACAAGTCTAACCATGTGAATCAATGAGCTGAGGTCAAACATGGTAGACACCATCTGATTATCGTCTGATGATGTAAGATGTTAACAGAAGTGAGAGAAACCACCGATGATGTTAATGGTTCTCAAGGTACTACAATACAATCTGTATGGTGTGAATAAATGAGTTGATGTAAAACACCACACAAAGTTTTTCAGTCGAA
Organism: Pinus tabuliformis; assembly: GCA_031772625.1. NCBI lineage: Eukaryota > Viridiplantae > Streptophyta > Pinopsida > Pinales > Pinaceae > Pinus > Pinus tabuliformis. The sequence continues at coordinate 1,558,692,661 of CM062820.1, forward strand.
GGTCATTGATGTAAACCTATCGCCGAGAGCGAGGAAAATTGTCATTGATGTATGCAAGTACCAAGGTACCAAGCGAAATGTTTCTAAGTCAACTTCCTGGATAATGTGTTGATGTTGATAGGAAGTGACCCATTGCAAGAGGGCCTTGACGTATCCCCCATCAATTATACAAAACAAGTATCATGATTGAGACAGAATGATACTGATATGGAACTGGATCAGGAGAGGAAAACATGGAACAAAGGCTTAAGAGTATTCTAACGGATATCAATTGAATGACTTCCCTTGAACACACCGGCAAAATTGAATGGAGTTGGAAGAATTGACCCAAAAATGAAATGGAGGATGTGAAAATGGTATGATAACCAAAATACAAGCAGATTACCCAACCCAATAACCACAGAGATGAAGTGGAAGAGTGTTGTGTTCAAGAGCGACTCGCTGCCATTAGCAAATGGAATACCCTATTTTTCAAATTTCCCCAATCATATTGGTCAGTACCTCTTTATTTTTTAACAAGTTTGAGGAGGATAACATATGCTTGATCTGTAAGTTCACTCTTCAGATGAATCCATCTGAGTATATTTAACAAACCTTGAGAAGGAGTGGTTCGGTCTGGTCATATTCGACAAGTCCATCATTGTTTTATGTTTTAACGAGTCCAGTGAAGGTAAAACTTGACATCTTTTTCATGTTTAGAGAGTTTTGAAAAAGAGGAAAAAAATAAAACTCCAGATGTCCCTTTTCGTAGATAGTCTCTCAAGTCCAAAAAGGTAGAAAACAATACTCAATATAACCTCTTAGACATGTTCGACTAAGGTATTCCTTTTTCGTAGATAGTCTATCTTGGTCCAAAAAAGGGTTAAACTTATACTAAGTAGACGTCTTTTCATTTACTTTTACAAGTTTGAAAAGACAAGTGCTTGGCAATATTTTCATATTTTGGGAGTCTGAAAAAGAGCTAAAAGAGGAATCCTCGTGGAGGAACGAATGGTATAAAGAGTAGCAACTAGTTCCGGTGATGATGTAACTTCTCAAAACATGCAAAGGTTAAGAGCTTGGACAATAATACCAATGATCATAGTGGTTCCTCAAGAAAGGGTAAAAACCAAGTGAAAGCGTATGACCAACCAATTATATGGTGATGATGGAATGAAAAAAACCAAGGTTCACCTGGAAAAACTAGGCTGATAGAAATGGAAATCACGAGAGATAGGATGAGAATGGTTTAATTTTTTACACAAGATTGAAACATGTGAAACTGAAACTATGCTTGACATTGGTTTCATTTTTGCACAAGCTTGAAACAGAGAAAAACTATGCTTGGAATAAGTTTGCATGCCCCTAGCATAACGACTCAATTTGAGGTACATGACCCCCAAGCTTCATTTCATGCACCTCAGTAGACTACTGGTACTAACAAGTGGATGGAATGAAGGTTCATTTACAATATTAATTGAAAGACTCGATTGGGAATTTATGAGATCTAATCAAATACTCTAATTGAAAGGGGATTTGTTTCATTTTTTTAATGAGCTTGACACAGGAAAAGAACTATGCTCATAGCACATTGCTTCATTTTTTAAGGAGCTTGACACAAGAAAAGGAACTCTACTCCAAATACAAGATCATAGCCTCTGAGATACCATGGCTCCCAAGAGGTTCTCATCAGATGGGAGAAAAATGCTTTGGAATGGATATATATCAAGGGATCTAATGGAAAGATCGAGCTCCAATGCCCCAAGTACATGATGCACTACATCACCAAATAGATCATCAGTAGACGTGGGAATGAAATAGGTTGCCACATAATTAATATGTGGCGAGGGAGTTATATCTTGCATATAAGGACAATTTAGGCAAGATGGTTGATTGGAAGTCAAATTGGACCAACGAATGAAACTTGGTCAATAGTCATGATTCTTCCTTCATGTGCGGGAAACACATCAGATGAAAGAGTGAAGAGACAAGAGCTCCCATGACATAAACATAGTCACGTCCAAGGAGTAAATTAAAATCCAAAGGGCCTTGGACTACCATCACATCAATATGTATAGTCTTTCCTCCAAAAGTAATAGGAAACTTTGGATGGATCCCTAATGGTTGATTGGTTCCTCTGTTAAAATCCAATCGATTCTAGGTAACGAGCACAAGCTCTGGGTAACCGAAAGCTTTCCAAGTAGTTGAGGATAGAATACTAATAGATGTGCCTTCATCTATTATTGTGCTAGGTACATCCAGATTATAAGATTGTACTATGATATGGAAGGGAACGTAAGGAGGAAGACGATATCCTGTCAGTTGACTCCAATCAAAGGAAGTGACCATACTACATTGGGGGGGTGCCATGGGAATGGGAGAACTACTCTCCAGTGTTGTGGGAATGGGAGTATTTTCCCCCTGTGTCATGGGAACGAGAGAACTATCCCCAGTTCAATGGAACCTGAAGAAACATAATAACCTGAGTGGTATGAAGTTCACTCTATGCGGGAAAGGTACGATCAACTGAAGGTGGAATCGAGTCAACTATTTTCTCAACCAATGGTTGGTCGGGAACAAACTCATGGGATTCACGTTCAGAGAGAGAGGGATTAATTAGAGTCAGATTCTGATCAATCATTTCATCAATTAGTGGAGGATTGGGAGAAAGCTTCTGGTAACCAGCTAGGAGTCGTGGCTAATAAGTTGTAAGTTTTTCCAACACTTTTGAGGCTTCATCCATATAAGGACAAAGGTGAATAGGATGATTTTATTCACATAACTTAGAAGGAAATTTGACTTTACCCTTTTTCCCATGGACCTTACTCTTTCTAGTAGAGGTTTTGTCACTGGCATGATCTCTAGAAGCTGATAACAAAGGCCGATGTGAGCCTGTTGACCACACTTCTAATACCTTGGGAATCCCAAGACAATCTCTAAGAAGGTGGTCAGTCTTACATAACATGAAAGGGAATTTAACATTATGGGGATGATTGGAAGATTTGTCCATACTAATTGTGCCCATAGCAATGGTTTCTTGGTTAACCCCCTGCTTATTTTGCTTCTTCTTCATCATCCTTTTCTTCTTATTCTTATCTTCCTGGTTATTAGAAGCAAGACTTTCACCAAGAAAAGAGGAAGAAATAAATGAAGAAACAATAGGTGAAGAAGGCAAAGGGTCACTTTTAGGATCAACATGAGGTTGATGTTTTTCAGGTGGGGGAGAACTCAGTTGAGAAGAAGTTTGGAGATTCAAAAACATAGGGGTCGAAAATAAACAAACTAGCAAACCAATGGTAAATCTGGGAAGGGACAATGTTTCCATATAAGGAGCACCAATATTTCCAAAAGAAGGAAAAGGATCAGATTCATGTCAGAGGGGTTACCTTGATTGGTAGACTCAGGAACTATTGCCATTAGTCTCAACCTAAGATCCACTAAGGAGTTGTTCCATGGGGAGGATGTTTTTCCACGGTCAATTAATTGATTTTAGAAATTAAAGACACACACAAAACAAATGGGTAACTATGAAAATGTAATATACACACAAATTCCTTTCCTACTATGGAAATGAGAATTCTAACTCTGCAAATGTGATATATGCAAGAGAATTATTCAAAACAAACACAAGAGGATTCCAATGAAATCAAACATAATATGAGATTTCATGAATAGAGGACTCAAACTGAAATTGGGTGAAAATTTCAAAAATAAAAAGAGATGACACTCAAAGGCGATTAACACTCATACACAATTCATTCCCCCCCCCCCCCCCCGTGATTGAGGGGGAATTCTTTTTGCAAAAATGAAAGAAAAAACACGCAATTTCACACTAGGGAATTCCAATTTCACACACAAAACCCTAGATGCAAATGCAAATATTTTTCTTTTCAACACACTTAATTTCGAAATGAAGAAAACTAAGATGAAAATGTTTAATCACTGATTCAAATGCACTCTTCAGAATGAGTACTAAAACAACAATTCATCCAAGCGGTCAATGACCAAACGAAATTAGTTTGCAAGTGACTAAATGATAAGAACAAAGAAAAATCAAAACCCAATTCTTACCAAAGGAAATCAAACAAAAATGCGCATTGAGGGTAATTGATGCACATTTCACACAAAAATTCAAATTTATGTTCAAACTAGTGTCATGATTTTCCTTTTCTAGTTAACTAGAGCAAGTCCAAGTTACACTTGGACTATCTCTCAATTAACTAGCTCGAGTTCCTCCTTGAATTACTCTAGTTTTGTTTGTGAGTTAATTGAGAAGTCAAATAATTCTCTCTCCAATCAACATTGAAGTCTTAACTCATTTTAACTCAGCTTGTCACTGCCACCTCATCTTATAGTCTAAATGAAGAAGACTCCAACGAATTGAAGCTCAAACACTATGCATACAAAATTGATGACAATTCCAGTATACTGGAAATCAACTCATCGAAGCTGAAGTCTATCTAGATTTCTTCTTAGATGCAGTTTGACCATAACCTTTCCCAGTTTGGAAAATTCTCTTTGATAGTTACTGCATTCTAGAAATTTTCCCAAGACTTATGAAGTTCCATTAGCGCAATACTCACAAGGTCATTATTTGCTACAATATCTCCCACTCGAGCTAGCTCATCTTGAACCTAAATGAACTTGGAAAGGTACATAATGATGGGCTATACTTTTCCCATCTAGAGATTTCTTAACTTATCCTTCGGTGCAAGATTCTTGACATCACTAGATCCCTGATACAACTCTAAGATGACTTTCCACATCTTGTAATTTTTGTTCTTCTCATGGATATGATGGATAATATGGTCTTCTACCCTCTCAAGAATGATCATCCTAGCCTTGGTGTCATTCTTGTTATGTTGGATCAACTATAGGGGATTTGCGGGTTGAACTATTTGATTCTCGACAAATTCTAGCACCCCATTATCTTCCAACACTACTGAGATCTTCTCCTTCCACGAGTAAAAGTTAGAGGCTCTCTTTAAATAATGATCTACCTTTAGTCCTTGGAATGACACACTGTTATCCAAAAATTTCTCTTCAAAACTCTAGCACAAGCCTACTAACCGATCTATGCCATTCATTGTTTAAACAATTTTGGTGTTGGTCTTTATGTGGAACTCTACTTTGATACCATGTTAATTTTCTTGAAAATTTGCGCACTACTTAGATGAATTACTGAAAACAAGGCAATTGAAAAATGAAACCAAATTTACATACCAAGACACATAGTTCCTTAACAATCAATAAGAAATGGAAAAATACTAGAGATAAAAACACATGCACACAAAATTGACACACTTGTTTTACCCACGAAACCCAAAAGGGAAAATTTTCTTTTGTTGTTGTGGTATTTTATTCATTGTTCTTTGAGAAAATGGATCTATTGCAATTCACATTGTTACTACAGCCAACAATATGTCTTTAAGAAAGTGTTAGGCTTCTCCTCACTGATCTTAGATCTACAATTTATCTTTGCCTACCTTGATCTCAACCCTGCACAATTGATCTCTGTTGAATATAGTCTCGAATTGCCTTGAGAATATTGATCCTTACACACTTCTGTCTCCTATTTCCTTGCACACTTAGGCTCCTATTTCATTGCGCACTTAAGATCCTATTTCCTTGTGCACTTGATCCTATTTCCTTGCACACTTCTCCTAAATATATGCGCACAGTTGCTCCTAAATTAATGTTCATTCCACACACAAATTATGATCTGTGATATTGTTCCTTCGTCCTTCTATAGAAATTCTGCAAATTCTCTACAAATCTCACTCTGAGGCCTATGTAGAAAATATGACTATAGATTAACCTGATAATGCAATATACCAAGCAAAATACTATAACCTACTTCTACTATCAATTTATGGAAGCTTAAAGACTGAGCAAGATCGAGTTGAACACATATAACGAGAAGAAGAAGAATCAATGCACAATACACATGAAAATACTTTGGGGAAAGCCTCAACTAAAAGCCCCACTATCTGTATTATCATACAAGGTGGAAATACATTAGAATTATACAAAGCCTTAGCTCTCACAGCTAGCCAGCTCTTAGTACAATCCTCCTGGATGCTCACAGGCAAACTTGGCTTCTCACAAACCTTCTCCTCTACCCTCCAAGCTCTTATTTCCTTGCATTGTACCTTTGGGATGATCTTCTCCAACCAAGTGGATAACTGATCTCACACCCTGTCAGAACTGCGCAATCCTCAAGGAACCTTACCTTGACTGCATGCATGAGTTTCCTTTATAGGAAAACACATGCAAGTGATAGTACACTGTCCTTGAAACTTAGCTCAACCGGGGTTTTCTCAGAATAGACATGCATGAGTTTCTGATGAGGGAATCTTCAGTTATCTGGAGTACACTGGTTGAGTGCATGCATGCATCAACTGACTGATAACTCACAATTAGTTCCTCAAACAGTTTGGAACTAATTTAACTGGACTTAACTCAGTAAATTGAGTTAACTAATTACAACTCAAATATAACTCAATCTTATCTCCTTAATTAAGGGATAATCTCCTTAATTTAATGGATAATTGTTTCATGACTGCAGAAAGACTTTAACTTGAATTTCTTCGACTAATTAATCCATAATGAATTAATTAATTATTTCCAAACAGCTGGTGAGACTAAATTCAATTTTAATTCAAGGAAAAATTAAAATTGGAATTTCTGGATTCTATTTTTATCATTTCTTGTTGCTATTTTCAACATTCCCTCTCAACAAGAAAGGAATTCAACTTGATCCCAATCGTGAACCTTTGGAATGTTATGCACGCAACACTTCTCTCTAGTGTTGTTGCTCCAACAACTCCAGAAACAAAAAAAACATCCAACCTGAATCAGTATGATGCATCTGTCATCAAAGTCTCTGACTGTTGTTAACTCTATCAACTGAAAACTTTGCGCTTCTACTGACTCTGCCTTTCTGCACTGTTGTCAATCCTTCTCTATGCTCTTCAGTGTCTAATTTCTCTAGCCTTTGTCACTTTGATCTCTGACTGCATCAATCCCACTGATTCCTCTTGCTATTATGTACCTTGGGCTCCCGTAGCAAGGTACGATCCATGAGATAAAACCTCTCAATGGACCCTGCCCAATTTCAGCCTTCTTGGGACTATCACTTCACATCGCCCCACCTCACACCTGGAGGTATGGCTGCATATGATCCCTCTGCCCACTTGGATCAAAATTCCCCCCTAATGGAGGTATCTGCATCAGTGGATCTCTTCACTCGGTCTCCTCTCTACTTCTCCAATTGTGGCTCCTCCACAATTGTCCGAGACTTCTTCTAGGGCTGCATGTTGAGAGGTAATTTACTCTCCCTCTCAACCACCAAGTCTCTAACATTTGCCTTGCTACTCAAGGCTTTGCATGCATCTTGAACCTCAAGAGCATACAGATTCTGAACTCGTGAACCTATCTGTTTTACCTGTCTTGTGGTGATGTGTCTAAGGAAAACCTTTCCATTACTGAAGACAACATCATAGCGTTTGTCCTCCAACATCGCAATTGATACCAAGTTCTTCTTCAGTCCATGCACATAATTCACATCTGTCAAGGTGATAGGAGCTCCATGCTCCCTCTGAAAAGAAACCGTGCCCACTCCTGAAACACTATACCTTCTGTCGTCACCCATCTCTATGTGCATATTGAGGTCTTTCTCCTCCAAGGCACCGAATAAACTTTTATCTCTGTTCATGTGGAATGAGGCTCCACTTTCAAGATACCAAACACAACCCATCATCGATGACACCATGCATGCGATGAGGGTAAAGTCCATTTCGATTTGAGAGGCTAATGCCTCACCTTCCAATCCTTCTGAGGATCCCTTCTTGGACTTCTTCGATGGGAAATTAGTCGCATAATGACCCATCTCGTGACAATTAAATCATCTCACTTTAGACTTGTCACCCTTCTTCCCTCCATGAGAAGAATTCAATTTGGAAGGGGAAGCCTTCCCCTTCCCTTTCCTTGCCTTACTCGCTAAGGCAAAATTTTCTTCATCATCATCCTTGGATGAAGAACCATCTCATGTGCTCCTCCTAATCTCCTCCTGCATCAGATCCGACCATAGTCGTTCCCAATCCGGCAGTTTCTCCCTTCCATTCATAGAGTCCTGGCAGCTATTTCAGCTCTTTGGAAGGCCAAGGAGAGCGAGGCTCACCATACCATCATCGGCAATAGTTGTTCCCACACTTCTAAGCTCATCTATGCAAGTGGTGAGCTTATTCAGATATGTGGAAATAGTATCATCATTCTCCATCTTTGTTCTTCAAAGCTTATCCTTGAGTGCCAATTTCCTTTGGTCTCTATTGTTTTGGTAGAGGTCCTTCAATGTCTTCCACATTGAAAATGGAGTATCCTTCCCATGGAGACTCAAGACAATTTGGTCTCGAACTCCCTCAAGGATGATCCATCTCACCTTCTCCACACACTTCTTCCACTTAGCCAACTGTTGTGCATTAGTTGAAGCTGGCTTTGGGATATCTTGATCAATGAAATCCTTCAAGCCATTGTGTTCTAATACAACCTCCATTCTATCTCTCCATTCTATGTAATTCGAGCTACCTTCCAAGGCATACTTGAGTCTCAAGCCATAGAACGCCATTGGCCAACCTTGAAGTATGATAAGAATTCGATTTGCACCTGCAACCCTGAACTTCAAACTTCGAATTCTCTTCTCCGTATACTATTCATAGCTCTGATAAACTTGGCTCTGATACCGTGTAGAAATTCTGCAAATTCTCTACAAATCTCGCTCTGAGGCCTATGTAGAAAATATGACTATAGATTAACTTGATAATGCAATATACCCAAGCAAAATACTATAACCTACTTCTACTATCAATTTGTGGAAAATTAAAGATTGAGCAAGATTGAGTTGAACACATATAACCAGAAGAAGAAGAATCAATGCATAATACACATGAAAATAATTTGGGGAAAGCCTCAGCTAAAAACCCCACTATCTGTATTATCATACAAGGTGGAAATACATCATAATTATACAAAGCCTTAGCTCTCACAACTAGCCAGCTCTCAGTACAATCCTCGTGGATGCTCACAGGGAAACCTGGCTTCTCACAAGCCTTCTTCTCTGCCCTCCAAGCTCCTATTTCCTTGTGCTATACCTCTAGGATGATCTTCTCCAACCAAGTGGAAAACTGATCTCACAACCTGATCTCACACCCCATCAGAACTGCGCAATCCTCAAGGATCCTTACCTTGACTGCATGCATGAGTTTCCTTTATAGGAAAACACATGCAACTGATAGTACATTGTCCTTGACACTTAGCTCAACTGGGTCTTTCTCAAAACATACATGCATGATTTTCTGATGAGGGAATCTTCAGTTATCTGGAGTACACTGGTTGAGTGCATGCATGCATCAACTGACTGATAACTCACAATTAGTTCCTCAAACAGTTTGGAACTAATTTAACTGGACTTAACTCAGTAAACTGAGCTAACTAATTACAACTCAAATATAACTCAATCTTATCTCCTTAATTAAGGGATAATCTCCTTAATTTAAGGGATAACTGTTGCATGACTGCAGAAAGACTTCTAACTTGAATTTCTCCAACTAACTAATCCATAATGAATTAATTAATTATTTCCAAGCAGCTCGTGAGACTAAATTCGATTTTAATTCACAATTTTAATTCAAGGACAAATTAAAATTGGAATTTTTGGATTCTATTTTTTTCATTTCTTGTTGCTATTTTCAACACCTTCTCTTTATGGATTGAAATCAATGCATGCAAGAGGCCTAGTCAAATTTCAGTTCAAATGGGTGTCATGAGTTTCCTTTGCTAGTTAATTAAAGCAACTCCCAATTACACATGGACTATATCTCAATTAACTAGCTCAAGTTCCTCCTTGAATTACTCTAGTTGTTATTGCAAGTAAATTGAGAACTCAACTTATTTGATCTCCAATCAAACTGAAGTCTTAACTCGTTCTAACTCAACTTTTCACTTCCACCTCATCCTGTAGTCTAAATGAAGAAGACTCCAATGAATTGAAGCTCTGACATTACACATACAAACTTGATGACCATTCCATTGAACTTGAAATAAACTCATGAAAATTTAATTCTATATGGATTTCTTAGACGCATTCTGACCATAACCTTTCCCAGTTGGGAAATTTGTCTCTACTACTAACTACATCCTAGAAAATTTCCCAAACTTATGAAGTCCCAGTAGTGTAAGACTCACATGTTCATTGTCTGCTACAATCTCACCCACTCCATCTAGCTCATCATGAACCCAAATGAACTTGGAAACCTACATAATTATGGGCTCTACTTTGATCATATATATATATTTCTTAACTAGTACTTCAGGGTAAGATTCTTGGCATCATTGAATCCCAGATACAACTCTAATATGAATTTCCACGTCTCTTATGTTTTCTTATTCCTATGGATATGAGGGGTAATATGGTCTTTGGCCCCCTCAAGAATGATCCTCCTGACCTTAGTGTCATTCTTGTTATGTTGGATCAACTATTGGGGATCTAAGGGTGGAACCATTTGATTCTCCACAAGTTATAGCACCCCATTATCTTCCAACACTACTAAGATATGCTCCCTCCATGATCAGAAGTTAGAGGCTCCCTTTAAACAATGATTTGACCTTAGTCCTTGGAACGAAATACTGTTATTTAAAAACTGCTCTTCAAAACTCTAGCTCAAGCCTACTGACCAATCTACACCCTTTATTGACTAAACAATTTTTGTTCTGGTCTTTATGCAGAACTCTGCTCTAATACCATGTTAATTTTCTTGAAACTCTGCACACTACTTAGATGAATTACTGAAAACATGGCAACTGAAAACTGAAACCAAATTTGTTTTCACCAAGATACATAGCTTCTTAATAATAAATAAGCAATGGAAAAATACTAGAGATAAAAACACATGCACACAAAATTGACACACTTGTTATGGCGAGGAAACCCAAAAGGGAAAACTTTCTTTCTTTCTTTTGGTATTTTATTAAATTTTCTTTGAGAAAATGGATCTATTACAATTAATGTTGCTACTGCAACCAACAATCTGTCTCTAAGAAAGCATTAGGCTTCTCCTCAGTGATCTTAGCTCTACAATTTATATTTTTCTACCTTGATCTTGGCCCTGTACAATTGATCTCTGCTCAATATAATCTTGAATTTCCTTGAGACTCTTGATCCTTTCTCCGCAATATTTGTACACTTTTTTCTCCCATTTTATTTTGCACTTAGGCTCCTATTTCCTTGCATACTTAAGATCCTATTTCCTTGCACACTTTCTCTTATTTCCTTTCACACTCTCCTAAATATATGCACACAATTTCTCCTCAATTAATGCACATTCCACACACAAAGAATGATATGTGATATTGTACCTTCGCCCTTTTCTTTATAGATAGAAATCAATTCATGCAGGGGCTTAGTCGAATTTCAGTTTTGTTGTTGCTGTAACAAGCACCCTCCAAAATTTTGCCTATACTTGAATTTTGGAGCCTACCGTGGATCTTGTGATCAACCTTTCCATAGTCATTTCCACCTATAATTATTCTTTGAGCTCCCTTTTTGGATTGTAAGTGTTAAAGTCACTTTATCACACCTACTCAGTCTGCAACAAGTTCATGAGCACATTCTTTTACGCAAGCTTGAACAAGCATAGCATATTCCATCAAGATTGTGCATGTGCAATGTCCAATCCATGTCGATAGTCAAGGCACTCCAGTAACAACAGTTTCTCATACCTAGCTGCATTTGTACTTCTATTTTGGTGAGTTTTTCAAGTTGTTGCTTTCACGCACATTTTTTTTCACGAGTATATTCATGTTTTCAGTTGTCGCTTCACTTTTTTTCACTCTAATTAGTGTCATTTTCATGTTATCTTCACTCTGGAATGTGTTTCTTTCACTATCGTTCTCACTTTAGTAATTTTTGTCTTCTAGCATGTTAAGTGTCACATAATGTGTATAAGCTTGTTTTGGTGGTTTAAATAGGTTATCTTTGTGTAAATTAGTTGATCTTACCATGTAAACATATGTCGCATTCATTTCCAAATTTTAATGCACTCTCGCACAAGTGTTGTCACGATCGTCGCAAATTTTCGTCATTGTCGCACAAGTGTCGCAAAGTGTCGTCAAGTGTCATCACTATCGCACAAGTGTCGTCACGATCGTCACACTTGTCGTAAGGTGTCACAAAATTTGTTTCATTGAGGAAAGCATGTGTACATGTGTTTTTGATGGTCTATGTTGTGTTTTCAAGCACTCTAAGTGTGTGATCACAGTCAAGTCTTATCATTGCTCACATCAGCTTCACTGATCCCACACTTAGTCAAATTTCAGAGAATTTCCAACAACTTAGCCTCATCAGGCCCCCCTGAACTGCGCATTGCATAGTCCCAACCCTCAAGTTGCAACCCTGCCTCTTGACATTGTGCAATGCAAAATTCTTGCCTCCCAGATTGTGCATTGTGTAGTTTTAGTGCTCAATCTTGGACGTTATCCTCCAAAATTGTGCAATTCAGCCCCTGACCTGGCCCCAACTGCGCATTGCACAATCTCTTAGCTCAAGCCCAACCCTTGAGCTCCTAAATTTTGCAACTACGTAATCACCATATATTCTCTGCCTTCTAGAACTATGCAATTGGATGAATCAGTGCAAAACCCCTCAACCCAACTCACTTAGTCCCACAACTGCGCAATTTTCTTACGTAGTTCAACCTGAACTATGCATTGTGTAGTCTCAAGGCCCAAGCCTAACCATTGATTACCTTAGTCGTAGAATTGTGCATTTACTGAACCTCTCCCTCAGCCTACCACCTAGTTTTGACTCAGTCACTGGATCATCATGCAACAACTTAGACTAGGGGTTTATGGAATTGATTTCATCTTGTCATGAGTGGATTGTAGATGCAGGTATTTTATCATGTTATGGAAATGATGAAGATGGATATGGAGAAGTAGGACATGCTAGAAGACATCTAAGGAGTTGAGGAGATAAAATGATCATCATGAAAGAAGATGAAGGAACACTAGACAATAACAGAAGATGGAAGATCAAGACTGCTTATCATCAAGTCATAAGGAGGAGGAAGGAGAATAACATGCACCATATTTTCAAGAATACACAAAGAAACCAACAAAAAAACGTGACTTGACATTGCCATGTCATTAGTGTCATGTCATGTCGCATCATAAGCCATAATGTGCCACATCATTTGTGGAATATATAATTCTATATTGGAAATGTAATGTGAAGTGGAATTCCAAGAGTCATCTATGTAATGTGAAGAGTCATGTAGGAAGTTGAAAAATCAGGAGAAGTCAAACAGTCATGAGGGTAGTCCAAGAGTCATAAAGGAGGAGAAGGATCACCCCATTTTGTTATGTAAGGGAGGACTTTTCACCTTGGCTTCTTCCATAAGGCATCAGAGAGACATATCTAATACTTTTTTGGAGAAATTTGTGGCTCCAATGCTCCACTATTGGAGCTAGTGATGCTCATTGTATTCATGTATCTTGGGAATTCTACTTAATACTTGAAGCCTGATGGCCGACACGTTTTCATGCATGGATTGTGAACATTTGTAAGACTGTTCTGTGAATATTTATGATTCGTGTTTTATTTCACCTATACTAAAGTAGTTAAACTATTTTGGTTATTTTAGTGTTTATTTAATTGAAGATGTGTTGTAATGGTTGTAACAATCGTCGCATCTATGTGGACTATTATACTTGATGTTAGGCGGTTATCTATTCACTTGTGTGCACCTCTACTATGGTGGTATTGTTACCTCTCTCTTAGAGTCTCACCTTTCCTCCCTCCATAGCAGAAGAACCTGGATACACCTGCAACTAGAAATTCACAAGGCACACTTACTTGCTTTTCGCAAAGGCACATATACGCTTCTCTCTTGCTGAAAGTTAAAGCCAAGGCAAATCCATAAGAAAACATGGCAATTGGGCCTATAATATGAATGGGGCTCATATTACAAACGGTGTGAGGTCTAATTGGGACTTCACATTAGCGAGACGCCCTTAGTTGATGGATTTCCAACATCATCTGTTAACACCAGAAAATCATACACATGTTTTCACAATCCAGAAGATGCTAAAAGGCGTCTAGTAGAATGCACAAGTGAAGATTTTCCAACTGAATACACCATGAAGTTAGAAAAAAAAATTCTCCTAAGGTCCAAAGTTTACAAAGATAAAAAATTTCATGTTTCCATGGTTATTTCTTCGATAGCCACGCACGAACGGAATATCCTTCAAAAATTGCGCAGTCGCATAAATGGATGACTCAGTGATTCGGGACCACTCCACACACTTGGAGCCGATTCTCTAACATGATCTCAGTCCAAGACAGTCAAATTTGAGTTACCCTGAAGATATGCAGTTCTTAATGGAATCAGCTTGTCCTACTCATGTGTCATTATCATGCATAAACCAAAAGGGGGAAGATGGATTCAAAAATTCTATATAAACAAGTCATGGAGAGCTAAAATATGATACATTATTATGCTAACCAAATTTCTATCAGAGAAAACCATCATTCCATTGTTGAAGTCAAAGAAGGGAAGAGCACTAACATGTTATCCATATTGCTTCTAAGAAATCCATCATCCTAGTGAGAAAAGAGGAATCCACCATTGGAGAGTCTTCATAATTCTTTGAGAGAGAGGAGAAACTTGCAAAGAGATTGAGGAAAAGAAACCCCCTTGATGAGGATATTTGAGCACCATAGCTCAAAGAATTACGTTCAAGTGTCTAAGATTCATCTATTGTATTCAACCTCTACTACCAGCAGTCAATAAAGGGAGATTTTTCAATTATTTTGTTGACTTGTTTTCTCCATTGAGCATTGTTTATGTATTTACCACTTTGTTTAGTTTATTTTATGTATGCATTGTTTCCACTACTTACAATGTTGTGTTTATTTAAGTATGTCCACTAACAACATTGATTCTCACTGTGATCCTTTGCAGGGAGAAATCAATTGTTAAGGAGGTGTCTTTTGGTACATTGTTTCCACAAAAACACCACCACACCGTCAATAAATGACGTTAGAAGGAGGGCTAGATGACATGTTGTTCTCGTTAAGTTTGTTCTGAACATCTAATATGAAATGGTTCATCCTCAAATCATACTCCCGGGGTGTTTTTCTAACCTGTCCCCTGGTAAAATTTCAATCCCTGATGAGCCTCTTTATCACTTGTCTCAATTGAAGTTTGATGGTGAGGATGGAACATCCATAACTGAGCACATTTCTAATTTTCTTGAATTTTATGAATATTACGAAACCAATGATGAATATTTTGCTTATGTGGCTTTCTTCCTCACCCTTGAAGGTTGTGTTAGCTGATGGTGTCATGCCTTACCATCTGCTTCCATCCATTCTTTTCATCATTTTCTCTAGAATATTTATCAAGCCTTTGATAGGTATGATTACCGGGATGTTCTTAAAAAGTATTAATTAGTTAAGAATGAAGCCTAATGAATCAATCGAGGATTTATTTGATTGATTCCTTCACCTTTGTTGTGAATTTCCTGAAGAAGATACAGATTGGGATTTCTTGAAACAAAAGTTTCAGTGTTTGGTTCATATCTCTTTGCATGGTGAACCTGAACCCCCTGATGTTTCTACTTCCAAAACTCTTTCGAATCATGAGACACCTCTAATTTCAGAGGAGGAATTTACTACTCCTTTTGTTCCTTCTCCTCCTCCTTTTCGAGTTCTGATGAGGGTGCCTCCGTAAGATGATAATAAAGTTGAGAAATTTGCATATAAAATTCCTAATCCATCTCTTCATCCTCCTTTCGCTTTTCATGATTCAAATCTAGTGGAAGAAACCCCGAAATGACTTATGGAGCTTAGGGTGAAGGCTAATCCTTTCATTTATAAAGATGACATTAGCACTCTAAACATCAATCTTGAATATGGTTCCATTGAAAGTGTTATCACTTAGAACTAAAAATTTGATGCATATAATCCTCTGTCTTAGTTCGATGACAAAGGTCCGTGTTAAGTTGATTTCATTTTATTTTTCCTCACTTAGGATTTGGAGTTTTAAAGTTTTAAACTCAAACCATACTCAACTCCTATTGGTTCTCCTCCACCCATCATTGTTCCATAGCCATGTATTGTCACATCCAAGTCACCGTGTCTTTTAGTGATTTCGCAGCGTAATCCCATTTGCCAGTTTCGCAGCACAATTATGGTTAAGCGATTTCGTAGCGCGTCATGATTAGGCCGTTTCGCAGCGCATCATTAGAATTTAAAACTAACAGCGCTGCGAAATCATGGATTCGTGCATTTCGCAGCGAATCTTTCTCGAAATGTCAAGTCCGATAGGTGAGTCACCAGTTGTGTCCACTCATGTCAGTTTATGTACCCCTCGTTTCACGTTTGAACGCTCATTTGCCACTACCCCACCAATAGATCTATTAATATGCACAGAAATATCATTCCCAAAAGATTTTACCGTACACAGACCTTAATGATGGTCGTAAGTGCTGTATGAGCGACAAATATGCCTGTGATTATGTACTGAAGTGTTTCAATGAAAGAATTTGAATTTCAAGCGAGGCTGATTTCAAGCGAGCCTGATTACAAGCGAGGCTGAATTAAAAAGAGCTGAATCACCATTTCAACCGGAGCTGTTAGACTTTGTGTGTGAAGATCTCGAAGGAAAAAATGGAGAGAAAAGAGCACAGATCCGGTAAATGCCAGAGGACTGAACCTGAGGGCCTGGACATAGCTTTGAGGGATGAAGGCGTGAAAAAAGCGTTCAAAGATGCTGGGTGCTGGAACTTTTGCAAAAAGCTACAAGGAGGACATGCGCAGGTAACTAAAGAATTTGCGCTAAACTTCACTGGTTTAAATTCAAAGATAGCTATGCTAGAAGTCCAAGTTTCTCCAGAAGCCATAGCTGCTGTGACAGAGATCCCAAGAGGACGGGAAGAATGGTTTAAAAATTTTAAGTTTGATATGAACCCTTGTAAAGAGTTTTTAAAGGAGGCATATGTAAACGAAGACTTAACAAAAGCAGTGCCCAGAAATTATGTCAAGGAACATTACGCTCTTCTTCTTACCTGCATTCAGAAATATTTGACCTGTGAAGGAAGGTACAATAAGGTTTATTCTTATCATTTCAAACTGCTTTTGCATTTCACTGGGAAAGTCGACATTCCTTTTTATTTGTTTCGCAGTTTGAGTAAGATGTGTGACAAGGTGCAGTTAAGGAAAGAGGACTGTGAAACCTCTTTGTTTCATCATGGTTTGATCAAGTTGCTAGTTTTGGATGGCCTTCAAAAGATAGGCAGAGACTGGAATTCGTTTATTTTCATGGCTGGATTCCAAAACAAGACTGGCCTTACTCCACAACCAGCCAAAGAATTCACAATAGCTGAGCTCCAAAAAGAAGCAAGAGCTAAAAAGCAAATCAAGTCACAGCAAAGGAAACCAGTGAAGCCACTAATCATTCAAGATCAACCTCAGCAATCAGCAAAAGGAAAAACTCAGGATAAGAAGACTATACCTGAAACAAGCAGATCTGAAGCAGTCTCAAGGGTAAGGACAAGAAGCCAGATAAATAAGGAAAAAGGTAAAGCCATAGCTGTTGAAGAGAGCCCAACATCCAAGGCAAGCTTGAATGATTTATTACAGGCCATTGAATTCGAGCAGTTTTAACCAGTCCATATTGATTTGACACAGTCACCACAAGAAGGTACCAAGAAGTCTAAGGCCTCAAAAAGGCTTAAATTCGATGAGCTAGGTCAAGAATTCATTTTAAAACCCAGAAGACCTATTACAAGGAAGCAAGTAAAAGAAGCGCTGTCAAAAACAGAGGAAACCAGGAAAGTTAGGCAAAGTGATACAAGCAGAACAGTCATCACATCTCAAGGAGATAATATAGCAGTCATAAAGAGCCAATTAGAAGCAGCTAAATATGAGATTGCCAAATTGAAGCAAGCAGTTAGAAAACATGCAGATGTGTATACAAATTATCGTAAAGCTCTGTGGAAAGGGACTGAAACCTTTCAAAACCAGTTGAATTCAGTAGTTGATGGCCATGCACAATTTCACACATGGACAGTACCAGCCATCAAAGAGGCCCAGTTCATTAGAAAAATAAATATGCAATTAAGAGCTGAGAATAAAGCTCTGAAGAAGAAGATTGAAGACCTGAAGGTACAGCTGGGCCAGTTACCTGCTAAATGAATTTTCTCTTCAAGAGAGGTTTTGTTCCAAATTTTGTCAAATTTGCTTAGTCTTATTGTTTTGAAGAAATGTAAATCCCTGTTATACATATGAAAAGTCGAAGGGAGTAAATCCCTGTTATACATATGAAGGGTCAAAGGCGAGCTGTTTCAAATAATTCAGCAGTTTCGTAGCGCGCTACGAAACTGCTGTAAGTGATGATTTTAACACAGAACAGGCAGTTTTGTATTATGAGCGGGAATTTGAAAGGGAAACGCCAAAGGGTATGCAAGACATCAGCTGGAGCAACAATAGTCAATCAGATCAAGACAGGTGGATGCTTTAAAGGTTTGAATATTCAAATCCAATTTTGGATTTTTGTCATAAAGTCCCTTTATCACCGTTCAAGAGGTATCAAATGATGTGAATACAAGGAATTTTTGCCTGCACACATGTCCATCGATGAAGCTCACAGCACATCAAGAACGTGGCAGTGTTCCATGTTTTGGGTTATTAAAAGCTAGAAGACATGCTTCTGTACATTTGAGCATTTTTTAGAAGAACTGAAGCCGAGAAACAAGGAAAATCTCCTAATACTTCTGAGCAGTTAGAAGATTCAGCGTTCAAGGTCAATATGGAGTATTAAATATCCAGCTCAGCCAAATCGAAAGAGGACCAGGTGTCAAAGAACAAGGAGAAGTCGTATGCATGGAAAATAGAGTTAGAGTCATAGTTAATTTAGAACTCTTTAAAAACTCCAGTCAGCACTTTAGTTGTATTTATTAGTTAGTTCAATAGCTGATAGGTGTCAGTAGAGGTAGTTATCGACTCCCCTCATGCTGGAGGAGGAAGCTCGAATTAGTTAGAATAAGGATTCTATATATAGCTGAAACAACAATGTAACAAGGGTTGGAAAATTTTATAACAGAGGACTGTTTTGGCTTATGTAAAGACAGAATTCAGTAATATAAGTTGGTTGTTTTTCTTCTCAGGATTCATGAGGGATTTCCATGTTTAGAATGTGTGATTTTATTCTTTCCTTAATGTCTTTTACAGTTGCATATATGTATAATCACTCAGAATTCACTGATTGTGCTCTGACTTCCTGTATGCATGTATGAACTGTGGTTTTATATGAGTTGTGTTCTGAACATCTAAATGCTAAATGCCCTGACTTCTATGTAAAGGCAGTATCATTATTTACTGAAGTATGATTGACTCCATAGGCCCAATGGAAATTAGTTTAATATTTGTCCAACCTTCATATTTGTCAATGTTATTCCACAAGAGTTAGCCATCTTATTATTAGTCAAAATCAATAACCCTTTGAGAGAGCCCTCTCAGGCTAGGGAGGCTAAGCCTTAGTCTAAAGATTGGTTTGAAATAGTTACTTGAAGTCTTCCTGGTTTGCAGCCTTCCGGGGCTTGATTTTGAGATAACAGAAAGTGTTACTTCTTCAGGGGACATTTTTCATCTTCTATCATCTACATGTTATGACTCTATGTATCATGATCTGCTTGATCAATTTACTCCAATAACTAGCTCTTCATGCTCTCTTGGTTTTCATTTTGCTGGTTCAAATTGCAATCAGATACAAGGCAGCCACAATACACTAATAGTGGAGGAGGAAAGTGAAGGGACTCTTGATATCTCTTCCGTTTTTATAAGTCCCCTGTGTCAAGATAATGTGTTTCCATTCTTGAAGGATTTCCAATACGATAATCTCGGTAGTGAATCAAATGCAATAAATTATTTCAATCCATTTATAGCCTTGGGAAGCAATCGTTTTGACGATGATGACTTTGTTCATGCATGGGACCACGAATGCCTAGGCACATCAGTTGATATTTCAGTTTCCCATGAATATTTTAATTTAGATCTAGAAATTTGATCTGGTCAAAGAAGATGTTCCTATCGAAACTCCCTCTTCACCTCAATATCTCTTTTGCTCTACCGTTTTTGATGCATCTACTCGTGATGAAAATATTCTATGTTCTTCAAGTTCTTCATCTGATAAGTTAACCTCTCAATTGACACAAGGTCATGAGATTATCCATGATTCAAATAAAAACATTCAAGTCATTGAGTACTCTTTATATCCCTTATCATCTCTTCTCTTGCATGAAGGCAACTCTTCAAATAAGCTTGCTCATGAAATTTCTATGATTCATACATCTTCATATTTGCAATCAGAAGAACATTTCAACTGGAGTAATCTAGTTGTTGAAGTTGAAAATTTGGTCAAATCAATGACAAAGATAGTTGCCATCCGGTGAGCAGTGGTCTTATTAGAACCAGTGGTAACCGTTATCCTCACACCATGCTTGATCTATTTCAATATTCAAAATGTGATTTTACAATCTTTATAAGTTATGGTACTTGTCAGCAAGTCAAGGTACTTCAACTTCCGTTGATGGTTATGTTAGAATATTGTGACTCTGGTAAGCCTCCCGAACTCAGTCAGATCTGGTTTTTGTCGCACAATCTTTCTCTTTACATGGTTTCACTCGATGTAAATTCATTTTTTTAAAAATGTCTGGTATTCGAATGTAATTTTACAAATTTTCAAGATTTTACTTCTGAGCGGATTCAAGAATCTTGTTTAGTTGATTGATCTTCATGCAAATATCTTGCATAAAACTTAGGTTTGGAATGTGTACCTCTCATAAAGTCATGGAACTGTGAAGTTGATCACCTCAAAGATCATCTTTGGCCAAAGGAATCATATCTATCAAATTTATTTCATGATGAGTGGCTCTTGATTTTTCTTGTGAATATTGTTCTTCATCGCACCTGAAATCCTCTTGAGTGTGAATGGTTGCATGAGTTATTGTGCGAATGAAATTATTCTTGATTCATGGTATTTTGAATAGTCTCATGCATTTACTGTATTGGAATTCCTTTTCACTTGTTTCGATGATTGCGATGCTAGTGCAATGTGTTACCAACTACAAAGAAATAGTTTGTTACATTCGTCATGCGAAGAAGATGATTCCATTATTCAGAGAATTTGTGAAGATGTTAAAACTAATCCATATTTGTTATTTTCTAACTAAGCATCTCATGCCAAAAATGGTCCATCTTATCATGATATTAACTGTCATTTGTTTTACCATTTTCCCACCAGTGTATCCAATGATAGTTTTTTACATCCTTTGATCTTCATGGTTCAACATCTCACTATTTGAATACTTGTTGAGCAGTTGAGGCACTTCAACCTTCACTGATGGTTATGTCAGGTCCTCACTGTCTTGGCATGCCTTCTAAATATGATCAGATTCATTTTCCCTTACAATATTCTCATCCTGATCCCATGCTTTTAATTGCAAATTCATATTTTCAAATATTTCAAGATTCTCAAGAGGATTGTTTTGAGTTTCATGATCCAATAGCCGAATCATTGGAGAAATATTATCTGGAAAGCCCTGTCGTGAATAACAGGTTTCAATATTTCCTAATGCTTTCAAAGAAGTACAGTGCACATGAAGATACGTTCACAATTTTTTTTTAAGGTTTGTTTGATTATGGTTTTCGTCGAAAGGGTAAGAATGTGAACTGGTTAGAAGTAGTGGTAGTGACACATCTTTCTGCCCACAAGAAAGACCTTCTTTTTGTTGTGCAAGTTCTTCAAGCTCTTATATTTTCTCTTGCACATTACTTTATATCAGTTTTAATTTATTGTATATTTGTGATTGCAAGTTGGGAACAACTATGATGGCTTCATTGGAATTTTCATTATACGTGGCCGTGAACTTCTATTCGTTGCGTTAGGAGTAGGACTAGTTGCATTCTAGTTTCCCCTCTCTTGCACTCATTCTACACTTGTTCTCTTTAGTCTTTCTTGTCTTTTCTTACTTCTATATTACATCATGTTTGGTTTAGTCTCCTTTTGTTTGTGCTTTGGTTTCTCTTTCTCGTTGTGTCGTGTTTTTTTTCCTTTTTGTTATGTTGATAAGACTTTACATGAATGGTGTACTATTTGGGCTCGAAAGACAATGTGGAAAAATAGAAACAGACTTTGTGACACTGCAACATTTGGATAACTCTCTATCCTTCTTCCTTGTCTTAGTTACACCTTTTGGTCGATGATGTTCTGACATAAAATATGATCCTTGCGTTAGGAAAGCCTTGTGTCAAACCATGATCTCCATGTCTATTCTGGAAACCTCATGCCTACACTCGGGTCTTTATGTTTCAGTGTTTTTAGGTTGATCCAATCAAGTAGAGAAGGACAAGGGGAAAATATAAATGAGCAAACCAATATCAGAGGTGTCATATGTGCTTCTCTGAAGGGGAAACCTCTTCTTCTCTCAATAAGTTGGGATCCTCATTCTACCCAAAAAATGAATAAGTGCCTATGCACATTCCTATTTAAATATATAAATTAAGGCAAAAGAAGAGAAAGGCTTCTTGCGGAGAGAGGTGAAGCAATAAAATGCGTCGGGCTACTGTCCAGGCTAGCTGGTAGTGGATAAATTTTTTTGTTCCTATAGTGACTTCGTCGGGGTACTGTCTAGGCCTACTGGCAGTGGAGAAACACCAGAGATGAAAAACTATACTCTGAAAATCTAAATCTCGCAAACTTCATTACCTTATCTTGATTCGAAAAATTATGTGATCGTTGATCTTATGTTTGTGTTTAACCGAGTAAAGAAATCAAGGGGACTATGTTTATACACAGGGTAAGTGGGGAATCCATGGTAATATGAACGATGAATCAATACTCCTTGAAGAACTAGACCCTGCATGAAATAATTGACCAAGGTAGAGAAGTTGGATTTCTACCAGTGTGTCGTCAAGTGTTTTCGCTATGACAAACACCGATCAAAATTTTTCTAATAATTTAATTTTGGAGCCTACCATGGATCTTGTGATCAACCTTTATGTAGTCACTTCTAGATCTGATTATTCTTTGAGCTCCCTTATTGGATTGTAAGTGTTTAAGTCACTTGCTCACACATGCTTAGTCTGCAACAAGTTCATGAATGCATTCTTTTATTCAAGCTTGAACAAGCATATAATGGTCCATCAATACTATGCATGTGTGATGTCCAATCCATGTCAATAGTGAGTGTGGACTGACAACGACAATTTCTCATTTCTAGATGCATTTGTACTTATATTGTGGTGAGTTTTGCAAGTTGTCACTTTCGCGCACCTTTGTTTTCGCGAGTGTCATTTTCATGTTTTCGGTTTTCTTTCACTTTATTTCACTCTAATTAGTGTATTTTTCACATTATCTTCGCTCTAGCATGTATTGATTTCACTGCCATTCGCATATCGCAAGTGTCGTTCGCACTTTAGCAATTGTCATCTTCTAGGATGTTAAGTGTCGCATAATGTATATAAACTTGTTTTGGTGGTTTCAAGAGGTTTTCTTTGTTTAAATTATTTGATATTCCCATGTAAACATCTGTCACACTTATTTCCAAATTTTTAAGCTTTGTCGCACAAGTTTTGTCATGGTCGTAGCAAAGTGCATCTTTAGTGTTGCACTTTTCGTAATTTGTCGCAAAGTTTGTCGCATTGAGGGAAGTATGTGTTCATGTGTTCCGGATGATCTATGTTGTGTCTTCAAGCAACCTAGGTGTGTGATCATAGTCAAGTCTTAGAATTGTTCACATAAGCTTCACCGATCCCACACTTAGTCAAATTTTGGAGAATTTCCAACAACTTAGCCTCATCTAGCGTCCCTAAATTGCACGCTGCACAGGCCCAACCCTCAAGCTACAACCTTTCCTCTTGACACCATGCAATGCATAGGTCCTGCCTCCTAGGACTACGCACTGCGTCGTTTCAATGCTCAAGCCCAGGCCTTGGCCTCCAAAATTGCGCAATTCATCACCCCATCCTAGCCCCAATTGCGCATTGAACAGCTTTGAGCTCAAGCCCAACCCTTGAGCTCCTGAAATGCACGTCTACTATGCCTTCCATAACTGCGCAGTTGGCTGAATCAATGCAAAACCCCTTAGCTCAACTCACTAAGTCCAAAAACTGCATAATCTGCCTACCCAATCTAGCCTAAAATTCACATTGTGTAGTCTCAAGGCTCAAGCCTGACCCTTGACTTCCTAAGCTACACAATTACAAAGTCACTGAGCCTCTCTCTCAGCCTACCACCCGGTTTTGGCTCAATTAGTGGATCACCATGCAACAACTTAGACTAGGGGTTTATCAGACTAATGTCATATTGTCATGAGTGGATTGTAGATGTAGGTATTTTATCATGCTATGGCAAGATGATGAAGAAGGAGATGGAGAATGAGGAAATGCTAGAAAACATCTAAGGAGTTGAGGAGATAAGATGATCATCAAGTGAGAAGACGAAGGAACACTGGACTCTAACAGAAGATGGAAGATCAAGACCACATTCAAGACTCCTTATCTTCAATTCATAAGGAGGAGGAAGGAGAACATGCACCATATTTGCAAGAAGACACAAATAAAGCAGCAACAAAACGTGACTTGGCATTGCCATGTCATCAGTGTCATGTCATGTCGTATATGAGCCATCATGTGCCACATCATTCGTGGACTATATAATTCTATATTGGAAAACGTAATGTGAAGTGGAAGTCCAAGAGTCATTTATGTAATGTGAAGAGTCATGTAGGAAGTCAAAAAGTCATGAGAAGTTAAATAGCTAGGAGGGTATTCCAAGAGTCATAAGGGAGGTGAAGGATCACCCCATTTGTTATGTATACACCCTCATTATTCATGCAAATGACTTTTCACCTTGGCTTCTCCCATAAGGCATTAGAGAGACAAAGTTAGTACTTTTGGGGAGTAAGTTGTGGCTCAAATGCTCCATTATTAGAGCTAATGATGGTAATTGTATTCATATATCTTGGGAATTTTACTTAATACTTGCAGCCTGATGGCCAACACGTTTTCATGCATGGATTGTGAATATTTGTAAGATTGTTATGTGAATATTTATGATTCATGTTTTCTTTCACCTGTACTAAAGTAGTTAAACTATTTCGATTATTTTAGTGCTTATCTAATTGAAGATGTGTTGTAATGGTTGTAATAGTTGTTGCATCTATGTGGACTATTCTTCTTGATGTTAGGTAGTTATATTTTCGATTGTGTGTGCCTCTACTAGGGTGGTACTATTACCTCTCTCTTAGAAGCTCACCTTTCCTCCCTCTACAGTAGAAGAACCTGGATACACCTACAACTGAATATTCACCAGGCACACTTACTTGATTTTCACAAAGGCACATATACGCTTCTCTCTCTTGCTAACAGTTAAAGCCAAGGAAAATATATAAGAAAAAATGGAAACTGGTTTGATACTCTAGATGGGGCTCCTATTCCAAACGGTGTGAGGTCTAATTGGGACTTCACATTGGGGAGACCCCCTTGGTTGATGGATTTCCAGCACCATCAACAAGTTCACACTAACGTCATGAGTTTCCTTTGCTAGTCAACTGGAGCAAGACCGAATTACACTTGGAATAACTCTCAGTTAACTAGCTCAAGTTCCTCCTTGAATTACTCTATTTGTGATTGTGAGTTAACTGAGAACTCAACTCATTATCTCTCCACTCAACCCTTAGTCTTAACTCATTCTAACTCAACTTTTTCCACCTCACCTCGTAGTCTAAATGAACAAGACTCCAATGAGTTGAAGCTCCAACATTGTGCATGCAAACTTGGTGACCATTCCAATAAACTCGAAATCAACTCATTCAAACTGAAGTCTACTTGCATTCATTCTAGAGAAAGACTAATTTGTGGTCTTCACTAGCTAAGTCACAAGCCAGAATTCCTTCCATCGCTAAATTTTCAACACTCGATCTTAGCAAGGAAGGGATTACATACAAATCCAACTTATCTCTGAAATAGATGAAACTTTTTATTGCCAATGCCTTGGTCAAGATATCTATTGTCTGCTCCTCTATTGGAATGTACAATAGCTTCACTATCCCTTTATACAGATAGTCCCTAAGATGATGATACCCGATCTTGATATGCTTGGAGAGATCATGAAACATTGGATTTCATGATCAACTATTAGGGATCAACTATTGAAGACTCCAATGAATTGAAGCTCCAACACTGCATATGCAAACTTGATGAGCATTCCAGTAAACTGGAAATAAACTCATTAAAACTTAATTCTATCTCATGAACTCACATTCATGTTAGAGAAATACTAATTCATGATCTTCACTGGCTAAGGCACAAGCCAAAAGACCTTCCATCACTACATTTTCAACAGAGGACATTGTTTTCTAGAGTACTTGGCACCTAGAGGAATAAGAATCTTAACTAGCCTACATTCTAGCAAAATTTTATCAATCTACTTCGTCTAGATAAACTAGAGATTCCTCTTAATATGATCTATTTTATCTCCATGACTAAGATACAATTTTCAATGCCAAGATCCTTCATGTCAAACTTAAATGATACCTAGTATTTAACCTCCTTTTTGATATGCTAGTTGATTTTGTTTAGAAACATATCACCAACATATATTACAACATGAATAGAGTGACCAACAACCTACTTGGAGTACATATGGTGATTAACATTGCTTTTCACAAATCTCGATCCAAATATGTAGCTATCAAAATTTTGATATTGGATTCTTGGGGATTGTTTTAAGCTATATAGGGACCTTTTTAGATTAAAATCAACTCCTTCTTACCCTTCATTATGAACCATTTAGGTTTTTCATACCAATTTATTATTCTAGATTCCCATGTAGGCATGTTTTCTTCACATCCTTTTGTTCTAGTTAAAGATCAAATGTAATAGAAATAGACATTAGAAAGCTAATGGAATTCCATTTTTCAATAAGAGAAAAAATCTCATCAAAATCAATACCCTCCCCCTAAGAATTTCCTTTTACTACTATATGACTTTTATACTTCTCCACTTATCCTTTTGTATTGAGTCTATTCTTGAACACTCATTTGTACCCAACAACTTTTCTTCCATCAAGTAACTTAACCAAGTCCGCCTTAGTTGTTTTCAAGGCCTTTATTTCTTCAACGATGGTATTCCTATGAAGTTTTCCTTCCTTAGAATCAACTACCTTTTTGGCAATTCTAGGATCATCATCAATCATAGTTAAAACAAATGGAAAATGAAAATGAAGTGGACTATTCCTTTTTATTTTCCTTCTTACCAAATGTTGAATCTCCTCAAGATCAGGGCCTAGGATTCCTCCTATTCATTTGACTCATTTTCATCTATTGAGTTAGATCCTCCATTCTCTAGCTCAAAGTTTATTTTCTCTGGTTCTCATTCTCTCAATTCATCTTCATGTTTTTACCTTCTTTGAAGATCGTATCACAACTATAAATAGTATTCCTTATCATTGGATTCCAAAGTCTGTATCATTTTATTCCATAGTTATATCCAATAAAGATACATTTCTCTATTTTAATATCAATCTTGCTCCATTTCTCCTTGGGAACATGCACATAAGCATAACAATGAAAAACTATGAGATTTATAAGAGAGGGTTTCTTACTAATCCATGGCTCATGAGGATTCTTATCAATTAGTGTTGATGTAGATGATTGGTTGATTATATAAAATGTAGTATTTTCCACCTATACCTATAATTTTTGTTATGTGCCTACACATTTAAGCATACTTCTTGAATCTTCCATCAATGCCCTATTCATCCTTTCTGGAAACTTTTATCTTAAGGCATGTATGAAGTTGTATATTCTCATGTTATTTTGCACTATTCACAGAATTGCACAAAATCTTTCCCTCAAAATTGTCCTCCATTCTCTGTCCTCAGCTGACTATTATTTTATTCTTTATATGGTTTTCCATAAGAACATTAAACTCTTTGAATTTACTAAAAGTCACAAATTTATGCTATAGCAAATACAATGATGATGTTAAAATATAGAGCATAAGAAAGTTAGGGAAGGAGAAAATAAGTTTGGTGAAAAAGGCTTCAAACCATATTCTACAATCTCTCAATTGTGTTCATTTCAATCATACAATTATATAATACATAAGTGACACCACCTTAATCACTCTCACCTCAATGGCTCATTAAGACGTAAAGTAGGAGGAAGCAAAGTAGGAATCTAGAAACACACATAGTATAAATCATATCTTAGAATGTGAATACATTAGGTGGTATACTAGAACTTCATGATTGTATATGATTAAGAAGCTAACATTTCAAACTCCACCCCCCTTTCCACCCAATCATAAGTTTGAACAATAATACTAATAGTGCAACATAAACTGGTACAATATCCAATTCTTCATGTTGAAACTCCTTAGTTGAGATTTAATGAAGAACTACTTGAAAAATTGTCAAATTTGGATTCTAAACTCCAATCTGATAAGAGTGAATCAATTGCATGTCTGACACATCCCTTAAAATTTCCTGAAAACTCAATCAAATTTCAAGCTACAATAAAAAAGGATCCATTTGTTCTTTGGTAGGTCAAATACCATCCAAGTCAACATAATGTCCACAAAACAATTTAAACTTTGAAACAGGAACTGATATTGTTACCTGTTTCATAGAGATAGCGAAAAAGTGACATGATTTTGAAAAGGGGCGATGCAGAACACACATATTTTTTTTAAACCATAGTTTTTGGCACTTCAATTTTTTTAATGTACATTACATTTTAGAATGTTAGTGATTTACACGCTAATTTAAAAAAGTGATGATTCTACATCATGTCGTTTTTTTAAATTTTCTAATTTATGGAATATAAATAATTATTTTCTAAATTTAACGATTTTTGACACGTTAAATTTTTTATGTCAATTTTTTTGACATAAAAAAATATATTAAAAAAAAAACTGTAAAATTAAGTAAGTAAAAATAGAAAAATTTAAAAAAACATTAACAAAAAAATTAAAAAATAAAAAATAAATTAAAAACAAGCTAGTTTTAATAAAAAAAATTAGAAAATTAACCCAAAAAAAAATAACAACTACCAAAATAAAAATTAAAAACATTTAAAACAAAACAAAAAATTCAAATTAAAAAAAAAAAGAAAAAGAAAAAACATTTAAAATTTAAAAAAAATATACGTATTTTCAAATTAAAAAAATAATAATAATAATAAAATTAAAAAAACATTAAATAAAAACATATTTTTCATTTAAAAGAAAAATATTTTAAATTTTATATTAAAAATTTTAAAATTTAAA
The DNA here is from genome assembly GCA_031772625.1 of Pinus tabuliformis. NCBI lineage: Eukaryota > Viridiplantae > Streptophyta > Pinopsida > Pinales > Pinaceae > Pinus > Pinus tabuliformis. The sequence continues at coordinate 1,558,722,029 of CM062820.1, forward strand.
ATTTTGATTTAAATTTTTTTAACATTATTAAAAAAAATATTTTTTATTTAAAAAAAAAATAGTTATCATTATATTTTAAGTGATACCAAAGTTGTTAATCCACTTTATTAATTCCTCATTTAAAAATCTAAGAGTTAAAATGATAAAATAGTAACATTAACTGGGAATCAAATAACATGATATTTTTTTAACATTAATAGGGAATCAAATAAATCTACATGCATCATTTTGGAGTGGTTACAGTTATAATAATTGCAACATAACAAGGTCAAAGCTTTTCTAGTTTAAGTTGGGTGATTCCTGGAATCGCTCGACTACCAATATATTTTAAGTTTAAGATTTTTAATTTGAATCTAATTCCTCTAAATTCTGACAAAGTATCATTTATTCTGGTGTCACCCATTATGATTTTCAACAACACGACAACAAACTTTATTTATTAATTTTAAAAAATATTATTTTCCAACCAGAATCAACTAGTCTCAATCCCTAATTAAACCACTAGTAATAATAAACAAGACAGAAAAACTGACAGTTTTAATTACAACGCTAGTGTTACAATATCACTCAAGCTGCATAATTTTCATGCGACATAATAAATCCAAGAATTTATTTTTTAGAAAAAAAAATTGATTTTTAGAAAAACAAATTGCTTTTAAAAAAAAAAATTCATTTAAAAAATTTATTATTAAATATTTGTAAATGATGGAAATTTCAAATGAATGCTTATAAATAATAGTTATTATTAGCCTGGAATTTAATTATTTTGTATTATAAAACAAATTTGTAAGAGTTGTTGAAAGAAAATTTTCAAATAAAAGCAGGCATATGCTCACAAATTTGATTGGATTAAAACATAAAATGATATGCAAAAAAAGTCATCAAATTTTCATTAAAATTTGACAAGTAGAGAGAATGAAATTCCAGGCCTACGTGGGCATAAGTGGGAACTTTCCGCACACATTATAAGATATAAATCACATTCACTTTCTTAGTTTAATCTTTTATGAATTTCAAAGTTGTGAATTATGCCATCACGTACAACAATAGGTCACAAGCTACATGCATATAACCACAGGTCACAAACTACATGCATATAACCAGAAAAAATTGTTTTAGAGGTTTCTATTAATAGAGATTATATAAATGATCGAGCATAAGATATCATTGAGATCATTTTCGTGGTAACACATTTGAACTCCATGCACACACCTTTCATTTTTTTTAATATGTGTGGGTTCTTGACAAGTCCGTTTCCATAATATTTAAGTCCGTTTTCCACCGATTTTCAAATGCAGAACCCACATTCTCCTTTCTAAATGACCCAATATCTTGCGTGTCACATTTAATTTGAAATAAAATAATTCAATGAACAAAGTATTCAATCATATGGAAGCACAAAGTTCTTTTGGAACGTTGTACCCAGAAGGAAAATAAATCCTAACACACCTCCGTCCTTTATGACGCAATATCTTTTGTGGGAAAAACATTTAATTTTTTTGTTTTAAATAAATATTATTTGTATGAAAAAATTAAATGTATTTTTTTAATAAAATATTCGTTTTTTTTTAATATCAAATTTTATTTTAAAATAAAAATAATTGCAACATAACAAAGTCAAATCGTTTCTCCCCAAAAGCTAGTTGGTTTACGTTGGGCGATTCTCGGAATCACCCAAGGCCAACATATTTTCAATTTAGGAATTTAGAGGGATTAGATTCAAATTAAAATTCTTAAATTTAAAATATTATGAATAAATATGAGTTTTATTTTAAAATAAAAATAATTGCAACATAACAAAGTCAATTATTTTCTCCCCAAAAGCCAGCAGGTTTACGTTGGGCGATATTTAGGAATTTAGAGGGGTTATATTCAAGTTAAAATTCTTAAATTTAAAATATTATGAATAAATACCAGTTTTATTTTAAAATAAAAATAATTGCAACATAACAAAGTCAAATCTCTTCTCCCGAAAAGCCAGCAGGGTTATCTTGGGCGATTCTCGAAATCGCCCAAGGCCAATATATTTTAAATTTAGGAATTTAGAAGGATTAGATTCAAATTAAAATTCCTAAATTTAAAATATTATGAATAAATACCAGTTTTATTTTAAAATAAAAATAATTGCAACATAACAAAGTCAAATCTTTTCTCCCCAAAAGCCAGCAGGTTTAAGTTGGGTGATTTGGGCGATTCTCAGAATCGCCCAAGGCCAATATATTTTAAATTTAGGAATTTACAGGGATTATATTCAAATTAAAATCCCTAAATTTAAAATATTATGAATAAATGCCAGTTTTAGTTTAAAATAAAAATAATTGCAACATAACAAAGTCAAATCTTTTCTCCCGAAAAGCCAACAGCGTTACGTTGGGTGATTCTCGGAATCACCCAAGGCCAATATATTTTAAATTTAAGAATTTAGAGGGATTAGATTCAAATTAAAATTCCTAAATTTAAAATATTATGAATAAATACGAGTTTTATTTTAAAATAAAAATAATTGCAACATAGCAAAGTCAAATCTTTTTTCCTCAAAAGCCAACAGGTTTACATTGGGCGATTCTCGGAATCGCCCAACACCAATATATTTTAAATTTAGGAATTTAGAGGGATTAGATTCAAATTAAAATTCCTAAATTTAAAATATTATGAATAAATACCAATTTTATTTTAAAATAAAAATAATTGCAACATAACAAAGTCAAATATTTTCTCCCCAAAAGCTAGCAGGTTTACGTTGGGCGATTCTCGGAATCGTCCAATTGCAATATATTTTAAATTTAGGAATTTAGAGGGATTAGATTCAAATTAAAATTCCTAAATTTAAAACATTATGAATAAATACCAGTGTAAATACTTGCGTGCGATAGGGTAGCTAGGAATAGGTGCATTCGGATTTGTCATAATCTGAAAACACAGACTTAGTATTATCATTTTTTAATCTAAATCAAAGAAGACTCCAAGCCTTTTAGAATAACAAAGCAACTAGACTAAGATTCGAAGGAACTTTTAGACAATTAGGACTTCTATATCATGTAATTGATAAGAGATTACTCGGTCAAACTATTTGTTCCTTGAATTTCTTTTCTCCTGAAAAACATTTCAAATTTATTATGAAGGCATAGATAGCACGATAACAAATCCATATTGATGTTGTGGTCAAAACTGAAATTATTGTAAGTTATATCTATCAGAACTCAAATTATTGTATATGATATCTATCAAATATATTGGAATCTATTATGAGCATTATTTTGAGAAATCATCCAAGAACAATTTGGATGATTCTAATGAAAACAATCTGGATGACTCTGGTGATTACTCGATTAGTGAAGAACAACTTGGATGATTCAAACGAAAACAATCTAGATAACTCTGGTGATTACTCTAATAGTGAATGAATAGATGAAAAGTCATTTATCTCTTAAATGACTTTGTTGTAAATATGATAAACATAACAAAGCTAAACCTTCTGCCTTCCTCTTCCTTTGTCGTATCTAGGCATATTTTGTTTATTGCAAAAGATGTTTATTAAATGTTCTGACAATGGAAAACCTTTAGATACTGAGATCGTAGTACACTGATTACACGGTTTTAGATACTGAGATCCTAGTACAATGATTAAACGGTTGTTTTGATGAAGTTTTGTTATTCTAATTAAAAAATTATCGATAAAACTTTAAATATAGAGATCCTAGTACAATGATTAAACAACAATCTCGATGAATAATTAAATATAGAGATTCTAGTACAATGATTAAACGACAATTTCCATGAAAGTTTATTATTCTACGCATAGAAATATCTCGATTACACATGCATGAAATTAAAAAAATGGAATGAAAGATTTGAATGTAAGTATTTTATATAATTTTAAAGTATAACATATTCAAATAAAAATAAATATATAATAATTTGAATTTAAATATATAAATTAAGATAAATTTATAATAAAGTTTATATAGTAGTTAGTAGGTGTTATTTAATTTAAATATATTTTAATTAAATTAAAAAAATAATAATAAAGACAATTTTTATCACAAAAATGAAACAACTAATAAAACACTTTAATGTTAAATGCCATCACCAAAAATTAAGAAATATGACTAATTAATACTATGTTTATATTAAGATATCTACACTTTAATATATATATTTAGGTGTTTTATATTTTACTAATATATATAATTTTTTATAGTTAAATTTATTAAAATATGTTAAACTGGTTAAAGAGCGAATATATATATATATATATATATATATATATATATATATGGGTATGATATATTGATATAAACTAAAACATTCAATTTAAAAACACATACGCATAATGTTAATATTTTTAAGTATTTTTAATGAAATATGTTATGAACGTTATATAATAAAATAATAATAATAATAATAATTTTAATTTTTTAATTTGAATCAAAATTATATTTATATTTTTATAGGGTAGTGTGAGTCCTTTTTTTTGTTTTTAAAATAAAAATCATTTTTTTAACAATCTTAAAAATAAATAAAAAAATCGAAATTTTAAATTTTAAATTCGGTTTTACTGACATTTTTTTAAAATGTTGAAAATTGACCCTAAAAAAAGCCATCATTCCAATATCAACACTTTTCATTTTCATGGTGTTTTTTGCACAATTTTTCCACAAAAAAAAATCGTTCTCACTGTCATTTTTAAAACATGTTCAAAATTGACCCTAAAAGAAAAAACCATCGTTCCAGTGTACACACTTTTCGTTTTTAGCACTGTTTTTCTTGTTTTTTGGAGGTTTTTGGGCTAGAGTTCCCATTTTGAGTTTATAGTTCCTGTTTCAAAGTTTACATTGTTACAATATTTCTCTCCATCAACATCTCAATAATGTATCTTATGTATGCTTGCACTACAAGAATTATTGAACCATCATTATTGATTAATAAATGGAACTGCTTGAATCTCGATGTCTACCATCTATAGATTGTTGATGCCCATCTAGCATATTTTTTTCTTAAGTCTACTATCTACATACTATGGTTTCCCATCTGGAAAATTTTGATGCCCATCTGGCATATTCATTTTTGTTTAAATTTGCTATCTCCAAACTATGGTTGCTCATCTAGCACATTTGAATACCCATTTGACATATTGGTGTTTTTGGTGTAAAAACTTTAAGTTTGACAACCACTATTCTATGCCTATCTAGTAATTTGTTTATTGACCATTTAGCAATTTGTGTGTTTTTGTTGAAACTTTTAGTGTGGAAACCATGTTTAATTCCATAATCAATTCCCCCTTTTGTCAACTGAAAGGAGAGACAAAATGGGTTTTCATGAGGATGACTCTCAACAAAGTTTCATCAAATGGTTTTTGGTTGACCATGAACCCTCTTCAATCCATTTGGTGGTTTTGGTTTACCATTAATCATCTTTGCTTGATTTTTAAACTACCCCAATTAAGGTGTCGGAGAGTTTCATCCTTGCACTCTTCCCTTTTAGGTGTGCGAGAGTACCATTTTGTTTGCACTACCAGTTAAGATTTGTCTTTACATGAGATTGAATTCTTCAGTAAGACTGAGATAATTGCTTGGTTGTTGATGACCACTTCCAAGAATCAATCCACTCAAAAGTGAAGATTTAATATTGCATTTTTTTTTTCTTTTGGAGTTTTTTTTCTATTGCACAATTCTTCTTACCACAATGTTGGCAAGGATGGAGATAAAAACAATGATATTCCATATGACCAATGCAATTGTAATGTCTGCACTTCAATTTTTCTTCATTGACTTTTTACGTCTCTTTATCTAAAATTCCTCCATTCACACACTTGAGTGGTTCTAAGTGATATGGGATATGAAAACAATGTTGTCATCACCATATTCTAGACCATGTCAATTTTTGTTGCACTAGATTTCTTCCCATGGCCTTATAATGTTGTGGGTTCATTATGAAATTGATAATGTACAGATTCATTTTCTTCCCATGGCCTTATAATGTTGCGGGTTCATTATGAAATTGATAATGTACAAATTCATTTTCTTCTACACTGGAAGATGTATGTTTGAGTGGTTCATGAATGGATTGTTTATCACCATCATCATCATTATTAAAGAGAGGGTTGTTTTAAAGAAGTAGTAGTTCAAAACACTTCATTGATTCTTATTTTTGAAGATCCACAAGTCATCATTCTAAACTTGATGTTGCGATTGTAGCAAATATATATTTGTTTGCATGACTTACAAACACGTGATAACATTTTCCAATTTTTGATTGGTAAGTATGACCAAATTATTGTTAGGTATTTCTAATAAAGAAACCAACTCCATGATTTTGGCCATCACTATTTACACATATTTATACATGTTCTCTTGAATTCGCTTGTTTGCACTTGCTTTCTTGAACTTGCACACTTATACTTGTTTGTTTTGTATCACGCTCACTTGAACTTGCTTGACACTTGTTTCTTGTACTTTTGAACTTGTTTGCTTGCATTTCACACTCTCTTGATTTTGTTTCAGTAAGTTGAGGGTGTCAGATACTACTGAAAATTTACCCAACTTGTGATTTTTATAATGGCTTGAATTTTAACAACTTAACCTTGTCAATTTTGACTCAAAATTTTAATGATTCAATCAAATCTTGGGTGTCAGGTTCAACCGATATTGGACTTGAATAATTCAACTTGATTTTGATATTAACACTTGCAAAGTAACTATTGCAAGTTACAAAAAAATTGATAAGAAGTTGAATTGATGTTGATGTGGCTAAATCCTGATGTGGATGACAACTTGAATGCTTAATTATGTGTTACAACTCTTTGATTGCTTGTACTTGATTGGCATTAATTGTCTTGATTTAATATGCTTTGAACTCCATGTGCGTGTGTTTATATGAGAGAATTGCAATTGTATTCTAAAACCTAGACATAAATATAACAACATCCCAAAAAAGCACACATTACCACATACTACACAAAGTGTACCTAAAATCTCCTTATTCAAATTTTAGGAAAATATAGGATACAAACACAACCAAAGGAATTTTTGTTATCGATAATTACATGTGTACAACACCATTTTCCTTTTCATAAGAAAACAATTGAATCCCTCTTTGTAATGGTAATGATCATGTTTTCTTAAATATAAATGCAAATGAAAATCTTCAACTTATTTTCTGTTTACAAAATTATGAAAATACAAATTAATGATGTACTTCAACTTTCAAGATTCTACTTAATATTCATTTCTATTTATTTTTTTTAACATAATAATAAAACAATTTCAATTAAAAAAAATTATCTTTAATGTGAAAAAATAACGTTGGAAAAATGAAAAAAATACCTATTTTTTCCCTTTTTTCCAATTACTCATTATGTGTTAATTTTTTTCACTCACAAACCTATGTTCCAATCTATTGTTACTCTCATCACCAACATAACACAACCCTTAATGCAAAAGTTGGTGAGGATTTTGGGATTGTAAAATTGATGAAGATTTTGGGATTGTAACGTTGGCAAACCCTCATTTCCAAAAATCGCATATATGCTAGCTTCCTGGAATGCACCAACAGAAAACGAAGGAAACCTTTCAATGACATTTGATGCACTGAAACTATATGGGATGGAAATAATTAGGATCATGCTGTCATTTCAGGGATAGTTTAATTGGTAATTGTCAGGATATGAAGCGGGGTTACTAGTTAGAGATTCAATTTTTCACGCAAATCTAATCCATGATCTTGCTATTACTGGGATCTCATGCGTCGCCTTCTTGCTATGCGTTATTGATTGTGGTTGCATGACTGGCGTTCTTCTCTATGGAAGATTCGATTGTATGACCCGCCTTCTTCTCTATGGAGGATTCTAAATGGCATGCTTCAATGATCTATTTACTAGGAGAGACAAACCATTCGATATGATAGTAAGTAAATAGAGAAGAAACTATCTAAAGGGGTGCCATGCATATGGCCATGAACTGCGAGCAACTTTATCAATCTATCTCTGCTTCCAGCAGGCGTGGAGGTACTCTTTTCCCGATGAACCCGTGATTTTGCAAGATCAGATTCCCACTGAACTGCAATGAAAGCTCGGATGCCCAAAAACTTACAAAAATATATTTCCATTTTAAGTGAAGAAAGGCACGTGATCTGCACTAATCTCTCAACTACCACGTGATCTGCACTCATCAATGTGTCAAGGTATAAACTCTGTTGAATGTTCATCAATGTGATCATCTCGTCAGATTTCCATTTTATTCTTAATTCCCTGCAGATTCCCGAATATTTGAGAAATATCAAGGATATGAGAAAAGCCAATGGTTTGAGTTTTACTCATTTGTCTTATATGTTTTGAAATATTCTGGAATTTGCCATGAAGTCAAGATGCTTCATTTTTATTAATGATAGAAGAACACTTTTTTGTTCAGGAATGTTGATAATCCAAACCAGAGTTTGATCATTCTCGCACCGCAGATAAGGAAGTGGGGATTTGAGAAAATTGTTGATACAAATCATTTGTACTTAGCAGATCTGACCAAATCAAGATTTTTGATCTACGTGGTTGATTTAAAGGAAACTAAATAACTAGATCACACAGAGATGAATTATGTGTATAAAAAAAATGATGGCAATTATTCATTGGTAAAATATAAGTCAGCAGTGCTAAATCTCAATGCAAATCAAAATTATTGAATCTCATCTTTGCCATTTGCATCTAAAAATATCTAGATTTGTGATTTTGATGTTTCAGCTGGCTTAGCTATTCTCTCGTGTGAAACAATTTTATGATCATCTTGAGTTCATTGTGCTCTTTAAATATACAGCTTCATCAACTATGTGGATGTTCAACTTCGGACATGATAATTAACTTTGGACATGAAACTAGGAGATCTAGAGCTACTTTATAATCATCCCAAATTCTTTTTGCTCTTTAAATATACAACTTCATCAACTATGTGGATGTTCAATTTCACACAATGATAATCAACTTTGGACATGAAACTAGGAGATATAGAGTTATGAAATTAAATTTTCCATGAAAAGACTATCATGGAATTACTAGGCCCCAAGAAAAATAGGTGCTTTAATACCAGTTGATAAAATATAGAGCACGAAAAAGACAGGACAAGAAGTCAAGAAGTTTAGTAGAAAATACTTCAAGCTATGTTCTACACTCTCTTGATTGGATTCATTTCAATGATACAATTATATAACATATAAGTGAAACCATTTCAATTTCTATCAAGTGGATACCTCGTCAAGAGATAAAATATGAGGAAAAGTAAGATTCTAGATCCACACTTAGAATAACAACTTTATTCCAGAATATGAAATACATCAGGTGGTATACTAGGACTTTTATGATTATATATGAGTGAGAGGCTAAATGTTTTCCTAGAGAATCATATGTAAATGAGACATGGTACATAAATCCTCCTAGTAATGAAAAGATACAAGTCCAAATGCATCATTGTGTATCAATTCTAGGATCATTTGTTTTTGTAGCACTTAATGGAAATCTTACCTTTTTTTTTTACCATATTATACACAATGTTCACACAATTTGAAATCTAGAGAACAATCAAAGATAACTTCAACCATACCTTTACTATGCAAAGCTCGATGGCCTTTTTCTTCAATATGTCCTAATCTTTGATGCCAAATCATTGTATCTTTCTATAGAAAGAGTATGAGTTCTATCAATTTCATTCTTACGAACAATGGTACTTTTACATCCATTAGTAATAATCCTTCCCAAAATCCTATACAAAGTTCCAATCCAACCTCCACTCAACAACACCATCACTCCTCAAATAGTCTTGCATGTATCCTTTTTCAAATATAATATGCATACTTTCATCACTCATCTTACTCATAAATATGGTTGTTTTTCAAACCCTTTCATCTTTAAGCAGTAAATGTATCCTTGCACGTTGTGTGATTTTGGTTGTCAAGTCATCTCCTAGGAAGTCATCACTTCCATTATGATTTTCATATTCACAAAACCACTCTCTCTAAGGATTCATGGCAAAATGATGCACTTGAGACAAACAACCATGAATTATGATCTAAATGTGTACTTGTAACTACCAATTACTCATTCCATCTTTCTTATGAAAAGTTCTTCCATTTTCTTATATTGCCCAACTTTCCTACATTTCCACATTTCATTATATATTGTCTTAGAGAAATAGATATACCTTCATACTTAAATTTTCTCCCTGGAGATTTGTTTGTATTTCTATCTCTAGGGTGATCTCTCACAGTAAGGTATCCTTGGTTTGATTATCCATGATTAATAACAAGGATGCATGTACATCATCAAACTTTAATTTGATTGCACTATTGCTAATAGTTACAACTATGTTATTTCATGAATCTAGAAATGAACATGGTATACTAATGCACTTATCTTGGTCGGAAAATTTAATATCAGCAAACAACAATTGAATTACCATAATTTTGAACGTATCGAGATGCTCTATCATGGGATCTCCATCATTCATCCTTAGGAGATACAACTTCTTTTGAAGGAAAATTTTGTTTAGCAGGGACTTAAACTGATGGAAAGCCCCTAACTTGTCCAATAATTCCTTGGTTGTACCTTGTCCTGTGACATTTAGTAACTCTAAATTTGAAAGGAACAACCAAATTATAATATTTTCCTTCTTGTCCAACTTTTTCTAGTCTAGTGCCACCATACCTATAGGTGTAGTACCATGATCCACAATGACCCAATATTCTTTGTCTACAAAAAGTCTTCCATTTTGAGCTTCTATAACTCGAAGCTTTGACTATATCTCTATTCTAAATTTGCATGTTATTCTCTTCAACACAAGAATCACCATTGCAAAGCTCCCATTATAACCAAGCTTAAAAACCCAAGATAAACTTGCTCTATCAAGAATGAGATAATCATTTAGTAACGAAGGCATCCCCTTGAAGCCATAGATAAGTAAGATAGTATACCAAATGTAGGTTTTAAACTTTTGCATGTAAAGTGATTCATATAGATTCTTGAGAAAGAAAGCACATCAATGAAACAAACACAATAAATAAATATTTACTTGAGAAACCCTAACTTAAAAAACTATTTTAACTTTGAGTTGTGCCTCTATCTTCTTCATTGTATTAAATATAACCATTCATAACACAAAACTTAGGTATTTTTTGTGACATTCAGAATCCTAATCACTAACCTAGATTACATTAAAACCCTCATACCATAAGAAATATTAGATTACAATAGTTGAAAAGGCACACAAACAAAAAAGTAGACCCAAACCCCAACTAGCACTTGTGAATGAGTTCATAGCCCACATGTTATAGCCAATACCTATGCATTAATGCATAGTCTACATATAAATATGGTTATATAACAATAATATAATGAGAAAGAGTACTATGGAGTTTTGGAAGTTTGTATGATGTATGGAATAGATGTAATAAAATTGATTCTTTATTGATATAAATCCATATACATTATATGCCATATCATTCATTCGCTCTCTCTCTTTTTGTCTCTTGCTTTGTCCACATATGGTATTTCACTAGAATTTTTAGCAAGTTCCTTAGTTGATGTAATAGCAATATCATCATCTCTTGTATTAATACTACATTGATGGATAGTCAAGTTGCTTTGTTGACATTATGGAATTTTTTCTCTCATGTGGGTAGTGTCTACATGGAACTTATTTTTATAAGAAACTACTAATTATATTAATTTAAAACTAGTTGTGGCTTATAACATACAACCTCAATGCATTGGTAGACCATTTTTTTTTTAAATAGAAACAAGTAATGACTAGCATACCCCCAAAATTGGGGAATGGAAAAACCCAAGTGAATCGTAATGATATGTTGTTTAAAGATAAGAGAAGTTTTTTTCATTGGTTCATGAATAAGTAAGAGAAGATCCATCTAACAGGATCCATGAATAAATAACACAATCTTTCATATGGTTAAGCACCTTTCTACATAGTTTAGACAATTCAAAGATAAGGGATTTTTGAGTTGGCCAAATAACATGAGTAATGATAAGATTGGTGGTACATGTGGTTGATATTGCCAAGTTTTAGACAATTATAAGGGCCCTCCTAAATAAGTCATGGATATGGTTGTATCGTCTCTAACCAATTTCACTAATTTGAGAGTTAATGTTTAGGAAAACAAACACATTCCTACGTGCATGAACCCTCCATACCTGATGACAAAAGGCGATGTTGAAGAAGTGTAGAAGGAACAAGTGGTCACTTGACCTCTGAAAAAGGTTTTGGATTCATTGATTCAAGGGTTGACTTGATTCACTTGCAGCAAGATCAATGTCAAGAGGGTGTCAATCACAGGAAGCATAAATGATGTAATTTCATTGGAAGTCGAGGAAGGATGTGTTCTTAGTTATGAAGGAATATATTGTAGTCAATCAAATACTTGACCTTTCAAGATGCACTTTGGCAAGGAATTTTATTGGCAAAAGGGTAGGGATGGAATACCTTCTGAGATAGATAAATTAGAGTCGAGGTTCAAGTTTATGATATATATTAGCATCTCACCTAGTAGCAAGAGTATGCATTGGTTTCGTCTTTTGCAAAGAAGAATATGCAATTTCTATATTAAAAGAAGTTTTGTTTATGGAAAGGTCTTACTTGTCTATAAAAAAAATATGATATGGATGAGATAATGCAAGAACACCAGTGTGAATAAAACTTCTGGGGCTCCCCATGAAATTCTAGATTATTCAATATTTATGCATAATTGACAATGAGATTGGAAAAACTATTATCGTGGATGATAGCTTTTTCTATGAAAAATACATGTGAATTGCAAAGATATCAATTGATATTAATGTAAGTTGAGGTCTTTCTGAGACAATTGAATTGGTTATTTAAAAGAAGGAAAAATGTATTTACATACTCATTCACAACTCCCCATCAATTGACATATTTGTTATGTTGTACATAGTGGCCATACTTGTTGGCCTTTCATTGTTTTCATAGTAAATATGACTTGTGACCTTGCTGGATTAGCCAAAAAGTATTTATATTATCAAAAGTGGCTTTAAATTTATTTGATTTATTAAAAACAATTTAACCAAGTAAATTTGAAATATGAATCCCAATATTAATAACCTAATTTACATAAAACAATATGTTTTTTTTTTACTCAATGTAACATGTCAAAAAAAATGGACATTGCTTGTTAAAATGATTTTACAAAGCATAAGAAACATGTCAAAAATATGCACATCATAAAAATAAATAAATAAATAAATCTACTATTTCAATATATTCCTTTTGAACAATTGAATGTTTTCCATCAATTTTTTAATTTGAATGGTTAAATGGTGAAAATTGTAGGTTATTTAAGTGTTGACACAGTGGCAATGGTAAATCTTGTCAAGGAAGCATAGAGGCAATGCTAATCCACCAAAGTGTTTGTTCAAAAAATTGTAAAATATTAAACTCCAACCTCATTTGCATATTTAAAACTCTATATAAAAGGATACCACATGTAGAATAACATTATAGAAATATACATTTATTACATGTTCAAAATCTTGAATCTAAAGGTACTCATTTTGGGAATCTAAGCTTATCCCAATTATAGATTTGGGTTATCAAAGAATTCAACCACAAAGTCAACCTAAGCTCATTTTAGTTGTATATTTGGATCATTAGAGGAACCAATAACAAAATCAAAATCTGACTTTGTGGTTGAGCCTTGTGATGAACCTTAATCTACAAGCGATTAAGGACATTCGTTGTGGAAAAATAGAATAGAAAAATATGAGAGTATCATAAAGCATAAGTTAAAGAAGAATGCACCACTAGCTCTTGAAGTTCGAGTTGACATGTCCACCGTAATTTTTGTTATAGACCTCATTCGAAAATGAATGAATACCCTCTTACCATATATAAAATGCTTATCATGTTAATTGGCCCTTTTATTTAGTTATTCATGAATCATCCAAAACAAACACTTCTTATATCTTGGAGCAACTCAATGTAAGCACACTAATCACTTTTAATCCTTTTCCGTCCAACCTAATCACTTCTAGCCCCCTTCTATCCACCTTAATTACTTTATCATTAAGTAATGTAACATGTTGCACTTAGATCCTTTTAAAACCATATTATGGATAGAGATTGATAATTTATTTCAAAATTATAGTTTTTAATTTCTTATTGCTTTAGAAACATGATATAGATTTATGTTTTAACAATATGTGAAATTGAGTAATTCCTCTAAAACGAAAGCTATAACAACATTAGATTTAATCAAAATTTATATTACTCGTATGGGGAAATATTTGTGGGCGATATCTAAGTGTTCTATAATATAACTTTTTCTTCTTTTTTTGGTAGGAATTTGGTGATACAAATCCAGGTGAGCTTGTTATTTTTCATTGCTTGAAATTCACTTTTGATTGCATAAATGAATTCAAAGCACAATATATATACATATTTAGCAACTCAACTTTACCATTTCAACAATTTTTGCTTGGATTTTGAGCAAAACCCATCATAAAATACGCAAAAAAAAAAATGTAGAACGTCTAAATTATGCTATTATCTTTATTTAAATATAATAGAACTTTCTACTCTTCAAATAACAATAACAATTTCAATGTTATTACCAATACCAAATGGTTGAGGAACCACCTTTGGGAGAATTAAACTATCCCAAGTGGGGTCCAAGCTCACACTTTGCACAAACTTGTTCTAAAATACTTAGAAAAAAATACCAAACACAAAGAAGTAATGATCCATTTTATTCCTGCCTACATTAAATATTTTCATCTTATTTATTTACTTATAATCCATATAGTTGACAAAAAATTTTAAATGATTTTAATTTAGATTATATATAAGAAAATCATTGCACAGAGAGGCGTTATCCAGTCCAGTATGGAAGAGATGTCAGTATGGAAGAGATCTTGTAGTATCCTATTATCTTATGTTATGTAAATATTTTGACTCAGACAAATTAAATAAAAGTAAAATTAAAACAAAATTAATAATTTTAATTAATATTATATATAATAAAAAATATTATATATATAGCTTAGTTTCATCTTAACTTCAGATATGTCAAGTGTCGAGAGAGATCTAATCTCTCCTAGTGCAATCATTTCCTCAAGTTTTGCACTAAAAAAGGAGGTTTGCACCTCAAATCTTGATAGATCTAGAGTTAAGATGAATCTATGCCGGTAATATAGTAGTGTGAAGTTCCCATACATCTCACTTTCTCAATAAAACCTAAGTATCAGCATAAATCCATCTTAACCTGGATATATCAAGACTTGAGAGGGGATTAAATCTCTTGAGTTGGAAACATCATTTAGATCCACTGTTAAAATGGTATCTATATATATATATATATATATATATCTCACAAAGCCTAACCCCAAGAATGTCGAGAGAATTGAACATGTGGCTTCTCAATAGCCAAGGTGCTTTAAAGATAAGGACTCAACCAAATAAGCTAACCCTCAAGGCTTTACTAGAAGTATTTTATTTATGACTAGCATTCAAAGATTTTTTTTGTTATTAATATTTACAATTAAATTTTTTCCCTTAATTTTTTTTAATGTAAGTATTATTTTATTTTTTAATATAATGTTATGGGGCAACATCTCTCCCAAACTAAATTGCCTCTCAACACAATAGTTAAAAAAAAAACAAACAAACAAACAACAACAAACATTTTTAAAGTGCCTCATCCTTTAAAAAAAGAAGAAGAAGCAAACAAACCAACTTATTTGAAGTGTCTCATCCCTCCCAATATGGGAAAAGGACAATAAACAAATGATTAAAAAGACCATAAACAAATGATTAAAAATTTACAAAATGTATCAAGAAAATGTGGATGTTCCATTTTGAAATTCTTTTTTCCTATTGGATATTTATTTTTTATAACACACATTTAAAATAAATTTAGAAAACAAATGTCTTACTTCTTAATAAGCAACTAAATGAAACGTGGACCACAAAAAATATTTAGAAAAAATCTATCTAAAATAATAGAAGAAGATCTTTTGAAAAAATCCATTCAAAGGAATACAATAAGATCTTTTGAAAAACTCCATTCAAAAGAATTGATGAATTAACTTTAATTGAATATTTAATGATTATTTTTGTAATATTTAATATTTCAATTTTGTAGTGCAAGATCTAACCATAATTACATTAATATGTATTTATTTTAGGATATTGTTTTTAAAATTTTAATTTATTTATTTATAATTATTAGGTAGATGACAAAGATTTAATTTCAGAATATTTTTAATAGGATACGCAAGTCAAATGTTAAGATTTATTTTCAAAATAGTTATGTGAATTTTTCTCTTTTAATTAAGTTCATTAGTTAAAAAAAAAAGTCATATAAATAAGTGTCATATGAAATGAGTTATGATTTTTTGATCATATCGTATTGATAAGTCATGGTATTGGCCCTTGGTATTATAACAAAATCTATTTATAGATTAAGAATATCCATGGTTAAAAATATTGTTCCATGTTTTTTAAAATGTAAATATGTTTACCTCATATATTAATATTTTTTATAACTAATACTACTACTAATTTATAATGATGCACTAGTTTAATTTATAATGATGCACTTGTTTAAACAACATGAGATGTATGATCAAATGTGCATTTTTATTCGTATTACTCCTAGGAAGGACTCTAGCAATTGATGTTCATGTTGAGGATTTTCATGTTGACCATTATGATTACTAGCCACCAAAATTTATGTAAATCCTTGTGCATGAGCAAGCAATGAATGTATACAATTCACATCTCAATTTATTAGTTCCTTTGAAAGTAAGGCTATAGAATTCCATTTACCTATTGACCGCTATTAATTTAGCAATGACCAATATAGCTTATAATTTTTTATACAATTTTCCCAAGAGCATAATTTCTAACTTGAGTGGCAATGAATGTATGCACTTCAAATCTCAATTTATTAGTTCCTTCCAAAGCAAGGCTATATAATTCCATTTATCTATTGACCACTATTAATTTAGCAATGACCAATATAGGTTACAATTTTTTATGCAATTTTCCCAAGAGCATAATTTCTAACTTGAGTGGCATGGACTAAATTTCCTTGCAACACTTGTTATGGCTATATGGATGTGTTAGTCTTAATAGTAGTCATAGATCAAAGGTTGGGATTTATCTC
This sequence comes from Pinus tabuliformis, assembly GCA_031772625.1. NCBI lineage: Eukaryota > Viridiplantae > Streptophyta > Pinopsida > Pinales > Pinaceae > Pinus > Pinus tabuliformis. The sequence goes on from CM062820.1 coordinate 1,558,739,201, forward strand.
AAAAGTAGTTGTGCCATTTCTACCCATTTAATTAATTTGATTAATTAAAAAAAAATGTGATATGAACCTGTGTCATATTAACATGAATTATAGCTTTTGGGGCATGTGCTATTGATGAGCCATGGTATTGTAACAAATTATATTTACAGATTAAGAATCTCCTTCATAAAGTGGGAGCGAATCTCCATTGTTAAGAATATGTGTGTGTGTTCTTTTTATAATAATAATGATAATAATAACTACAACAAAGTTATAATTTAATTATTTGTATGAATCTTCTTAATTTTTCCAATGTGATATGTATCATGAAATAAATATTAGCAATTTAATTTATATGATTGCACTAATTAATAAACTAATTCAATAAATTTTGCAATTCACATAATATCATTTGTATTGATTAACCACATGAATTAAATAGCATAAAATTGTAGTATCATTCATATTTATTAACTACATGAGTAATATATGATAAAATTGTAGTATTATTGGTGAGTTTATGCATTGTAGGTTCTCCACCGTCTCACTTGTGAATAGAGTTCTAACAAATATGAACTATTATGTTATGTTATTCAATTATTGTTTTGGAGTCAATATTTACTCTTAATGGACATATTTGCAATGCAACAGTATTGGAATGCCCATATTTAAGTGTGACATCACCTATAGCTATGCAAAAGGAAATGCATTTAAGAGAACTCTGATTTTATTATTTGATAGTCTTCTTCAAGGCATGAACCAAACTAAGTTTAAAATATCTTTCTATGGCCAAATATTGACCAAATATAAGGCCTTCTCCAATGGCAAGAAGACATAATAGTAGATCCATACTGTAGTTGTTGGCTATGTCGCAAGCTTCAACGAATTTGAACCATGAGGTTTGAAATTCGGTGAACCTAAAAAAAAAAAATCAAATTTGTCAGGTTCGTCGAACCTGACTACTAAATCTAAATGTGGAATCCAACAAACTCAAAGTATGCTCGATTGCAAAAAAAAAGAAGAAAAAACCTCGCTCACTTTGGTTATTTCCGTCTTAGTGTCAGAAGTTCACCCATTCTTCAACAAACCAGAAGTATATTTGGATGCAAATAAAAATCCCCTTGCTTTGGTTCACTATGTCATGAAATTTGCAGCTAACCCATTCTTCAAATAACTCATAGTATACGCGATATAGGGACAGGAGCGCTAGGGTTTGCGCTAGCGGACGAGACTGACAGGAGGTTCCTGAGGGCGTTTTGCCGGGCGGCTGAGGACGCAGACCTGCCAGGGAAGCGTCTCAGGTTGCTGGCACGGGTCCGGTCAGGTTTCCAGGAAAGCAACAGTAAAAGGAATCTTGGTGACAAAGCTCTGAACGGAATGGGAGAGTCACGGGGGGGGGGGGAGAGACCCCCTCCTTCAGAAATGTGGTCATGGGAGAAACAAGCACGGAAGGAGAGCAACAGACGGAACGGGAAAACCAAATCCCAGTTATGGGCAACTTATGGCAGAAGCGAATGAGAGGAAAATGCCTACCGAGGGCCCAAAAGCAGCCCAGGTATATTGTTCCCAACAATAAGCTGGAGGAATATAACGCCTACATGAAGGATCATGCCCTAATCTGCCGTTTTGTGGGGTATTGGCCGTCTGAGCGAGAACTACATAGATGGATTGCTCAGCGATGGAGACCCAAAGGGCAGATCGATCTCAAACTCGGGGCCCAAGGTTTCTTCACAGCAATATTTTCGAATCTAGAAGACAAGAACAGAATTTTCGAAGAGGGCCCCTATTTCCTGAACAACGCGGGGTTATTTATGAAGTTTTGGGAGGAGAGATACAATCCTGAAAAAGAGAAAATGCTTGATGCACCAGTCTGGGTCAGATTATTCGGGCTTCCTGATGAATTCTGGGAGCCGGGGATCTTGGAAGGAATAGGCAACACGATCGGCAGTTTCGTCAAAATTGCAGAGGCCACGAAAAGAGGTAAGTATAATGCCTATGCAAGAATCTGCGTCTACATAAACTTGGCTAACCCCCTCCCGGAAAATGTTGAGGTTGAATACCATGACGAAGTCTGGAAGCAGTCAATTGATTACGAACATATTCCTTTCCGATGCCGAATATGCCACGAGTATGGTCATTTATACCGGCAGTGTTCCCTTAATAAAGAGGAAGAAAGTAGAAAAAGTCAGGCAAATCCAGCAAGAAACACTGGGAAAGTGGAGAACTCAGAGAAAGGATTCCAACAAGTGGTCAGGAAAAGAAGATCGAATCAAGAAGGTCCAAAGACCCAGTCTCAAAAACAACCCAGTCAAGCAAAAACTCAGAACAAATATCAAGTATTGCAGAGCGAGGATGAAGAGTACGAAGTAAACCTAGAAGATGATGAGGATCCCGAAAATAGCCCAATGGAAATTTCGGGAGAAGAGAAGGGGAAAGGAACAACTATCAGTAAAAATAACAAAGAGAAAACAGAGAAAGTGGTAACAGAAGCAGATGCAGAGGCCCCGATGGAAGTGGAAGACCAGCCTGAAGCTGAAATCGAGGAAGAAAAAATCATGAAAAGGTTGATTCAGGAGTGGAAGCACTTAGACAGCAGATTCATACCGGAAGATCAAAGGCAGCTATACAAAGAAGTATTCCAGAAATATAAAGAGAAAAAGGGAGAACCCCCGGATGCTCTAGCAAGGGTCGAGAGTGAGCAAGGGACTGAAGATAAAGGAACAGGAATCTTGAGCAAAAACAGCAGAAAGAGAGGTCGGAAACCAATGACCGAAACAATCCGGGCAGTGGGAGAGATCTTGATAAATTCAGGTAAGGTGATACCTCTGTCGGAGGTATTCTTCCCTTCCTATAAAAAATTTTAAATGATAGTTGTCAGTTGGAACATTAGGGGTTTGAATAGCAGAGGAAAACAAAGGTACATGAAGGATAAGTTGCAAAAAGAAAAACCCAGTATTATGATCTTACAAGAAACAAAGATTTTGATTCACCAACTGGAAAAAATCATAGAACAAAGTAGGTTACCTTATCAAGTGATGGGACAAGATGCAATAGGTTTTGCTGGAGGACTCGCTATCTTATGGAACCCAAATGAGATTTCTATAAACAACTGGGTAAGCATGAGAGGAATACTTTCCGGGCTGGGAAGGGTTGTGGGAACCAAACATCAGGTGGTTATCTCTGGAGTCTACGGCCCCCCGACCCCTGGAAATAAGGAGCAGTTTATCAATGGCGTTAAAACAATCCGTCATCTATACCCTGAAGTTGATTGGATTATTGGTGGGGATTTCAATCTGATCAGATCCATGGAAGAGAAAAAAGGAGGGATCAGAAGAAGGGATCAATATATGGACAGATTTAATGAGATGATAGAAGACCTCCGGCTAGTGGATATCCCAACTTTAAACGGGATATACACTTGGAACAATAGAAGGGGGGGGAACAAACAGATTGCATCCAGATTAGACAGATTCCTAGTGTCTGAATCCATTATGAATAAAGATATTTTTGTGGAAACCAAAATCATCCCAGCGCTGGGTTCTGACCATTGGCCAATCCGCCTAGAGATTGACATTAAAAAGATTCAGGGAAAAAGGCCCTTTCGTTTTGAAGCCTTCTGGCTAAGGGACCCGGAGTTTATCAAGAAAATTGAGAATTGGTGGAAACAAAGCAGCAGTCAGGGCAGATGCAGAATGCAAACGTTCCAAATAAAATTGAGGGAGCTGAAAGGCAAAATTAAGAAATGGAACAAAGAGGAATTTGGCAACATTCTGGAGGATAAACAGAAACTAGAAGGGGAAATGACTGAGCTACAACAACAGATAATCCTAGAAGGACGAACAGAAGAAAGCGTTCTCAAGGAAGGGGTAATCCTTGGCAGATTAGAAGAGAGGAGGAAGCAAGAAGAGATACTATGGCGCCAAAAATCTAGGATAAAATGGCTGCGGGAGGGAGAAAGAAACACAAAATTCTTCCATCAGGCCATGGTTAAACACAGGCAGGGAAATAGAATTCTCTCAATCAAGGACAGGAATGGAGAAAGAATGGTTGAACAGAATCAAATAGAACAAGTTCTAACTGATCATCATAAGGAAATTTTAACGGAGCCTCCTGATGATAGATCAAGAGCCATCCAAGAGATCTGCTCGACGATTCCTAGACTGGTATCTGAGGATCAGAACAAAGCGCTCATGAGGGTTGTGACCCTAGAGGAGCTGAGCAAAGTTGTGAAGGCAATGAAGAAAGGGACTGCCCCTGGACCGGACGGCTTCACGGTGGACTTTTACCAGGCTGGCTGGCACTTCTTGGGACAGGAAATTCTGGAGATAGTCGAAGAATCAAGAATAAATCAAAAGGTTTGGCCAGCCCTTAACTCTACCTTTTTTGCTCTTATTCCTAAGGGAGACAACTTAGAGGAAGCTAGTGGATATAGACCTATAGCTCTGTGCAATGTCATTTACAAAATAATCACATCCCTGATTGCAAAACGTTCAAAACCTCTCTTAGGCAACCTTATCTCTCCTGAACAAACGGGCTTTGTTGAGGGCAGACAAATCCTGGATGGTCTAGTTGTAACCCAGGAGGTGATTCATTCCTTGAAAACCACTAAGCAAAAGGGTATGATGGTAAAATTAGATTTATCTAAAGCCTACGACAGACTGAACTGGAACTATCTTGACACTGTCTTGGAAAGATTCGGCTTTCATCAAAGATGGATTGCATGGATTCGCAATCTGATCTCCACTCCTAATTTCTCTATCCTGGTTAATGGAAGCCCTTCCAAAACCTTCAATGCCTCCAGAGGGATTCGGCAAGGTGATCCGTTGTCTCCTTTTTTATTTATATTAGCTGCTGAAGGACTAGGGAGATTCATTAATCATGAAAGAGCAGCTAATAGAATTAAAGGTCTGCAAATTTGGGGAAATAATCTGCCCCTTACCCATCAACAATTTGTTGATGACATTATGCTTTTCGGGGAACCAACAGTTAGAGAAATTAAAAATCTTAAGCGGATCCTTGATTTGTTTTCAGCTGCCTCGGGTCTAGAAATCAATAAAGAGAAATCCTGTGTTTTCCTCTTTAACATAGTAGACCAAGTCAGATCTCACCTTATTAGAATTCTGGGATTCAAGAGGGGGGAATTACCCACCAAGTACTTGGGTAATATTCTAGACCTCACATCTAAAAAGTTGAAAAACTGGCAAGGAATGCTGGACAAACTTAACAACAAAATTGCCAATTGGTCGTTTAGAGTTTTGAATATTGCAGGAAGAGTCATCCTTGCTAAGTCGGTTCTTCAGGCTATCCCTATCTACCCGCTCTCGATTATGGCTGCCCCTTCTGGGATCTGTGCGAAAATCAGAGAAATTATCCGGAAGTTCATTTGGAGTGGAGCTGATAAGAAGAAAAAGTGGGCTTTAGTCTCATGGAGTCAACTCATCGAAAGAAAAGAAAAAGGAGGGTTAGGATTAAGAGACCCTGAAATTCTCAACAAGGTCCTGGGAGCCAAGCTCTGGTGGAGATGGCTTAGCGGAGGAAGTGATCTTTGGAAAACTATTTGGAGGACTAAATATAGGATGCCCAACTCTCTGGCTGATATCTTAAAATTACAAGAAATGCCCCGTGGCTCTAATATATGGGAACTTGCATCTCAAAACAGGGAGTTGATCAGCAAACACACCTTCTGGGAAATCAGAGGAGGGTCAGAGGCAAACTTCTGGGAGGATAGCTGGCAACAACGAGAAAGGCTAAACAACATTCAAGTCCTTACACAAATCCGGGACAAAACTGCAAGGAATAGACAGAAAGTTAAGGATTACTGGATTGAGAATGATACCCTGGAAGACTGGAGAGTCTGGGAGGAACCGACAAGATGGGATCAAGGTTTGCCCCCTGATACTCAAGATGCCTACCGAAAAGAAATGGGTTCAAGAAAACTCAGAGTTCGACAGGGGCAAGATATTCTCCGGTGGGGAAACTCAATGAAGGGGACCTTCTCTACCAAGGAGGCCTATTTTCTAATAGGGTCTCAGAACAGAGAAGACGAAAATATGGATTGGAAGACCATATGGGAGTCCAAATGGTGGCCTAAGGTGTCTATTTTTGTCTGGCTGGCCATAAAGAATAAAATCTTGACATGGGATCGCATTCGCAAGAAGGGGTTCTTTGGACCTTCACAATGCTATCTATGCAACAAGGACGAGGAGGACAGAGATCATCTGCTGATCCGGTGTCCATATACTGAACGACTATGGATATCGACCAAACAATTGTTCAACAAACCTGGATTTAACATAAGAGAATTTAAGGACACAATCCTTCAATGGAATAAGGAATCGTTTCAGTGCCGGGTTGTCCAGAGGGCCTGGAACCTGATATCTACTTTCATTCTCTGGACGGTGTGGAAAGAACGGAACCGGAGGATATTCCAAAATGGGGCTAAACCTCCAGAAGTTGTTTGGACTCAGGTGGTGGAGTACACAAGAGAAACCATCCTTGTTGAAAAATGGGAAACGGATGACTGGAAGACGACTCCAGCAGACCAAGACATTCTGAACAAACTCAATTTAAAACTGGAGATGGTCCATTACAAAGACGCGGTCAGCAATGATATGAGAATCCAGAGCCCAGAGAAATTCTCATACCCGAGGGATCAGTTTATGAAGCTTAATTTTGACGGGGCCTCGAAGGGCAACCCGGGAGATGCTGGATTTGGAGGGATCTTTAGAGACAGTAACCACCAAGTTAGATGGATCTACGCGGAATGGGGGGGACAAATGACTAATAATGAAGCTGAGTTTTGGGCCCTGCACCAAGGCCTGCAAATCGCCATTCGGAATGGCTACTCCAAACTTGAAATTACAGGGGATTCACAGTTGGCAGTGGAAATAATAAGGAGGCTCAACGACGGACAGGGATGGGAGAAGGTAACCAAGAGTTGGAGGACCGCAGGCATCGTCCAGGAAATAGCCAGCTTGATTAAACGCATTGATTACAGCATCATTAATCATGTGAGGCGCAAAGGGAATCAGGCTGCAGACTGGTTGGCGAATCGAGGCTGCAATGGTCGCGGTAGTTCAATTGATTGTCAGTGGAGGCCCATTGAAAATAATCAGGAGTGGAAGGAGCTGGCCGAACTCATCAAGAAGGATCATGACCATGCCACGGAGGATAATGCACGGAACAGCGGATCGGATTAATAAGGATTCGTGGAGAGTCAGAGGAGTGATGATGACAAAATCAGGTTTCATCGAAATCCTCATGCCAGATAGCAGGACGACGGATCTAGCCCAAGGTGACAGGACTACGGTGGCAGGTGAAACGGTTGGGCATCAGTTCACCCAACGCGAGGTTATTACAGCGTGCTCGATGACTGGAGGTGGAAACGGTTGTTCAGATTTCACACCAGGTGAAACAAATAATGATGAGACGGCAAGGAGTAGTGGCTTACCGGGAAGTGACTGGCGGTATTTGTTAACCGGTAGCCTGTGCGTCCCTGCGTCAAATGAACATCTTTATAATCAAAATGGGGTGATGGTGAAAGAATTACGAGAGGTCTCCACTTTGGCAAGAGGGGCGGAATACATTGAGAATCATCAGACTGCTGAGAACAGTCAGGGAGATCTGAGACGAAAGAGGGACGATTTTCTGGGAATCATGGAGACCAGGCAGAGACAACGTCAGGCGAGGGGGAATCAGGGCAGTGGGGTGGAAACCAAAGACAGAAAGGGCAAAAGTCTAAGGCCGGCAGAGCCTTCCTTCTCTGTCGGGGAGGTTCAGGACGATTCGGATGAAGGCCTTATCCCGGATAGGATGATGGAAAATGGTCGCCAGCATGAAAACCTGGCTGAGGAAGAAACGGAACCGGAGATTGAAACCCCTGCGGGCGCCGAGGAAATGACGTTTAGACGGTATGGGCTGAGGAAACGCGGTCAGGATGACGGCAAAGAGGAGGACAGAGCCAGCAAGAGAACCCGTGGCCGTAAGAGTCAGGGAAAGGAAGCTGGGGAAACCTCCAAGCAGGGTTCGGAAAGAAGCAGAAAGATGAAAGAGACGGTGACGGACAGGGTGCGCAAAGCCGAACAGGCCTTCCGTCGTTACTCAAGCCAAGCGGTTCGTAAGGTTATGCAGAAGTTTGAGGATGAAGCCACTCAAGACCAGTCGGATGAGGAAATTGAAGACTGGACTTTTCTGTTGCACGACCCGGGTCATACCAGAGGCCGCATGTCTCTCTACAAACAATCCCTTCATCTATACTGGGTGATGAAGGGAATCATGGCCAAAGCGCTGCTTCAAGTGGCGAAGGAGATGGTGAACTTATCTAAAGGAAGCCCGTACATCCGCCTGGAACTAAGTTTTCTGAGAGTGGCTATGCTTCATCAAGAAGAAACTATGATGAGGATGGAGGAGAAACTGCACACCATCCAGAATATGCTAAACAGGGACCAGCCGGTTCAAGCGGAGGAGGCGCTGCAGCAACCTGCAAGGGACCATGACTAATGCAAGATATGTTTAAAACTAGTTACAATTTTTGTAGTTTTGGCTCTGTTTCTGTTAAAAATAGGAGAATGTATATTCATTATGACAGTAACTTTTGTAATAGTTGGGGCAAGATGCAGGATTGCATCGTGTATTTAGCAAACTCCATTAGACTTTGGACTTACTTTTTTTGGGCTGCCATTAAGTATTACAGATGGCATTATGTCCTGGTTTCCCCTTGAGGGCAGGCATTTACTGTTTCTTGAACTACTGTAATATCTTTTTGTTCGAAGTAATAGAATGAGCACCACCTTAGCCTACAAAAAAAAAAATAACTCATAGTATACTAAGTTGTGGGAGAAAAAATATATATTGTTTGGGTCTGGTCAATTAACCTTTGTTCCTATTTATAAAGCACCATAGTGAATTATTGCAACCAAGAGAGTTGAGTTAATTTGTGTTGTGGGTGGTCATATCGCTAGGGGCAATGAGAGGGCTTATCAAGCTATACCCAAATGTATTTGATGGGCACTTGTCCCCATCATACAAGGAACCATGGAGACCATAAGAACCATCAGAAGTACCCAATTTTTTCTGAGTCCAAAAATTTACATACTAATCAATAATTCCCACAAACAAAGCACCATTGATGAAGTATGGATTGAAAATACCCTTGAAGTACCATTTACCGTTAAAGAATAGATATAGTATCCAATATTTCCTTTAGTTAGTTTATATGGGATACGAGGTAGGCCATGGTAGAAGTCAACCTCATTTAGATCCACTAGATCCACTGTTAAAATGGTTATATATATATATATATATGAAACAAACTCTAACCCCGTGAATATCGAGAGAATTGAACTTGTGAACATCTCAATAGCCAAGGTGCGTTAACGACAAGGACTCAATGAAATAAGCTAACCCTCAGGGCAAGTATTTTATTTATGGCTAACATTGTAAGATTTTTTTTGTTATTAATATTTACAATTAATTTTTTGCCCTTAACACTTTTTATTTTTTTAATGTAAGTATTATTTTATTTTTTAATATATTTTTATGGGACAACATCTCTCCCAAACTAAGTTGTCTCTCAACGCAATAGTAAATAAATAAATAAAATTAACAAAAAAAACTATTTTTGAAGTGCCTCATTCCTCACCAAAAAAAAAACATTTTTGAAATGCCTCATCCCTCACCAAAAAAAACAAGCAAACAAACAAACATATTTGAAGTGTCACATGCCTCACAATATGGGACGAAGAAAATAAACAAATGATTAAAATTTTTATAAAATGTATTAAGAGAATGTGGATGTTCCATTTTGAAATTATTTTTTTATTGGGTATTCATTTTTTTCTTAACAAACGTTTAAAATAAATTTATAAAACAAACATCTTAATTGTTAATTAGCAACTAAATTAAATCTGGACCAAAAAATAAAATCTTCTGAAAAATTCCATCCAAAAGAATACAATAAGATCTTATGAAAAAAACCATTCAAAAGAATACAATAAGATCTTTTGATAAAATCAATTCAAAAGAATTGATAGAATTAACTTTTATTGAATACTTAATGGTTATTTTTGTACTATTTAGTATCTCAATTTTGTAGTGCAAGTTTTGACTTGTTGAATGAATCTAACCAGAATTACATTAATATGTGTGTTTATTTTGGAATTGGATTTCTAAAATTTTAATTTATTTATCTATAATTATTAGGTAGATGGCAAGGATTTAATCTCCATAGAATATCTTTAGTAGTATACACAAGTCAAATGCTAAGATATATTTTCAAAGTAGTTATGTAATTTTTCCCTTTTAATTAAATTCATTAGTTACAAAAAGTCATATAAATATGTGTCATATGAAATGAGTTATGATTTTTTGAGCATATGGTATCAATAAGTCATGGTATTGCATTGTAACAAAATCTATTTATAGATTAAGAATCTTCATGGTTAAGAATATTGTTCCATGTTTTTTAAAATGTAAATATGTTTACCTCATATATTAATACTTTTTATAACTAATACTACTAATAATTTATAATTATGCACTAGTTTTAACAACATGAGATGTATGATGAAGTATGAATTTTGATTCTTATTACTCCCAAGAAGGACTCTAGCAATTGATGTTCATGTTGATGATTTTTGTGTTGACCAATATGGTTACTACCCACCAAAATTTATATAAATCCATGTGCATGAGCAAGCAATGAATGTATGCACTTCACGTCTCAATTTATTAGTTCCTTCCAAAGCAAGGCAATAGAATTCGATATTAATTTAGCAATGATCAATGCAGGTTATAATTTTTTATGCAATTTTCCCAAGAGCATAATTTCTAACTTGTGTGGCAGGGACTAAGTTGCCTTGCAACACTTGTTATGGTTATATGGATGTGTTAGTCTTAATAGTAGTCGTAGATCAAAGGTTGGGATTTATCTCAAAAGTAGTTATGTCATTTCTACTCATTTAATTAAATTGATTAATTAAAACAAATGTGATATGAACCTGTGTCATATTAACATGAGTTATAGTTTATGGGGCATGTGGTATTGATAAGCCATGGTATTGTAACAAATTATATTTACAGAGTAAGAATCTCCTTCATAAAGTGGGAGTGAATCTCCATTGTTAAGAATATTGTTACTTATTTTTTAAATGTATATATGTTTAATTCATATATTAGTTATTTTTATAATAATAACTATAACAAAGTTATAATGTAATTATTTTTAATGAATAATTTTAATTTTTCTATTGCGATATGTATCATGAGGTAAGTATTAGCAATTTAATCTATATGGTTGCACTATTTAATAAACTAATTCAATAAAATTTTCAATTCACATAATATCATTCTTATTGATTAACCACATGCATTAAAGAGGATAAAATTGTAGTATCATTCATATTGATTAACTACATGAGTAAAATAGGATAAAATTGTAGTATTATTGGTGAATTTATGCATTGTAGGTTCTCCATCGTCTCACTTGCGAATAGAGTTCTAACAAATATGAACTATTCCACTATGTTTTTCAATTATTGTTTTGGAGTCAATCTTTACTCTTAATGGACATATTTGTAATGCAATAGTATTGGAAATGCCCATATTTAAGTGTGACATCACCTATAGCTATGCAGAAGGCAGTACATTTGAGAGAAATCTGATTTTATTATTTGATAGTCTTCTTCGAGGCATGAACAAAACTAAGTTTAAAATATCTTTGTATGGCCGAAATCTTGACCAAATATAAGTCCTTCTCCAATGTCGAGAAGACATAATAGTAGATCAATACTACAATTGTTGTCTATGTCGCAAGCTTTGGCGAATTTGATCCATGAGGTTTGAAATTCAATGAACCTAAAAAAAAAATTGTCAGGTTTGTCGAACCTGGATGCTAAATCTAAATGTGGAATCCAACAAAATCAAAGTATGCTTGATTGCAAACAAAAAAAACCTTGCTCACTCTAGTTATTTCCACTTTGGTGTCGGAAGTTCACCCATTCTTCATCAAACTAGAAGTATATTTGGATGCAAATAAAAAACCCCTCGCTTTGGTTCATTCTGTCATGAAATTTGCAGCTGATCCAAATGGAAAATGGCATCCACATATGGTATTGATCCACCCATGAAATTTACCCATGGTATTGTAAGTGGCACCCACCCATGGTATTTATCCACCCATGAAATTTACCCATGTTATTGTAAGTGGCATCCACCCATGGTATTGTAAGTGACATCAACCCATGGTATTCATTCACCCATGGAATTTATCTGTGGTATTGTAACCAAAAAAGGTTATAAGTAACAAGTCACATTTTGTAAAAACACAAATGGTCCACCACAATGTAGCCTTTTACAATTATTCTTTATTTTAATAAAAATGTTTATTTGTTGTTTTTTTATTGTGTGTTATCCTATTTTCTTCTGTAATTTCAAATTTTCAAATCTTGGGGGCCTCCACCCCCAAGATCCATTTCAATTTTTTAGATCTTGGGGGCCTCCCCCAATGATCCAGATCAATGGTATCTAATTTAAGTTACGATTCCATGGGAACGAGGGTTTGATGCATATTTCAGTTTCAATTTTTTGCATCAATTTTCAACAAACTTCATGCATGTTCTATGACCTCCATAGAACACTTTCTTGGGAAAAGCGGGAATAATTTTTCATTTTTCATTTTTTTGCAGAATTTTTTTTTGGGCGGCGAGTTTGCAGATCATATATGAAACTTTTGGTGAAAATTTTACAAAAATAAATAACAAATCTAGATTCCTTGTGAAAAAAATACCCAAATTCAAAAAAAAAATTCATTTGAATCGGAGTCCAGATGAGGGAGATATTATTGATTTAGAATCAGCTATGTTGCATAAATTTTTCTAACAACAATTCATGGACGGTGACTCTCCTATACTTTTTTGCAGTTTTTGTACAGAATTTCATAAAAATATTTGTATATCTAAGCTCCTCTCAAAAAATCACCCAATTTCACAAAAAAATTGTTCAAATCGGAGTTCGGATGAGAGAGATATCGTTGATTTAAAATCAACTATTTTTTCACAACTTTTGTGATGGCAAAACAATTGCAACGCGAATATGAGTTTCGAGAGTGTCTAGATGGGGGTTTTAAACACATAGGAATATGCAAAATGGTCATTTTGTTTCCAAAACCAGGTTATAATAAAGATTCTAAGTTATATTGACTGAGTTATGTCCATTTTAAATCTGGAGCAGCATTCAAAGCGGGTTCCCTTTGGAGGCGTGCCCTCCCACCCCGCTTTAGTAGGAACCTACTTCACATTCAATAGTTTCAGCATAGAAACATCCAGCTTGGGTTCTTTGAATATGTCCCCCCACCCCAGGTTATGTAGGCACCTACTACTTTATCAACAGTCAGCATCACAGTTATGGGTCAATGCATAAAATCCTTCTCATCGAAGTCCATTTGCTAGGCCACGCACTATTAGTATAACAGTTGGTCACAAGCATTATAGGGTATCTCTATCCTCGAATATTTTCTTTTCATGGCTATGGGTCATCCACAAACCCTCACTTGATCAAAGTCCATTTACTAGGCCACACACTGTCAGTGTCACAGTTGGTCACAAGCATTATAGGGTATCTCTATCATTGGATCTCTGTTCATCACGGTTATCGGTTAAGCACACAAAACCCTTCTCTTTAGTGACACTTCATATTCAACAAAGGCTTCTCAGGAGGGAACTTCATGCAATTGGGACCATTGCTTCTTAAGGAGGGAGGAATGATTTGAATGAAAAATGACATCCATCCATGGTATTGTAAATGGCATCCACCCATGGAATTTACCCATGGTATTGTAAATGACATCCACCTATGGTTTTCATCCACCCATGGTATTTATCAACCCATGAAATTTACCCATGGTATTATAAGTGGCATCCACCCAGGGTATTGTAAGTGACATCAATCCATGGTATTCATTCACCCATGGTATTTACACACCCATGGAATTTACCTATGGTATTGTAACCAAAAAGGACTTTAAGTAACAAGTCACATTTTGTAAAAGCATAGATGGTCCACCACAATGTAGCATTTTACAGTTATTCTCTATTTTAATAAAAAAAATCTTTGTGGTTTTTTTATTGTGTATTATCCTAATTTCTTCTGTAATTTCAATTTTTCAAATCCTTGGGGCCTCCCCCCCCCCAAGTTCCATTTCAATTTTTTAGATCTTGGGGGCCTCTCCCCAAGATCCGGATCAGCAACTAACCCATTCTTCAAATAAATCATAGTATACTAAGTTGTGAGAGAAAAAATATATATTGTTTGGGTTTGGTCAATTAGCCTTTGTTCCTACTTATAAAGCACAATAGTGAATTCTTTCAACCAAGAGAGTTGAGTTAATTCATGTTGTGGATGGTCGTATCGCTAGGGTAAATGAGAGGGATTATCAAGCTCTACCCAAATGGATTTTATGGGCACTTGTCCCCATCAAAAAAGGAACCACAGAGACCATAAGAACCATCAAAAGTACCCAATTTTTTATGATTCCAAAAATTTACATATTAAACTACAATTCCCACAAGAAAAGCACCACTGATGAAGTGCGGGTTGAAAATACCATTGAAGTACCATTTACCATTAAAGAATAGTTATACATAGTATCCAATAGTTCTTTTAGTTAGTTTATATGTGATACGAGGTAGGCCATGGTAGAAGTCCAACACTAAATCTAGTTGTTAGATAGCCCACAATGTAGCTAGCATCAATGAGATTTGTAAACTCTCTCTCTCTCTCTCTCTCTCTCTCTCTCTCTCTCTCTCTATATATATATATATATATATATATATATTTAATGGTGAACCTTAACTGAACATTATCGAAAAATTCAAATTCAAATCGAACATAATCGTTGTCGAATTCAAACCCAAACCATGTGAGCTTGTTGGGAATTGGAAAAGACTTACCTTCAACAAAATTGGTAAAAGGCACATGGAAGTAGTATCTTTCCTTTTCACTATTTTATGTGTCATGAAGACTACATTTCACCCCACAACTTAACGAACACGTATGGACATTTACTAAGCTCCACTTCCAGTAAACCATCGACGAGGAATGAAAATGTTGGGTTGTGTTATATTCTTTCCACGACTAGCTCCCCTAGTTAACCGGGGGGTGGGGCCCCCCCTTCGTTGTGTCGATTGCGCATTGAGGGGGTCACTGGGGGGGGTGGCAGACCCCCCTGTCTAGGGGATTTGAGGGGTCCGGGTAGCCCCCCTCTACAGGGTCCGGGGCAGCACCTCGGGGAAATTTTTTTGGACCCCATATTAGGTGGCATGAACCTACTTATGGTTTTATGCATGGTTTTTGCACATGGTTTTGGGCGCGATGGTTTTCGGTCCATGGTATTGGATGCTTCAACATGTATATATATGTATTGTAACATTGAAATGAACATAATGAAAAAGCAATCTGGTAGTCCTGGTTTTCGGATCCAGGGGAAAATCTCTATGTATATGTGTTCTATGTGTTATGCTCTCACATTGTTTATTTTCTATGTTTTAGAATTCGTATGCAGGTAATTTATGTACGGGGTTAAAACCTACAGAAAAATGTAGCGCACAATTCTGGATTCTTATATGCTCATTTTATATGATCATGTGCTTGGATTATTGATCCCATTGGCAATGTAGACAAGTTTGTCAGAATAAAAGACAAGAGTAGGGAAAAAAGTGTAGGCATTTCAATTTTGTGGCTCAATCTAATAAACTGGGTCATAAATGTACACACATAAGCAGTTGGTGATATTTCATAGGTTATGTAGATATGATGAAGTTTGGTGAGGAGTCGTCCCTTAAAATAACACCTTTGACGTAATTATATCAAATGAAAGGTTTGGTTGAACTAGACAAAAAATAATACAATTCTAATTATTTTTAGTATGGATTTGGAAAATGCAAAGAAAACAAAATATCTAAGGGGTTTACGTAAGACCCACCTTGCCTCTACAATATTCCTAAACAAGATGATATCTCTAATGTTATAAATGCATGCACATTTGGCCTAATATAATCTTAAATTGGAAAAACAATAATTTGGAGAAATTTATTGATTGTCCAGTATAGGAATTCTACATCTTTTTAGCTTTACTTTTTACTTAAACTTCTTCTATTACCATCATATTCTATACCTAATGAATTATTTCTTCCTCCATTTCTACTTCTCTTAGAGATTCTACTAAGGTATTGGGGCCTTTCGTAGGATCAAGAATGATTTGGGTAAACATGTCATGCTAGTAGATCAAATGTTTAATATAGATATTATGATGGACCCACTTTATTTCCATGTCAGCATGTTTAGTCTTGAAATCCCCCAATTGTGCATAAATAATGTTAGTTAATAGAGAAATTTTTATATCCCTTTGAGTTAACGAGCCTAAATTTTCATTAAGTGTTAAAACTTAGCAATGTCAGTTGAACTACCCCCACTACACCAATTTCTATTATACATCATGTTAGGTGATGAAATCTAATCTAGAGGGCACAACAAATTGTGGAAATACCAAAAAAAATGAAATATTTTACTACCATTGTGAAAGCCCATTCCCCCTCCATCAATTTCTTAAGCATGGTAACAAAGGGAATATGAAAGTGGGGGATGGAGGTTATTAATCTCCAATGGATGTGAAATGGATTCACTCAGAAACAAGAGTGATCATTATGGTAGAAAATGATATAATAAAATATTATTGTCTCAAAATAACTAACGATTGATCTAGATTGGATCATTATATTGTTTATCATCCATCTCGATTCTTTCAGAGTGGAAAAAGTGGAGGAATCAACTCAAAAAACCATTTTTATGGGCGGGACCCAGTTTGGAAAATTGGGGTCTGAAACCTTCTAGGAGCATTTTGAGGCATCAAACGAAGTTTTTTGGTGGTAAATATTTGTCGCTTTAGCGCATCAACTTGTTTTCGTGTTCTACACATGGATACCTTTCCAGCATGCAATAATCACATCAATCGGAGTTCGTACACAAATGTTATGCCACTTAGAAGTTGACCTTCCTATTTTCACAACCATAATTTGAGATGATGCCACATCATCCACCATTATTCATGAAGAAAGGGCTAGCCACATGATTATGATGAAGAAGACTATAGAAGATTCCATATTGTAGCTTTGGTTAAGAGAAGTAGTCAAACCTAACCACTAGTAGGATATCAGGTTGTGTTAGAATCATGCCATTAGGAGGAAAAGGGGTCCCATTATTTCAAGTGCATTTGTTCAACAGATGAGCAAAAATTGTTGAGATGGATAGGAGATATAGCACACAAAGAGGATTTGTGCATTGTAGTAGCCCATGGGTCAGAGGCCATACTTCTTTGTACTTGAAACGATTTTCTATTCAGAGAATAGCAGAGCGGCCTCACCTTCCAACTAGGTTTTCTCCACCAAGTGTTTCCCAGGTCATATTTAGTGTCAATTGTGGTTTGTGAGTTTTTATTTCGTTGTTCGTTATTTTCTACATAATTTTAATTTGCATGCATACATAATTACCTATAATTTACAAATCCAAAAATATAAAGAAAAATAAAGCCCTAATGGTACAGATTTCAAATTTTTAAATATAGTTTGATCAGATTTGTTGTGATGAATGGTCCAATGCAATATCCACAACAGTTTATGGATCAATGGTTCTTTGAATTTTAAATGTTATACTTGTTAGGATTGAGGACTCCAATGTGGATAAGTTTCTCATTTAATAAATGATAACCATAAAATCACCAATATTACTATCTACTTGACTTGTATCACTTGCATAAGATTGATTCCTTGAAAAAGGGATAACATTTTAGCCTAGTTATTTAATTTTTTTTTGTAAGTCCAAATGATTTCTTTGAGGTTGGAAACAACCCCCAATACCTACCACCCAATTGGAAAATCATTTATTACTATTAAGAGAGAAACATGAAAAAAAAATTATTTTATATACATAAAAAACAAGTACTAAGATTATATATGCATAATACAAAAAGTACTAAGAGTTTTCTTACCCCAAAACTTGCATGTTAAAATTTGTATGAATTGTCCTCATAATGAAATTCATGAACTTAACATACTTTAATAAAATTAAACAAAAAATCAATTGGAATTGATCATCAACCCCAAATATCTACTTATATCTCTATTTTTTATTCTTCCCTCAATCTATGGTTTGCAAAGTGCTCCAATAATATCTTATCAAGTGGCAATTTTACATGGCAAGCCATTCAAAAGAGCAGGTCCTGAATAGAAAAGTGGACAATATCTAATTGTATTTTTTCTTCCATTATGAGGATAGTGACAACACTCCTAGATTTGTGTTCCTAGCCTCATAGAGACATTATGTGCTATGTTGCTTCCACATAGAGATGATCATTGGCCTTGTGGCTTCCATAAGCTTTGATTGGCCTAAAATATCCATACATCCTCCAACCTGCATGCTACGAACAAGCTAACTTTCACCCCCAATTTCCTTAAAGAAATTTTTCGTAGAATAAAAACCTTTCTTGCATCCCCTATGGTGGCCAAACAACCATCACAGTAGCCCATAGTGATAATGGGAGTGAAATTCACATTAAACAAGTATTGTTCTAAGAAACCCAAAAACTATGAACTTGTAAGCTCCCCATGAGAAGGAGAGAAGGGAAGGGTCCACCAATAATCTAAAATGAGATTATAAGCATAAAGTAATGTGATATTTTAAACAATACTTCTAAATAAGTGTCTAAATGAAGGCTATAAACATATCCATAAACCACCATATATATTCAAAAGAATGAAAAGAATGCATGATTAGCATACCATATTCCTCACGCTTCAAACACAATGATTTTCATATAGTTCATTAAATCCCCAAAAATTCAAAAAAAAAAATAGAAAATGCATTAAATTCATAGAGTGATATTACTCACAAGGTCCACTAAAATTTATGGATTTGGGAAGGTGAGCATTAGTTTTCCAGGGAGATGGATTGAAACCCAAAGCCTCCCATTTTAAAATTATTTTCAAATATGTCATGCAGTAGGGAATTCAATCATGGTTTTCTATTCCTTTAACCATACCTCCAATTAACTTTAAAGTTCTAGAGTTCATTTATAAGCATAGAAAGTTATCTCATGAAATACTTTAATCAGTAAAATTATTTTTGGTAAAATGCATGCACTGAAAAAGGAAGAGGATAATCTTCATCTTGTGAAGATTTTTTTAATTGTAGAAAAATCATTACCAAGATTAATAGATGCAATGTAGTATAGTCCCTGTCTCTACTGCTATCGCTAATTAATGAAAGAAAAATTTTGGCTTGTCGCCCGCATTTCTGTCTCTGCACATGCTTCCTCCACATAGCTTCCTTCGCACACGCTCCCTCCACACAACTTATTCTGCAGAAGGACCTCCGCACAATGAACTTCTACACAACACTGATTTAAAATTAAATTATTATAATGTTTATTAAGAAATAATCTGAAATTAAAGTATTATTATTTATTAAATGGATGCATTAACCTAGGTTAGAGTTCGAGGTCCAGACGTTTTTTATGGATATTTTATTGACGTGCTTTTAATTCGAAATACTTTTTAGTAAATTATTAATAAGTTACACTTCACGTAATGCTTTCATTACTTCAATGTATTGGTTCATTATGATACCTCTTGTGCGAAGCTTTGCTTGTGTGTGTAGGTTTCTATGCTTCGCACATTGCTAAAGAGGGACAAGTAGTTCCACAAGTTTTAATTATTTTGTTAATTATTAATTTCAACATTTCCGTGCGACAGTTCATTTTTTAGGCAGATTGTTGCCTTCCACGCATCCACTTGTCTTATTTTCCATAATGCGGCATCGACGATGAACTTTTGCGCCAAACGAGTTTGATAATTAAATGGATTAGAGAGTAATGTGCAGTCCATTGTTTAAATGGCAGAATTTGCGACATTCGGACATGAAAATGCAGAGAAAAGGCATTTGTATAAATTGTCAACATACTTACAAATCTTGACGCAGTGCCCTGAAAAATTAGATGTATAGTTAAAAGTCTCTAATAGTGAAAGTAACTTATTATTTACTCATCAATATTTTATAGTAAAGTGTTGATTAATTAGGTTTGAAGCTCAATGAATTTGTGGACAATTGTGTTAGATTCAAAGAGTACATGGTAGTCTCTCTAACTCCATGGGCGTACTCTATAACAAATGAGAGATTTGTCGAGTGTCCTCACAAAAAACAAGTTGACCACCATTTGTATCCTACAACGAAAGAGGGTATCGAACATCGACAAAACCATTAAAAACATGAAACTGGTCATCACCACCTTTATCTATTGACTTAGATATGTTAAAGTCTTTGTTGCTAGAAGCACATTCAATAGGCGAGTTCTAACTTATGTTTTTCTAAAAGTCTTAACCATTTTATTTTCAAGGTTTTAGTCTCGTAATGTTATATGCCAAAGAATTAGATTCATTAACATAATATGTGGGGTTAACGTGTAGAGTTAAGATGGACGGTGGTGCCTAAACCTTGATTTATTCTCAAAATCGAAGGGGACCAATGACTTCATCGACATACCTGGGGAGATTTGTAGGAACTCGATGCCTTCTGGCTGGAAAATGAAGGATTGTTGAGTTAACTCGCGAATAGTTACCTGCAATGTGGTGGGACAAGGTTTTTACTGGTAGGAAGTGGTGAAACTGCAGTATTTCCAGCGATCCAATAGTATTAAAACTCCCTGAGGATTCACTTATCCCGTGGCCACTACGAGGTATGTGAGCCAGCATGTGGATCATTAACATGTCACAGCATACATTACCTTTCCACGTCTAGAATTGGCACCGATAACATCCAACATATCTGTGAGTAACACAGTGAGGTAGTTATACTGTTATACATGAGCGTAGTAAATTCAAAGGAGCACACTCCAAAATCAATCAATATTAGCATTCGTTAATGGGAAACTGTATGTGATATGGATCTAATAGCGCCTTTACAAAATTAACAGGCGATGAGATGATAATGGCGATGAAAATAAATGGAAAGATAATGGAATTCATGGCTCCCATTCTTATCATTGATATCACGATTGCGTACCCATGACATTCATTTTGTGCTCCCTACAAGTTGTTCTATGTCATATATATAGAAAATGCACCCCTCTGAAGTGGGTAGAATAGAAAGCATTGAGCCAGGCAGAAGTGCGGAGTGCGGAGGTCTGCACAACGGAAACCACCTTTGTGCAGAGTTTGTACTCCCACACAAAGGCCCCCTTTTGAGATGGAGTACTTTGATGTTGATGTGGGTTATCTCCCATTTTTTGCACGATTTTGAACACTTTGTGATTGTCACAAGTTATCATTTGAAATTGATATGCTCTTTATTTTCCACTTTGAGAATTTTTTGGTTAGGTTTGCAAGTACCCATGTGACCAAAGTCCCATGGGGGCTTCACTCAATGAACCTTTGACATAGCATGTGTGTTTTGTGGCATACTAAAAATTACCCTTAATTTGACTACATATTGGAAAATACCTCTAAAAATCACATTATTTAACCCCCTACCAATACAGACCCAATACACCTTCCCAATTTGAAAGACCCCTACTTTCACTAGGTATTATAGGTATCCAATTTTTCATTAACTTTTTTTATAACTCTTTATATTTTTTCATTAACTTTGAGCTCCATTATATGCTCAATATATATGTCATTTTTTTTAGTATATACCCCCAATATGAATGCATGTGGTATGGTATTTCTCCCCTAGTGAAGACCCATGCAAATCCCAAGCATTTTTACCCACTACATAAAGTAGTGTAACAATGATTGTGTTCTTCGTGGTAGATCTATGGCCACAAAGTCTCCATTTGATTCTTGCCTATCAACATTTTTCAAGAACCCTGAGTGTAGGGACATCGTTGGCTAACTATCATACATGTTATATATCCTTCTTATTTCCATAGAGATCAAACCAAGAAATATATCCATGCGAACTATCTCACCTACCAAGCCATAGTAGACTTCACATTAGTAATTGGAAACTAATTCAAAAAGAGAAGTTGAGTGAGGTTGAACAGGATTGCTTCACCTGTTTTGTAGCCACAAAAACAACTTCGGGCAGTTATTATTTGACCGGATTGGATGACCGCGTCTCGCTGAAGGATGAAACAACACAAGCCTCGCAAATATCACGAAGAATAAATATTTATTCATATTCGTGAAACACAAATTGGAAGGGTAGAAGGGTAGACTATATAACTGAATTGTGGCTGCTAGTCATGTGAAGTGGAATTGTTGTAGGGAGCTACTTTTATTTAGTGAATATAATTTTAGATTGAGGTTACAAATAGTGAGAAGGAAGCTCATTTTGCGGGAGTGCGAAGAAGTGTGGAACTTCCTCACTCCCACACAATGAGATATCCTCGTGCCTCATGCCAATGCTATAATTTACTTTTGTGTTTTTTATATATAAAAAGATCAATTTTTAATTGTTTCAAAACTTGCATCCTTTTTTAGATGGAGTTGTAAATAAATAGTTCCCTTGATTCAAAACAAGATTGCACAAAAACCAAATCTTCTTATTTAAATGATTTGGCATAAAGGCAAGGGAATTGATTCGATAAAGAAAAGATATGGTTTTTAACTAATCCTTCGGGATTATGTTTGTAAAATAGTAATTGGTTGTTAGTTTTTAGTTTTTGTTAATAAGTTATCAAGACAATTTTATCTCGAACCTACCTTACATTTGTATAATTGAAGTTCTCATCATCAATGCAAATAGTTTTCATTGTGGAGTTTATTCAGAGGTTTGTGTATAGTGGTATCACAGCAATGATTGAGATTATAAACTCCATGAATACTGAGTTTGTTTTTGAGGAGGAGTTGTTTGAAGCTTACGGAGGGAAGAATGTACCAGTTTCATCAAATGCATTTTGAGGATTGCATTTCTTGTAGATGCATGAGATAAAGACTGCAGAACTGTTGGAAATCAAGTTAAAAGAAACCAAGGTAAAAGTGATTACCCACGAGTAACTCTTATTGTTGGCAAAATCGACAGTGAATAAATAACATTGAATATTAGCAAAGATTTGAAGCATTTTTGGAAGTGAATTATTAATTACTTTTAGTGGAATATTTTTTTTTCATATTTGGCGTTTGAATTTAATCCACATATTACTAGAAAGTGGAGAATACTTCAAGGTTCATGAAAGTAAAAGTAGTAAAAAAATATTATTTATAGATCTTTTGTTTTAAAAGTTGAAGAGAAAAAGAAAAAGGGAAACAATGAGGTTTGAACTCAGCTCTATTCAAAACTATTTTTGAAGCCCACCATCAAACCACTAATCCAATTTTATTTCAAACAAAAGGAGAAATGGATTTATATTTTTTATAGGAGTATTGCATATATTTCAAAAATATGAAAGGATTTGTTTGAATATTTTATTCGGATTCAAAACAATTATGAATTCAATAGTCTCCATAGTTGGAGTTGTGCTTAGCGGAAAGGAGAATCATCAAGAGTGGTTTATAAAGCGTAAAAGTGCTTTTGTTTTTAAGGCTTTGTGGGAAGTTTGTCAAGGAAGAACAGATAAGGACGGAATAGAAATTGCACCGGAGCCACTTGATAATAAGAAGCAACATGCAATTTGGGAAACAAAAGACAATAAGGAATATGCATTAATAACTGCATCAGTGATAAAAGAGGTAAGTCGATATATCGTTGCATGTGATATTGCATTTGAAGAATTACAGAAGTTGAAAGAACTGTATGATACTTACACTCACAACTTGAAATTATTCAATTGTTGTTGAGAATATTTAATTTGGAGATGAAAGATAATGATCCATTGAAGAGTGCTTTTGAAATAAAATCCATTTTTCATGATACAAAATCCACTGGAATTGAAGTAGATTTACAAATCACAGCTTTTATAAAGTCCTTCACTTTGTCTATTCACACTATTTGGAATCTCTCCAAGATAGTGGGCAATTAAAAGACATTACATTTGATAAACTAGTAAAAAAATAGTTGAGAGATAAAATGCCTTTGGAAAGAAAGAGACTCCACCCAATTCTAAGGTGGAAACTTTATGCCTTGCATAAAAAGATTAGAAGTCTCATGGTAAAACTTCTAGAGGTGATAAAAGTACTAGAGGTCGTGGTAGAAGAAATTATAGAGGCAGGGGGGCAAACATAATCATGGAGATAGGAAACAAATAAATTTTAATGATAAACCAGTTGTCAAGTGTTCTAGATGTGGTAAAATTGATCACACTGTTGCTAATTGTAGAATTTCTTGGGAGAAAGTCAGTGAAAGGAGAGAACAGTTGAATTGAAAGAAAGATCAGCCACCACCCAATAAGGGAAAATCATCAGAGTCTGCACATTACATTGTTTCCCATTGCAATTTTAATATTAATGGTGTTTTTACTATTGCATTTTCTTCATGGCAAGACAGTTGGATTTTGGATTTAGGAGCCACATGTCATATGAATTTTAGGAAAGATTTTTTTGAAACATTCAGTGACCAAGTTGATGGAGTAGTATATTTTGCTGAAGTTAAGCCTTCAAGAATTGGTTTCATTCATTTGAAGATATCAAAGCTTGCAGATTATGTTCTACATGATGCCCTTTACATTCCACAATTTCAAAGAAATATAATGCCTCTTTTACATATTCGACAACAAGGAAATTCCATACATATTGTTGATGACATCATTAAGATACTTAGAGCATCTGATCATGCAGTCATTTTGACAGATGTTGAAGAAGGTACACTTTTAAAATTGAATTCTCATGATAGTTCTGCTCTTTTAGCACAACAAAATGATACTCTATCTTCCAATCTATTATGACATGCTCATTTTGATCACATTAACTATGACAATATCAAAATTATGAGACAACAAGGTATAAAAGGATTTCCTACAATTCCAAGAAAGCTTACACCATGCGATGCATATATTTTTCAGGAAACATTCTAAGCACCATTTTCATAGTTCTTCTTTTAGAGCTTCAAGAAAATTAGGTCTCATATATTCAGATTTATGTGGTCATATGCTTGTTTCAAGTGCCAGTGGTAATAAATATATACATACCTTTATTAATGATTATTCGAGAATGTGTTGGGTGTATTTGTTGAAAGATAAGTCACAAGTATTTGAAAATTTTAAAACTTTTCATTCGATGGTAAAAAATGAAACTCAGCTGAACATTGGCATTCTCAGAACTGATAATGGTGGTGAATATACTTCTAATGCTTTTGAACATTATTTAAAGGACAACATAATCAAACATAAGACTACCATACCTTATAATCCACAACAGAATGGTGTTGCAAAACGTATGAATAGAACTTTGGTTAATATGGTTAGATCTATGATATTGTTTAAGAATGTTAAGTTGGTGTTTTAGGGAGGAGCAACGCTTTGTGCATCTTATATTCGCAATCGTTGTCCTTCTTCTATCATCAATAATAGGTCTCCTTATGAAATATGGTATAATTGTCATCATGTTGTTCAACATTTTATAGTCTTTGGTTCTTTATGCTATGCCTTGATTGCTAAACATCAACGCAACAAGTTAGGTGCCAAGAGTTGTAAATGTATTTTCTTGGGATATTCTGCTACTTCCAAAGCTTACAGGTTGTATGATGAGGAGAATAAGAAATTTATTCTTTCCATATATGTTATTTTTCTCGAATGTGATAAAGATAATTCCACTGTTGATAGGCAACTAACTCATTTGGAGAATTTGCGTCCAAAAAGTTTTATTTTGAATTTGATAATAATGTTCCACATAGTGAAGGGGGGTTCCCATTCTTGATCAGTGTGTGGTTTTTCCATCTTTGACTCATGAGAATGATGAGAATGTTACTGTTGAAGACAATTTGGAAGATAGTATTATTTCTGCAAGGTCGGAAGGAGATTCTGAAGAACATGTACATCAGGATGAGCAACCATCAAAGCCACTTCAACAACCTTTACGAAGATCCACACGTGTTCAAAAAGTTCCAAGCAAGTATGATTATTTTGAGACAAGAAGTTCTTCTAAAGGTGATTCAGGTAACGTTTTTTCATCACTGTGAATTTAATCATTCTACAATTAGTGAACCCAATTCTTTTGAAGAAGTTGCTAATTGTGATGAATGTAAGGATGCAATGAAAAAGGAGTATGATGCACTTATTAAGAATGGAACTTGGAGGTTAGTGTATCCTCCTGTTGGTGTCAAATCTATTGGTTGTAAATGGGTGTATACGATTAAGTACAAGGCAGGTGGTTCACTTGATAAATACAAGGCAAGGCTTGTAGGAAAAGGATAAGCTCAGAAGGAAGGTACTGACTACACAGAGACTTTTGCTCCTACAACAAAATGGGGAACAATTAGAACTTTGTTTTCTCTTGTAACTCAAAATAGCTGGAAGATACACCATATGGACGTTAAAATAGTTTTTTGAGTGGTGATTTGATGGAGGATGTTTATATGTTTCAGTCTGAAGGTTTTTCTATTAAAAGTAAAGAGAAAAAGTTATGTAAGTTGGTAAAGGCGTTGTATGGACTAAAACGGGCATCTCGTGCATGGTATGAAAAACTAATTGAACACCTTCTCAAGTTGGATTATAAGTTGTTTGATCTGGATGATGCAACTCTTTTTGTTAAGAAAGTTGGAAAGTCGGTTGTATATTTGGTTGTATGTGTAGATGATTTGATGATTATAGGAAATAATGATGACTATATAGCGTTCGTTAAAAGAGAGTAATGAAATTTTTTGACATGGCAGATTTGGGTGTATTGCATTAATATTTAGGGATTGAAGTTTAGCAAAAACCCAAATATATTTTTATTTCTTAGAAAAAGTATATTGGATAGCTATTGGACAGATTTAGGATGTAGGATGGTAACCATGTTGCTACTCCTATGAAGCAAAATTTGAAGCTTACTTCCACTGAAGGAAGTACGTTTGAGGATCCAATAAAGTATAGGAAACTTGTTGGAAGTTTGAATTTTCTAGCTACTACATGACCTGACATAGCTTTTGTTGTAGGGATACTTTCCAGGTTCATGCATCAACCATGTGAAGGTCATTGGAATGCAACTAAGTGAGTGCTCAAGTATTTGAAAGACACTCGAACATATGGCATCAAATATTTTGAAGTTTCAGATTTCCATCTCACCGGCTATTTAGATTCTAATTTTGATGGAGATAAGGAGAATGGGGTCTCCACTTCTGGTTATTTGATGAATCTTGTATTAGTAGCCATCATTTGGAGATAACGCAAGCATTATGTTCTTGTTAATTCTACCACCAAAGTTGAATATGTTGCAGCAGCTCAAGCTATAAAAGAAATCATTTGGCTTCGCAAAATACTTGAAGACTTGTGGGAGAAACAAAAAGTTTCAACTCCATTATTTGTTGACAATTCTTTTTCAATTCAGTTGGTCAAGAATCCCATGTTTCATGATCGAAGCAAGCATATTAACACCAAATATCACTTGATTCGACATTACGTTGAGGCCAAAGTCATTCATTTGATACATTGTCCTACTCCAGAGCAAATCAAAGATATCTTTATCAAAGCACTTGGACGTGAAAAGTTTGAAAAGTTTAGAATGTTACTTGGCATGTCATATCTCCCTTCAGATTAAGGGGGGGATGTTAACTAATCCTTCAGGATTACATTTGTAAAATAGTAATTGGTTGTTATCTTTTTATTTCCGTTACTAACTTATTATGATAGTTTTATCTTGAACCTACCTTACATTTGTATAAATGAAGTTCTCATCATGAATGCAATCAATTTTTCATTGTGGAGTTTATTCATGGGCCTGTCTACAATGGTGGATACCAAAGCGTGAGGATACTCATCCCAACTACACTTTCATTTCATGTACATCTCTTGTTATTATTGGCCCCAATTGGATGATCGCAGCTCGTTGAAGGCTGAAACAACATAGGCCTTGCGATTCTCGCAAAAAAAAAATTATTCATATATGTGAAACACAAAGTGGAAGGGTAAAATGGTAGACTATATAATTGAATTTTGGTTGCTAGTCGTGTGAGGTGGCATTGCAGTAGGGATCTGTTTTTATTTAGTGAAATATGTGTTGAATACAATTTTAAATTGAGATTGCAGATAATGCGAAGGAAGCTCAATGTGCAAGAATGTGAAGAAATGCAAAACTTCCACACTCCCACGCAATGAGTTATCACCCTACCTCATATCAATGCTAT
Source organism: Pinus tabuliformis (assembly GCA_031772625.1). NCBI lineage: Eukaryota > Viridiplantae > Streptophyta > Pinopsida > Pinales > Pinaceae > Pinus > Pinus tabuliformis. The sequence goes on from CM062820.1 coordinate 1,558,767,422, forward strand.
AATTTACTTTCGCGTTCTTAAAAAAAAAAAAAATTAAATTATTTCAAAACTTGCATCTTTTTTAGAAGGGACTGTAAATAAATAGTGCCCTCGATTCACAACAAGATTACACAAAAACCAAAGCATTTTTTTTACATGATTCATCATAAAAGCAAGGGAATTGATTCGATAAAAAATGACATTGTGGAGACCAAAGTGTGAGGATACTCATTCTAACTACACTTTTGTTTCGTCCACACCTCTTTGAATTGGGTAGTGATGGAGCTAGAAAAGGATAGGGCATGGGACTCGTAGCACCATTGATGTTGAAGGTTCAAGTCTCGTTACTACTAAAGCTCTTTTTACAGAGTTGCTTACGGTGTTATTTAAACACTAGCTAAATTGCTTCATTTAGTTGAAATTTAGCAAGTTATTATATATTATACCAAAATTTTAAACGTGATGCACTTGCCATTTTCCATTTTGCTCAATAATATCATATTATGGACACATATTATTGAACAGTTTTCCGTAGAATCTATTTCTAATTCTAATAACAAAAATAGAGTTATCCAAAATTTTAAACGTGATGCACTTGCCATTTTCCATTTTTCTCAATAATATCATGTTATGGACACATAATATTGAAGAATTTTCCGTAGAATCTATTTCTAATTCTAATGACAAAAATAGAGTTGAAAAACAAGCATCATAGCTAACTCAACATTATCTGATCCTAGTTTTTCCGGCCTAACGTTGTATCTATCTTCACCGGTCTTCTTCCATAATTGTCTCTGTAATAATCTTAAAGAGAAAATGGGGAAGCAGGTTCTAGAGTTTGAAATGGGAGGGAGATGTTGGATTTATATTTTTTAGGGCTCCACAGTAAGCTGGATAGGTTGTGCCACAATGTTTGTTGGCTTTCCGAACCCATCAAATGCATTATGTAAATAATTTGTTTCGATTTTATCTTGTTCATGTTGGGTTCTTAAAAACAAATAATACGTCTCATAGCTTTCTCCATAGTACTATAGCTACGTGTTTATTTTTACATCTCATTTAAAATTCATTAAGCAAATTAAATAATTAAGAAAGAATCGATTTGGGACAAAAAGTTTCAAGCTAGCTTAAATCGAGTGTTGCAGCACTATCCCGCACCATTTCATCTGTCACTCTCGTGATCTCTGTGCTGTTAAGTGTCGTCCACTGAACCGAGGATTTCACAGTTGGCTTAATACATTGGGCACCGGGAAGCATGTGTGTGTCTGCCTTTCCTATTCTCCATGAAACTCACAACCACTGAATATTGAAAAGTCTCTTGTGAGTGAAGGAAGTCATATTACCATGCATGCATCCCCTATCAGTCAATTGGTGTTTGAGATGCCCACGACTTTCTACTGCATTATTTTTGTTTCACATTTAAATGTGCTCAGAGTCATTGTTTGATTATTGTCGCCTTTGTAAAATAGATTCTAGTATCCACAAGAACCACCCATGGTTGTTGATGTGTCCCACAGTAAGTACCTACAACTTTTGTTAGACATGTATTGCTGATTAATGCAGTCAAAATTGCTACTATTTGAGACTTCATGGCTTTCATATCTATTGCCAATGCTTAGTTAATTACATATTATATAGCTTTGAAAACTCACTTGCTTCCATTCTAGAAGTGGCATAGAATTTAAAATTGTAGTTAGATTCACAGTTTAGCATAAATGAATTACCCAACATTCGACCTTTCTCTGTACAGTGCGAGCTCCACACAAACAACCCCTTTTCTTAAGTAAAATACCTACAACCGTCTCAATTCTAGCATTATTGGACATGAAGAGCAGTAGCATAATAATGTTAGTGTTAGAGCACTCACAGACCGAATGACCACTCACAAAATTAGTTTTTTTATTTTAAATGAATTGTACAAATACGGAAAATAAAATGCCCTCTACTAGGGGAATTATGTCCAATTAGAGCTCGCTCAGCGAATCGAAATTTATAAAAATGATTTCCAGAAAATTAGAAAATTATTTTTGAATTTACGAGAAAATAAAAATATTAGGCATTTTCTTAAAACTTGGTTGAAATTGCAAAAACACAACAAAATAATGCAAAATCAATATAGTTTAACCCAGAAGCAAATGTTATAATCCCTAATAAAGCAAAGACTAATAAAAATTAAATATCTTTACATAAATTTCTTTTATAAATTAATTCTTTAATTTATAATTAACATTTAAATGTTATTGTTAGTACCAAAACCAATCCTATACATGTGTGATGTTTCAATTTCCTTTCCTTTAAGATTAATGACCCTTCCCTACCTTTTTGGTCAAAAGAAAACTATGTACTTTTTATTCACAAGGAACGAAAGTTACATGCAAAATTTGTTCAATGGAAGTTGGGCTTCATTAAAAGAGTTACACCGCCAAAATAACAATCCTATCCATAACACCAAACCAAATGCCAGTGAACTTACCTATTCCAATGGGATCTTCCATACCTACCAGTGAGACTCCTACATACCTATTCTATCACCTTTGATTAATGATTTTTCCACACTATCACCCTTAATGTGCCAACAAATTATCTAAAATTTATGTGAATGATGTATGAGGTTTGTTACTTATCATAGTGGATAGCTTGATGAGTATCAATGATTCAACATTTTTAGATAAGAAAAGGGAGGTCGAAAGAGTGACATATGAAAACTTGAATGTGCCAACCAAACGCAATGTTCCTTCAGGTTTGTTGGTGGCAAGTCGGAAGTTGTAGCTATATAGTGACATCTTTGATACTAGAAAATTATAAAGAAATGGACACCTCGTTCATAATTCCCGTATCAAAAAAAGTGTAAATAAAAATATAAATAAATGGAAAGCATTCATTGGATTTTTAATTTTCAATGTAATATTTGTCAGTGAATGCAATCACATGTGTTGCATCACAGCGTCGTCAGTAGGAGAGAGATTTGTGTGTTGTGTAAGGACGAGGTCAAGATGGTGGTAATGCTTTTCATGTCGTAGGTTAGCTCATTGATGCATTTGAAACCTCGTCGCTTGGCGAAACGCCTTATGGTAGGGTTGTTTGTTTTGTTCAGGTTACTCATGATCATGTTATCTGTTGTTTCCGTAAGACTTTCTATTAAGCATCATTGGAATGGAAGAGGTTTCAGTTCTAAGTAGAAGATGTTCGTTGGGAAAAAGGTTCCTCCGCTGAGGGTGTCAAGGTAATATTGTGTATCTTGTTGCTTACAATTTTCAAACATTGGATTTGATTGTGTTTTACATGTTTTTAGTCAATCTTGTTGGTCTAGCACAAATCTTTGTTATACTTACCCTTTTTGATTGATACCCAAGTCGTTTTTATTCAATACTATGAGTTTTGCGAGTGTGTGGGACATTGTCTTTAATTTTACACTTTATCTCGTTACTGTCAAACCATATATGGATTCAATTCAATTCACCTACCAAACCTACCAAAAGTAGCTTCTTTCTGAGCAATTGTTCGATTCAATCATTATAAAAGGTAATTCGACTAGCAGGTTTTCCTTCGCAGTCAATAGCAAAGTGTGGTGGTAACGTCAACAATGTATGTAGTACAAGCATCTGAACACAAATTGCTTACAATTATGCAGGCTAATGCTAGCTAATTTTTCTAATTATTTGAATCGGTATTTTTTGAAACGCTTAACAATGAGTCAATGTAACTCATCAAGCACTTGGCTCGCCTACTCAATGACTCCTCCATTCAATAGGAACTGACCCTAACATAACCAAGCATGCATGTTTATTCTGTCTAACATTTTGAAAACAGATTTGTCAATCAAAACCTAGGTCTACAGGGGTCCTTTATTGATGGCAGTTCAAATTCTCTCAAAAACAACAAGTTCATAGAAAAGTTTGAGGGCGCTCTTAGTTTGAGAGCATAAAAATGGCTTCATGTGTTATATCATGTGGCATTAACCCCCTACAAAGGGAGCATGAGGAAATCCATATCGCTTGCAAAGGTATCCCCCGGTGACAAACTCCCTTGAAAGCTCACGCATGCCACTGAACATGCATGCATTCAAATGTGCATTTTGAAATGTGCTTATATATGCAATTATTTTTAGTATGGATTTGGAAAATGCAAAGAAAACAAAATATCTAAGGGGTTTACGTAAGACCCACCTTGCCTCTACAATATTCATAAACAAGATTATATCTCTAATGTTATAAATGCATGCACATTTGGCCTAATATAATCTTAAATTGGAAAAACAATAATTTGGAGAAATTTATTGATTGTCTAGTATAGGAATTCTACATCTTTTTAGCTTTATTTTTTACTTAAACTTCTTCTATTACCATCATATTCTATACCTAATGAATTATTTCTTCGTCCATTTCTACTTCTCTTAGAGATTCTACTAAGGTATTGGGGCCTTTCGTAGGATCGAGAATGATTTGGGTAAACATGTCATGCTAGTAGATCAAATGTTTAATATAGGTATTATGATGGACCCACTTTATTTCCATGTCAGCATGTTTAGTCTTGAAATCCCCCAATTGTGCATAAATAATGTTAGTTAATAGAGAAATTTTTATATCCCTTTGAGTTAACGAGCCTAAATTTTCATTAAGTGTTAAAACTTAGCAATGTCAGTTGAACTACCCCCACTACACCAATTTCTATTATACATCATGTTAGGTGATGAAATCTAATCTAGAGGGCACAACAAATTGTGGAAATACCAAAAAAAAAAATATTTTATTACCATTGCGAAAGCCCATTCCCCCTCCATCAATTTCTTAAGCATGGTAACAAAGGGAATATGAAAGTGGGGGATGGAGGTTATTAATCTCCAATGGATGTGAAATGGATTCACTCAGAAACAAGAGTGATCATTATGGTAGAAAATGATATAATAAAATATTATTGTCTCAAAATAACTAACGATTGATCTAGATTGGATCATTATATTGTTTATCATCCATCTCGATTCTTTCAGAGTGGAAAAAGTGGAGGAATCAACTCAAAAAACCATTTTTATGGGCGGGACCCAGTTTGGAAAATTGGGGTCTGAAACCTTATAGGAGCATTTTGAGGCATCAAACGAAGTTTTTTGGTGGTAAATATTTGTCGCTTTAGCGCATCAACTTGTTTTCATGTTCTACACGTGGATACCTTTCCAGCATGCAATAATCACATCAATCGGAGTTCGTACACAAATGTTATGCCACTTAGAAGTTGACCTTCCTATTTTCACAACCATAATTTGAGATGATGCCACATCATCCACCATTATTCATGAAGAAAGGGCTAGCCACATGATTATGATGAAGAAGACTATAGAAGATTCCATATTGTAGCTTTGGTTAAGAGAAGTAGTCAAACCTAACCACTAGTAGGATATCAGGTTGTGTTAGAATCATGCCATTAGGAGGAAAAGGGGTCCCATTATTTCAAGTGCATGTGTTCAACAGATGAGCAAAAATTGTTGAGATGGATAGGAGATATAGCACACAAAGAGGATTTGTGCATTGTAGTAGCCCATGGGTCAGAGGCCATACTTCTTTGTACTTGAAACTATTTTCTATTCAGAGAATAGCAGAGCGGCCTCACCTTCCAACTAGGTTTTCTCCACCAAGTGTTTCCCAGGTCATATTTAGTGTCAATTGTGGTTTGTGAGTTTTTATTTCGTTGTTCGTTATTTTCTACATAATTTTAATTTGCATGCATACATAATTACCTATAATTTACAAATCCAAAAATATAAAGAAAAATAAAGCCCTAATGGTACAGATTTCAAATTTTTAAATATAGTTTGATCAGATTTGTTGTGATGAATGGTCCAATGCAATATCCACAACAGTTTATGGATCAATGGTTCTTTGAATTTTAAATGTTATACTTGTTAGGATTGAGGACTCCAATGTGGATAAGTTTCTCATTTAATAAATGATAACCATAAAATCACCAATATTACTATCTACTTGACTTGTATCACTTGCATAAGATTGATTCCTTGAAAAAGGGATAACATTTTAGCCTAGTTATTTAATTTTTTTTTGTAAGTCCAAATGATTTCTTTGAGGTTGGAAACAACCCCCAATACCTACCACCCAATTGGAAAATCATTTATTACTATTAAGAGAGAAACATGAAAAAAACATTATTTTATATACATAAAAAAACAAGTACTAAGATTATATATGCATAATACAAAAAGTACTAAGAGTTTTCTTACCCCAAAACTTGCATGTTAAAATTTGTATGAATTGTCCTCATAATGAAATTCATGAACTTAACATACTTTAATAAAATTAAACAAAAATCAATTGGAATTGATCATCAACCCCAAATATCTACTTATATCTCTATTTTTTATTCTTCCCTCAATCTATGGTTTGCAAAGTGCTCCAATAATATCTTATCAAGTGGCAATTTGACATGGCAAGCCATTCAAAAGAGCAGGTCCTGAATAGAAAAGTGGACAATATCTAATTCTATTTTTTCTTCCATTATGAGGATAGTGACAACACTCCTATATTTGTATTCCTAGCCTCATAGAGACATTATGTGCTATGTTGCTTCCACATAGAGATGATCATTGGCCTTGTGGCTTCCATAAGCTTTGATTGGCCTAAAATATCCATACATCCTCCAACCTGCATGCTACGAACAAGCTAACTTTCACCCCCAATTTCCTTAAAGAAATTTTTCGTAGAATAAAAACCTTTCTTGCATCCCCTATGGTGGCCAAACAACCATCACAGTAGCCCATAGTGATAATGGGAGTGAAATTCACACTAAACAAGTATTGTTCTAAGAAAACCAAAAACTATGAACTTGTAAGCTCCCCATGAGAAGGAGAGAAGGGAAGGGTCCACCAATAATCTAAAATGAGATTATAAGCATAAAGTAATGTGATATTTTAAACAATACTTCTAAATAAGTGTCTAAATGAAGGCTATAAACATATCCATAAACCACCATATATCTTCAAAAGAATGAAAAGAATGCATGATTAGCATACCATATTCCTCACGCTTCAAACACAATGATTTTCATATAGTTCATTAAATCCCCAAAAATTCAAAAAAAAAATAGAAAATGCATTAAATTCATAGAGTAATATTACTGACAAGGTCCACTAAAATTTATGGATTTGGGAAGGTGAGCATTAGTTTTCCAGGGAGATGGATTGAAACCCAAAGCCTCCCATTTTAAAATTATTTTCAAATATGTCATGCAGTAGGGAATTCAATCATGGTTTTCCATTCCTTTAACCATACCTCCAATTAACTTTAAAGTTCTAGAGTTCATTTATAAGCATAGAAAGTTATCTCATGAAATACTTTAATCAGTAAAATTATTTTTGGTAAAATGCATGCACTGAAAAAGGAAGAGGATAATCTTCATCTTGTGAAGATTTTTTTAATTGTAGAAAAATCATTACCAAGATTAATAGATGCAATGTAGTATAGTCCCTGTCTCTACTGCTATCGCTAATTAATGAAAGAAAAATTTTGGCTTGTCACCCGCATTTTTGTCTCTGCACATGCTTCCTCCACATAGCTTCCTTCGCACACGCTCCCTCCACACAACTTATTCTGCAGAAGGACCTCCGCACAATGAACTTCTACACAACACTGATCTAAAATTAAATTATTATAATGTTTATTAAGAAATAATCTGAAATTAAAGTATTATTATTTATTAAATGGATGCATTAACCTAGGTTAGAGTTCGAGGTCCAGACGTTTTTTATGGATATTTTATTGACGTGTTTTTAATTCGAAATACTTTTTAGTAAATTTTTAATAAGTTACACTTTACGTAATGCTTTCATTACTGCAATGTATTGGTTCATTATGATACCTCTTGTGCGAAGCTTTGCTTGTGTGTGTAGGTTTCTATGCTTCGCACATTGCTAAAGAGGGACAAGTAGTTCCACGAGTTTTAATTATTTTGTTAATTATTAATTTCAACATTTCCGTGCGACAATTCATTTTTTAGGCAGATTATTGCCTTCCACGCATCCACTTGTCTTATTTTCCATAATGCGGCATCGACGATGAACTTTTGCGCCAAACGAGTTTGATAATTAAATGGATTAGAGAGTAATGTGCAGTCCATTGTTTAAATGGCAGAATTTGCGACATTCGGACATGAAAATGCAGAGAAAAGGCATTTGTATAAATTGTCAACATACTTACAAATCTTGACGCAGTGCCCTGAAAAAATAGATGTATAGTTAAAAGTCTCTAATAGTGAAATTAACTTATTATTTACTCATCAATATTTTATAGTAAAGTGTTGATTAATTAGGTTTGAAGCTCAGTGAATTTGTGGACAATTGTGTTAGATTCAAAGAGTATGTGGTAGTCTCTCTAACTCCATGGGCGTACTCTATAACAAATGAGAGATTTGTCGAGTGTCCTCACAAAAAACAAGTTGACCACCATTTGTATCCTACAACGAAAGAGGGTATCGAACATCGACAAAACCATTAAAAACATGAAACTGGTCATCACCACCTTTATCTATTGACTTAGATATGTTAAAGTCTTTGTTGCTAGAAGCACATTCAATAGGCGAGTTCTAACTTATGTTTTTCTAAAAGTCTTAACCATTTTATTTTCAAGGTTTTAGTCTCGTAATGTTATATGCCAAAGAATTAGATTCATTAACATAATATGTGGGGTTAACGTGTAGAGTTAAGATGGACGGTGGTGCCTAAACCTTGATTTATTCTCAAAATCGAAGGGGACCAATGACTTCATCGACATACCTGGGGAGATTTGTAGGAACTCGATGCCTGCTGGCTGGAAAATGAAGGATTGTTGAGTTAACTCGCGAATAGTTACCTGCAATGTGGTGGGACAAGGTTTTTACTGGTAGGAAGTGGTGAAACTGCAGTATTTCCAGCGATCCAATAGTGTTAAAACTCCCTGAGGATTCACTTATCTCGTTGTCACTACGAGGTATGTGAGCCAGCATGTGGATCATTAACATGTCACAGCATACATTACCTTTCCACGTCTAGAATTGGCACCGATAACATCCAACATATCTGTGAGTAACACAGTGAGGTAGTTATACTGTTATACATGAGCGTAGTAAATTCAAAGGAGCATACTCCAAAATCAATCAATATTAGCATTCGTTAATGGGAAACTGTATGTGATATGGATCCAATAGCGCCTCTACAAAATTAACAGGCGATGAGATGATAATGGCGATGAAAATAAATGGAAAGATAATGGAATTCATGGCTCCCATTCTTGTCGTTGATATCACGATTGCGTACCCATGACATTCATTTTGTGCTCCCTACAAGTTGTTCTATGTCATATATATAGAAAATGCACCCCTCTGAAGTGGGTAGAATAGAAAGCATTGAGCCAGGCAGAAGTGCGGAGTGCGGAGGTCTGCACAACGGAAACCACCTTTGTGCAGAGTTTGTACTCCCACACAAAGGCCCCCTTTTGAGATGGAGTACTTTGATGTTGATGTGGGTTATCTCCCATTTTTTGCACGCTTTTGAACACTTTGTGATTGTCACAAGTTATCATTTGAAATTGATATGCTCTTTATTTTCCACTTTGAGAATTTTTTGGTTAGGTTTGCAAGTACCCATGTGACCAAAGTCCCATGGGGGCTTCACTCAATGAACCTTTGACATAGCATGTGTGTTTTGTGGCATACTAAAAATTACCCTTAATTTGACTACATATTGGAAAATACCTCTAAAAATCACATTATTTAACCCCCTACCAATACAGACCCAATACACCTTCCCAATTTGAAAGACCCCTACTTTCACTAGGTATTATAGGTATCCAATTTTTCATTAACTTTTTTTATAACTCTTTATATTTTTTCATTAACTTTGAGCTCCATTATATGCTCAATATATATGTCATTTTTTTTTTAGTATATACCCCCAATATGAATGCATGTGGTATGGTATTTCTCCCCTAGTGAAGCCCCATGCAAATCCCAAGCATTTTTACCCACTACATAAAGTAGTGTAACAATGATTGTGTTCTTCGTGGTAGATCTATGGCCACAAAGTCTCCATTCGATTCTTGCCTATCAACATTTTTCAAGAACCCTGAGTGTAGGGACATCGTTGGCTAACTATCATACATGTTATATATCCTTCTTATTTCCATAGAGATCAAACCAAGAAATATATCCATGCGAACTATCTCACCTACCAATCCATAGTAGACTTCACATTAGTAATTGGAAACTAATTCAAAAAGAGAAGTTGAGTGAGGTTGAACAGGATTGCTGCGCCTGTTTTGTAGCCACAAAAACAACTTCGGGCAGTTATTATTTGACCGGATAGGATGACCGCGTCTCGCTGAAGGATGAAACAACACAAGCCTCGCAATCATCACGAAGAATAAATATTTATTCATATTCGTGAAACACAAATTGGAAGGGTAGAAGGGTAGACTATATAACTGAATTGTGGCTGCTAGTCGTGTGAAGTGGACTTGTTGTAGGGAGCTACTTTTATTTAGTGAATATAATTTTAGATTGAGGTTACAAATAGTGAGAAGGAAGCTCATTTTGCGGGAGTGCGAAGAAGTGTGGAACTTCCTCACTCCCACACAATGAGATATCCTCGTGCCTCATGCCAATGCTATAATTTACTTTCGTGTTTTTTATATATAAAAAGATCAATTTTTAATTGTTTCAAAACTTGCATCCTTTTTTAGATGGAGTTGTAAATAAATATTTCCCTTGATTCACAACAAGATTGCACAAAAACCAAATCTTCTTATTTAAATGATTTGGCATAAAGGCAAGGGAATTGATTCGATAAAAAAAAGATATGGTTTTTAACTAATCCTTCGGGATTATGTTTGTAAAATAGTAATTGGTTGTTAGTTTTTAGTTTTTGTTAATAAGTTATCAAGACAATTTTATCTCGAACCTACCTTACATTTGTATAATTGAAGTTCTCATCATCAATGCAAATAGTTTTTCGTTGTGGAGTTTATTCAGAGGTTTGTGTATAGTGGTATCACAACAACGATTGAGATTATAAACTCCATGAATACTGAGTTTGTTTTTGAGGAGGAGTTGTTTGAAGCTTACGGAGGGAAGAATGTACCAGTTTCATCAAATGCATTTTGAGGATTGCATTTCTTGTAGATGCATGAGATAAAGACTGCAGAACTGTTGGAAATCAAGTTAAAAGAAACCAAGGTAAAAGTGATTACCCACAAGTAACTCTTATTGTTGGCAAAATCGATAGTGAATAAATAACATTGAATATTTGCAAAGATTTGAAGCATTTTTGGAAGTGAATTATTAATTACTTTTAGTGGAATATTTTTTTCATATTTGGCGTTTGAATTTAATCCACATATTACTAGAAAGTGGAGAATACTTCAAGGTTCATGAAAGTAAAAGTAGTAAAAAAATATTATTTATATATCTTTTGTTTTAAAAGTTGAAGAGAAAAAGAAAAAGGGAAACAATGAGGTTTGAACTCAGTTCTCTTCAAAACTATTTTTGAAGCCCACCATCAAACCACTAATCCAATTTTATTTCAAACAAAAGGAGAAATGGATTTATATTTTTTATAGGAGTATTGCATATATTTCAAAAATATGAAAGGATTTGTTTGAATATTTTATTCGGATTCAAAACAATTATGAATTCAATAGTCTCCATAGTTGGAGTTGTGCTTAGCAGAAAGGAGAATCATCAAGAGTGGTTTAGAAAGCGTAAAAGTGCTTTTGTTTTTAAGGATTCGTGGGAAGTTTGTCAAGGAAGAACAGATAAGGACGGAATAGAAATTGCACCGGAGCCACTTGATAATAAGAAGCAACATGCAATTTGGGAAACAAAAGACAATAAGGAATATGCATTAATAACTGCATCAGTGATAAAAGAGGTAACTCGATATATCGTTGCATGTGATATTGAATTTGAAGCATTACAGAAGTTGAAAGAACTGTATGATACTTACACTCACAACTTGAAATTATTCAATTGTTGTTGAGAATATTTAATTTGGAGATGAAAGATAATGATCCATTGAAGAGTGCTTTTGAAATAAAATCCATTTTTCATGATACAAAATCCACTGGAATTGAAGTAGATTTACAAATCACAGCTTTTATAAAGTCCTTCACTTTGTCTATTCACACTATTTGGAATCTCTCCAAGATAGTGGGCAATTAAAAGACATTACATTTGATAAACTAGTAAAAAAATAGTTGAGAGAGAAAATGCCTTTGGAAAGAAAGAGACTCCACCCAATTCTAACGTAGAAACTTTATGCCTTGCATAAAAAGATTAGAAGTCTCATGGTGAAACTTCTAGAGGTGATAAAAGTACTAGAGGTCGTGGTAGAAGAAATTATAGAGGCAGGGGGGCAAACATAATCATGGAGATAGGAAACAAAGAAATTTTAATGATAAACCAGTTGTCAAGTGTTCTAGATGTGGTAAAATTGGTCACACTGTTGCTAATTGTAGAATTTCTTGGGAGAAAGTCAGTGAAAGGAGAGAACAGTTGAATTGAAAGAAAGATCAGCCACCACCCGATAAGGGAAAATCATCAGAGTCTTCACATTACATTGTTTCCCATTGCAATTTTAATATTAATGATGTTTTTACTATTGCATTTTCTTCATGGCAAGACAGCTGGATTTTGGATTTAGGAGCCACATGTCATATGAGTTTTAGGAAAGATTTTTTTGAAACATTCAGTGACCAAGTTGATGGAGTAGTATATTTTGCTGAAGTTAAGCCTTCAAGAATTGGTTTCATTCATTTGAAGATATCAAAGCTTGCAGATTATGTTCTACATGATGCCCTTTACATTCCACAATTTCAAAGAAATATAATGCCTCTTTTACATATTCGACAACAAGGGAACTCCATACATATTGTTGATGACATAATTAAGATACTTAGAGCATCTGATCATGCAGTCATTTTGACAGATGTTGAAGAAGGTACACTTTTAAAATTGAATTCTCATGATAGTTCTGCTCTTTTAGCACAACAAAATGATACTCTATCTTCCAATCTATTATGACATGCTCATTTTGATCACATTAACTATGACAATATCAAAATTATGAGACAACAAGGTATAAAAGGATTTCCTACAATTCCAAGAAAGCTTACACCATGCGATGCATATATTTTTCAGGAAACATTCTAAGCACCCTTTTCATAGTTCTTCTTTTAGAGCTTCAAGAAAATTAGGTCTCATATATTCAGATTTATGTGGTCATATGCTTGTTTCAAGTGCCAGTGGTAATAAATATATACATACCTTTATTAATGATTATTCGAGAATGTGTTGGGTGTATTTGTTGAAAGATAAGTCACAAGTATTTGAAAATTTTAAAACTTTTCATTCGATGGTAAAAAATGAAACTCAGCTGAACATTGGCATTCTCAGAACTGATAATGGTGGTGAATATACTTCTAATGCTTTTGAACATTATTTAAAGGACAACAGAATCAAACATAAGACTACCATACCTTATAATCCACAACAGAATGGTGTTGCAAAACGTATGTATAGAACTTTGGTTAATATGGTTAGATCTATGATATTGTTTAAGAATGTTAAGTTGGTGTTTTAGGGAGGAGCAACGCTTTGTGCATCTTATATTCGCAATCGTTGTCCTTCTTCTATCATCAATAATAAGTCTCCTTATGAAATATGGTATAATTGTCATCATGTTGTTCAACATTTTATAGTCTTTGGTTCTTTATGCTATGCCTTGATTGCTAAACATCAACGCAACAAGTTAGGTGCCAAGAGTTGTAAATGTATTTTCTTGGGATATTCTGCTACTTCCAAAGCTTACAGGTTGTATGATGAGGAGAATAAGAAATTTATTCTTTCCATATATGTTATTTTTCTCGAATGTGATAAAGATAATTCCACTGTTGATAGACAACTAACTCATTTGGAGAATTTGCATCCAAAAGGTTTTATTTTGAATCTGATAATAATGTTCCACATAGTGAAGGGGGGTTCCCATTCTTGATCAGTGTGTGGTTTTTCCATCTTTGACTCATGAGAATGATGGGAATGTTACTGTTGAAGACAATTTGGAAGATAGTATTATTTCTGCAAGGTCGGAAGGAGATTCTGAAGAACATGTACATCAGGATGAGCAACCATCAAAGCCACTTCAACAACCTTTACGAAGTTCCGCACGTGTTCAAAAAGTTCCAAGCAAGTATGATTATTTTGAGACAAGAAGTTCTTCTAAAGGTGATTCAGGTAACGTTTTTTCATCACTGTGAATTTAATCATTCTACAATTAGTGAACCCAATTCTTTTGAAGAAGTTGCTAATTGTGATGAATGTAAGGATGCAATGAAAAAGGAGTATGATGCACTTATTAAGAATGGAACTTGGAGGTTAGTGTATCCTCCTGTTGGTGTCAAATCTATTGGTTGTAAATGGGTGTATACGATTAAGTACAAGGCAGGTGGTTCACTTGATAAATACAAGGCAAGGCTTGTAGGAAAAGGATAAGCTCAGAAGGAAGGTACTGACTACACAGAGACTTTTGCTCCTACAACAAAATGGGGAACAATTAGAACTTTGTTTTCTCTTGTAACTCAAAATAGCTGGAAGATACACCATATGGACGTTAAAATAGTTTTTTGAGTGGTGATTTGATGGAGGATGTTTATATGTTTCAGTCTGAAGGTTTTTCTATTAAAAGTAAAGAGAAAAAGTTATGTAAGTTGGTAAAGGCGTTGTATGGACTAAAACGGGCATCTCGTGCATGGTATGAAAAACTAATTGAACACCTTCTCAAGTTGGATTATAAGTTGTTTGATCTGGATGATGCAACTCTTTTTGTTAAGAAAGTTGGAAAGTCGGTTGTATATTTGGTTGTATGATCCAGATTTAAACAGGAACGCAACAAATTACAGAGATAACCATATACACAAAGATGCAGCGGAAATAATACTTCATTTCATTAATGGAAAATACTGAAATATGCTTACAACCATAAATGGAAATAAACCAGCTAGGGCGATGGTAGCTTATCTCTGAGAAGAGATGTGATGGCTACATGCCTCTGAACTGTGTTACAATGAGGCTCGAAGGCCTATTTATTGTTGAGAAACAATGGAAAACCCTTAACATTCCAAAACCTAACCCTAGGAGATGAAACGCCAAACTGTGGGCCCCGTTTGTGGATCTGTTTTTATTTAGTGAAATATGTGTTGAATACAATTTTAAATTGAGATTGCAGATAATGCGAAGGAAGCTCAATGTGCAAGAATGTGAAGAAATGAAAACTTCCACACTCCCACAAAACAAATTTCCTCCACACAATGAGTTATCACCCTGCCTCATATCAATGCTATAATTTACTTTCGCGTTCTTAAAAAAAAAAAAAATTAAATTATTTCAAAACTTGCATCTTTTTTAGAAGGGACTGTAAATAAATAGTGCCCTCGATTCACAACAAGATTACACAAAAACCAAAGCATTTTTTTTACATGATTCATCATAAAAGCAAGGGAATTGATTCGATAAAAAATGACATTGTGGAGACCAAAGTGTGAGGATACTCATTATAACTACACTTTTGTTTCGTCCACACCTCTTTGAATTGGGTAGTGATGGAGCTAGCAAAGGATAGGGCATGGGACTCGTAGCACCATTGATGTTGAAGGTTCAAGTCTCGTTACTACTAAAGCTCTTTTTACAGAGTTGCTTATGGTGTTATTTAAACACTAGCTAAATTGCTTCATTTAGTTGAAATTTAGCAAGTTATTATATATTATACCAAAATTTTAAACGTGATGCACTTGCCGTTTTCCATTTTGCTCAATAATATTATATTATGGACACATATTATTGAACAGTTTTCCGTAGAATCTATTTCTAATTCTAATAACAAAAATAGAGTTATCCAAAATTTTAAACGTGATGCACTTGCCATTTTCCATTTTTCTCAATAATATCATGTTATGGACACATAATATTGAAGAATTTTCGTAGAATCTATTTCTAATTCTAATGACAAAAATAGAGTTGAGAAACAAGCATCATAGCTAACTCAACATTATCTGATCCTAGTTTTTCCGGCCTAACGTTGTATCTATCTTCACCGGTCTTCTTCCATAATTGTCTCTGTAATAATCTTAAAGAGAAAATGGGGAAGCAGGTTCTAGAGTTTGAAATGGGAGGGAGATGTTGGATTTATATTTTTTAGGGCTCCACAGTAAGCTGGATAGGTTGTGCCACAATGTTTGTAGGCTTTCCGAACCCATCAGATGCATTATGTAAATAATTTGTTTCGATTTTATCTTGTTCATGTTGGGTTCTTAAAAACAAACAATACGTCTCATAGCTTTCTCCATAGTACTATAGCTACGTGTTTATTTTTACATCTCATTTAAAATTCATTAAGCAGATTAAATAATTAGGAAAGAATCGATTTGGGACAAAAAGTTTCAAGCTAGCTTAAATCGAGTGTTGCAGCACTATCCCGCACCATTTCATCTCTCACTCTTGTGATCTATGTGCTGTTAAGTGTCGTCCACTGCATGGGGAGGAGTAGCTCTAGCTCGGTGAGCTCTACTTTCTCTTGCATTTATCTACCCTTGAGTATAAGTTATTTTTAAGTTGAACCGAGGTTTTCACAGTTGGCTTAATACACTAGGCACCGGGAAGCATGTGTGTGTCTGCCTTTCCTATTCTCCATGAAACTCACAACCACTAAATATTGAAAAGTCCCTTGTGAGTGAAGGAAGTCATATTACCATGCATGCATCCCCTATCAGTCAATTGGTGTTTGAGATGCCCACGACTTTCTACTGCATTATTTTTGTTTCACATTTAAATGTGCTCAGAGTCATTGTTTGATTATTGTCGCCTTTGTAAAATAGATTCTAGTATCCACAAGAACCACCCATGGTTGTTGATGTGTCCCACAGTAAGTACCTACAACTTTTGTTAGACATGTATTGCTGATGAATGCAGTCAAAATTGCTACTATTTGAGACTTCATGGCTTTCATATCTATTGCCAATGCTTAGTTAATTACATATTATATAGCTTTGAAAACTCACTTGCTTCCATTCTAGAAGTGGCATAGAATTTAAAATTGTAGTTAGATTCACAGTTTAGCATAAATGAATTACCCAACATTCGACCTTTCTCTGTACAGTGCAAGCTCCACACAAACAACCCCTTTTCTTAAGTAAAATACCTACAACCGTGTCAATTCTAGCATTATTGGACATGAAGAGCAGTAGCATAATAATGTTAGTGTTAGAGCACTCACAGACCGAATGACCACTCACAAAATTAGTTTTTTATTTTAAATGAATTGTACAAATACGGAAAATAAAATGCCCTCTACTAGGGGAATTATGTCCAATTAGAGCTCGCTCAGCGAATCGAAATTTATAAAAATGATTTCCAGAAAATTAGAAAATTATTTTTGAATTTACGAGAAAATAAAAATATTAAGCATTTTCTTAAAACTTGGTTGAAATTGCAAAAACACAACAAAATAATGCAAAATCAATATAGTTTAACCCAGAAGCAAATGTTATAATCCTTAATAAAGCAAAGACTAATAAAAATTAAATATCTTTACATAAATTTCTTTTATAAATTAATTCTTTAATTTATAATTAACATTTAAATGTTATTGTTAGTACCAAAACCAATCCTATACATGTGTGATGTTTCAATTTCCTTTCCTTTAAGATTAATAACCCTTCCCTACCTTTTTGGTCAAAAGAAAACTATGTACTTTTTATTCACAAGGAACGACAGTTACATGCAAAATTTGTTCAATGGAAGTTGGGCTTCATTAAAAGAGTTACACCGCCAAAATAACAATCCTATCCATAACACCAAACCAAATGCCAGTGAACTTACCTATTCCAATGGGACTCTTCCATACCTACCAGTGAGACTCCTACATACCTATTCTATCACCTTTGATTAATGACTTTTCCATACTATCACCCTTAATGTGCCAACGAATCATCTAAAATTTATGTGAATGATGTATGAGGTTTGTTACTTATCATAGTGGATAGCTTGATGAGTATCAACGATTCAACATTTTTAGATAAGAAAAGGGAGGTCGAAAGAGTGACATATGAAAACTTGAATGTGCCAACCAAACGCAATGTTCCTTCAGGTTTGTTGGTGGCAAGTCGGAAGCTGTAGCTATATAGTGACATCTTTGGAGTTATTTGCCTCCTTGGCCTTCAATTCGCATAAGAGAAACCACTCTCTCAGGGTTTAACTACATCCATCACCATCGTTTTGGGGAGTCAAGCTGGGGTTGTGATAAGCAAGTAAGCGGGTGGCATCGATGCACGTAGAGAGCAATACCAATGTCGATTACTTTACACGAATGTGTTGTCAAACTCTATTGAAAAACTGTGTTTTACTAACTTAAAATCAAAACTCCTCATTTGCACATTTTGATACTAGAAAATTATAAAGAAATGGACACCTCGTTCATAATTCCCGTATCAAAAAAAGTGTAAATAAAAATATAAATAAATGGAAAGCATTCATTGGATTTTTAATTTTCAATGTAATATTTGTCAGTGAATGCAATCACATGTGTTGCATCACAGCGTCGTCAGTAGGAGAGAGATTTGTGTGTTGTGTAAGGACGAGGTCAAGATGTTGGTAATGCTTTTCATGTCGTAGGTTAGCTCATTGATGCATTTGAAACCTCGTCGCTTGGCGAAACGCCTTATGGTAGGGTTGTTTGTTTTGTTCAGGTTACTCATGATCATGTTATCTGTTGTTTCCGTAAGACTTTCTATTAAGCATCATTGGAATGGAAGAGGTTTCAGTTCTAAGTAGAAGATGTTCATTGGGAAAAAGGTTCCTCCGCTGAGGGTGTCAAGGTAATATTGTGTATCTTGTTGCTTACAATTTTCAAACATTGGATTTGATTGTGTTTTACATGTTTTTAGTCAATCTTGTTGGTCTAGCACAAATCTTTGTTATACTTACCCTTTTTGATTGATACCCAAGTCGTTTTTATTCAATACTATGAGTTTTGCGAGTGTGTGGGACATTATCTTTAATTTTACACTTTATCTCGTTACTGTCAAACCATATATGGATTCAATTCAATTAACCTACCAAACCTACCAAAAGTAGCTTCTTTCTGAGCAATTGTTCGATTCAATCATTATAAAAGGTAATTCGACTAGCAGGTTTTCCTTCGTAGTCAATAGAAAAGTGTGGTGGTAACGTCAACAATGTATGTAGTACAAGCATCTGAACACAAATTGCTTACAATTATGCAGGCTAATGCTAGCTAATTTTTCTAATTATGTGAATCGGTATTTTTTGAAACGCTTAACAATGAGTCAATGTAACTCATCAAGCACTTGGCTCGCCTACTCAATGACTCCTCCATTCAATAGGAACTAACCCTAACATAACCAAGCATGCATGTTTATTCTGTCTAACATTTTGAAAACAGATTTGTCAATCAAAACCTAGGTCTACAGGGGTCCTTTATCGATGGCAATTCAAATTCTCTCAAAAACAACAAGTTCATAGAAAAGTTTGAGGGCGCTCTCAGTTTGAGAGCATAAAAATGGCTTCATTTGTTATATCATGTGGCATTAACCCCCTACAAAGGGAGCATGAGGAAATCCATATCGCCTGCAAAGGTATCTCCCCGTGACAAACTCCCTTGAAAGCTCACGCATGCCACTGAACATGCATGCATTCAAATGTGCATTTTCAAATGTGCTTATATATGCAATTATTTTTAGTATGGATTTGGAAAATGCAAAGAAAACAAAATATCTAAGGGGTTTACGTAAGACCCACCTTGCCTCTACAATATTCATAAACAAGATTATATCTCTAATGTTATAAATGCATGCACATTTGGCCTAATATAATCTTAAATTGGAAAAACAATAATTTGGAGAAATTTATTGATTGTCCAGTATAGGAATTCTACATCTTTTTAGCTTTATTTTTTACCTAAACTTCTTCTATTACCATCATATTCTATACCTAATGAATTATTTCTTCGTCCATTTCTACTTCTCTTAGAGATTCTACTATGGTGTTGGGGCCTTTCGTAGGATCGAGAATGATTTGGGTAAACATGTCATGCTAGTAGATCAAATGTTTAATATAGATATTATGGTGGACCCACTTTATTTCCATGTCAGCATGTTTAGTCTTGAAATCCCCCAATTGTGCATAAATAATGTTATTTAATAGAGAAATTTTTATATCCCTTTGAGTTAACGAGCCTAAATTTTCATTAAGTGTTAAAACTTAGCAATGTCAGTTGAACTACCCCCACTACACCAATTTCTATTATACATCATGTTAGGTGATGAAATCTAATCTAGAGGGCACATCAAATTGTGGAAATACCAAAAAAATGAAATATTTTACTACCATTGCGAAAGCCCATTCCCCCTCCATCAATTTCTTAAGCATGGTAACAAAGGGAATATGAAAGTGGGGGATGGAGGTTATTAATCTCCAATGGATGTGAAATGGATTCACTCAGAAACAAGAGTGATCAGTATGGTAGAAAATGATATAATAAAATATTATTGTCTCAAAATAACTAACGATTGATCTAGATTGGATCATTATATTGTTTATCATCCATCTCGATTCTTTCAGAGTGGAAAAAGTGGAGGAATCAACTCAAAAAACCATTTTTATGGGCGGGACCCAGTTTGGCAAATTGGGGTCTGAAACCTTCTAGGAGCATTTTGAGGCATCAAACGAAGTTTTTTGGTGGTAAATATTTGTCGCTTTAGCGCATCAAATTGTTTTCATGTTCTACACATAAATACCTTTCCAGCATGCAATAATCACATCAATCGGAGTTCGTACACAAATGTTATGCCACTTAGAAGTTGACCTTCCTATTTTCACAACCATAATTTGAGATGATGCCACATCATCCACCATTATTCATGAAAAAAGGACTAGCCACATGATTATGATGAAGAAGACTATAGAAGATTCCATATTGTAGCTTTGGTTAAGAGAAGTAGTCAAACCTAACCACTAGTAGGATATCAGGTTGTGTTAGAATCATGCCATTAGGAGGAAAAGGGGTCCCATTATTTCAAGTGCATTTGTTCAACAGATGAGCAAAAATTGTTGAGATGGATAGGAGATATAGCACACAAAGAGGATTTGTGCATTGTAGTAGCCCATGGGTCAGAGGCCATACTTCTTTTTACTTGAAACTATTTTCTATTCAGAGAATAGCAGAGAGGCCTCACCTTCCAACTAGGTTTTCTCCACCAAGTGTTTCCCAGGTCATATTTAGTGTCAATTGTGGTTTGTGAGTTTTTATTTCGTTGTTCGTTATTTTCTACATAATTTTAATTTGCATGCATACATAATTACCTATAATTTACAAATCCAAAAATATAAAGAAAAATAAAGCCCTAATTGTACAGATTTCAAATTTTTAAATATAGTTTGATCAGATTTGTTGTGATGAATGGTCCAATGCAATATCCACAACAGTTTATGGATCAATGGTTCTTTGAATTTTAAATGTTATACTTGTTAGGATTGAGGACTCCAATGTGGATAAGTTTCTCATTTAATAAATGATAACCATAAAATCGCCAATATTACTATCTACTTGACTTGTATCACTTGCATAAGATTGATTCCTTGAAAAAGGGATAACATTTTAGCCTAGTTATTTAAATTTTTTTTGTAAGTCCAAATGATTTCTTTGAGGTTGGAAACAACCCCCAATACCTACCACCCAATTGGAAAATCATTTATTACTATTAAGAGAGAAACATGAAAAAAAAAATATTTTATATACATAAGAAACAAGTACTAAGATTATATATGCATAATACAAAAAGTACTAAGAGTTTTCTTACCCCAAAACTTGCATGTTAAAATTTGTATGAATTGTCCTCATAATGAAATTCATGAACTTAACATACTTTAATAAAATTAAACAAAAAATCAATTGGAATTGATCATCAACCCCAAATATCTACTTATATCTCTATTTTTTATTCTTCCCTCAATCTATGGTTTGCAAAGTGCTCCAATAATATCTTATCAAGTGGCAATTTGACATGGCAAGCCATTCAAAAGAGCAGGTCCTTAATAGAAAAGTGGACAATATCTAATTGTATTTTTTCTTCCATTATGAGGATAGTGACAACACTCCTAGATTTGTATTCCCAGCCTCATAGAGACATTATGTGCTATGTTGCTTCCACATAGAGATGATCATTGGCCTTGTGGCTTCCATAAGCCTTGATTGGCCTAAAATATCCATACATCCTCCAACCTGCATGCTATGAACAAGCTAACTTTCACCCCCAATTTCCTTAAAGAAATTTTTCGTAGAATAAAAACCTTTCTTGCATCCCATATGGTGGCCAAACAACCATCACAGTAGCCCATAGTGATAATGGGAGTGAAATTCACACTAAACAAGTATTGTTCTAAGAAACCCAAAAACTATGAACTTGTAAGCTCCCCATGAGAAGGAGAGAAGGGAAGGGTCCACCAATAATCTAAAATGAGATTATAAGCATAAAGTAATGTGATATTTTAAACAATACTTCTAAATAAGTGTCTAAATGAAGGCTATAAACATATCCATAAACCACCATATATCTTCAAAAGAATGAAAAGAATGCATGATTAGCATACCATATTCCTCACGCTTCAAACACAATGATTTTCATATAGTTCATTAAATCCCCAAAAATTCAAAAAAAAATAGAAAATGCATTAAATTCATAGAGTGATATTACTGACAAGGTCCACTAAAATTTATGGATTTGGGAAGGTGAGCATTAGTTTTCCAGGGAGATGGATTGAAACCCAAAGCCTCCCATTTTAAAATTATTTTCAAATATGTCATGCAGTAGGGAATTCAATCATGGTTTTCCATTCCTTTAACCATACCTCCAATTAACTTTAAAGTTCTAGAGTTCATTTATAAGCATAGAAAGTTATCTCATGAAATACTTTAATCAGTAAAATTATTTTTGGTAAAATGCATGCACTGAAAAAGGAAGAGGATAATCTTCATCTTGTGGAGATTTTTTTAATTGTAGAAAAATCATTACCAAGATTAATAGATGCAATGTAGTATAGTCCCTGTCTCTACTGCTATCGCTAATTAATGAAAGAAAAATTTTGGCTTGTCGCCCGCATTTCTGTCTCTGCACATCCTTCCTCCACATAGCTTCCTTCGTACACGCTCCCTCCACACAACTTATTCTGCAGAAGGACCTCCGCACAATGAACTTCTACACAACACTGATCTAAAATTAAATTATTATAATGTTTATTAAGAAATAATCTGAAATTAAAGTATTATTATTTATTAAATAGATGCATTAACCTAGGTTAGAGTTCGAGGTCCAGACGTTTTTTATGGATATTTTATTGGCGTGTTTTTAATTCGAAATACTTTTTAGTAAATTATTAATAAGTTACACTTCACGTAATGCTTTCATTACTGCAATGTATTGGTTCATTATGATACCTCTTGTGCGAAGCTTTGCTTGTGTGTGTAGGTTTCTATGCTTCGCACATTGCTAAAGAGGGACAAGTAGTTCCACGAGTTTTAATTATTTTGTTAATTATTAATTTCAACATTTCCGTGCGACAATTCATTTTTTAGGCAGATTGTTGCCTTCCACGCATCCACTTGTCTTATTTTCCATAATGCGGCATCGACGATGAACTTTTGCGCCAAACGAGTTTGATAATTAAATGGATTAGAGAGTAATGTGCAGTCCATTGTTTAAATGGCAGAATTTGCGACATTCGGACATGAAAATGCAGAGAAAAGGCATTTGTATAAATTGTCAACATACTTACAAATCTTGACGCAATGCCCTGAAAAATTAGATGTATAGTTAAAAGTATCTAATAGTGAAATTAACTTATTATTTACTCATCAATATTTTATAGTAAAGTGTTGATTAATTAGGTTTGAAGCTCAGTGAATTTGTGGACAATTGTGTTAGACTCAAAGAGTACATGGTAGTCTCTCTAACTCCATGGGCATACTCTATAACAAATGAGAGATTTTTCGAGTGTCCTCACAAAAAACAAGTTGACCACCATTTGTATCCTACAACGAAAGAGGGTATCGAACATCGACAAAACCATTAAAAACATGAAACTGGTCATCACCACCTTTATCTATTGACTTAGATATGTTAAAGTCTTTGTTGCTAGAAGCACATTCAATAGGCGAGTTCTAACTTATGTTTTTCTAAAAGTCTTAACCATTTTATTTTCAAGGTTTTAGTCTCGTGATGTTATATGCCAAAGAATTAGATTCATTAACATAATATGTGGGGTTAACGTGTAGAGTTAAGATGGACGGTGGTGCCTAAACCTTGATTTATTCTCAAAATCGAAGGGGACCAATGACTTCATCGACATACCTGGGGAGATTTGTAGGAACTCGATGCCTGCTGGCTGGAAAATGAAGGATTGTTGAGTTAACTCGCGAATAGTTACCTGCAATGTGGTGGGACAAGGTTTTTACTGGTAGGAAGTGGTGAAACTGCAGTATTTCCAGCGATCCAATAGTGTTAAAACTCCCTGAGGATTCACTTATCTCGTTGTCACTACGAGGTATGTGAGCCAGCATGTGGATCATTAACATGTCACAGCATACATTACCTTTCCACGTCTAGAATTGGCACCGATAACATCCAACATATCTGTGAGTAACACAGTGAGGTAGTTATACTGTTATACATGAGCGTAGTAAATTCAAAGGAGCATACTCCAAAATCAATCAATATTAGCATTCGTTAATGGGAAACTGTATGTGATATGGATCCAATAGCGCCTCTACAAAATTAACAGGCGATGAGATGATAATGGCGATGAAAATAAATGGAAAGATAATGGAATTCATGGCTCCCATTCTTGTCGTTGATATCACGATTGCGTACCCATGACATTCATTTTGTGCTCCCTACAAGTTGTTCTATGTCATATATATAGAAAATGCACCCCTCTGAAGTGGGTAGAATAGAAAGCATTGAGCCAGGCAGAAGTGCGGAGTGCGGAGGTCTGCACAACGGAAACCACCTTTGTGCAGAGTTTGTACTCCCACACAAAGGCCCCCTTTTGAGATGGAGTACTTTGATGTTGATGTGGGTTATCTCCCATTGTTTGCACACTTTTGAACACTTTGTGATTGTCACAAGTTATCATTTGAAATTGATATGCTCTTTATTTTCCACTTTGAGAATTTTTTGGTTAGGTTTGCAAGTACCCATGTGACCAAAGTCCCATGGGGGCTTCACTCAATGAACCTTTGACATAGCATGTGTGTTTTGTGGCATACTAAAAATTACCCTTAATTTGACTACATATTGGAAAATACCTCTAAAAATCACATTATTTAACCCCCTACCAATACAGACCCAATACACCTTCCCAATTTGAAAGACCCCTACTTTCACTAGGTATTATAGGTATCCAATTTTTCATTAACTTTTTTTATAACTCTTTATATTTTTTCATTAACTTTGAGCTCCATTATATGCTCAATATATATGTCATTTTTTTTTTAGTATATACCCCCAATATGAATGCATGTGGTATGGTATTTCTCCCCTAGTGAAGCCCCATGCAAATCCCAAGCATTTTTACCCACTACATAAAGTAGTGTAACAATGATTGTGTTCTTCGTGGTAGATCTATGGCCACAAAGTCTCCATTCGATTCTTGCCTATCAACATTTTTCAAGAACCCTGAGTGTAGGGACATCGTTGGCTAACTATCATACATGTTATATATCCTTCTTATTTCCATAGAGATCAAACCAAGAAATATATCCATGCGAACTATCTCACCTACCAAGCCATAGTAGACTTCACATTAGTAATTAGAAACTAATTCAAAAAGAGAAGTTGAGTGAGGTTGAACAGGATTGCTTCGCCTGTTTTGTAGCCACAAAAACAACTTCAGGCAGTTATTATTTGACCAGATTGGATGACCGCGTCTCACTGAAGGATGAAACAACACAAGCCTCGCAATTATCACGAAGAATAAATATTTATTCATATTCGTGAAACACAAATTGGAAGGGTAGAAGGGTAGACTATATAACTGAATTGTGGCTGCTAGTCGTGTGAAGTGGAATTGTTGTAGGGAGCTACTTTTATTTAGTGAATATAATTTTAGATTGAGGTTACAAATAGTGAGAAGGAAGCTCATTTTGCGGGAGTGCGAAGAAGTGTGGAACTTCCTCACTCCCACACAATGAGATATCCTCGTGCCTCATGCCAATGCTATAATTTACTTTCGTGTTTTTTATATATAAAAAGATCAATTTTTAATTGTTTCAAAACTTGCATCCTTTTTTAGATGGAGTTGTAAATAAATAGTTCCCTTGATTCACAACAAGATTGCACAAAAACCAAATCTTCTTATTTAAATGATTTGGCATAAAGGCAAGGGAATTGATTCGATAAAAAAAAGATATGGTTTTTAACTAATCCTTCGGGATTATGTTTGTAAAATAGTAATTGGTTGTTAGTTTTTAGTTTTTGTTAATAAGTTATCAAGACAATTTTATCTCGAACCTACCTTACATTTGTATAATTGAAGTTCTCATCATCAATGCAAATAGTTTTTCGTTGTGGAGTTTATTCAGAGGTTTGTGTATAGTGGTATCACAGAAACGATTGAGATTATAAACTCCATGAATACTGAGTTTGTTTTTGAGGAGGAGTTGTTTGAAGCTTACGGAGGGAAGAATGTACCAATTTCATCAAATGCATTTTGAGGATTGCATTTCTTGTAGATGCATGAGATAAAGACTGCAGAGCTGTTGGAAATCAAGTTAAAAGAAACCAAGGTAAAAGTGATTACCCGCGAGTAACTCTTATTGTTGGCAAAATCGACAGTGAATAAATAACATTGAATATTAGCAAAGATTTGAAGCATTTTTGGAAGTGAATTATTAATTACTTTTAGTGGAATATTTTTTTTCATATTTGGCATTTGAATTTAATCCACATATTACTAGAAAGTGGAGAATACTTCAAGGTTCATGAAAGTAAAAGTAGTAAAAAAATATTATTTATAGATCTTTTGTTTTAAAAGTTGAAGAGAAAAAGAAAAAGGGAAACAATGAGGTTTGAACTCAGCTCTCTTCAAAACTATTTTTGAAGCCCACCATCAAACCACTAATCCAATTTTATTTCAAACAAAAGGAGAAATGGATTTATATTTTTTATAGGAGTATTGCATATATTTCAAAAATATGAAAGGATTTGTTTGAATATTTTTTTCGGATTCAAAAAAATTATGAATTCAATAGTCTCCATAGTTGGAGTTGTGCTTAGCAAAAAGGAGAATCATCAAGAGTGGTTTAGAAAGCGTAAAAGTGCTTTTGTTTTTAAGGATTTGTGGGAAGTTTGTCAAGGAAGAACAGATAAGGACTGAATAGAAATTGCACCGGAGCCACTTGATAATAAGAAGCA
The DNA here is from genome assembly GCA_031772625.1 of Pinus tabuliformis. Classification (NCBI taxonomy): domain Eukaryota; kingdom Viridiplantae; phylum Streptophyta; class Pinopsida; order Pinales; family Pinaceae; genus Pinus; species Pinus tabuliformis. The sequence continues at coordinate 1,558,794,910 of CM062820.1, forward strand.
ACATGCAATTTGGGAAACAAAAGACAATAAGGAATATGCATTAATAACTGCATCAGTGATAAAAGAGGTAAGTCGATATATCGTTACATGTGATATTGCATTTGAAGTATTACAGAAGTTGAAAGAACTGTATGATACTTACACTCACAACTTGAAATTATTCAATTGTTGTTGAGAATATTTAATTTGGAGATGAAAGATAATGATCCATTGAAGAGTGCTTTTGAAATAAAATCCATTTTTCATGATACAAAATCCACTGGAATTGAAGTAGATTTACAAATCACAGCTTTTATAAAGTCCTTCACTTTGTCTATTCACACTATTTGGAATCTCTCCAAGATAGTGGGCAATTAAAAGACATTACATTTGATAAACTAGTAAAAAAATAGTTGAGAGATAAAATGCCTTTGGAAAGAAAGAGACTCCACCCAATTCTAAGGTGGAAACTTTATGCCTTGCATAAAAAGATTAGAAGTGTCATGGTAAAACTTCTAGAGGTGATAAAAGTACTAGAGGTCGTGGTAGAAGAAATTATAGAGGCAGGGGGGCAAACATAATCATGGAGATAGGAAACAAAGAAATTTTAATGATAAACCAGTTGTCAAGTGTTTTAGATGTGGTAAAATTGGTCACACTGTTGCTAATTGTAGAATTCCTTGGGAGAAAGTCAGTGAAAGGAGAGAACAGTTGAATGGAAAGAAAGATCAGCCACCACCCGATAAGGGAAAATCATCAGAGTCTGCACATTACATTGTTTCCCATTGCAATTTTAATATTAATGATGTTTTCACTATTGCATTTTCTTCATGGCAAGACAGTTGGATTTTGGATTTAGGAGCCACATGTCATATGAATTTTAGGAAAGATTTTTTTGAAACATTCAGTGACCAAGTTGATGGAGTAGTATATTTTGCTGAAGTTAAGCCTTCAAGAATTGGTTTCATTCATTTGAAGATATCAAAGCTTGCAGATTATGTTCTACATGATGCCCTTTACATTCCACAATTTCAAAGAAATATAATGCCTCTTTTACATATTCGACAACAAGGGAATTCCATACATATTGTTGATGACATCATTAAGATACTTAGAGCATCTGATCATGCAGTCATTTTGACAGATGTTGAAGAAGGTACACTTTTAAAATTGAATTCTCATGATAGTTCTGCTCTTTTAGCACAACAAAATGATACTCTATCTTCCAATTTATTATGGCATGCTCATTTTGATCACATTAACTATGACAATATCAAAATTATGAGACAACAAGGTATAAAAGGATTTCCTACAATTCCAAGAAAGCTTACACCATGCGATGCATATATTTTTCAGGAAACATTCTAAGCACCCTTTTCATAGTTCTTCTTTTATAGCTTCAAGAAAATTAGGTCTCATATATTCAGATTTATGTGGTCATATGCTTGTTTCAAGTGCCAGTGGTAATAAATATATACATACCTTTATTAATGATTATTCGAGAATGTGTTGGGTGTATTTGTTGAAAGATAAGTCACAAGTATTTGAAAATTTTAAAACTTTTCATTCGATGGTAAAAAATGAAACTCAACTGAACATTGGCATTCTCAGAACTGATAATGGTGGTGAATATACTTCTAATGCTTTTGAACAATATTTAAAGGACAACAGAATCAAACATCAGACTACCATACCTTATAATCCACAACAGAATGGTGTTGCAAAACGTATGAATAGAACTTTGGTTAATATGGTTAGATCTATGATATTGTTTAAGAATGTTAAGTTGGTGTTTTAGGGAGGAGCAACGCTTTGTGCATCTTATATTCGCAATCGTTGTCCTTCTTCTATCATCAATAATAAGTCTCCTTATGAAATATGGTATAATTGTCATCATGTTGTTCAACATTTTATAGTCTTTGGTTCTTTATGCTATGCCTTGATTGCTAAACATCAACGCAACTAGTTAGGTGCCAAGAGTTGTAAATGTATTTTCTTGGGATATTCTGCTACTTCCAAAGCTTACAGGTTGTATGATGAGGAGAACAAGAAATTTATTCTTTCCATATATGTTATTTTTCTCGAATGTGATAAATATAATTCCACTGTTGATAGACAACTAACTCATTTGGAGAATTTGCATCCAAAAAGTTTTGTTTTGAATCTGATAATAATGTTCCACATAGTGAAGGGGGGTTCCCATTCTTGATCAGTGTGTGGTTTTTCCATCTTTGACTCATGAGAATGTTACTGTTGAAGACAATTTGGAAGATAGTATTATTTCTGCAAGATCGGAAGAAGATTCTGAAGAACATGTACATCAGGATGAGCAACCATCAAAGCCACGTCAACAACCTTTACGAAGATCCACACGTGTTCAAAAAGTTCCAAGCAAGTATGATTATTTTGAGACAAGAAGTTCTTCTAAAGGTGATTCAGGTAACGTTTTTCATCACTGTGAATTTAATCATTCTACAATTAGTGAACCCAATTCTTTTGAAGAAGTTGCTAATTGTGATGAATGTAAGGATGCAATGAAAAAGGAGTATGATGCACTTATTAAGAATGGAACTTGGAGGTTAGTGTATCCTCCTGCTGGTGTCAAATCTATTGGTTGTAAATGGGTGTATACGATTAAGTACAAGGCAGATGGTTCACTTGATAAATACAAGGCAAGGCTTGTAGGAAAAGGATAAGCTCAGAAGGAAGGTACTGACTACACAGAGACTTTTGCTCCTACAACAAAATGGGGAACAATTAGAACTTTGTTTTCTCTTGTAACTCAAAATAGCTGGAAGATACACCATATGGATGTTAAAATAGTTTTTTGAGTGGTGATTTGATGGAGGATGTTTATATGTTTCAGTCTGAAGGTTTTTCTATTAAAAGTAAAGAGAAAAAGTTATGTAAGTTTGTAAAGGTGTTGTATGGACTAAAACGGGCATCTCGTGCATGGTATGAAAAACTAATTGAACACCTTCTCAAGTTGGATTATAAGTTGTTTGATCTGGATGATGCAACTCTTTTTGTTAAGAAAGTTGGAAAGTTGGTTGTATATTTGGTTGTATATGTAGATGATTTGATGATTATAGGAAATAATGATGACTATATAGCGTTCATTAAAAGAGAGTTAATGAAATTTTTTGACATGACAGATTTGGGTTTATTGCATTAATATTTAGGGATTGAAGTTTATCAAAAACCCAAATATATTTTTATTTCTTAGAAAAAGTATATTGGATAGTTATTGGATAGATTTAGGATGCAGGATGGTAACCATGTTGCTACTCCTATGAAGCAAAATTTGAAGCTTACTTCACTGAAGGAAGTACGTTTGAGGATCCAACAAAGTATAAGAAACTTGTTGGAAGTTTGAATTTTCTAGCTACTACATGACCTGACATAGCTTTTGTTGTAGGGATACTTTCCAGGTTCATGCATCAACCATGTGAAGGTCATTGGAATGCAACAAAGTGAGTGCTCAAGTATTTGAAAGACACTCGAACATATGGCATCAAATATTTTGAAGTTTTAGATTTCCATCTCACCGGCTATTTAGATTCTAATTTTGATGGAGATAAGGAGAATGGGGTCTCCACTTCTGGTTATTTGATGAATCTTGTATTAGTAGCCATCATTTGGAGATAACGCAAGCGTTATGTTCTTGTTAATTCTACCACCAAAGTTGAATATGTTGCAGCAGCTCAAGCTATAAAAGAAATCATTTGGCTTCGCAAAATACTTGAAGACTTGTGGGAGAAACAAAAAGTTTCAACTCCATTATTTGTTGACAATTCTTTTTCAATTCAGTTGGTCAAGAATCCCATGTTTCATGATCGAAGCAAGCATATTAACACCAAATATCACTTGGTTCGACATTACGTTGAGGCCAAAGTCATTCATTTGATACACTGTCCTACTCCAGAGCAAATCAAAGATATCTTTATCAAAGCACTTGAACGTGAAAAGTTTGAAAAGTTTAGAATGTTACTTGGCATGTCATATGTCCCTTCAGATTAAGGGGGGATGTTAACTAATCCTTCAGGATTACGTTTGTAAAATAGTAATTGGTTGTTATCTTTTTATTTCCGTTACTAAGTTATCATGATAGTTTTATCTCGAACCTACCTTACATTTGTATAAATGAAGTTCTCATCATGAATGCAATCAATTTTTCATTGTGGAGTTTATTCATGGGCCTGTCTACAATGATGGATACCAAAGCGTGAGGATACTCATCCCAACTACACTTTCATTTCATGCACATCTCTTGTTATTATTGGCCTCAATTGGATGATCGCAGCTCGTTGAAGGCTGAAACAACACAAGCCTTGCGATTCTCGCAAAAAAAAAAAAATTATTCATATATGTGAAACACAAAGTGGAAGGGTAAAATGGTAGACTATATAATTGAATTTGGTTTGCTAGTCTTGTGAGGTGGCATTGCAGTAGGGATCTATTTTTATTTAGTGAAATATGTGTTGAATACAATTTTAAATTGAGATTGCAGATAATGCAAAGGAAGCTCAATGTGCAAGAATGTGAAGAAATGCAAAACTTCCACACTCCCACACAACAAGTTTCCTCCACACAATGAGCTATCACCATGCCTCATATCAATGCTATAATTTACTTTCGCGTTCTTAAAAAAAAAAAAATTAAATTATTTCAAAACTTGCATCTTTTTTAGAAGGGACTGTAAATAAATAGTGCCCTCGATTCACAACAAGATTACACAAAAACCAAAGCATTTTTTTTACATGATTCATCATAAAATCAAGGGAATTGATTCGATAAAAAATGACATTGTGGAGACCAAAGTGTGAGGATACTCATTCCAACTACACTTTTGTTTCGTCCACACCTCTTTGAATTGGGTAGTGATGGAGCTAGCAAAGGATAGGGCATGGGACTCGTAGCACCATTGATGTTGAAGGTTCAAGTCTCATTACTACTAAAGCTCTTTTTACAGAGTTGCTTATGGTGTTATTTAAACACTAGCTAAATTGCTTCATTTAGTTGAAATTTAGCAAGTTATTATATATTATACCAAAATTTTAAACGTGATGCACTTGCCATTTTCCATTTTGCTCAATAATATCATATTATGGACACATATTATTGAACAGTTTTCCGTAGAATCTATTTCTAATTCTAATAACAAAAATAGAGTTATCCAAAATTTTAAACGTGATGCACTTGCCATTTTCCATTTTTCTCAATAATATCATGTTATGGAAACATAATATTGAAGAATTTTCCGTAGAATCTATTTCTAATTCTAATGACAAAAATAGAGTTGAGAAACAAGCATCATAGCTAACTCAACATTATCTGATCCTAGTTTTTCCGGCCTAACGTTGTATCTATCTTCACCGGTCTTCTTCCATAATTGTCTCTGTAATAATCTTAAAGAGAAAATGGGGAAGCAGGTTCTAGAGTTTGAAATGGGAGGGAGATGTTGGATTTATATTTTTTAGGGCTCCACAGTAAGTTGGATAGGTTGTGCCACAATGTTTGTTGGCTTTCCGAACCCATCAGATGCATTATGTAAATAATTTGTTTCGATTTTATCTTGTTCATGTTGGGTTCTTAAAAGCAAATAATACGTCTCATAGCTTTCTCCATAGTACTATAGCTACGTGTTTATTTTTACATCTCATTTAAAATTCATTAAGCAGATTAAATAATTAGGAAAGAATCGATTTGGGACAAAAAGTTTCAAGCTAGCTTAAATCGAGTGTTGCAACACTATCCCGCACCATTTCATCTGTCACTCTCGTGATCTCTGTGCTGTTAAGTGTCGTCCACTGCATGGGGAGGAGTAGCTCTAGCTCGGTGAGCTCTACTTTCTCTTGCATTTATCTACCCTCGAGAATAAGTTATTTTTAAGTTGAACGGAGGTTTTCACAGTTGGCTTAATACACTGGGCATCGGGAAGCATGTGTGTGTCTGCCTTTCCTATTCTCCATGAAACTCACAACCACTAAATATTGAAAAGTCCCTTGTGAGTGAAGGAATTCATATTACCATGCACGCATCCCCTATCAGTCAATTGGTGTTTGAGATGCCCACGACTTTCTACTGCATTATTTTTGTTTCACATTTAAATGTGCTCAAAGTCATTGTTTGATTATTGTCGCCTTTGTAAAATAGATTCTAGTATCCACAAGAACCACCCATGGTTGTTGATATGTCCCACAGTAAGTACCTACAACTTTTGTTATACATGTATTGCTGATGAATGCAGTCAACATTGCTACTATTTGAGACTTCATGGCTTTCATATCTATTGCCAATGCTTAGTTAATTACATATTATATAGCTTTGAAAACTCACTTGCTTCCATTATAGAAGTGGCATAGAATTTAAAATTGTAGTTAGATTCATAGTTTAGCATAAATGAATTACCCAACATTCGACCTTTCTCTGTACAGTGCAAGCTCCACACAAACAACCCCTTTTCTTAAGTAAAATACCTACAACCGTGTCAATTCTAGCATTATTGGACATGAAGAGCAGTAGCATAATAATGTTAGTGTTAGAGCACTCACAGACCGAATGACCACTTGATGAGCCCCAAATTTGGTAACATTTTGGGCTCATTTGGCCTAACTACCCTTGCTCAACCCTTCATTTTTCATAAATTATGCATCGTTTTTTAGTATGTTTATGTCATTTGTACGAATAAGGGCAGTCATTATTCCTAGGTGGCTAACACGTGCTCATTTCAGGTTTTTTGACACATGTTGGAGCAAAACCGAGCAGATAAGGGCTGGGAGACAACCAAGGTGGGGTTGAGGATTCGTAGGAGGGTTGTCCACGGCATTAAATGGCCTTCCTCGGGATCTTCACCCCCAACTCCGAGCTCCAACAGCCACCACAACCGGATCTAGAAGGCAGCCAAACGGATTTTGAGGAAGCAGTTGTTCACTCCCAGTTTGGTCAGCCAAGTCCCATAGATTTAGGAGGCCAGCTTGGGGCCTCGTGATGTATAAATGATAAGGCTTCAGCCTTCGAAAAGGACTTTTGGAAAACTGTTGCACATTCTGCACTACGAGCTGCCAGCTCTGTTTTTGCTCTTTTGTAGCCATCATTGGCAGACCTTTTGACTTATGATTATTATTTTTTAATGAGAAGCAGTCAGATTTGATCCCAGCTCTGAGTTTCTAAAGGAGCCATAGCTCTCGGGGTTGGGCCCAACCTGAGAGCCTAGGGCCTCCTTCTTTCGTATTGATATCTTTTCTTTCAGCATTATGGTTTTCTTTACATGCATTTGAAACGCAGTTTGTTGAGTTAGATTTCGTGGTGTCGTTAAGTAGGTCATTGTTAGTAGATAGAGTTGCTTCAGATGTTTAGAATAGAGTGAAGAGATTAGAATTGATAAAAGTCCAGAAAAGGGTTGCCTGCACTCTCATTTTCACCTCTTTCTAGGGGCTGGACTTGCAGACAGTGCTACCCACCAAAAACATTGGTTTACGTACTCATGCAATCTTTGGTGCAATATTTTCCTTTGTAAAAGTTATCCATGCGCTCAGACCTCTTGGAATGTTTCTTTGCTTCAGTACCATACATAGTTCTCTTTAGAAATAACGTTGATGTTCATTGGTTTCATTAAACAGTTAGGATAGATTAGTAATATTTTGATTATGTGCAGGGCGTGGATGATTTGGTTCAGTTTATATTGTGCAGTGCATCTCCACCATTCTCTCATCTTTCCAAGCTTCGTCCAGGCCAACTGCTCATCTCCAAATTAGACCCCTCGTCTCACAACTACTCTACTGCCCACGTCATCCTACCTTTTTGGCCTTCCATTCCCTCTGCCCTCTTTAAGACAAACTAGCTTTACACACCCTCTCACCACCTCATCTCTCCGTCACTAAGTCATTAAAAACCCCTCTCCTACCTCCCTATCCATCCATGCAGCCTCTTCCACTCACCCATCATCCAAAATCCAATCGTAGAACATCCTGTAGGAATTACTGAACATCCTGTAGAAATTCTGAAACATCCTGTAGAACCCCTGCAGACTTCCTGTAGAAGCTCATAAATGCGGTCTCTTGGTAGCCAAACTTTGTGAAACTCTCTGGAAGGATGTTAGGGACTCCTTAGACCCTCTCTGAACCTTCCCTACCTCTTCCAAGCATTTCTCCTCCATGATCCGCCTCTGCACAGTAAAAAGCCAGTTAAACGCACATGCATGATAATTATACATAACTTATTCAAAAATACAAAAAGATGTTTTCTTCAGGTAGAAGTAGTCTAGACACATGCATCTTACCTTCATAGAAGTAGTGGCATCTCTTTCAGTAGTTTGCATTCCCATCTTTGCATCAGTAGGACTAGCTGGTAGAATTAGGGTTTGCTAGGGTTTGCGTTTCTTGTTGGCTTTCAGTTCCTTTCTGCAAGTAGATTAGCTTCCTTTGAGTTAGCTTTCGTCCATCAGTTAAAAAGCTTCTTCTAAAAGCTCATAGAAGTTGGCTTAAGCCCTAGCGGACTTGTGCCAGCTGACCAAGTGACAGCTGCGGCAAGAGCTAGTACTTGTGCATACAGAACCATCGCTTCCAAGTTTGTTACGAACAACCGGGTTGATAAAATTAAAGAAGGAAGCTCCAGGAGTTGTAGCATTATTGCTACAATACTGGAGCCCACCATCTTTTTGGCGCCATTGCCGAGGAAGCGTCAGAGTATTGGTGATTTTTGCTTTTCTTCTATTTTCCTACTCTCGCCTTCTACTAAGTAGTTTATTTCATTTCCATTCTGCAAAAGTAGCATAGACATTTCCTGCTTTCATAGCTTAACATTTCAATTCCGCAATTTCATTTCTGCAAGCGTAGATTAGCATTTCGATTCCGCAAGCGTAGCCTAGCATTTCATTCCTGCAATTTCATTTGAGCAAAATAGATTAGTTCTTTTATGCTTTCATTTCAATTCCGCATTTCCATTTCAGCAAGATAGTTAGTTGCAGTTCAATCTGTTTTAGTTTTGCAGGTACCAGAAAAAGAACAAAAGCAATCAAAAGTCTTTCCATTTCATGCCTCGTAGAAATCGAGATAAAACAGGCAAATTCTTACCCAACACCCCCACCACATCACTGAGTCACCCTTCTCTCTTCTTTGGTGACAGTGATCCAGAAGAACCTATAGGCGAACCTCCTGAGATATACGAAGATCCTATAGCAGAAGAAGAGTTAGAGAACACTCCATCTGGAGGTATGGCTGACAATAGGGGAGAAGATGAGAGAATTGAAGGTGCCTTCCCCATCCGAGAGACCAATCGAGACATGAAAATGAAGAACATAAGCCCCTCTGCTTTACCTCACTTCCATGGACTGACTACTGAAGACCCTGATACCTTCCTGTTTGAGTTTGCCATCCTTTGTCGAACCTATGACTATACCGAAGATGAGCAAAAACTGAAACTCTTCCCCTCTACCCTTAAGGATGCAGCATTACGCTGGTTCATGGGCTTACCTGGGAACAGTATCACCACTTGGGCCCAGATGCAGCAAGCTTTGAATACCAAATACCGGGACTACTGTAGGTCCAAGGAAGCCAAGGGAGAAATCTTTCGGATGACCATGGGAAATGATGAGTCCTTAGAAGATTATGAGGAAAGGTTCCAACTTAGCTATAAACGGGCCAGGTGCACACTTGACCCTGAATCTCTCAAGTTGGTCCTGCTCCGAGGAGTCCCTGAAGACCTCTTAGATACCCTTCACATGCTAGCTGGAGGAGATATTTACCAACTACCTTATGAGGATATAAAGACTGTGTTTAGAAACCACTCTAGGGCAGCCGGAAAAGAGGTAGAGGAAACCTCCTCTTAGCTAGTATTCCTTTCTCCAAACATGAGTTTGCAAATCAATTAGAGGACCTCAAGAGTGAGGTGAGACAGACCATTACCATGCAACTTGATACATTCTGAATCCAGCATAAGAAAGAGGAAGCTGAGAGGGCTTTGGCTATCTTCTGCCCTAGGTGTACAAGGAAGCACCCTAAGAACAAGTGCCCATTACATTCGGTTGAGGTATGTTTTGTTTGTGAGGAGGACCACCCCACAAACCAATGTCCAACCTTACCTGGGCTTAAAGCCATGTATCAAGGGACAGAAGCGCCCACTGAACCTCTCTATTTCCTCAACCAAAGGAGGCCACATGGACCTAGACCTTACCAACAGGGGATGCAAGGGACACCCCAAGCCTATTATAGCCCCAACCAATCTGCTCCTATGCCTTCCTGGGGTCCCCCTGCTCATCCTTCCTGGTCTGTGCCTCCTCCATGGTCTTACCCACCTCAGTACCATACTCAGCCCACTACTCATTCGTTTCACTCACATGCCCAGCCACAGCCTCAGTGGAATGCACCTCAACCGGGGTGGAGGCCCCAGTACAATACTCCTCCCGCCATTTTGCCTCCACCACCAGCTCAACCACAACCATTACCTCCTGCTCCTCCAAGGCAACCCCAAATGCCTGCTCAACCGAACCCGAACCCCAACAACCGACAGGCCCAGCAGGTATATACTGGGGAAACATCATGCCCTACCTATGCTGTGGAGATCCAGGAGATCAATCTGCGATCTAGAAAGACTCTTCCGGATCGCCAACCTCCTCCCCCAGAAGACAAGGAAGATAAACAGGAAAGTGAACCAAAAGCCATTCCACCCTTTCCTGAGAGACTAACGGCCACCACACAACCCAACCCAGAGGAGGATGAGCTTTTGGGAGAACTCAAACAGTTGTGTGTGAGAATACCACTTCTCCAAGCCATCAAAGATGTACCGATATACAACAAACTGGTTAAGGAAAAGTGTTTCAGACACCCAGGCAGGAGAAAAAGAGACGCTTCAACCATCAATGTCATAGGACAATTGTCTGATCTTATGTTGGGGCAAGTAATCTGCCCAAAGTATTTGGATCCTGGGAGTCCTGTAGTTGATGTCCACATCAATGGCACCATCATACCACACACATTGATTGATCTGGGGGCTGCCATTAATGTGATGACCAGAGATACCATGCTCAAACTCAACCTTCAGGGTTCCCTGAGAAAGACCTCGACAGTCCTGCAACTAGCAGATCGCTCCACCGTGACTCCCGAAGGGATTGTAGAGGATGTCCTGGTCTCTGTTGACTCTTGGGAGTACCCTGCAGACTTCTTGGTTCTGCAACCAAAGGCAAAGCTTACTGGATACCCCCTTATTTTGGGAAGGCCTTGGTTAGCCACTGCAGATGCTTACATAAGCTGTCGTGCAGGAAACATGACCATCAAGAATGGTCCTATGTCCAAGCAGCTAGTCCTGTACCCTCCTGCCCAACCCTTATTAGAGCATGACTTACCACTTTGGTTGGAGGAAGGAGAAGAGGATGAGGTGTACTCAGCACCCTTGTGCACCCTAGACACCACTAGGGGAGGCCCCCCAACAGAGGATGATTTGATTGAGACCTTGATTCAGAATCCACCTCCCAGTGCATTGTCCTTAGAGGAACTGGTGGAGGATGCCCAAGCCAGCACCTTAGTGGACCTTTGTGTGACCAACCTTGTCGCTCCTAGAGTCAAAAATGTGGAGTTCGGCCCCGAGAGAATGTTAAAGATCAGCTCCTCCCTATCTCCTTCCCAGGAAAAGCAGCTGTGTAGTCTGTTGGCCAGACATCTAGATGCTTTTGCTTGGAGCTATAAGGAGATGAAAGGAGTCCATCCTTCGGTCTGTACCCATCACATCTACATCAAAGAAGATTGTAAACCGGTTAGGCAACCCCAAAGGAGAATGAATCCAGCCCTTAAGGACATCGTCAAGGAAGAATTGCAAAAACTGTTGGATGCTGGATTCATTTACCCCATCTCGGATAGCGAATGGGTGTCCCCTTTGGTGTTGGTTCCCAAGAAAAACGGGAAGTGGAGAATCTGTGTGGACTACCGAGAACTGAACAAAGCCACCAAGAAAGACCATTTTCCTCTACCCTTCATAGATCAAGTGTTGGATGGACTGGCAGGAAAGAAGTTTTTCTCTTTCCTAGATGGGTTTAGCGGGTATAACCAGATCCAAATCAGCCCGGAAGACCAAGATAAGACCACCTTCACTTGTCCTTGGGGTACCTTTGCTTACCGAGTTCTTCCCTTTGGGCTATGCAATGCTCCTGCCACCTTCCAAAGAGCCGCCCTGAGCATCTTTTCTGAGCTGATCCATGATTCAGTGGAAATCTATATGGATGACTTCACTCCTTATGGGTCCAACTTCCAGGAGGCATTGTCCAATCTGGGAAAAGTCTTAATCAAGTGCATTGAGATGAACCTGTCCCTTAGTCCTGAAAAGTGTGAATTCTTGATGACTGAAGGGACCGTGCTAGGCCATACCATTTCTCGCCAAGGGTTACAGGTGGATCCTAACAAAATTGCTCTCATCAAGAAGGTTCCACCTCCTCAGAAGGTAAGAGATGTTCGAAGTTTCTTAGGTTTAGCAGGGTATTATAGGAGATTCATTAAAGACTTCAGTAAGCTAGCCTCGCCATTGTTTAGCCTCTTGGCAAAAGATGTTGAGTTTAAATGGACTGACGATTGTTAGAAGGCTCTGAATGAGTTAAAGGATAAGTTGGTGTCTGCCCCAATCTTGAGAGGTCCAAACTGGGCCCTACCTTTCCACATCCACATTGATGCATCGAACAAAGCCATAGGGGCAGCCTTAGGACAAGTTGAACAAAAACTTCCATACGCCATATACTTTGTCAGCAAAAACTTATCCAAGGCAGAACTGAATTACACTGTAACTGAGAAAGAATGCTTGGCCGTGGTCCATGCATTGAACAAGTTCCAACATTATATCACTGGATATCAAACATTTGTACATACTGATCATGCTGCAATTAGATATTTAATGAATAAACCAGATGTGAATGCTCGTATTATTAGATGGTTACTTTTGTTGCAGCAGTTTGATTTGACTATCATTGACAAACCAGGTAAAGAAAATGTTGTTGTTGACTTTTTGTCTAGATTGGATTTACCTGCAGGTGAGGATGGAACAGTGGACGACCAGATGCCAGATGAACATCTGTTTGCTATCTCAGTACTCTCTCCATGGTTTGCTGATATAGAAAACTACCTTGTCTCAGCACAGTTCCCTCCGCACTTGTCCTCAAGAGAGAAGAGCAGGATCGTAAGGAAGTGTGCCTCATTCACTTGGATCGGGGGCAACCTGTTCAAGCTTGGCCCCGATCAGATCTTAAGGCGTTGTGTAAGGGAGGAGGAATTCTTTGATATCCTCCTAACCTGTCATGACGGGCCTTGTGGAGGACATTTTGCAGCCAAAAGGACTGCCTTCAAAATCCTACAGGCAGGCTACTATTGGCCCACGCTTCATCAAGATGTCAGAAGGTATATCAGCCAATGTGACCGATGCCAAAGGATGGGGAAACCGACTCCAAGGGACGAAATGCCTCTCCAACCTCAAGTGACTCTTGAGCCATTTGAGAAGTGGGGTATGGATTTTGTGGGCCCAATCAATCCTCCTTCAAGGCAAAGGTCTTACATCATTGTGTGCACAGACTACCTGACAAAGTGGGCAGAAACCAAGGCAATCAGAGCAGCGATAGAAGAAAAGGTGGTCGAGTTCTTAAGAGAAAACATCTTCTACAAATTTGGCTACCCAAGAGAGCTAGTCACCGATCAAGGAAGCCAGTTCACATCCAACTTAATTGAAGACCTACTCGCTCATCACAAAATCAAGCATAGGACTTCCACCCCCTATCATCCTCAAGCAAATGGGCAGGTGGAAGTCACCAATAGAGCATTGGAAGGGATCTTGACTAAGGTGGTGAGCAGCAGTAGAAAAGATTGGGCAGATCGTCTGGTTGAGGCCACGTGGGCTTACAACACCACTTGGAAGACCACAACCGGCTTCACACCTTATGAGCTGGTCTATGGGAAGAGAGCTTTGCTGTCAATTGAGTTCGACTACAACACCTTGAGGATGGCAGCTCAGCTGGACCTGGATCTCAGCCATGCCCAACAAGAAAGGTTATTGCAGCTGAATGGATTGGACGAGCACCGAATGCAGGCCCTTCTTCACTCAGAAGTGGTTCAACTTCAGAGGAAGGTATGGCATGACCAACACCTCAATGACAAGCAATTTCAGCCGGGAGATTGGGCGTTGTTGTATGATTCCAGGCATAAGGATTTCAAGGGGAAGCTGAGAACCAGATGGCTCGGACCATATGCAGTGGAAAAATGTAATGATAATGGGTCTGTTCTTATTCGGACCATTGATGAGGAGGCCATCCCCATGCTTGTCAATGGGCATCGACTAAAGATCTACAGAAAACCTCTTTCAAGGCAAGAATTCATCAAAACTGTGGAAAAATCAGTGCTGGTCATAGAGAAGGGTTCTGCCTCTGTTTTGGGCATACCCTGAACATCTCAAAAAAAAAAAAATAATAATAATAATAAAGATCCTTGGGTGAAAACCTTTCTGAGGCTCCCAAGGCAGATGGTAGGGGTGAAAACCTCATTGAGGCGTCCCTGCTGTCTTCTGAAAATGGTTGAAAAAGACCCTTGGGTGAAAACCTCTCTGAGGTGCTCAAGGCAGATGGTAAGGGTGAAAACCTCATGGAGGCACCCCTGCTGTCTTTCAAAAAACAAAAACAAACCAAGAAACAGGGAAAACAGGTTCAATATTTGACGATTCATGCAAGTTGCAGGTATTCCATGCAGGAAAAGAGGTCCCTCAACTCAAGGAAAAGGGTCCTTACTATGCTACCGGGTGACCTCACCAGCACCCCCTCCAGAAACACTCATCTCTTCCAAGGTCTGGGCATGATTTGATCACAGTTTAGCCTTCTACAGGAAGCTACAGGACTTTCTACAGGAAGTTCTGTATTTCTACAGGAAACTTCCTGTAGAATCTTTGGACGGCCCAGGACCAACTGTGTGGGAGGATTCGAGCCCGAGGTCCGACATGGAGGCATGCAAGCCAATGTTTTTCTCCGTCACCCACTGTTGTCGCCTCCTTCTACCACTCCTGTTGCCATGCAATGGAAATACCTGCACAGTCAAATCAAAACGTTGGATTCTCAGAGGAAGCAATTCTCAAACAGAATAAAGGATGCAGAGGCCCCATGCGCTACTTATCAAAGCCATCCGAGGACCCTGTGACCGAGTCCGTGATGCCACCGTCTCCACCGTTTCGGCATGCACCCGAGGAGGAGAAACTGCTACAGGACATCCTACAGGAATCCCATAGCAGTTCATCCAGCTAGAGCATACACCATCAAGGCACCTGCAACACATAGAGCGGGCACATGCACCATCCACAGCCAGGTAATAAGTTTCGTAACCAGCAGCAGTCGGCAAGGAGGAACCCCCGTGCCCGTGCATGAAGCAGCAGCAAGCAGATCCGTCACCCTCGTCCTGAAACCTGAAAATAACGTCGCGGCCGCACAGGTAAGTGCCTCACCCTTTTTCGTCAAATTACATGAACAATGCTCTGAAATGTTTGCAAGTGTGAAAATGAATGGGTTGAGCCAGTCGAGTAGCCATTCAACTAGCCACCACGACCAGTCTGATGGTCTCGTTAGATTCGGAAAGTGTTGGTCGTGTCAAGCAAAATAGGAAATGGACACGTGGGAAGCATCCAGTCGGGGAGAAGCGGCGATCTAACAGAAATGGCGGCGGTAGATATGCAGGGAATGATGCGGCAGTCAGGCAGACTTGCAGTGAAATGAATAGGTGACGTCGTCCAACGGTCCGGCAGGGACAGCTCACCCCCGCGCCACGAGTTCCGCAGGGATTCAAATCCACCGGCTAGATCGTCACTCCACTCATTTATCATCAACCGCTTTGCAGTCGAGTAAGCGTCCGGAATTCCCTGAATCTTGTTACTCCGAGTCCTCGGCTTGTTCAAACGTCTTGTGGTTACACAGAAGGCCCAGAACCACTGACGCGCTCTCCAGAACCCGTGCGCGACTTCTACAGGAAGCGGCGCTACAGGAAGCTCGCTGCTACGAAGGAAATCAATCTATTCACGTCAAAGGTGGCGAATTGGGGAAGGTAAGCCTGAACCTGTTCCTTCCATGCAATTGGTTTGAAGGGCGGCAAAGTCGACGTCCTAAAAAAGTAAAACTACAGTTTGAGCATAAAATTGCAAGCGTCGTCTTCCTTTTGCATGAGAATTATCGTCGTAGTGTATGTGCGGGGTTTTCTACAGGATTTGGTTCGTAATTAAGGCCCTGTCAAGGCTCACCTGTAGATAGCCGAGAATTCACGCACTGTGTGCTTGACAGAGGCGTAATTCTGCGCTCTGCCCAAAGAAATCCCAAAGGCCCGTCTTTTGATACGCGCCAGCCACCTCCGGCTAACACAGCAAACTTTCACCATGCCGGGTGGGTTCATTAGGAAGGAACCGACAGACTCAAAGAAGCTACGGGAAAACCCTGAGGTGGTAGAACTGTTTTCTCGTGCACGTTGGATGTCATTCTGCGACAAGCTTCAAGGTTATGATGATGAGGTGGCAGAGGAATTCCTGCGAGCTCTGAAGCCAAAATCAAAAACGCTGGCCGTCATCAATTTCAGGGGTTTGAATCTCAGACTCACCCCACAGTTCATCAGCAGAGTCACTAATCTCCCAATGGGGGTACCGTGGGATAAGGAGGAAAGAAAACTAAGCCAGAAGGCTAAAAAGGAGTTCTTTCTGCCGGAGGAGAAATTCTCAGAGGATAAGAACGGGGTTCGCAGAGTTAGCCTACAGCCGCTCTGGAGTGAGGTCAGCCTCCAAATCATGAAATATATCACGTGCGAAGGACGATTCAGCATCGTATATGGGTACCATTTCCGGCTGCTCACGGAACTTAGGCACCAGATGGACCTACCTTCAGAAAACAAGCTAAGTATTCCCTACTTCCTCCTGCAGTCCATGACCGAATGTGCCACCAAATTACGAGAGGGCACGCCAGACCAGGTAGCCCATCATGGACTCATTAAGCTCCTCGTGGAGGATGCACTCCACACATACACCGTCCCTCTCTCGTGGGAAGCCTTCTGAAATTTGACTAAGGATGGCAACATCAAAATGTTGACCGAGGAGCTCATCTCCTCCAGCAGCGAGGAGAAGGAACCAATACACACAGAGAAGAAAGGGAAAGGCCAAGAAAGCACGGCCAAAGCACCGAAGAAAGAACAAAAGGGGAAACAAGAGAAACACCAGGTTGCCGAAAAAGAGGATGACAAACCCACATTGACACCCAGATGTTGTGGGGAAAAATGCCTATGCAAGACGATCCTATCCACCTAAGGTGTGACAGTGCCTTAGCAACAAACGAGTACAGCTATACTGGTTTCTTCCTTTATGAAATGTGAAAGAATAGAGATCAATAGACTTACCGGCGTCTTCCGTTTGTCCCTCGATCCAGATCCTCTTCCCTTTGGGTGTTCACAGCTACTTGCCTCCTCGCTCGCCCAAGAGAACAGCTACTTGATTCCTGTGAGATCACAAGAGAACAGCTACTTGCGACAAGAGAAGAACACAACACAAAGGCAAATATACATATTCATAAATGATTCAGGATTAGAAAAAAATCAAATACACTAATGCAATCATACATCAAGAAAACATCAGCATATAGGAGAAACCAAGATAGCTTTATTGATGAATAACAAGGTTCAGGAAGAGATACAACCCAAAGGGCTCCAATCTAGCATCTCCTTCCCAGCAAATGGAATTCCTATCTTCATCCCCTTCAAAGCATTAAGCACCCAATAGTTCCAGTCTCAAACCAACAGCAATTCTTTGCAATAACAAAATTCCATCCTCTAGATCTCATGGAAGAGAGATCCATATATAGATGTTTGGAGGGAGGATGAGTCAGCTTGAGATGTGACTAGTGTCCTCTCCCTCTGTCAGTTCTTGAGTCCACTTGGAGGTTCTTGCTTCCACTTGGAGATTTGGAACCTCTTACTCATCACCAGTCGAATTCCCTGAGGCAAGTGTCATTTTGGAAGCTTCCTGGGTTTTGACACCTTGAGAAATGAGCATGCCACTTGTCCACTCTCGTTCAGCGCAGGTAGCCTTTGGTCCAGTTGACATTCAACGCAGGTAGCCAGTGTTGGCTTTGACATTCAGCGCAGACAGCTAGTGTAGCCACTGAAATGATCCTGAATTGACTTGTTTTGAGCAGTTTTCAGGTGGAGAACTTCTGTGAATTGCTGTGGTTTGTTAGCCTTGTTCCTCTAGGGGTAGGAACAACATGTTAAGGGACTTTGGATCCCTTAGATTATGGACATTTCATGCTCAATGCTGTAAGGCACAAAAATGTCTATAACACCAGGGAGAAAAGGTTACAGAGTAGGGTGGAAAGGACTGAACAAGTCCACGTCCGTGAAGGCACCTCGAAAGCAGCCTCAGCAAAGTCAAAAGACAAAGCACCCTCAGTCAAACAAGCTAAAACGGTGCCACCTGTTTCTACAGGAAAATCAAAAATGGCTTCTACAGGAAGCCAGAAATCAGCCGCTAAAGGGCTTTCTACAGGAAGTCCTGAGAAAGGAAAACCAAACGAGAAGACAGTCGAAATCCTTGCAAGGGAGGCAGCAGTCGTGCTGGCCACCCTTAGTACCCCTCCCAAGCCGAAGGAAAAACGAAAGAGGGAGATCCCTCTGTATTTCAAAGCCAGGAGAAGTGTGAGGATCAAAACAGGCAGGCCCCAACCTCCATCCAGCAGCCCAATTACTATAGAAGACACCCCTACCTCGCCAAGGGAGAGGTCCCCCTCAAAAATATCAGTCACTTATGAGCGGGGGAGCTCGAAGACAACCAATTGGAAGGAGAGAATGGACAGGTTGGCTTCAAAAACCCCGCTACAGAATGCTGAGGCCATTCTACAGGAAACATTGGCCCGGCTCAAGGAGACAGAGAGAATGGAGGGAGAGGCAGCCATCACCACTTAGGGAAGACGGAGTAGAGCCACCGAGGGAAGAAGAGGAAGAGCATATTCCGGAACCGAGTCCCCAGCCAAGCTTGAGCTCGTATTATAACTTTTTGGAGGCTGGAAAAATTATTCCACAAAAATTCACAGTGCCGCTTTTCTTTGCGTTGGAGGAAGAAAGAGTGAGAACCCACACGTGGATGAAGATAGCTAAATCAAAAGGAGTGGCAGATATAGGCCCCTTGGAGGAACAACTCAAGGAGGCACGAAGAGAATTAGCTATGGCCAAACACGTGGCAAACTGCCAGTGGGTGTTCCTACAGGAAGAGAATGAGAAACTCAAACTACAGCTACAGGAACTGAGGAAAGAAAGGGGCACATCATCAGGGGACACTACAGTAGAACATCAAGGCAAAGAAGGACTGCAAGTTGGTCTTGGGGAGCTAACCTCGCATCTACAGAAAAGGGAACTGCAAGCACAAATCGAGATACAAGCTCTCAAACAGCAGTTGCAGCAAAAAGAGGCACAACTGGCCTGCATGGCCAGTTGGGCCATGGATGCTCTACAATGTAGACAGCCGACCAAATCTTATGGCCTATACCTACGGGACCAGTGGCCGCAATTTCAAATTAATGCATTGGTACAGAGGGGTATCTCCCAAATCCAAGACCCCCAGCAGTTCACAGAGTTATGCAATAGCAGTTCATCAGAGGACAAGGCCAAACTATCGGAGTTCTATCTCCATAATTTGGCCCTTCCGAATGTGACTTCATGGGATCCCAACACAGTTGTAGGAGATATGCAGTTGATGGCATTTGCCTCATGGTTGAACCATGAAGAAAAGAGAGTAGCAGAGGTCAAAGAGGTCATGAACCGAGAGTTACATGAGCCATTGCTGATTAGAGCAGAGCCAAGGGATCCCACTGCATTGATATCGGCCCACCAACACTTAGCCACCAACCCTCAAACTTTATTGAAATACATGGATCAGCAGGCTCAGGCTATAGCACATTTCAAGGATATGGAGCGACTATTAGGGGACAACTGTGTTCATGCTTGCACCCGCCGATGGAACACATTGTCCCACAGCCTCAAAATCAGAGAATATCACACTCCAACTCGAATGAGGGAAGCTCTAGCACGGGTGCCCCTCTACAAGAAGTCCATACAGAACCTCCAAGCCGACTGGATTGGCCTCAAGCTAAGCCCACCTTTGCTTTTAGGATTGATGGAAGGCAGCACAGAAAAAGAAGAGCATAAGCAGTGGGAAGAGGTGGAAAGGAAGGTTGGGTTCCATGCTAGTGAGGAGGATACTACTTCAGAAGCCTGGGATGTGAGGGTGGCGGTGAAAGCAATGAAGGACGAGGAGCTGGATTAGTTGCTCAGGGATGAGCAATAATTTTAGCTACGGGGTGATGATGAGCCCCAAATTTGGTAACATTTGGGCTCATTTGGCCTAACTACCCTTGCTTAACCCTTCATTTTTCATAACTTATGCATCGTTTTTTAGTATGTTTATGTCATTTGTACGAATAAGGGTAGTCACTATTCCTAGGTGGCTAACAAGTGCTCATTTCAGGTTTTTTGACACATGTTGGAGCAAAACCGAGCAGATAAGGGCTGGGAGACAGCCAAGGTGGGGTTGAGGATTCGTAGGAGGGTTGTCCACGGCATTAAATGGCCTTCCTCGGGATCTTCACCCCCAACTCCGAGCTCCAACAGCCACCACAACCGGATCTAGAAGGCAGCCAAACGGATTTTGAGGAAGCAGCTGTTCACTCCCAGTTTGGTCAGCCAAGTCCCATAGATTTAAGAGGCCGGCTTGGGGCCTCATGATGTATAAATGATAAGGCTTCAGCCTTCGAGGAGGACTTTTGGAAAACTGTTGCACATTCTGCACTACGAGCTGCCAGCTCTGTTTTTGCTCTTTTGTAGCCATCATTGGCAGACCTTTTGACTTATGATTATTATTTTTTAATGAGAAGCAGTCAGATTTGATCCCAACTCTGAGTTTCTAAAGGAGCCATAGCTCTCGGGGTTGGACCCAACCTGAGAGCCTAGGGCCTCCTTCTTTTGTATTGATATCTTTTCTTTCAACATTATGGTTTTCTTTACATGCATTTGAAACGCAGTTTGTTGAGTTAGATTTCGTGGTGTGGTTAAGTAGGTCATTGTTAGTAGATAGAGTTGCTTCAGATGTTTAGAATAGAGTGAAGAGATTAGAATTGATAAAAGTCCAGAAAAGGGTTGCCTGCACTCTCATTTTCACCTCTTTCTAGGGGCTGGACTTGCAGACAGTGCTACCCACCAAAAACATTGGTTTACGTACTCATGCAATCTTTGGTGCAATATTTTCCTTTGTAAAAGTTATCCATGCGCTCAGACCTCTTGGAATGTTTCTTTGCTTCAATACCATACATAGTTCTCATTATAAATAACGTTGTTGTTCATTGGTTTCATTAAACAGTTAGGATAGATTAGTAATATTTTGATTATGTGCAGGACGTGGATGATTTGGTTCAGTTTATATTGTGCAGTGCATCTCCATCATTCTCTCGTCCTTCCAAGCTTCGTCCAGGCCAACTGCTCATCTCCAAATTAGACCCCTCGTCTCACAACTACTCTACTGCCCACGTCATCCTACCTTTTTGGCCTTCCATTCCCTCTGCCCTCTTTAAGACAAACTAGCTTTACACACCCTCTCACCACCTCATCTCTCCGTCACTAAGTCATTACAAACCCTTCTCCTACCTCCCTATCCATCCATGCAGCCTCTTCCACTCACCCATCATCCAAAATCCAATCGTAGAACATCCTGTAGGAATTACTGAACATCCTGTAGAAATTTTGAAACATCCTGTAGAACCCCTGCAGACTTCCTGTAGAAGCTCATAAACGCGGTCTCTTGGTAGCCAAACTTTGTGAAACTCTCTGGAAGGATGTTAGGGACTCCTTAGACCCTCTCTGAACCTTCCCTACCTCTTCCAAGCATTTCTCCTCCATGATCCGCCTCTGCACAGTAAAAAGCCAGTTAAACGCACATGCATGATAATTATACATAACTTATTCAAAAATACAAAAAGATGTTTTCTTCAGGTAGAAGTAGTCTAGACACATGCATCTTACCTTCATAGAAGTAATGGCATCTCTTTCAGTAGTTTGCATTCCCATCTTTGCATCAGTAGGACTAGCTGGTAGAATTAGGGTTTGCTAGGGTTTGCATTTCTTGTTGGCTTTCAGTTCCTTTCTGCAAGTAGATTAGCTTCCTTTAAGTTCGCTTTCGTCCATCAGTTAAAAAGCTTCTTCTAAAAGCTCATAGAAGTTGGCTTAAGCCCTAGCGGACTTGTGCCAGTTGACCAAGTGACAGCAGCGGCAAGAGCTAGTACTTGTGCATACAGCACCGTCGCTTCCAAGTTTGTTACGAACAATCGGGTTGATAAAATTAAAGAAGGAAGCTCCAGGAGTTGTAGCATTATTGCTACAATACTGGAGCCCACCACCACTCACAAAATTAGTTTTTTATTTTAAATGAATTGTACAAATACGGAAAATAAAATACCCTCTACTAGGGGAATTATGTCCAATTAGAGCTCGCTCAGCGAATCGAAATTTATAAAAATGATTTCCAGAAAATTATAAAATTATTTTTGAATTTACGAGAAAATAAAAATATTAGGCATTTTCTTAAAACTTGGTTGAAATTGCAAAAACACAACAAAATAATGCAAAATCAATATAGTTTAACCCAGAAGCAAATGTTATAATCCCTAATAAAGCAAAGACTAATAAAAATTAAATATCTTTAATAAATTTCTTTTATAAATTAATTCTTTAATTTATAATTAACATTTAAATGTTATTGTTAGTACCAAAACCAATCCTATACGTGTGTGATGTTTCAATTTCCTTTCCTTAAAGATTAATGACCCTTCCCTACCTTTTTTTTCAAAAGAAAACTATGTACTTTTTATTCACAAGGAACGAAAGTTACATGCAAAATTTGTTCAATGGAAGTTGGGCTTCATTAAAAGAGTTACACCGCCAAAATAACAATCCTATCCATAACACCAAACCAAATGCCAGTGAACTTACCTATTCCAATGGGACTCTTCCATACCTACCTGTGAGACTCCTACATACCTATTCTATCACCTTTGATTAATGATTTTTCCATACTATCACCCTTAATGTGCCAACGAATCATCTAAAATTTATGTGAATGATGTATGAGGTTTGTTACTTATCATAGTGGATAGCTTGATGAGTATCAACGATTCAACATTTTTAGATAAGAAAAGGGAGGTCGAAAGAGTGACATATGAAAACTTGAATGTGCCAACCAAACGCAATGTTCCTTCAGGTTTGTTGGTGGCAAGTCGGAAGCTGTAGCTATATAGTGACATCTTTGGAGTTATTTGCCTCCTTGGCCTTCAATTCGCATAAGAGAAACCACTCTCTCGGGGTTTAACTACATCCATCACCATCGTTTTGGGGAGTCAAGCTGGGGTTGTGATAAGCAAGTAAGCGGGTGGCATCGATGCACGTAGAGAGCAATACCAATGTCGATTACTTTACACGAATGTGTTGTCAAACTCTATTGAAAAACTGTGTTTTACTAACTTAAAATCAAAACTCCTCGTTTGCACATTTTGATACTAGAAAATTATAAATAAATGGACACCTCGTTCATAATTCCCATATCAAAAAAAGTGTAAATAAAAATATAAATAAATGGAAAGCATTCACTGGATTTTTAATTTTCAATGTAATATTTGTTAGTGAATACAATCACATGTGTTGCATCACAGCGTCACCAGTAGGAGAGAGATTTGTGTGTTGTGTAAGGACGAGGTCAAGATGGTGGTAATGCTTTTCATGTCATAGGTTAGCTCATTGATGCATTTGACACCTCGACGCTTGGCGAAAGGCCTTATGGTAGGGTTGTTTGTTTTGTTCGGGTTACTCATGATCATGTTATCTGTTGTTTCCGTAAGACTTTCTATTAAGCATCATTGGAATGGAAGAGGTTTCAGTTCTAAGTAGAAGATGTTCGTTGGGAAAAAGGTTCCTCCGCTGAGGGTGTCAAGGTACTATTGTGTATTTTGTTGCTTACAATTTTCAAACATTGGATTTGATTGTGTTTTACATGTTTTTAGTCAATCTTGTTGGTCTAGCACAAATCTTTGTTATACTTACCCTTTTTTATTGATACCCAAGTCATTTTTATTCAATACTATGAGTTTTGCGAGTGTGTGGGACATTGTCTTTAATTTTACACTTTATCTCGTTACTGTCAAACCATATATGGATTCAATTCAATTCACCTACCAAAAGTAGCTTCTTTCTGAGCAATTGTTCGATTCAATCATTATAAAAAGTAATTTGACTAGCAAGTTTTCCTTCGCAGTCAATAGCAAAGTGTGGTGGTAACGTCAACAATGTATGTAGTACAAGCATCTGAACACAAATTGCTTACAATTATGCAGGCTAATGCTAGCTAATTTTTCTAATTATGTGAATCGGTATTTTTTGAAACGCTTAACAATGAGTCAATGTAACTCATCAAGCACTTGGCTCGCCTACTCAATGACTCCTCCATTCAATAGGAACTAACCCTAACATAACCAAGCATGCATGTTTATTCTGTCTAACATTTTGAAAACAGATTTGTCAATCAAAACCTAGGTCTACAGGGGTCCTTTATCGATGGCAGTTCAAATTCTCTCAAAAACAACAAGTTCATAGAAAAGTTTGAGGGCGCTCTCAGTTTGAGAGCATAAAAATGGCTTCATGTGTTATATCATGTGGCATTAACCCCCTGCAAAGGGATCATGAGGAAATCCATATCGCTTGCAAAGGTATCCCCCTGTGACAAACTCCCTTGAAAGCTCACGCATGCCACTGAACATGCATGCATTCAAATGTGCATTTTCAAATGTGCTTATATATGCAATTATTTTCTACTATGTCTACCATTCATTCGGGAATTTAAGGACCATGTAGTTTCAATTCGCTACCAGAAATATCATAAAATGTAAGGTGCCCCCGACCGTGGAGAAGACCATGAAATTGAGTAGAAAGTTGCTAGTGATTGCAACATGCTATTATGGTTCCTTTCTGTCGCAAATTGGTGGTAGTTGTGCCTATACGTTATGCCTATTGACATAGTAGCAAGGACCTTGCTCAAATGTTAGTGAAATAGCCCAAAAATGAAAGAATTTAGTGATTGTGGAAAAGACAAGAGTTTCGCGGAAAATTAGAGGTGTGTGAATATATATATATATATATATATATATATAGAAAAAAACAGAATGATCCTTCATAAATAAGGAAAGTTTTATGTGTTCGTGAATCTTATAACTTGACAAATCCACTTCTGTCAATCTACGACAATAACATGATTATAAGATTGCTAGCATAGTAAAAAATAAAATCCTTTGCAATCCCATAGACAAGATCCAACAACAATAGAAGACGTGACAAAAGGTGAAAACTCCAGGCATAGAGGACAATATGCAAAATAACAATTGCGCCAACAATAAAGAGCAGAGAAAAAATAAGGAACCAAGACTCAGAAAACATGCCTACAAAATATGCATTGTCAACATGATTTATATCTCAAATGAACCTTGAGTCAGCGACTTACCATCGGCAATCTGATAAAAAATCATGAAACCAGGAAAGAGGACCAGACCACTGTAGAAATTCCCACTGTAGATCAACAGATTATGCAATATACTAAAGCAAAACACAAGATCTACTTCTACAACAAAATTTGTGGAAGCTTAATCGAATTAAGCAAGATCAATGAGAACACATATAACTGAGAATGAGAAATAAATCACACATAACACAGAAGAAATAACCCGAGGAAAGCCACAGCCTAAAACCCCAATCTCTATATTATCATACAAGTGGAAATATGTTCGAGTTACAAAAAGAATCAGCTCTCAAGCTATCCTGCTCTCTCTGCAATCAAACAATACAGCTCACAGAATGAATAGACATTGTATATGTCCTCCTCAAGCCCTCCAAGCCTCCTATTTCCTTGCGCAGTTTTTCTTGGGGTCTAGTGATGCCATATGTGTGAATTGGCCTCATCACACTCACAAAACCTGAAGAAGTAACTGCGCAAATCCTCAAGGAAAGAATTCCTTCTACAAAAATGCAAGAGATATTCACAATGGAATATTCTAGCAACTGATATTACATTGTCCCTCCATCTGATCTCAACTGGGTCTCTATCTGAACTGGCATGCATGAGTTATTTATGAGAGAATATTCAGTTATTTGAAGTGCAGCAGTTACATGCATACATGCATTAACTAACTGAACTCACAATTAATTCAACAAACTGTTTGAATTAACCTAACTGGACTTGACTCAGTTAACTAAGTCAACTAATTACAACTCAATATTACAACTCATCCTTATCTCTTTAACTCATGGATAAATTCCTCAATTAATGGAGAAACTGTTGCATGTCCCCACATAGACTTCATGTTTGATTTTCTACAACTAATTAACTCATGGTGAATTAATTAATTATTTTACAAACCGCTGCTAAGATCAAATTCGAATTTTTACTTCTCTAGTTTAGTTCAGGGGCTAACTAAAATAGGAAGGTATCCCGAAATGCTATTTATAGTAGTACTAAATTTAGCACTTCTATATTTAGCATTTCTTGTTGTTATTTTCAACAACCACGCTTAGAAAGCGCATCAGCCTCAGTGTTTTGCTCCATGTAAACATGTTGAAAAGAGACATATAAAAATGAGTCCTTAAGTTTTCGGATATGTTGCATCCAATTACAAAGAGAGGGAACCTCGAGAGAATTTTTCCCTTGAATCCATTGGATCAAAGTCAAAGAGTCTCCAATAATCAAAATTTTCTCAATTTCGATCCATGATGTGCATTGCAGAGCTCCCCATAATGTGATCATTTCGGCTCTAAAATTATCTCCATTGCCACTATGCCAGTGAAAAGGATAATGTAAGGAGTCAACATAGTGTGAATCATCAAAACCACATTGACCACCCGAGGACGCCCTGTCGAAATAGAAAATATGGTAGATACCTAACAACTTAACTAGTGTGACAGAGCGAGAAGAGACTTTGGGAAACCAAGAACCAATTTCCTGGAAATATGCCACAATTCCCAAGGCAATAGTCTTCACCAGAGGCTACTTATCTTCAAAAATTAGTCCATTCCTAGATCACCAAATGCCCCATAGGACGTAAAAGGGGATCGTCCTGTAGGCCTTCGCTCAAAGTGCCCAAGAGCTAATGCATTCTGGAATAGTAGATAAATCTTTGGATATAAAGACCCCTAAAAGATTGGAAACGTCCTCCCAAACAGCCACAACAAAGGGACAATTTAAAAATGTTGAAGAATATAACTAGGTTTAGTCTTCATAATTGTATTTGAGTCATACTGAAATGTATTTATCAAAAGAAAGAAAAGAAATTATTATTATTATTATTATGACTTATTAAAACATGGGTTTCATGCTTAGGTCATCATTTTATAGGTCAATGTACCCATTGAGGAATTCTAGGTTTTATATTGATTCAGTGGAGTCATTGTCCATTTTATGAGACCCTTCTTGGGCCTTTGAATCATGTAAAAAGAATTTTTATTGAGTCAAACAAGTCATTTGTCACCTCCACACCAAGTCAGAGATTACTTGATCAAGTTGGAATACATTAGGGTAATTGACCAACATAAGAGGCTATAAATGAAGAGCATTTCGATTCATTTGAAGATCACCACACACAAGTTTGATATTCAAGAAAGGGAAGCAGAAGAATACGAAATTCTAGAAGAAGTAGAAGGAGATTTGCTGGAGAAGAAAATCGAAGTTTCTGGGTCATCTATCTTTCACACGTGCGAATTTACTGGGCTATTGCTGGAAGGTCTAAGTCTCTGCTACTGCATCAAGTTCTATGTTTTTGTTGCATCTAGATTGAAATTTTGTTGATGCTTCTAGGTCGAAGTGTTACTGCTTCTAGGTCAAAGATATGTTGCTACTACTAGGTCAAAGTTTTGTTGCTACAAGATCGAAGTTCTAGGTTGAATTTGTTGCTGGAAGATTATCATCTGTAGAAGAAGGCAATGGTTGACTTGGTGATTGGAGGAAGTATTTATCTAGGTAAAAGAGTCTTGGATTATCTCGTGAAACTATTGAAGAAAGAGTTGTTGACTGGGTTTTCCCCTAGATACGAGTTTTTCCCTAGTTGTCTACATACATCTGGTGTCTTTGATCTTCATGTTATGGTTTTGGTAATTGCTTGATGAACTAAGATAAAATAAGAACACAAGAAATTTAATAAGAACATAATAATATCACAAGTAATTAACTAGAAGGAGCCTCCAACTACAGGGCATGGAAAGAGAGGATAGGTCTCATCCTCGAGAAGAATAAATTCTTGGATCTAGTCAAAGGAAAGGTAAAGAAGCCCACAAATGAATCAAGTGATGCAAAAAAGGAAAAGTTTAGAGAAATAGAGATATTGGCCATGACCCTAACGGTGGATGGAATAAAGGATAACCTCATCTCATATGTATCCAACATAGATTCCGCTCAAGAGATGTATGAGGCCTTATCCAAATTGTTCATAATCAAGAATCTTGGTCAAATTGCATGTCTTAATAATGAACTAAAAGCTATGAAGATGACAAGGGATGACACTATGGCATCCTTATTTGCAAGGATATCTAGAATCAGAGATGATCTCCAAGCAATAGATGAGATAGTACCTGAAAGAGAGCTTGTAATCACTGCACTTCTAGGATTACCAACATCTTGGAGTTCCTTTGCATTAGTGATCAACATTTGGAAGGGCACTCTTACGTTCGAACAATTATGGACTGCATGTAGTCAAGAAGAAGTCAGAATTTCATTAGTAAGCAACAAAGAGAATGAAGAGGAGGAAATTTCAAATGCCTATTCTGCACATCACAAGAATAAAGGAACCTTCAAAAAGTCCAAATGGCCAAGAAAGAAGATAGACCTATCCAATATTGAATGTTATAATTGTCACAAGATGGGTCACTATAGAAGTGATTGTCCTGAGAATCCAAAGAATAAAAGGAGAGACAGGGATCAAGCAAACTTTGCCAAAGAAGGTTCAACAATGAAAAACAAGAAGGAAGAATCTAAAGTCAACGACTTATTTTCTAGGGAATCTTAAGGATTCTATCCCATACATATCCTTCTACTCTAAAGTTTTGAAATATTTTCCTTTATGCTTTGATTTCTAGTACTTGTAGGTTTAACATGCTTTGGAAAAACATTTTTGAATGTTTTGATAAAGTTATAAGTATACCTCAGGATTGGATTGAGAGGGAGCCCTCACTGTTATAGACATTTTTGTGCCTTACAGCATTGAGCATGAAATGTCCATAATCTAAGGGATCCAAAGTCCCTAAACATGTTGTTCCTACCCCTAGAGGAACAAGGCTAACAAACCACAGCAATTCATAGAAGTTCTCCACCAGAAACTGCTCAAAAACAAGTCAATTCAGGATCAATTCAGTGGCTCCACTAGCTGTCTGCGCTGAATGTAAAAGCCAGCACTGGCTACCTGCACTACAACGCAGGTAGAAGCACTACCAGGGTGCGTTGAGCGAGAATTGCCAAATGGCAAGTTCATTCCAAGAGGTGTCAAGACCCAGGAAGCTTCCAGAATCTTCCTCAATGACACTTGCCTCAGTGAATTCGACTGGTGATGAGTAAGAGGTTCCCAATCTCCAAGTGGAAGCAAGAACCTCCAAGTGGAATCAAGAACTGACAGAGGGAGAGGACACTAGTCAGATCTCAAGCTGACTCATCCTCTCTCCAAACTTCTATATATGGATCTCTCCTCCATGAGATCTAGAGGCTGGAATTTTGTTATTGCAAAGAATTGCTATTGGTTTGAGATTGGAATCATTGGGTGCTTAATGCTTTGAAGGGGGTGAAGATAGGAATTCCATTTGCTGGGAAGGAGATGCTGGATTGGAGCCCTCTGGGTTGTATCTCTTCCTGAACCTTGTTATTCATCAATAAAGCTATCTTGGTTTCTCCTATATACTGATGTATCTTTGATGTATGATTGCATTAGTATGTTTAGTTTATTTCTAATCCTGAACTAGTTATGAATATGAATCCATGTCTTGTGTAGTGTTCTCTTCTTGTGATCTTGCAGAAACCTCTTGAAGCTGGGCGAGCGAGAAGGCAAGTAGCTGGGAACCCTCAAAGAGAAGAGAGACTGGATCGAGGGACAAACGGAAGACACCGGTTAGTCCATCTATCTCTCTTCATTCTTAATTCATAAAGGAAGAATACTAGAATAGCTGTCTCTGTTTGTTGCTAAGGCACTGTCACACCTTAGGTGGATAGGATCGTCCTGCATAGGCATTTTTCCCCACAACAAATTGGCGACTCCGCTGGGGAGATCTGTTTAGTCATTTTATTTGTGTCTCTATCATTGTTTGTTTCATAGACTCAACAGCAACAATCAAACTGCATCTGCTATTCTCAGATGCAAAGTAGACAGTTGCTGCTTTTATCCAATCACTGGATTTGTCTATGATCTGAAAAATGGATTCACAAATGATTTGATGATCCTTTGTGATAGATCTTAGTACCCCCTCAAAGCATCCCTTTGATTGCACCTTGCTTGTTGCTTTTATTTGGCCTAAAACAGTAGATTAATCAGTGATCTGTGACCCAGAACCCAGTGAGAAACTCTCGTTTCTCCTTCAGCGCGACCCCTGTGAAGAGGTTCTGCATTTCAACGCAGGTCCCGTGAAGGCTACCTGCGCTGAATGTCAAAAACCCCGTGTTGAGGTTGCGCTGATCCAGTTAGGCCTTGTGCAGCTGGAGTTCTCTGCTCTGTTTTGCCCTGTTTTGATCTCTGATTTTTGCAGCCTGTAACCAGAATAGGTACCAGTCTGATAACTCCTTTTCTCTGCTTAAATTCCGCCTCCTTTTGTACAAAAAGACTGTGAGTGTTTTTATGTGTTTGTGGCGTCATTTATAGTTTTCCTTTGCATCAGTGAAATAATCAACCTGTAGCCCTTGATTTAGATCTGTTGATTGTGATCTTAGGAGAGAGTTCATTGGCTGTTTACAGTTGATTATACATTTACTTTTGCTTTTGGTTTGAGTTTGTCTCTTTTAAGTGTCAAAACAAGTATTCATTTCGAAAATTGTTAAGTGTTGTAATCTCTTCTACCCTTTCTGATTTGGAAAAAGTAAACTTGTTCATATTTGTCATTTAAAAGCAAATTCAAAGTTGTACAAAAATCTTTCTTTGTAGGCATCAATACTAAGAAAGCGGAAAACAAACACCTGCATTGTGCATTTGCATCTTGATAGTTTGCATGTTTGATTTAGGAAAAGTGCATTAGAGTGTGCTGATTGCTCTTTGAGAAAAGATGGTGTCTTTCTTTTCCCTTTGTAGCTAGGATTTTCATAAGTTGAAAAGATATAAAAAGCTTGCTTATCATCTTTAGACTGCATTTAGGAATTTGTATCATACATCTCGTGGTGAACCTCAAAAGGCAAACTTCTAAAAAGATCAACCTAAAATAAATTGAATGAACTTAACAACGCTTTGCAACATAACGCACAACATAGAGGTCTAGGCTAGAGACGTGTTCCGGCGTCGTAAAGCCTGGTGACTGTCGATCTCGTTGATGGTGGGTGATTCCTCCTGAGGGACGATAGCGCCAGTACAGATTGTGCTCCCACGTACCATCGCGTATATATTGGGAGACCCCTATAGGCATAAAACCTTTATCCTTAGGAAGCCGTGTCGGCCGCCCTACTGATCGCAATGCAGTGAACACAGCATTCAGGAAGATCGACCGCCCGTACCCTAAAAAGTATTCTGCGGTTTTGCGAAAAGTTTGGCACACCCTCTACCTAGAACTCCATAGCAGTTCCTTTTGGCCTTTTTCAGACTCTATAACGAAAAAAGTCCATCCGAGCATTTGTCACTTCGGGCTCGTTAAAACATCGAAGGAGACTAGAGTCATCTTTAGCTTTTTCTCGACTCTTTAAAATTGAAAAAGCAAGTTGTGTCTAAAGAGTCGTTAAAATTTATTTTAAACGGAACAATCACCCCTTCTTCCTGTGTTGATCTTTAAGTTGAGAAAATGGAGCACACCAACCAAGGAATTCTCGTTGGTGGAAATCCTAGTCCCTTCTCCTCTTGGGGAGATGTTGGTGCGCCCCACATGGCCACATTGTCACTTCCAGGACTGACAATTGGCTTGCCGGTCTGGCTCTTCTCGACTAATGTTGTTCAAAACACCACTATTCCTAAACAGTCGAATCAACAGTTAGACCAGACCAGAGTTGCCCACCAGCCTTCTACTTCATCTAATTCTTCCTCTCCTCCTTCCTCTTCGCTTGACGGAGTTGGTAAAACAAAAAACCAAGTTCCTAAGGAGAAGAAGGAAAAGAAGAAGAAAGAGAAGAAGAAGAAGGAGCCAAAAACGACTGGGAGCAAACAAGTGTCGTCTGACAAAAATCCACACACAGCACTGACTAGGCCTAAATCGCCATGTGTCATATGCAAGGGAGACCACTTCCACAGAGATTGTCCCTGCATCCCTCGGATACTAAGGGAATGGTCTCCCCGTTTGCACAATTCGGTAGCGTCAACCTCTGATAGCCATGTTGACAGCTCACCGTCAACTAGTGAAAGTGAAGTCACAGGACAGAGAGGGAAAACCAAATTTCCCTGCAAACTGTGTGAAGGCAACCATGCCATCCACCGTTGTCCCTTCTTAGACGAGGCTAAAAGAGTTTTGGAAGATCGCCCAGTTTTACCAGTGCAACTTCCTCCTGGATATCAAAAACTCCTGCCAAGTCCTTCACCAGTTGAGAACCCGGCTGGCCCGCTTAGGTGGTCAGCCGAAGCACCTATCATTGAAGATGAACCGTCTGAATCCATACCTGACGAAAGTCAAAAGGTTGAGGCGGCAGTTGACCCGGTTTTGCCTTCAGAGGCTCTATCTTCGAATGATACCATCACAGAGGAGAATAAAGACGACACCGTCCAAGTTCTCTTCATCAACACAGACTCCGACGAACAAGGGGGCAATGTGCCCATTCCTTTATCGCAGGAAGGAACTTCGTCAGAGTCATATCCGGCCGTCTATTCGGTACCACCACCAAGCAACCTAGTTGTCTCGTTCGACTGGAACCAACTAGGCAGACCCCGTTTGCCAGCAAGCATAGCATTCAGGATTATCGTTCAAATATACAGAATGGTAATGGCTGGCACCATTATTGATGAGGGGGCATCTGTGAGTATCCTTTCCACTATTGCTTGGAAAGCGCTTGGTTCGCCAGCGCTTTTGCCTGAAATGAGAAATCTATCAGGCTTTGATAAAGGAACCAGTCGACCTTTAGGGATCCTCCCCAATGTGCCCATTACATTGAAAGGGAAGACCGTTCAAATGAACATGATGGTCGTTCAAGGACCCTTGGATTATAACATACTCCTTGGATGAGACTATATATATTGCATGGGAGCCATCGTCTCATCACTCTTTAGAGTAATGTGTTTTCCGCACGAAGGAAGAATGGTCAAGCTCGTGGACTAGCTTTCATTTCCCGGATCACGCATCGCAAATAGTCATGTACCATCCCTAAATGGTCTATTCGCACAAGAAATGTCTCAACCCACGGTCCATCCTCCTGATGAGCGCGAGTAATCCGGGAGGATATGACTGGAACCCAGGGGGCATGCATCCTAGTCTGCTTCGGCAGGAAAACTTTGGGTATAGGGTAGGTTTCCACGGGAGAATATGACTAGTCTGTACCCCGTCCGTCTAGGAAGAGGGGTTATTCTAGAATAAGATTCTTTTGTCAAAGTTATGTGAGTTGGCGGGCATCGTCGCTCACCTTTGTTTATCTCGGTAGACATTGCCGAAGAAAGTTTGAAAGATTAACGAGACAATCTTTGGGTAACCTGAAAGAGATAAGCCTCTCTCGTTAAAGCAAATGTTTTGGCGAAAAGGAAGTAGAGGTAACCTTGAAATCGTACTTTATACCTTGGGGCATGCAAACCTTTTGGAGTGCAAGCAAAGAGCGATTATTTATCTGTTTTTTGGATTAGTCGTTTCCTAACTTGCATAAAGAAAGGATGCGGAGCAAAGCTTAGTGAGATGAAGCTCCATAAAAAATAGAATCTTGATGAGACACTCTTATCATATGACTGGGTAATCGAGCAGTTTTTGCACACAGTTCATGCTTGTTAAAAAATAAACGCAAGATCCGAGCAGTTTTAGCACATAGTTCATGCTCGTTAAAAAATAAACATAAGATCGAGCAAGTGTTTCAACCCGCATTTAAGCTCGTTAAAAAATGAACTATCCCGGTAAATAACCACCGTGAATGTAATATCATCAGCCATTAAATCCTTGGTCGTGTTTGCACCGTCACCTCCACTTTTCCATTGGCCGATCGTTCACCTCCATATGATTGTTTACCCATTTTGAGGAATAGCTGCGAAGAGTGATTTCACCTAGCCATCCTTGTGACACTGCCATGATTGGAAAATTCCAACCTGTACCTGGAATCAGCTGCTAACCTGTTTTATCACTCGTTCCTCAAAAGACGAGTCTTCTTTAAGCTCTTTTCATCTGAATCGTAAAATATGAAAAGATTGCCGAGTTTTGGCCTTCCATCTCGTTAAAGCGACCGGAAGAGCTATCCCTCCTCTAGATTTTAATCTTTTTGGACTTGAGGGATTATTGCACAAAAAGATTGAGCGCTTGTTTTATTCGGCTCGTTAAAACTATCGAAAACTCATCCCTTCTGTATTGTTTTATACTTTTTCGGACTTAAGGGATTAGATGACGAAAAAGGACTTTTGGAGTTAACTTTATGTACCTTTTTAGACTCTCTAAAAATGAAAAGGACCGAGTTATCCTTGTCGTTAGACTCGTTAAAATGCATTAAATAGCGACAAACTTGTCTTTAGACGAGAACGAGTTTCACTATCGCTAGGCTCGTTAAAACATAGCGATGGGCTTGCCCGAAGGGCAGGTTATAGAACAAGCATATGTTATCCTCCTCAAGCTTGACAAAAATAAAGAGGCACTGGTCAGCAATGACTGGGGAAAAATTGGGAGAAACTCAAGAAAACTTTGATGGTAGCAAGTCGCTCTTGAACATGACACTTTTCCTCTGTACCACAATCAGGTTGGGTTGTTTCATTCACCGATCACATCACCATGGTCTCGCCATACCATCCATATTTGGGGTAATGCTACCAATCCATCGCATCAGTGTCGCCATATGTTCAAGAGAAGTCGTTCAGAAAAGTCAACTGTGTCCCATCCACTGCCGTACATTATCCTTCATCCTTTCATGACCGCCACCCTGAATCATATGTCACAGATCGTTTTCACCTCCATCAAAATCATTAGCTCCGTTCCATGTCATTGATGTGGGATTCATTAAGGCCCTCCTTTGACGGATCACTTCTCGTCGACATCAGCTCATTATCCGAGAAGTTGATCTAGGAACAACCCCTTCAGTACTTTGAAGCTTGCATGCCTCAATGGC
Source organism: Pinus tabuliformis (assembly GCA_031772625.1). NCBI lineage: Eukaryota > Viridiplantae > Streptophyta > Pinopsida > Pinales > Pinaceae > Pinus > Pinus tabuliformis. The sequence goes on from CM062820.1 coordinate 1,558,830,373, forward strand.
AAGTTTCTCACTTCCGGCGACAGGTATACATCAATGACCTTCGACCGAAAGAGTTTGCGTGGTGTTCGACGCCAAGTCCTTTATTCACACCACGTAAATTGTACTGCAGTACCTTGAGGGTCATTATCATTATCGGTGATTCCTCTCGTGCTTGTTAACGGTTTACCTCATTGACCGGTAATCAAGCGATGTCTTTCCATGTTCGACTTCAGAACAATTCTCACATGGATCGACTTGTACTTAGAGTGAAGATCGAACGAGTTTGAAGACCCCGGATCTAGTTTCATCCATCCGGGCTGCGATATATATTCAGAAAAGATAAAGACATTGACATGTACATCATTGCAGCAGATAATCATCCTACCCAAAGGATGATAATTTCATCAAAATTATCAGTCTACCACCAGACGATTGTCTGTTCTATGTACAAGAAAATGAATTTATAAAGCTAAGCATGGGAATGCCCGCCTCAGCTAGATCATGAAAGCAGTATGAAAAATAATGTATTGTATTGTATCTTATTACAGGTCTCCTCCCAGCATTGGATGAACTTCGGATCCTCCTGATAAAGCATTTCACCCAATAAACGACCTCATACTTTAGGGGGCAACTGTTATAGACATTTTTGTGCCTTACAGCATTGAGCATGAAATGTCCATAATCTAAGGGATCCAAAGTCCCTAAACATGTTGTTCCTACCCCTAGAGGAACAAGGCTAACAAACCACAGCAATTCACAGAAGTTCTCCACCAGAAACTGCTCAAAAACAAGTCAATTCAGGATCAATTCAGTGGCTCCACTAGCTGTCTGCGCTGAATGTCAAAGCCAACACTGGCTACCTGCACTACAACGCAGGTAGAAGCACTACCAGGGTGTGTTGAGCGAGAATTGCCAAATGGCAAGTTCATTCCAAGAGGTGTCAAGACCCAGGAAGCTTCCAGAATCTTCCTCAATGACACTTGCCTCAGTGAATTCGACTGGTGATGAGTAAGAGGTTCCCAATCTCCAAGTGGAAGCAAGAACCTCCAAGTGGAATCAAGAACTGACAGAGGGAGAGGACACTAGTCAGATCTCAAGCTGACTCATCCTCTCTCCAAACATCTATATATGGATCTCTCCTCCATGAGATCTAGAGGCTGGAATTTTGTTATTGCAAAGAATTGTTGTTGGTTTGAGATTGGAATCATTGGGTGCTTAATGCTTTGAAGGGGGTGAAGATAGGAATTCCATTTGCTGGGAAGGAGATGCTGGATTGGAGCCCTCTGGGTTGTATCTCTTCCTGAACCTTGTTATTCATCAATAAAGCTATCTTGGTTTCTCCTATATACTGATGTATCTTTGATGTATGATTGCATTAGTATGTTTAGTTTATTTCTAATCCTGAACTAGTTATGAATATGAATCCATGTCTTGTGTAGTGTTCTCTTCTTGTGATCTTGCAGAAACCTCTTGAAGCTGGGCGAGCGAGAAGGCAAGTAGCTGGGAACCCTCAAAGAGAAGAGAGACCGGATCGAGGGACAAACGGAAGACACCGGTTAGTCCATCTATCTCTCTTCATTCTTAATTCATAAAGGAAGAATACTAGAATAGCTCTCTCTGTTTGTTGCTAAGGCACTGTCACACCTTAGGTGGATAGGATCGTCCTGCATAGGCATTTTTCCCCACAACACTCACCATTTTTCAAATATAATTATCTTATTCCTTGTATTATCCTTTTACATTTGGTTTCCTTCTCTTATCTAGATGAGTTTGTACTAGATGCTAATAACATTTCTTTTCATATTTTTCTTGTTTAGGAAAGGCTTTTCAAATGCTCAAGGGCTATGGTGAAGACCTCACAAGACAAAGCATCATATAAGTTCTATTGGAATTGATGTCCTATAAGGTTTGTCTAGAAAACAAATCAAATGTATTTCTTAGACCATAAGCTTTGTTCTCTTTGTGATAAAGGTATATTCATTCATTCTAATAAATATGTGTTACATTACTAGCAAGTGTTATGTCTAGGACCTTTGAATCATAAAGATTCTTATTTGGATAATTAATCATTAGATTGAATCTACCCTCCGTAAAATCATCATGTTTGTGGAACCCTAAAAGTTTCTCTATAAAACCCTAAACTAAGGGTATGTCAATGCAGGAAAATATCAACGGGCCAGCCATCAAGCCCAGGGCTCTTGTCCTTGGCCATCTCATTAATTGTTTGGAGCAATTCCTCTTCCGAGATAGGAGTATCCATAAGATAAATATCCTCATCATTGACCAACACAGGAAACAAGTTGATAAGCCCCAATTTCTTTATTATGAAGTCACCCTCCCTTTCCATTTTCTAAAAAGTCAAAATGCCTCCAATTTTAATTCCCTGGTTGTGGAATAGGTGTGTCCAAATTCATTTTGAATGGCCCATATAGAATTAATGTGCTTCCTCTTGGACATTGCTTTGTGAAACAATTTTGTATCCTGGTCACCGCCCCTAATCCAGGCCAAACAACTTTTCTGTCTCCACTCCTCCTCCTGTAGCTTGAGGATTTTTTCCTTCTTAAGCACCATATTCAATATAACATGTTGTTGGTGTTCAGAGAAATAATCAGGAGTGATCGGGTCCAAGAGAAGAGTTATGTATTCCTCAATAGATAGCAACTCCTTTTTAAGGTCATTCCTACGATTGTATATCCAAACTCTGACTTCGTATTTTAGTCTCATGAGCTTATCCCAGATCTACAATATAGGATTATTAATTTTCAGAGAGACAGGGGAGGTCCACGACTAGTGAACCAGCATCCAAAAATTAGGGTCATTTACCCACATCAAATTGAATTTGAAGGGTAAAATATGTTGTTCCAATTCATCATACCATTCAAGCATAATGGCATCGTTGTCAGAGATGTCAGAGCAAAAAATTCCATGAATGTATCTAATTCATCCTAAATCACATATGTGAGTCCACAAAGAATCTATCAATTATTTTTGCAATTCCCTCCACTCTGGAATGACCATTCTACCAGGTTGGACACAAGGGGATCGTAGAAATGTCTTTGAGTGCCTTAGGATGAAAGAGGTCCTTGAAGTGGCTAGCCAAGGGATATGATTTAGGCTTCTAGCCCCAACACTCCAGGACATCAATAGTAAAGTTCAAATGCCCAACAATGATCATTGATCAAATATTTAATAATCTAAAATCATCAACCAAATCCCAAAAAGATTTACGATTGCAATATGGAGCATAGATGTTCATAATTTGAAACTTGTGAGTAGTTCCCCTACAATAACTAGTCAAGATAATACCCACACAAGTCCTATAAGCATGGAAAGAGAAAATAGATGGATCCCAAATCGTTGTTAATCCACCACAATTTCCTTGAGATATTGTTGGACAACCAAGCCAATGAGGACACATCAAGAGAAGCATCTCGAGATTCTTCTTCTTAGACATCATGGTTTCTTGGAGAAAAATGATGGAAGGTGTAGTGACTACAACCACCCTCCAAAATATTTCCTTCACTTTGTTTTGGAGCCTCCTTCCTCGAAATCATCGCAGTTATCCTACACTGATCAGGTACTTTTGTTTATTTATTTTCATCTGTCGTTTAACATCTTGTGTTCACTCACTTGTCCTATCAGTTAACCACAAGCACATCCAGCACTTGGTTCAGATCTGGTCAATCGGTTATCGAGAAAATCTGCTCAAACCTGGAGGATAGTCTGTCTTCCCCTCATGAATTGCACAGAGTAGCCCAACAGCTTCCCTACACTTAGAAATCGCGCAGATCAGGCCAGCCAGCCTTGCTCTAGAAATTAGGTAGAGTAGGCCAGCTGGCACTGCTCTCCAAAAATGTGCAGTTCTAGCCAGCTGCACTGCTCTCCAGAAATGCATAGAGCAGCCCAGGCCAGCTGCACTGTTCTCCGAAAATGCGCAGAACTCGCCAGCTACACTACTCTCCAGAAATCCGCAGAGCAGCCTAGCATCACTGCTCTAGAAAATTGCGCAGAGCTGGCCAGCTAGCCAAGGCCACTCAGCCCAGAAACAAAGCAGAAGTTTTCCTTCAGTTGTTTTTTGTTGCATGTGTCGATAGGTTTCCCGGTTCCCTCCAGAACTATGGAATCCTTCCTTGCATGCCAAGTAGTTTTTCCCGGGAAAAAAATAAAATAAAATAAAATATATATATATATATATAATAAAAATAAAAATAAAAATCTCCCTAGATTTTATGGATCTATGTTTAGCAGCAAGAGTTACATGCAAAACCTTTTTTAGAAACTCCCCGCCAAGTGTTTCTTTTTCCTTGATTTGTTGCATGCGCATCATAAACCCTAATTTCACCAAATCTATTTAAAACAATGCCTCAAAGCTCATTCGATCTTGGATCTCTGGCATTCGAACCTTCGGCACAACTTTTTTAGGTAAGTTTTGCTTTTCACGCCTTTTGCTACTTTTTATGTCACTATTTAGTTTTCGGCTTGTATGAGTGTTGTTTCTTTGGTTTTATTGAACGATCACTAGCATTTTAATGTATTTTATCTTGTATAAGTTTTGTTTCAAGGTTTTCATTACCTTTCCTTAGTGTCGCATGCATAACATTGTTTCTGCACTCACAGTCATCGTTGCGCCGACTCACTTGATGAGCTTCTTGGTTTTTCCATTTGACTTATTTCTGCACTTGCCTAAATTGCATGCATGTCTCTTCACTCAAATCTGCACCAGCTTTGGACACACACTCAGTCCTTCGCATTTTCAGGTTGCCATTGGGAAGATCAGGGTTGTCTTGGCCGCGATCTTGTGTCTCCCAGCATGCTCTATGCATTCCTAGCAGTCAAGGCTTTGCCTTGCTTCTAGAAATTGAGCAGAGGCTACCGACACTATCTACCAGTTGTGCTTTGCGCAATCCTAAGAGGAAGTGCCTAGTCTTGCCCACTAGTACTATGCAATGCACAGTTCTAGCCAACAACTGAGCCTGACTATTATGCGCATTGCGCAGTTTCAGTTAGCAGTCAGCCTCACTGGATTGTGCATTGCGTAGATCAAATTAGCAGTGAGCGTCATTGGTAGCTGAGACTGTGCAATGCGCAATTCCAACTGACATTCTCCTAGTCTCCCGGAGTCAATGCTGCGTAATCTCTCCCAACATTCACTAATTTGTTGCCAAATTGATTCTCGAGTTTCTTGATGTTTACTAGCTAACATTATCTTGTTGTGAGTGTCTTCTCTGTCTCTAGGTACCACAAGTTTTTGAGAAACTTCTCAGCAGTACAGTTATCATGGCCTCCAAGAGAGTTGGATCAAAAGACACGGTTGAAAGCAATATAAGGGATGTGGTTGAACAGGGGTCTATGAGCTTTCCTGTGTACACAGACACACATGTTCATCGAGAAAGACATCAAGATCACATGGAAAGACATCAACACTATTTTCTCATGCAGCTTTGAGGAGAATCTGGAGGACCGACAAGTTTATGTAAACATCCATAAGTCAGGATTGTACAATGTTGCATGCAAGTATCCCACATTCTCATGCGCAGACGTGGTCTGCTGGATTTTCTCATACACTGATCCTAAGATGATGATACTGAGTAGTGTCAATGGAGCAAATATTGCTTCCTTTAGGACAGAATATTATCAACAAATGTACCATTTTCCACTGTTGGTGATCAAGATGGATGCAACATTCTACACTCTCAATAGCAACACGAATACAAGAGACATCTTGAAGCATTTGGTAAGGGAGCCATTCAAGACAGCACCCAACCAGATATAAAATATGAAGACACTTAGGAAGGCTTACCAATTCTTGGTCATCTTCGCATGCCTCTTATATGGCCAAGGGAGTACATAGACCTTCCCACAAAGTTGGGTTGTTATGTTGGATCAGCTGGCAAGTGAAGGTAAACCTTTCAACTGGTCTGAAATGTTGGCTCTCCAGTTGAAAGTGCATGTATCTAATGCCCAAAGTCTGCCCAAGGATAAGCAAGAAAGATTCTTCATGTCTGCTTACCTACTTGATGCAATCTGTTCCCGTCAACAGTTTCCTAGCATGGGTTGGGCATGGACACCTTCAGAGAGTATTGTGAACGTATATTGCAAGTTGTTCTCAAACTGCAGCTACTGAGAAGTCATGGCTCGAATATCTGACCATTTCATCGCTCCTCTGTACACGATGATCTTTGAAAAAGATCTGCCCTGCATGTCCCAAACAACAATGGAGGCATTGCTAAACATTGCATATTGGTATGCCTCACCTGATGGCACCTTCCTCAGGATGTAAAATGCAAAGAAGGCTCTGCATGTGTCATCGAGGTTTGCCACAAACAAGTTGGTCACGCAAGAGGTTGCATACCACATATCGAAAAGGTTATCAACTGGATTGCACAGGAAGAAGAAGGCACCATGGTCTATGCTTCTTGTGTGAATTGGGTTGTACGCGATCCAAATTTTGAAAAAAGTGGATGACGAGGTTGAGGACTTCAAGAAGTTTAAGTTTGACACCAAGAGTTTCAATCCGTATGAACCACATTGATTATGCAGGGACCACTGTGTGAGAGTATACTATTCTTGCATCCACGAGGTCTGTCATTGGCCAGAGGAAGACCCATGGAGATATTGTTATAACACAACTAGGCTCAATGAACTGGTCAGCATGGCAGTAGAGTGGCTAGCAGCACTCAAGGAAGTAGCACCACAAAGAGCAGCAACAACAGCAATAACAAGCAACACTCATGGAAGCAGCACCGCAGGGAGCAGCAACAACAAAAGTAGCAAGCAGTAAACTCGTGCAAGACAAAGGCAAGAAGAAGATTGTCGAGAGCATAGAGACAAAGCAAAGCTACAAGTTTAAGGAAGACCCGCTTGTGGAAAAGGTAGCTTTGAGATAGATGCAAAGAGGCGACAATGCAATAAGAGGATAGCGCAAAGAAAGAGGGAGAAGCAAAGACTGGAAGACGTTGAAAGGAAGTTGCAGGAAGTCTAGCAAGAGCTCAAACAAGAAAAAGAGTTACACAGAAGAGAGAAGGAAGCGCAGCATGAACATGAACAGGAATAAGGACAGGAGGAAGTGCAAGGCGCGTAGACAACGCAAACTACATTGATACAGGTTGAAGACTCTGAACCAGCAACAGATGAGGAACAAGGTGAGTAGCTGCAGGAACAGGAACTTGCTTTATAGGATGAACTGATAGTAGAACAGATGGACATGGAGATGGAGCAGCCAGAATAGGATCAGGACACCAACCTCATGCCAAAAGAAACCGAGTTCATTCCACAAGTTTCACCAGCTCCAACAGTAGAGCAAGTCCCAAGTAAACAAGGGGATACCATTCTCCTTGAGGATAATCCGGGAGAAGAAGTGTACAACATAGCCTTTGATGAGTCACAACACATAGTTATACAAGCACGTAGACCGCACACCCCATATGAGCATGCATCACCTATGCACTTTGAAGAACGGGTGATTGTGTCAGATGTACGAAGATATCCAACCGCCTTGGTCGATGCTACAAAGGCTTATGCCAAAGCCACGATCTCACGTGTTAAGTTCTTGATAGCAGAAAACGAGCGCATGGCTAAGGAGTTGTAAGCAGCCAAGTAGAGAGAGGAACAATCAACAAGATCCGCCAAAGTAGAGATGAAGAAATCCATACTTTCTGAAGTATCGACCCTTGAGACAATCACGAAGAGGCTGTATGACAGGTTTGTCACCGTGCACAATGCAGTTGTCCATCTACATGGTCATCAGCAGTGCTGCACCAAGATAACGCGAACACTCATAGATATAAATGCCACAGTTGATCATGTAAATGCATGGACAATGAGGTACAAGGGAGCCCTGATTCACTTGCATAATATGATGAAGCCGCATGTAGAGTTAGACAAAGCACACATCCAGAGTCTGGTTCGGAACTATGAGGAACTCTCACCACTCATCACCAGTGTTGAGGCTTTGTATGCACGATTTTACAGGAGTTTGGATGTCGTGGTGAGAAAGTATGGCACCCTGTTGATTAGTACACTCACTAAGGCCAAAGAGAAGAACCAAGTCAGATTGGAGCTTGATGCGTACTTTGATCAGTTGATGCTCATAGCCACTAGCACAGATTTGCAAGTCAGTGCAGATAACATGCGCATGTACATTATCGGTCTGGCCTTGCTAAGGACTAAGTTGCGCAATAGTCAGTATACCCGGAAGAAATGGAGGCAATAGTCCGTTTCTAGAAAAACATCATCAAAGAGTACGTGGACACTATTGTGCACTACCAAGCATGGCATCAGTTCATCACCGAGGATCATGAAGAGGAGTTTGATGAGCTGGTCTTTCCACAGTCGTCCGAGTCTTAGTGTTGTCTTGTTTGGCTGAATCAAGCCATTTTGTCCCACATGGGTATAAGTGGAAAATGCATTTTTGTAAAGATGTTGTAAAGCGAAATTCCAAGTGTCATAGTGGAATGAAAACAATCATATGTAATGTAAAGAGTTATGCAATGAAATTGAAGAGTCATGAGGGTAGTCCAAGAGTCACAAAGGGGAATGTCATGGGTCACCCCACCCTTTGTTATAAATAAAACCTCATAACTCATAGAACATGATTTTGGGAGCCAATATTTTGCTAGGCATTGCTTAGAGAGGGCTTGGAGAGTATTGTAACGAGCCTTGGCTTCTCCACAGTGCAAAGCGAGTATGTCTCTTTGGAGGAGCAAGCAGCGTTGACTATAACGTTCCACTATTGGGGATAGTGGTTGTCATGGTTGTATGTATGGATGGAACTTTCACTTTATATAATATAACAGAGCCAACACGTTTCATGCATATGTTGTTATTGTAGTTCGACTATTCTAGTTACTGAAAATTTATTGTTAGTGAAGTAATGCTAGTTAATCCTAGCATTACCTTACCAAAGAAAATTCAATTCATCAAAGCCAGTGATATCCTAGCTTCTGATACAGTCGATGCCTTAGGAAGAGGCCAAATAAGACCTTCGTGTTTAAGCTTTAATTAAAATCATGAAAACTCATAAAAAAAAAAAATTGAAATATAAATATGTAATTCCATGGAATTTTGGTTTATGATCTTGAAAAAAAAATGGTTTTTGCGCACGACTATTACATTATTAAAAACCGATCATTATAGTGCCTGCAACAGAATAATAAAAAAATTAATTAAAATGTGGAAGTGTAAAACAAAATGGTTGTGTATATATGCACATGCAAAGAACACCTTTTGTGAAACTACTCATGGCTTTTTAATCATAAAAGGATCTCCATGTGGAAGAGGTACTCCTAGTAGCCTAAGCTTGAAAGTTAAGGAGTTTCTTTTAGAGTGAGTTTGCCATGGACTTTGGGAAATTTATTTTTGTAAAACTACATCATATGATGAAATATTTATTTTAATTGAAAATCGTGTGAGAAAGCATGTAATCAATACCCTAATGATAGACTAAATCAATTCGACTCGTTTTATGTAAAATCAAAGTTAAACTTGCTAATCTGAGTCAAATCTTAGAGTTCTCATCACATCAGTTATCAATGACTTCATTTTCAAGGGAGTGGGTAGGATAAAAATGTGTCAAAAGTCTATAATGTCTATAATTTATTATTCTTCTCTAGTGGGTAGGATAGAAATGTGTTAAAGGTCTATAATTTACTTTTGTGTTTTTTCTTTTTTAAATTGTTTCAAAACTTATCTTTTTGAGACAGGATTGTAAATAAATAGTGCCCTTGAGTCACAATAAGATTGTACAAAAACCACAGCATATTTTTTACATGATTCATCGTAAAGGAAAGGGAATTGGTTCGATAAAAATGACATGGTGGAGACCAAAGCGTGAGGATACTCATTCCAACTACAGTTTTGTTTAGCCCACACCTCTTTGAATTAGGTAGTGACAGATCTAGCAAAGGATAGTGCATGGACCCTGTAGCACCATTGATGTTGAAGGTTCAAGTCTCGTTACGACTAAAGCTCTTTTACAGAGTTGCTTATGGTGTTATTTAAACACTAGCTAAATTGTCTCATTTAGTTGAAATTTAGCAAGTTATTATACATTATACCAAAATTTTAAACGTGATGCACTTGCCATTTTCCATTTTTCTCAATAATATCATATTATGGACACATATTATTGAACAATTTTCCGTAGAATCTATTTCTAATTCTAATAACAAAAATAGAGTTGAGAAACAAGCATCATAGCTAACTCAACATTATCTGATCCTAGTTTTGTTGGCCTAATGTTGTATCTACCTCCACTGCTCTTCTTCCGTAAGTGTCTATGCAATAATCTTAACGAGAAAATGGGGAAGTAGGTTCTAGAGTTTGAAATGGGAGGGAGATGTTGGATTTATATTTGTGAGGGCTCCATAGTAAGATGGATAGGTTGTGCCGCAATGTTTGTTGGCTTTCTAAACTCATCAGATGCATTATGTAAATCATTTATTTCGATTTTATCATGTTCATGTTGGGTTCTTAAAAACAAATAATACGTCTTCGTAGCTTTCTCCATAGTACTATATCTACGTGTTTCTTTTTACATCTCATTTAAAATTCATTAAGCGGATTAAATAATTAGGAAAGAATTGCTTTGGGACAAAAAGTTTCATGTTAGCTTAAAGTGAGTGTTGCAGCACCATCCCCCACCATTTCATCTGTCACTCTAGTGATCTCTACGTCGTTAATCGTCATCCATTACATACGGAGGAGGAGCTTCGGCTCTGTGAACTCTACTTTCTCTTGCATGTATCTTCCCTCGAGTATATGGTTTTTTTTAAAGTCGAACCGAGGTTTTCACAGTTGGCTTAGTACACTGGGCACCGGGAAGCATGTGTGCGTCTACATTTCCTATTGTCCATGAAACTCACAACCACTGAATATTGAAAAGTCTCTTGTGAGAGAAGGAAGTCATATTACCATGCATGCATCCCCTATCAGTCAATTGGTGTTTGAGATGCCCACGAATTTCTGTTGCATTATTTTTGTTTCACGTTTAAATGTGCTCAGAGTCATTTTTTGAGTATTGTAGCCATTGTTAAATATATTTTCGTATCCACAAGAACCACCCATGGTTGTTGATATGTCCCACGGTAAGTACCTATAACTTTTGTTAGACACGTATTGTTGATCGCAGTAAAGAATACAGTCAGCATTGCTAATTTTTGAGACTTCATGAAATTCATATCTATTGCCAATGCATAATTAGTTACGTATTATATAGCTGTGAAAACTCACTTGATTCCATTCTAGAAGTGGCATAGAATTTAAAATTGCAGTTAGATTCACGGCCTAGCATAAACGAATTACTCCACATTTGAGCTTCTTTCGCATAGTGAAAGCTCTGCACAAACAACCCTCTTACATGATCTGCAACTCTGTAAATTCTGGCATCATTGGGCGTAGTAGTAGCATAATAGTGTTAGTGTTAGAGAACTCAAGGAAGGAATAACCACTCACAAAATTATTTTTTTTATTTTAAAATGAATAGTCAGGAACTAACAAATACCGAAAGTAAAATGCTCTATTAGAGATAGTTCAGCTAATCGAAAATTAGAAAAAAGATTTCTAGAGAATTAGAAAATTATTTTTGAATTGACCAGACAATAAAAATATTGAGCATTTTCGTAAAACTTTGATTAAAATTGAAAAAACACAACAAAATAATGCAAAGCCAATATAGTTTGATGGTGAAGCAAATGCTATAATCCCTCTTGAAGCAGAGACTAATAAGAATTAAATCTCTTTGGATAATTATTGTTTTTTATAAATTAATTATTTAATTTATCATTAAATTGTTAATAGCAAAACCAATCCTATACATGTATGATGGTTCAGTTTCTTTTCTTTTCCTTTAAAATTAATGACTCTTCCATACTATTTTTATTAATGACTCTTCCATACTATTTTTTCAAAAAAAAATGTACTTTTTATTAGTAAGGAACAAAAGTTACCTACAAAATTTGTAAAATGGAAGTTGGGCTTTTTTTAAAAAGTTGCACTAGGAAAATACCAATGCTGGCCGGGGAATTTACCTATTCCAATGAGACTCTTCCATACCTTAGCTTGTTACATAAAAAGAAAATAACAGAGTTTGTAACTTGTTACAGAAAACAAAGATAATAGAGTTTTAGTCGTAGTAATGAGAAAATAACAGAGTTTGTAACTTGTTACAGAAAACAATGATAATAGAGTTTTAGTCGTAGTAATGTTTTGTGAAAGATACAGAGAAGGGAGGTCGAAAGAGTGACATATGAAAACTTGAATGTGCCAACCAAACGCAGTTCTCCTTCAGGTTTGTTGGTGGCAAATCAAAAGCTAAAGCTATCTAGTGACATCCAATGGGACCCCAATTAGAGAAAAAATTCACACCACATTAAAGACTGGTGCAATCAACTCGATTACTTTTTGGGCATCTCCTCGAGAAGCTAACAGATCTCATATAAATATATGTTGCTAAAGTCAAACATTATTTAACACATAATAATTACAAATAATGTTTGAGATCATCATCATCTTTGGAGTTATTTGCCTCTTTGGCTTGCAATGCCTAAGCATAAGAGAAACCACTCTTCTGTCATTGCATTGCACAGGATGATGTTTAGCTACATCCATCACCGTCGTTAGCTGGGGTTATTGTCTCAATATATAACGGATAAGCAAGTAAGCGGGTGGCATCGATGCAAGCTTCAGGTAGCCAGGAATGTCGATGTCGACGTAGAGAGCAATGCCAATGTCGAATACTTTACACAAATGTGTTGTCAAACTCTATTCAAAAAATATATTTTACTAACTTAAAATCAAAACTCCTCGTTTCCACATTTTGATACCAGAAAATTATAAATAATTGGACACCTCGTTCATAATTCCTATATCAAAAAAGTGTAAATAAAACTATAATAAATGGAAAGCATTGATTGGATTTTCAATTTTCAATGTAATATTTGTCAACGTAATATTTGTCAGTCAATGCAATCACATTTGTTGCATCACAGGGGTGGTCACTAGGAGAGAGATTTGTGTGTGTTGCGTAAGGACGAGGTCATGATGGTGGTAATGCTTTTCATGTCGTAGGTGAGCCCATTGATCCGTTTGACACCTCATCTCTCGGGGAAAGAAAACCCATGATGGTAGGGTTGTTTGTTCATGGTCCTAGGGATCTTGTTATGTGCGGTTTCCTTGGGCTTTTCTATTGAGCATGGCTGGAATGGAAGAGGTTTCAGTTTCCAGTAGAAGATGTTTACTGGAAAAAAGGTTCTTATGATTAGGATGTCATGATGTCATGGTAAAATTGTGCACTTTGCTATTTACAATTCTCAAATCAAATTAGTTTTGATTGTGTTTTACTTGGATTCAACATTGTTTTAGTCAATCTGGTTGGTCTAGCTCAACTTTGTGTTATACTTATTCTTTTTGATTGATACACACCATTTTTAATTGATACACAAGTCGTTTTTTATTCAATACCATGAGTTTTACGAGTGTGTGGGTCATTGTCTTTTGTTTTGCAGACTCAAGCATCCACTTTATCCCATTATTGTCAATCCTTATATGGATTCAGTTCAATCTGCTTACCAAACCTTCCAAAATTAGCTTCTTTTTGAGCAGTTGTTTGATTCAATCATTATAGAAAGTAATTCGACTAACGGGTTTTCCTTCACAGTCAACAACAAGGTGTGGTGGTAACGTCAGCCATGTATGTAGTACAAGCACCTGAACAAAAATTGCTTACAATTATACGGGCTAATGCTAGCTAATTTTTCTAATTATGTGAATCAGTGTTTTTTGAAACGCTTAACAATGATTCAATGTAACTCATCAAACACTTGGCCTACCTACTCAATGACTCCATTCTATAGGAATTGACCCTAACATAACCAAGCATGCATGTTTATTATGTCTACCATTTTGAAAATAGATTTGTCAATCAAAACCTAGGTATACAAGGGTCCTCTCTCCACCCTACCATTCATGGTAGTTCAAATTCTCTCAAAAACTACAAGTTTGTAGCAATGTTTGAGGGAGCTCTCAGTTTCAGAGCATAAAAATGGCTTCTTGTGTTGTATCATGCAACATTAACACACTGCAAAGGGAGCATGAGGAAATACATATCAGTTTCAAAGGTATCCCCCACTTTGACAGACTCCCCCCTCCCCTCCGAAAGCTCAAGCACGCAATTGAACATGCATGCATTCAAATATGCTTATATATGCATTTATCTTCTACCATGTCTGCCATTCATTTGGAATTTAAGGACCATGTAGTTTCAATTTACTACCAGAAATCTCGTAAAATGTAACGTGCCCCTAACCATGGACAAGACCATGAAATTGAGCAAAATGTTGCTAGTGATTGCACAATGCTATTATGGTTGCTTTCCATCACAAATTAGTGGTAGCTATGCCTATTGACATAGTAGTAGGGACCTTGGTCAAATGCTAGTAAAATAGCCAAAAAATGAAAGATTTTAGTGATTGTGGAAAAGACGAGTTTCACGGAAAATTAGAAGTGTGTGACTATATATATATATTCATTTTTCTGGAGCAAATCTTTTAGTCTCTCTACAACAACAGTTTATATCTTCTTGGGTGGGAAAACCTATCATAACTCAGTTGTCAAACCAACAGTGAGGACAACCATCTCTGGTTGTTATCCATGAATGTCGGCTAACTCATCACCGTTATTCAAGGAAAACAACGCCACCTGGAATAACCCGTTGGTGGTCCATAAGGGGGCAGACTTTCACTCCTGCCAGATGCCTCTGGGTCTTGGGTCGTTAACCTGTTTCCTTACGTCTAAGGAAGGCAAGCTCTTAGCCAAGAAGAACCAGTTTGAGGGCATACTCCAGGCCCACAAAAATAGTTTATATCTATGAAAGCTATGCAAAATATGCCTAGATTAAGAGTTTAATATGTTTGATATAGTTTTGCATAGTCATTCATGAGAATGAAAAATACGTCGTTGTGACGAATTTTTGGATTAAATCGATCAAGAAGGGGTTGCAAAGGCACGACCTATGGGCATCAGAGACAAATACCATAGAACAAGCTACTAGTCGATTGGCTTTGGAACATGTGCATAAGGTATAATGTTACATTAATGAAATTAGGTAATGCATTCAGGGATTATTCAGTAATATTATATAAATATAGTTTCAAGCACATTTGTAAACCAAAGTCTAAATATTCTTATTTGTATTATGTACATAACCAAAAAAAATAGAGAGCCTGATACATGAGCTCAACAGCCTAATGCAAGAGGATTGAAAGAAACATTCAAAAATCAAATTCTAAATATTCTTATTTGTATTCAGTACAAAACCAAAAAAATAGAGAGCCTCATACCTGAGCTAAACAACCTAATGTAACAGGATTGAAAGAAACATTCAGAGTTTTGAGACAATAACATTGGAGATTATTGGAAAACTATTATTGAAAGAAAAGAGCAGAAAATTTCCCAGGAAAATGTAATTCCAACCTGAAAGGTAGGAAATTCAAACCCTAGGTGCAGTGGTGAAGCTTGCAACATCTCTTCTAGTACTAGTAACTGGCCCATTGTAGATCCCATTACAAATTGAGTTGCAAGTTGAATTTCTTACCTTAAACCTGTAGAGGAAAAGGTGCAAAGGCAAAGGTTGGAAGAGAGATAAGATCACCCATAGTAAACGAAGGCGAAGATGCCCTACGTGCTTGCCAAGAAAAGCCTAGATGTCATACGTCACCAAGAGCTAAATGTCCCACATGTCACAAGAGACAACTATAAGGACTTAATTAAACTTAGGCAATCAAAAAGCGTTAATTAAACATTTATTGTTAATGAAGTAATGCTAGGTAATCCTAGCATTACTTTACCAAGAAAAAGTCGATTCATCAAAGCGAGTGATATCCTAGCTTCTATACAGTCAATGCCTTGGGAAGAGGCCAAATAAGACCTCCATGTTTTCATTAAAAAAAAAAAAATGAAACAGAAAAATGTAATTCCATGGAATTTTAGTTTAAAATATTGAAATTTGTTTTGGTTTTTGTGCGCAAATAATACACTATCCAAAATAGATTACTCTAGTCCCTGCAACCTAAAGAGTATAAACTATTAAGGGAGGTAATTAAAATAGGAAAGTGTAAAACAAAAAGGGTTGTGTATATAGCACATGCAAGGAACACCTTTTGTGAAGCTACTCATGGCATTTTAATGATAAAAGGATGTCCATGTGGAAGAGGTACTCCTAGTAGCATAGGCATGAAAGTTAAGGAGTTTCTTTTAGAGTGAGTTTGCCGTGGACTTTGGGCAATTTATTTTTGCAAAACTATATCATATGATGAAATATTTATTTTAATTGAAAATCGTGTGAGAAAGAACGTAATCAATACCCTAATCATAGACTAAATCAATTCGACTCGTTTTATGTAAATTCAAAGTTAAACTTGCTGATCTAAGTCAAATCTTAGACTTCTCATCGCATCGATTATCAATGACTTCCTTTTCGAGGGAGTGGGTAGGATAGCAATGTGTCAAAGGTCTATAATGTCTATAATTTATTATTCTTCTCTAGTGGGTAGGATAGAAGTGTGTCAAAGGTTTATAATTTATAATTCTTCTCTACATCTATTTTCTAAGTTGCGGATTGACTTAATTGAAAAGGTTGAGAGGTGTGGTTAAATGGCTTTTCAATCGACTATATCATTATTATGTGTACATTCAAAATGTCAAAGGGGGTTGAGGCTATATAATTGTACGAAGGGAAGTGAAATGCTTTAAAAATAAAGTTTTGAATGTGTATGTGAAGTAATGAATATAGATTTTCAAGTAGAACACAAGGAATGATTTCATGATTTTACATGTGTACATGCTTAAATGATTTTGATTTTACATATGTACATGCTTTAAAGTTTTTTATTGGAAAAACTAGAACGGTTTTAAGTTGAATTTCTAATTTTTTATTAAAATTAATTTAATAATTATAATATAATATTTAGTATTTTTCAATATTTAAAAAATTAATTTATTAATGCAAATAAAATCACAATTTTGGTTTTTTTTAACAGTGGTTAAATTATAAGAGGTTAAATATTATTAGTTGAATTTAAAGCACCAAAACAAAAATACATTTTTAAGTGTTTTTTTAAGGTAGTCCTAGCTAAAACTTGTGGATGAGTGCATAATCTACATTTGCAAGTTGCACAATTTTCTCACTTCATTTTTTCTTTGAAAACAATATGGCTTAGAATTTATAATGTCACATATTTGAGGAACCAATGCCCATTGATTATCTACACCAAGAGAACTTCTCAATATAAGCAACCTTCATTAATGAGTTTGCAACATTTCAAGGCATCATCCTTCTCCAGCAACACTTTCTTATCTTCAACCATATGTCTCACAAAGTGTTATTGCATATTAATATGCTTTGATTCAGTGTGATAAGTAGGGATCTTTGCAAGAAAGATGCACTTTGATTGTTGAAAATCTAACCTTGTAGTTTGTTGTACAAAATCAATACCTAAACACAATCTCTACAACCATACAACTTCCTTACTTGCATAGATGGCCACCATGTATTCAACTTATGTGATTGAAAGCGAAAATATAACCTACCTCTTCCTCATCGAATTGATTGCTCATCTAAATAGGTTAAACACATAACTACTTGTCAGTCTTCTATGACCAATATCTCTAAACCAATCTACACCAATAAAGCCCTATGAATCCATCACATTGCCTAGTATAGGTCTTCCTTGGTATCATATTGCCTAATTTATAGTGTCACACAAATACTTTAAGACCCTCTTTACTATTAGTCAATGTTGTTTCGTTGGTTTTGACATATATGCTTGAAACTCCCATTACATGGACAATCTCTAGTCTAGTATAGACTATAGGATACATTAAACTACCAACAAAACTTGCATATGGAACAAGGGACATGTCCTCTACCTCTTCCTATGACCTAGGACATTATTATATTGAGAACTTGGAACCTACAAGAACAAAAACCTTAAACAATTTACAACCTTGCCTATTAAACCTCTACAAAATTGTATCAACATACTTCCTCTAGATAAACTAGAGTTTCCTATCAACATGATCTCTTTTGATCTCCATGACTAAACTAAGGTTTACGATGTTGAGATCCTTCATGTCAAACTTAAAGTATACTTAAGATTAAACCTCCTTGATGATATCCTCGGTGTTTTTATTTAGCAACATATAGTACTACATAAATAAAGTGACCATCAAACTACTTGGAATACACATGGTGATCAACTTTGCTTCTCACAAATCTCATTCCAAGTGTGTAACTATCAAACTTTTGATGTCACATTCTTGGGGATTGTTTTATGACACACATGGACCTTTTTATATTCAAACCAACTCTTTCTCACCCTTCATTATGAACCCTTTAGGTTGTTTCATTCAAATTTCTTCTTCTAGGTCCCCATATAGGGAAATTGTGTTTACATCCTTTTGTTTTGGTTCAAGATCAATTGTACTAGAAAGATACATTAAAAATATAATGGAATTCAAACTTTTAATAGGAAATAAAATCTCGCCAAAATCAATACCCTCCACTTCATAATATCATTTTCCTACTATACAACCCTTACACTTCTCTAGTTTGGCTTTTGCATTAAGCTTCTTCTTGAACACCCATTTTCTACCAACAATCTTTATTCCATGAAGTAACTTAACCAAGTACCATGCCTCATTTTTTTCAAAGGCCTCCCTTCCTTCAACCATGGCCTTCTTCTATAGTTTACCTTCTTTAGAATTAATTGTCTCTCTAATAATGCTAGGATCATCATCAATCATAGATAAAACAAAGGAAAAATGAAAATAAGGTGGACTATACCTTTTTATTTGTGTTCTTACCCAAACAAATATCCTCAAGATGGGCTTGGGATTCCTCCTTTTCATTTGACTCATCTTCATCCATTGAGTTAGAACCTCCATTCTCTAGCTCAAACTCTATTTTCTCTTATTCATTTTATTTCAGTTCAACTTCATGTTTGGAAATATTATTAACTTCTCTAACAACCATATCATGAGTATAAATAGTCTTCCTTGTTATTGGATGCCAAAGTTTGTAGCCTTTTATTCCATATCTATTTCCAATAAAGAAACATTTTTTTTACTTTAATATTAAGCTTGCTCCTTTTGTCCTTGAAAACATGCACATAAGGATGACAATGAAAATACTTGAGATGTCCAAGAGAGGGTTTCTTACATATTCATGCATCATGAGGAGTCTTATCAACCAATGCTTATGTAGGTGATTAATTGATCACATATCATGTAGTACTTATTGTCTCTATCTAGAATTTAGTTTTATGTATACACCTTTGAGCATCTTCTTGCATTTTCCATCAATGTCCTATTCATACTTTTTGAAACTTTGTCCTATTAAGGTGTGTAATAACTGTATTTTTTCATGCTATTTTACATCGTTTACAAAGCTACTCAAATTTTTCCCCACAAATCTCTCCACCATTATTTATCCTCAACACTTTTGTTTTCTTCTCTATTTGGTTTTCCACAAGAGTCTTAAACTCTTTGAATTTGCTAAAAACCACATATTTCTTTTACAAAAATTCAATGGTGCTTTCATAGAGAAATTTTATATAAATGAGACATCGTACATAGATCCTCTAGTCATGGAATAGGTACAAGTCTAAACATGTAATTGTGCATCAACTCAAGGATTTGTTTTCCTTAGCTAACACTAGATGGGAAAATCACTTGCTTCTATTTAGGATACACATAATGTTCACAAAAATTGAAATCATATGTAAACTATTGTGGATATTCCATTGGAATAGTTCATCACAACAAATTTGATAAAAAAGTTCTTGAAATCTTTACTATGAATGTTAACTCCCTTTAGATCTCATATTATTTATTTACTATATTTATGCTTAAATAGATTAGTTGAAATGCAAGAAATATAGAACAAAAATAAGTACACACATGTCCACAATACACACAATATTTTCCTTGTGAAACCCATATGGGAGAAAAACCATCTAGAAAGTGAGGTTTCCCTACTCTCTTTTATTTAGTATGGAAATATGCAAGTACAAAGGAAGAGGTACTCTCTATGGAGTTACTTGAGACCTATGGCCTATAAGGCTACTACATAACTTAAACCCTATTTTTTTTTATCTCTAACTTCCCACTCCTATTTGATTTCCTCAACAATGGACAAAACACAATAGCATAGAATGGAACCCCTACTCCTCCTAGCGACCCGATCTTTAACATATCTCAATAGACAAGGGGTAAGATTTGATTCCCTCAATGCTCAATTAGAGTTATATTTTTGGACCTTCTAAAGTCTTCTTGAAATTACACACATGGCTAGCCCCATATGCATGAGTAATAACGGATGATGTGGCATCCACTTACCATTGTGCTAAAGATGTAGGTTAACTTGCGAGAAGCACAACTTTTGCATACAAAATCTATATGATGCATGTATTGCATCATTGGAAAGGCCTTTAAGTGTAGATTAGTGTCTCAGGGTCCAATGCTAAAATGTGAAATATGGACCCAAAAAAATTCGTTTGATTCCTCAAAATGACTTTAGAAGGTTTTAGACCCTAATTCTCCAAACTAGGACCTGCTTACAAAAATGACCTTGCAAGTTGGTTCCTCCATTTTTTCCACTATGAAAACATAGAGATAGATGAAAAATAATATAATAATCCACTTTAAATCATGAAATATATAGAATGATTAAAGATACCTTCAATCATACCTTTACTATTAAAAGCCTGAAGACCCTTCTCTCCAACATTTTCTAATATTTGATGCCTCAACATTGTCTTGATTATGGAAAAACTAGGAGTTCCATTAATTTCATTCTTAGGAACAACCATACTATTACAAATATTAGTAACAACACTTCCCAATAGATTGTATAGAGTTTCAATCCAAACTACTCTAAAAAACACCATTAATCCTTGAAACATTTTGCATGTATCCTTTTCAAATATAATTTACATATTTGCATCACTTATCTTACTCACAAATATCAGTTTGTTGGCCAAACCTAGAATATGAAAAATACAAGAAGTGTTTTAGCCCTTACATTTTATAGCAACAAGATAATCCTTCCTTTTCTTGTGATTTAGGTTGTCAAGTCATCTCCTAGGAAGACATCACCTCATTATGTTTTTCATTCACAAAATCACTTTATGTGAGGAGTCATTGAAAATATGCACTTGATTCATTCAATGATGCATCATCATATAAATGAGTACTTGTAGTTTCATGATACTATCCCATCCTTCTTATGATGATGCCTTCCCTTCTATGGAGCAACATTATATTTGTTGGTTTTATCAATATTTTTTTTTGTATATATTTTTTCTTATCATGTCCAACTTTACTACATTTCCAACATTTCCTTACAGATTATCTTAGAGATTATAACTACCTTCATATTTAAATTTGGTCCATGGAACCTTATTTTTATTTCAATCTATAAGGTAAATTCTTACAAATAATTCATCCTTGGTTTGACTATCCATGGTTTTCCCACCTCATTTATTCCAATAATATGGGTGTAAGAGCATAAATAAAATTTAATAAAGTTGTGCTACTCCCAATAGTTACAAATAGGTTATCCCATGAACATAAAAAAAAGAAAATAGTAGACTAATGCATTTATCTTCTTTAAAAATTTTAATTTCAACAACTAACAATTGAATTATCACAATTTTGAAGGCATTGAGATGCTCTTTCATGGAGTCACCATCATTCATCCTTAGGAGGTAAAACTTCTTTCAAAGGAAAAGTTTGTTTACCAAGGACTTAAATCAATACAAATCCCCTAACTTATCTCATAATGTCTTGATTGTAGCTTCTCTTGAGACATTTGGTAACACTTAATTTGAAATGCATAACTAAATTGCATTATTTTCATGCCTTTCTAACTTTATCAAGTCTAAGGCTACTACACCCATAGGTGCAATACCAAGATCAACAACAACCCATTATATTTTTTCTACAAGAAGGTCCTCCATCTTGAACTTCCAAAGCTTAAATATTTTACTGTTAATTTCTCAAGATTCTCTATTATAGACCTACTCGTTATTCTCTTTCAAACTAGAATCACCATCGGAAAGCTCCCATTGTAACAAATTTTATCAAACCCCTAGATAAACTTGCTTTATTAATAATGAGCTAAACCCTAGTAATAAAGCCTCCCCTTTGAAGCCATTAATTAATCTCTCATGCCAAATGTAAGTTTTAAATATTTGTGTGTGTTTAAAGTGATGCATACAAATTCTTAAGAGAAACAAAAAGAACAATAATGTAATAAGTACATAAAGATTTAGCCAAAAAAAACTTAATGAAGAAAACTAGCTTGACTTTGAGTTGCACCTCTATCTTCTCCATTATATTAAATTGACTACTCATAACACAACATTTAGATATTTTGCAACATCCAAGATCCTAATCACTAAGGTAGATTAGATTATAAACCTAATCCCATAACTAGGATTAGATTACAATAAGATAAAAACCATTAGCCAAAAAAGCACCCAAACTAAAAAGGAGAACCAAAACCCAATTAGTGTTAGTTGATGAGTTCATAGTCCACGTGTTGTAGTTAATTCCTTGTGCATGAATTCATAATCTACATATAAATAAGATATCACATCTCCAACTAGAAAATACATATAATCAATTGTAAATTCATTGATTAGAGAAAGAGATTAATGGTTCTAGGTATCCCTTTGTTCTGGAAATCCAATTCTCTAGCCTTCACATTAACTCATCCCTCTACATTGTTATAGAAACTGCGTGTCTTTGTGAAAGGATGTAAAATGTGAATGAACTTTCAATGCTTATTATTAGAGGTTTAAATGTAATGCTTGATTCTTTTAATTTGTTGAAAGATACAAAAGAACTAATGTTGCAAAGTGACTTTGAGATTGTTATCATGAGGTTGAATATTTATATCCTAGAACGAGAAGCTACTTCTTGAGTTAGAACCTATAAGGGAAAGAAATTGAATTTGAAAGAGAAAATCAAGCAAGTAAGAATACAAGACACACAAGAACTATTCATGTGGATGCTTTCAAGAGTTGCACTTCAACAAAGAGAGGTTGAGTTGTGTCTAGGATTTCCATTGGATATAGACACGAGAGTGGGTTCTAAAATTTCAAACCCATGAAAGGAGTGAATCTTCCATGCATTACACCTTGTATTTGTGCAATGCATGATGATAAGTAAACCCATTTTTGTTAGGTGATGAGAATTAAATTCTTCGGATGTGTCACTTTAAAATTTTCAAATAAAGTCTATAAAGGGATAATATGATAAATGCTTGGAATTTAACTTGGAATAATTATAATAAACTTTCACTTATCCATTGAGAGTGTTGAAAATAGAAACAAGAAATGATAAAAATAGAATCTAGAATATTCCAATTTTAATTTGTCCTTAAATAAAAATTGAGAATTAAAATTCGAATTTAGTCTCACCAGCTGCTTGAAAAATAATTAATTCATTCATTATGGATTAATTGGTTGGAGAAATTCAAGTTAGAAGTCTTTGTGAAGTCATGCAACAGTGATCCCTTAAATTAAGGAGATTATCCCTTATTAAGGAGATAAGGTTGAGTTATATTTGAGTTGTAATTAGTTAGCTTAGTTTATTGAGTTAAGTCCAGTTAAATTAGTTCCAAATTGTTTGAGGAACTAATTGTGAGTTATCAGTCAGTTGATGCATGCATGCACTCAACAAGTGTACTCTAGATAACTAAAGATTCCCTCATCAGCAACTCATGCATGTCTATTATGAGAAAGACCCAGTTGAGCTAAATGTCAAGGATAGTGTACTATCAGTTGTATGTTTTCTCCTATAAAGGAAACTCATGCATGCAAAAGGACCAAAGTTTCCTTGAGGATTGCGCAGTTTTACAGGGTGTGAGATCAGTGTTACACTTGGTAATAGGAGGATCACCCAAGAGAAACTGCACAAGGAAATAGGAGACTCGGAGGGCAGAGGAGAAGCTTTGTGAGAAGCTTTGATTGCCTGTGAGCATCCAGGAGGATTGTACTAAGAGCTGGCTAGCTATGAGAGCTAAGGCTTTGTGTGATTCTGAGATATTTCCACCTTGTATGATAATACAGATAGTGGGGTTTTTAGTTGAGGCTTTCCCCAAAGTATTTTATGTGTTTCATGTGCATTGATTCTTCTTCTTATGGTTATATGTGTTCAACTCTGATTCAGCTAGATCTTTAAGCTTCCGCAAAGCAAATTGATAGTAGAAGTAGATTATAGTATTTTTCTTTGGTATATTACATTATCGAGTTAATCTATAGTCAGATTTTCTACATGACCTTGGAGGTACATTTGTAGAGAATTTGCAGAATTTCTACATGGTATCGGAGCAAATTTTATCAGAGCTGTGAACAGTATACTGAGAAGAGAATTCAAAGTTTTGAAGTTCGGGGTTGCAAGTGCAAATCAAATTCATATCATACTTCAATGGAGATGGGACATTATGCGACTAATTGCCCATCGAAGAAGTCCAAGAAGGGGTCCTCGGAAGGATCGGAAGGTGAGGCATTAGCCTCTCAGTTCAAGATGGACTTTACTCTCATCGCATGCATGGTGTCATTGATGATGGGTTGTGTTTGGTATATTGACAGTGGAGCCTCATTCCACATGACCGACGATAAAAGTTTATTCAGTGCCTTGGAGGAGAAAGACCCCAAGATGCGCATAGAGATAGGTGACGATGAAAGGTATAATGTTTCAGGAGTGGGCACGGTTTCTTTTCAGAGGGAGCATGGAGCTCCTATCACCTTGACAGATGTGAAGTATGTGCCTAGACTAAAGAAGAGCTTGGTATCGGTCACGATGTTGGAGGACAAAGGCTATGATGTTGTCTTTAGTAAGGGAAAGGTTTTCCTTAGACACATCACCACTGGACAGATGAAACAGATCGGTTCACGAGTTAAGAACCTGTATGCTCTTGAGGTTCAAGATGCATGCAAAGCCTTGAGAAGCAAGGAAAATGTTAGAGACTTGGTGGTTGAGAGGGAGAGTAAATTACCTCTCAACATGCAGTCCCAGAAGAAGTCTCAGACAATTATGGAGGAGCCACAATTGGAGATGCTGAGAGGAGACCGAGTGGAGGCATCCACTCATGCAGAGACCTCCAGTAGGGGGGAATTTCGAGCCAAGTGGGCAAAGGGAGCACAGGTAGCCATACCTCCAAGTGTGAGGTGGGGCAATGTGAAGTGATAATCCCAAGAAGGCTGAATATGGGCAGGGTCCATTGAGAGGTTTTATCTCATGGACCGTACCTTGCTAAGGGAGCCCAAAGTACATAATAGCGGGAGGAATCAGTGGGATTGATGCAGTCAGATCAAAGTGACAGAGGCTAGAGCAGTCAGATACTGAAGAGCACAAAGAAGATTGACAACAGTGCAGAAAGGCAGAGTCAACAGAAGCGCAAAAGTTTTTAGTCGACAGAGGCAATAGCAATCAGATACTTTGATGACAGATGCATCATAATGATTCAGGTTGGATGTTTTTTTTGTTTCTGGTGTTGTTGGAGCAACAACACTAGAGAGTAGTGTTGCATGCATAACATTCCAAAGGTTCAAGATCAGGATCGAGTTGAATTCCTTTCTTGTTGAGAGGGAGTGTTGAAAATAGCAACAAGAAATGATAAAAATAGAATCCAGAATATTCCAATTTTAATTTGTCCTAGAATTAAAATTCGAATTTAGTCTCACTAGTTGCTTGAAAAATAACTAATTAATTCATTATGGATTAATTAGTTGGAGAAATTCAAGTTAGAAGTCTTTGTGAAGTCATGCAACAGTTATCCCTTAAATTAAGGAGATAAGGTTGAGTTATATTTGAGTTGTAATTACTTAGCTCAGTTTACTGAGTTAAGTCCAGTTAAATTAGTTCCAAACTGTTTGAGGAACTAATTGTGAGTTATCAGTCAGTTGATGCATGCATGCACTCAACAAGTGTACTCCAGATAATTGAAGATTCCCTCATCAGTAATTCATGCATGTCTATTCTGATAAAGACCCAGTTGAGCTAAATGTCAAGGACAGTGTACTATCAGTTGCATGTTTTCTCCTATAAAGGAAACTCATGCATGCAGAAGGACCAAAGTTTCCTTGAGGATTACGCAGTTTTACAGGGTGTGAGATCAGTGTTACACTTGGTAACATGAGGATCACCCAGGAGAAACTGTGCAAGGAAATAGGAGGCTTGGAGGGTAGAGGAGAAGGTTTGTGAGAAGCTTTGATTGCTTGTGAGCATCCAGGAGGATTGTACTGAGAGCTGGCTAGCTGTGAGAGCTAAGGCTTTGTGTAATTCTGAGATATTTCCACCTTGTATGGTAATACAGTTAGTGGGGTTTTTAGCTGAGGCTTTCCCCAGAGTATTTTATGTGTTTCATGTGCACTCATTCTTCTTCTTATGGTTATATGTGTTCAACTCTGATTCAGCTAGATCTTTAAGCTTCCGCAAAGCAAATCGATAGTAGAAGTAGATTATAGTATTTTGCTTTGGTATATTGCATTATCGAGTTAATCTACAGTCAGATTTTCTACATGATCTTAGAGGTAGATTTGTAGAGAATTTGCAGAATTTCTACAAAGAGATTGTTATCTAACTGATAATAAACATCCTTACTTTACTTGTAATAAATTATCCCCATTGTTGAAATATTACATCCAATTTGAGTGTTTTTGTTCAATTTGAGCAATTTTTTTGGGGGGAGGGGGGTGGGGGGGGGGATTTTGGAGAGGAGATCAAAACATTGACATGGAGGAAATTCTCCAACTTGTAGATTTTACAAGTTGGGCAATAAACTACATATCATTTCCCCTTATAGGTATGCTACATTTTACTTCCTTCCCTTTATAGGCATGAACTCTAATATATACGATTGTATCATATGGGCTTATTGTAGTGTCGCCTAAATTAATGTGCATGTTATTACTTCGTATTTTTCCCACTCTTGTGTTTCTCACACACACATAAAAATAAATATTCTTTGACACTAACTCTCAATAATAGTTTGAATTTCTAGAGGAAAGGTAGCTCCATGATGTAGTGAGAATGGTACAAAAGGGTTTTCATTTAATAAAAATCATGACTACCATGGTATTGAAGTTGGACCTTTCTAAGGAATATGATAGGGTGAGATGACTATATTTAGGACAAATGCTAATTCATATTGGAGAGTCTTTAAATGTAAAATTCTATAATGGGTTATTTCCCATAAATACCATTTATAGTTTTAATAAATGATTCTACATCTAGGTTTTTTACCTCTTGAAGTAGTTTAAGACAAAGTTGTCTCATGTCTTCATTCTACTTTTTATTAGTAGCTAAAGGCCTAAGTAGGATAATTTAAGAGTTCAAAATGAAGGGGGTATAGAAGGATAAACATAGGAAAAAATTCAATACTATCACGTCTCCTATTTTTGGATGATGTCATTCTGTTTGGAATTGGTAATGAGAAGGAAGTAGAGAAATACAAGGAAATTATTGAATTATAATGCAAAGCAAATGGAATAGAACTAAATGAGGTTAAATGTACCATATTATTTAGTGCTCTAACAATGGAAAATGAAAGGAAGTAGCTCAAATTATTCCTTTTAATGTATCCCGTTTTTATAATGGGGTGAAGAATGTACAGTTCAAAGTGTTGAAATAAAATGATTATAGGTTGAAACACTAGAATTGGTCATATGAAAGATTGAAATGATTCTACAAGTTATGCATAGTTGGTTATAAAGAGATTGTGTATTAAAAATGGTAAAATGAGTCGTACAAGCTATACATGTTTATTAACATTCATAAAAAGAAATAACCCAAAAGGAATGTTGGGAGAATAAGGAAAAAAAAAAAACATTTTTTTAATGGATGGGAAACAAAGTAAAATAAAGTATTCCTCTAGTAAAGTGGAGTAAATTAGAAAAACCAAAGGATGTTGGAGCTTGATACTTGGATAACATTCATTTTTTTGTCAAGCCTTAGCAACAAAATATTTATGAAGGCTATTGAAACATTATGGTCAAGGCTTGGAGAATATTCATTTTTTTGTCAAGCTTTGGCAACAAAAGGTTCATGAAGGCTATTGAAACATGGTCATGACCTATAGAAGCAAGTTTTGTTGAAAAAATATATGAAGTCATTATCCTTTGAATATTAGATTAGACTTCCAACAAAATCAATAGTAGGAGTCTCTCGATTTGTGGGAGACCCTTACCTCTAGTAGGAAATTGGTCGACATGGAGAGCAAGAGATGGAGCTAAAAACAAATTAAGGGAGGACCCTTTGGTTGGATGTGCCAATCATTCCACAATCCTACAATTAATATCCTATTTTTTAAGGGCATTCATTATTTGGAAAGTGTAGCAGATCCATCCTATCTTTTATGTGGAATCAAGGGTGGAAAAGGGAAACTTGTCTAGGGATACAGGGAGATGATGAATAAATATGGAATCAATTTGTACAATGACAAAACCAAATGTTATAAGATTGAGGGATGAGTAAGATGAAATAATTTGATCCAAAATTAAGTCCTTGGGAAGGTATATTGCACAATTAGGATACAAGGATTCTTTTGTGGATGCAGAAGGGGAGGAAGAAGTGCGGTGTGGAAGCTCATATGGAATATTAAGGTATCACAAAACTCAAGCATTTATTATTATTATTATTATTATTATTTTAATGGTAATCTTTATCAAATAATGTAGCAACATGGGAAATATGTAAGAAGAGAGCATGACAAGCCCACAAAGATGCATTATTTGCAAAAAAAGAAAATGAGAATATAGATCATATGTTGGTACTATGTTTTGTTTTGGAAGGAAGTTTTATAATTGTACCTAGATATCTAGGTTCCTAGTAAAGGAGCTCATAAACAAATTGTTTAAGGAAAAGATAATTTAAAAACATAGGGATTTACAATATGTAGTCTATTGGTAAATTTCTAACTTGGTTAGAATGAAATGATTTTCTAGGCTAAGAGCATTCCTCCCATCCATGTTATTCACCAAATTGGATTTTCATATGGAGGAGTGTGGAAATCTAGTAAAGTAAACCCTTTGAGGACATTTGCAATAGATCTTATGCATCAATTTACTTAGAGGAGCTTGTCAATATGAGTTTTTTCATGTCCCCTTCCTTGGCCATATAGCACTACCAACAATATTTCTTTGCCTTATTAACCATCTATGAGGCTAATTGTGAACTCTAACATCAATATAGTAC
The DNA here is from genome assembly GCA_031772625.1 of Pinus tabuliformis. Lineage (NCBI taxonomy): Eukaryota > Viridiplantae > Streptophyta > Pinopsida > Pinales > Pinaceae > Pinus > Pinus tabuliformis. The sequence goes on from CM062820.1 coordinate 1,558,859,611, forward strand.
AACTTTCATATATGTCTCAGCCATTTGGAAAGCCACGGTGGAGGCTTTCTCTGTGATTGAACAAGGATTGGCGTGGAAGATAGGAGATGGAAGACATCTAAGAATTGGTAGGGACCCCTGGGTAGGTTGTAATGAAGCCTTTGCCTTATCTCCTGGCTTTCTCAGACATCTAGATAGTAAGGGCATTTTTACTCTAAACCAGGTGGAGAAAGCAGGCCATTCTACTTTATGGGGACAGACTTGGAAAAATGACGAAGAATTAGGAATAAACATCAGGTGGAAGAACGAATGGCGCTCTTTCATTCAAGAACTACATCGTTCCAATGTCATACTTAAAAACGAACCTGATTTTTTGATCTGGGCGCAGGGGAAAACAGGTGAATATTCCCCAAAAGATGGATATACCTTCTTAATGCAAAAGAAAGGTTGGGGAATACCAGAATGGTGGTCGAAACACATTTGGAAGTTAAAATGCCCATCTAAGGCTAGGATCTTCTTATGGTGTATGCTTAAAAGGAAGGTTCCAACCTAGGACATCTTACAAGCCAGATACTTAGTTGGGCCAGGGAGGTGCCCATTGTGCAAATTAGAAGGGGAATCAATAAGTCATCTCTTTACATCCTGTACAGTTTCAAAAAAAATCTGGGAGGAGTTAATCAGTCTGCTCAACGTAAAGGCACAGTGGGGGTTAGAACCTTTGGAAGAAGCTTGGAGTAGATGGTGGCAGAACTACCCGGAGGGAAATATGAGAAATCTACCTCTTATCTTTTTTTGGGGGGTATGGTTGGCAAGAAATAAAAGCCTGTTTCAAGACAAGGACACTCCCGCATCTGTCATAGCTATAAATTGTGCAGCCATTTACTCTGCCATCCCAATCCCTGAAGCAAAAAGTCCTCATATTCATCACAAGCCTGTTATTATCCAGGAGGGCATTCCATGGGCCTTTTTTGATGGAGCATCCCAGAACAACAAGGCTGGAGCAGGATTTTGCATTCATTTGAATCCTGAACACTCCCTAAAAGCTTATGTAGGTCTAGGACCTGGCACAAATAATTTTGCTGAGCTGTCCGCCTTGCGCCTTCTTCTCTGCTGGCTACTTCAAAGAAACATCTTCATAATTCAAATCTTCGGAGACTCTTTGAACGTCATAAACTGGGTTAATGGGAGAGCTATATGTCAAAACCAAATTCTGAAGATTATTTTAGAAGAAATAATGCTTTTAAAGTCATCATTTAATAGTTTCATCATCTGCCATGTCTACAGGGACAAAAACGAGGAAGCAGACCAGCTTTCTAAGGCTGCTTTACAGCAAGATCTGGGAAGCTAGTCAATAGTAGAACTAAGTCAGGGGCAGTCCTCCACATCGTTTTAGCCTCCTTTTGCTCCACCACAGTGATCGCGGCTCGTCTTTCTTTTTGTTTCTGGTTCATGGGCTCCAATGTTATACCTGTTACAACTTCTTTTATAATTGTTATTTTTTTAGCTCTTCAAAACAGGGAAACTCTTTATCTTTTTGTTCATATCTGCCGGTTCTAAGTGATCTAACAGCCATGTAAGGGGTTGTTTTCCTTCTCTGAAGGAGACCCTAAAATATATTTATGTTAAATGTCCTAAGCCTTCTGAAGGGAGGAAGACTAGACAGTTACTATCAGACTTTTTTACAGCAGTATCGGATACATTTTAACATCCACAATCAGTCAAAAAAGACTGAGATTTTTGTGTCTTACAGAATGTCAAAATAGCAATCATATGAGTCATCAGGACTGCTTAAAGCATACAGAATGTAACTTTTTATTTTCTTAATAAAAAGATCGCTTTTTTCTTCGGAAAAATAAAAATAAAAATAGTACAATTTTCATATGCAATTATAAAATAGTAGCAAAAACACATTACATATTATGAATTCATTAATTACCCATTTAATTAAAGGAATTAGCAAAACAAAAACACTTCACACCTAGACAGATACAAATACTCATTTTAAAACCAAAGGATTTATGCTAAAACCAAATTGAGAAATTTCTTGGGTACCAAATGTCACAAACCAAGACTGGACAATTAAAAGAAATACATGTTGAATCAATGCCCTGGACAGTCGATGTGGGTAAAACCACAACCAATTAAAAAACCGGCCCTGTCGCAGTATTGTGTAGAAACAAAATGAAAAACATTGACCCTTTGTTGTATTCTTCGTATCTATGGGAAAGATTGGAGCAAATTCTGGGTCTCCCTCAGAGCAAGGAAGAAGCCCAAAATTTCCACACTAAGGATACAAGTGACCCCAAGTTACCAGATATCTGACCACGAAGAAGCATAAACAACAAGGTGAGGAGTCCTCCTCCCCACCACCCCAGATCACGTCATACTGCCACCACCCTGAAGCAGATCTCATGCATTTATAATGAAAGGACTAAGGAGAATGATGCAAGGTTAACCAATGGTTTCCATGCCACCCCAAGACCTGGAAAGGACAGGTGTAATTCCTGGCACACTTCCTGAGACAAACATTCCCTGCCTGGTACTCACCTTCATCAATGAGATCACTGTAGTCACAACAATCGTAACCTGACTCTGCCAAAGGATGAGCCAATCCCTTCGATTCTCCACCATCCATCTTCGCAGAGAAATGAAAACCCACAATGCCAGTAATAACCCCGAGACTCCACAAAAACTCACCATTCTTCATGCATTTAATATGACTTGACAGTGGTTGAGGTATGCTATATAGACATGTGTTTACTGGACACGTCGAAACAAGGAACGAACAAGTGGTGTAGTTGGCACACATTTTAAAAAATGTATTAAAAACTAAATGCACACCCCATTGGGGAAACTTCATGAAAATTATTGTTATCCTTTACAAATAAAACCTATATGCAAATCAAATTTTGTTATAATTTTTTTCAAATGTATCTTAAGCTTTGAATTTGTGTACATTTATTTTTATTTTTGTGTGCAAAGAGATTAGATTTTTTTTGGGTAGGTTTTATTCTCATAGGTTTTTGTTGCTTTTTAATAATTATATTATAATTTATTAAATTATAGTTTATATTATAATTTATTAAATTCATAAAATCTTTTCATAATAATAATTTAATTTATAAAAATATAGATGTAGAACGAAATTCACGTTTTTAATCATTAAAGATGCACATATTGTTAATATAAAAATTATATTAATTTAAATATCTATTACATAGAAGAAAGGACGTTTTAGAATTTTGAACCAAGATCAGTCTCACGTCAACGTATCCAAATTAACCACTAAACCCCATACACACATATACATATCACAAATTCAATACTTTCACCTTTCAATATTTTATGTTTGATGAAATGATCAAATTTATATCTTAATCGTAAGAAATTCCCACCATTCACCTTTCACCTTTCATATTTTATGTGTGGTGAAATGATGAAAATTTATATTTTAATGGCAAGAAATTCCCACTAACTGACAACAACCTCCATATTTAATTCAAATGGCGGCATTTGAAAATGACTTTAGTTTTGTTTTGGAAAGGGACGTTTTTTTATGAGTTATTGATGGGTTTTGAATGCAAAACCGGAAGATGAGAAGCTGTGGTTAACATCGGGGTGGTTGGTGGGTGAATATATATATATATATTAAAGAGGTGATGCAAGGGAATCTATGCACAAATAATATACAAAATCATTGCATTAGTCAAAAGTTAGTTAAGATACATAGAGGATAAGAACCCCCATTGTGGTCCATTTTATGGCCTTTTTGGACAAGGAGATGAATTAAATGCTTCATTTATATAAGGCTTCTTGGTTAGCTTTTGGCTATGTCATTCTGTTAACTGGTTTTGTGTGTTAAATGCTTTATTTATATAGGGATTTTTAATAATATAATTGCATGCCATTTGTTAATTTGTTTTATTTGTTTAATTGTAGTGGGTAGTTGAAAATAATTATTATAATGATATGTAATTTTTAAATAAATGTTAGTCAATGTAGAAAGTTGATGATGTATATAAGTTAGTTGAAGTGAATTAATTTTGTATTAAAGTAATTTTTAATTATGAATTTAAGAAGAATGCAATACACATTTTAAATATGAGTAACGCTTTAACATAATTGAACTTTATTATAAATAAGATAAAATTTTAAAAGTAATAAAAATTCTAACTTACGATGTCATTGGATTTCAACAATAGAGAAAAGTGTCTTACAAAATTAAATAAATCTTAAATTAAATAGCTTAAACTCCATAATTTGCCCATTAATTAGTCATTTTAACCATAGTTGATCATACACCTTAAAGCTTGCCAATTAATTAGTCATTTTAACCATAGTTGATTATAAAAGTATTATGGATAAAATAAGGTGGGAAATTAAAAAATTAATCAACAATAATTTCAAGATAATGAATTTTTTTTTTTTTTGATAAAAACAATATATATTTTAATTAAACCTAGAATTAAGTACAATAAAAAAGTATATTAATGTGGAGCTATATTTCATCATAAAATCGTGTCAATGTATAATTGTTTTTTATTAACTATTTTTTATTTGTTTCAATAAAAACAATATAATTTTAATTAAACATAGAATTAAGTACAATAAAAAAGTATATTAATGTGGAATTATATTTCATCATAAAATTGTGTCAATGTATAATTGTTTTTTATGTATATAAATAATACACATTAATATAGTGAATTAATAAATGAGTTTATGTATATAAACATTAATATAGTGAATTAATAAATGTACAAACTCAAGTCATTTTATTTTTCTTTTTTCTTGATTAAAATTTTGTTAAAAGTTTCTCCGATCAGGGTGCGAGACAGATCATCGTCTTTCTCGGGACTCTCAACTTAGGTGAAATGATGGGTGACAGCCTTGAAGGGCGACTTAACCACGGACTTTACATGCGTGATCAGGGCGGTGGGTTGACAGAATGCATGGGTTTGTTTAATGTTGGAGTGATCTGGCGCAGGGTTCATAATCTCCAGGTGGTGAGGGCTCGGAGCCCCATTCATGCATATGTTTCGTGCTGGAGCTTGGTTTTAGGAGGTAAGTGGAGGTTCTTGGTTCTCTATCCTCTAGTGGTAAGCTCGGTTGGGAGGCTCTACTCTCGGGATGTCACCAACCTTTGGTTCATGGCAAGCGTAGTCGGGTATGTTATTTTCCTTCTATCCCCTCCCCGTCCGCGACCTGCTCTATTTCTGAATGTCTCTTGCAAGTTTGTTGACCCCTCCTGCAAATTGCTTATTGAAAGAAAAGGAATTGACTGCTCAGCAAGCGAGCAAGTTTATGTGGTTACTTTTTATGTTGTGTCAGTTGTTTCTATGTTGGTGTCTGTCTTATATGTATTCTATTGCTTTGAATGGGAATGTATGACAAAATTCAAGTTAGTTGTCTTTTGTGGAAGGATTGTCCGCCCGATGGTAATGGTTTTCTATGTGATTTGTTTATTTGGAACGAGAAAGTCTCTTGTAACTCTTCGTCTTTGGTTTTTTATGGTTATGGTGTGTTTCTCCATAGTAGTTGGCTTAGGGAGCAGGTCTGTGGCACCTCCATATGAGGTGATAGACTATTTCTAGCTTCTCTATGTTAACTGACCCATCTGAGCACAGGTGTTGGTCATCGGCCACAAATGGCATTAGTGGTTGGCCTTTGCATATGTATGGCTCGAGCTTAATGTAGTTCGCTTCTTTCTCTTTTCTTTTGAAATTGTATCAAGTTATATTAGTTTGGGTTTTCACTCACCCTGCACGCAACTGGTCTGTTTCGAGACTGTGGCTTGACATGTTAGGTTAACACTGTATAATTTGTTGGATTGGTGACTTTTATATATGGCTCATCCTTCTACGGGTGTTGGTCCGTCAGGAAATGGGGGCTGGGGCTAAAGTCGAAAGTATGGAATAGAGGTAGACAGGGCTCCTCCTCTAATCAACCACTGAGGAGAAGTGATCAGGTGCTCATAATTACGCTCAAAAATTAAAGTCGTCAAAATGGTGTGGAACCTGAACGACTGTGTAGTGATCGTTTTCCTAAATCCGGCGCAACTCGTTTTGTGTGAAACAAATTTCATATGACTCCAGAAACAAGTTCTGTTCACTTTCCCCAATAGGTGAATTAAAAAAAAAAAAGGACAACCCAGTCAGCAATCCGTACTGCTGACGTGTCGCTCACTGGGCAAGTGATTTGGACAAATCATTTCTCAGAGAACTATATCATGCCAAGTGGCACATTAGTATTAGTTGAAATTTTGTGGTTTTTCATTGGTTGGAATCATGGCCAACCACGGGCTAACATGTGGCAGCCCGGGAGGCCACCAAAATCGTTGATGTGTACCTTGCGAAGGCAACGGGGTTCGAACCCGCAACCTCCCAACACTAACACAAAGGCTTTACCAACACACGATGCGCGCAATTCTTAACAACTTATGTTGTCGCGTATTATTTAAATTTCAATGTCATATGGTTTCGGGGTGGGTGCGGACATAACTGCCCCCATGTGAACGTTGCTTATGTGACTGCCAGAGGGAAGGGGCCAGCGCTGAGGGCTAGCCCCTGGGCACATGGTCCCCATATGACCCTATTTTCCACAATTGTAGGCCTCGACGGCCATATTAACTGTCCGATAAATCCGCCTCGATTTTGGTGGATTTGGTGGCTCGTTAGCGGAAAATGGGGGCGAAAATGAGGGTTCGGTGCCAACTTTTGGCAAATTGTAGAGCAAATAGTGAGGAAACTAGGAGAGGTCATAACTTCTCCTATTTTCGACCAAATTGTGTGCAGAAAGAGGCTAGGTAGCAATTTTTGGACATGTTGGACTCATTGGAGCAAGTTGCAGAAGCATTTGAGCATTGTAAACACATTTTTTTACACATTTTAGCATAATAATATAGAGGCCCAAGCCATTGGAAGTTGGACCAAGGAGTCATAGCTCAGGAGGGGTGAACTCCTTCATCATGTTCTTGTTGTAATGTGTTTTTGGTGATGTTCTGTACATTTATATGTTGTTGTTCAATTTCTATTTTATGTTAAATTGTTCATACAAATAACATAAAAATCATTTTTCACTTGCAAAATTCATGAATCCTTAAGCACATGAATAACATTTTGTTTCTAAGCTGAGGAAGATCTTAACGAAGAAAAAACTAATATTCTTAATCAGATCAAGAAGTGGCAGAAAACCTGATGCTCAAAGTATTAATGCCGCGACCCAAGCATATAACACAGGTACCCCAGCCCAGGTGAAACAATTGATTTCGTCATGGGAGGCGGAACTCAACCAGCACGTTGAGAATGAAGTGCAGATCGAGGATTGGTGTCTCTTGGTTCCAAATCCCGGCCACACCCGAGGTCGACTCACACAGTATAAACAAACGGTTCACCTTTACTGGATGATGAAGAGTATTGTGGCCTGAGCTATTATGAACTCTACAGGTTTCATTAAGTCTGATCCATGTTTCCAGGAAATTCAGAAATAATTTCAACTTATCCAATTTCAAATTCAGCAGCAGAATGTTCGTCTTGGCCATATTGAGAAGCACATTTTATGCCTTCCTCAATCAAAACTACCAGGTTCTAGTGCTAAGGACCCAGCCTCGGTGGAGTCCTCTGATGAGTAGTAGCTAGCATCTTCTTTTTTTGCTTATTTTTTTGATGTATATGTCAGTTAGCAGTGCTTATGTTAGTGTGTTAGGTGTAAACTGGTTTACAAACAGTCAGTCCTATAAGGCTTTGTTTGACAGACTTAAGATTCTAAGATTTTGGATGACATACAACGCAGTCCAATGGTCAACAAACCTGGTTTCCCAATGAGCAGGTTGAGGCCACAAAACTTCTTTCATTGATGTAAGCTGCTTTTTGAAAATGAATGAATAAAAGGTCCTACCAAGCTTACAATTTTATTATTTTTAAAAGTTATAATTTAATTAATTGATAAAAACTTTACCCATAAAATTTTGGGTTTTAATTTTTTTTTACATTTTTAAATCATTTTAAAAGATTTGGAATATATATATATATATTTATATTTCTCCTTTTTTAACCACTCTCCCATCAACAATTAATGAGTATATAAAGGCTTTAAGGAGATGATAGTAATTACAATGGCTTTAACATTTATACGTTCTTATTCAATATCTAGTTTATACTGATCTAAACAACATATATCATATATAGTTATTGTAGCCGCCATTCCAAAAGTGTAACAATCTAAGTGTGGGAGATATGTAAATCTTATAAAATGTAAAAGTCAACTTTATAAAAAAAATATTCCAATATTAATATGCTATTTTTACCAATTAATAATAAATTTAACTTAAATTTCATTTTAATTTTAAATATATCAAATCAAATCTCTATTTATATTCAATTAAAAAAAAAACACTTTAAAGGGCTTGATCTCTCTTAGCTCTCTATAGATTTATGATTAAAATAAATCTAAATTTGTAAATACTCTTTTGTTAAATATATAGTAACAAAAATTAAATACAAAGCAACATCTCAAAAGCATTTTGAGTATTTAAAGCAAAGTAAAAAAATCCTAGGTAATAGATAAGTTGAATGAGTAAAAACGCTTAGGATGCTTCCTTTAGAGTTTAATGGACCAAGGGATAGGATGTTATGTTGCATCATTAGAAAACAGAGTCAAAATTTCCAAATAACTAAGATAGTTGTGGTGTATCTAAATTTAGCAAGGTCCCATGTCCCATAGATAAGAGTCTCATATACCAATTTGGTGTTTAGCTTGGCCATGACCTTAAAATTGCATCTTTATTATTCTTAATAATAATAATAACGAAAAGCCTTTGAGTAGGCTTCCTTTAGATTTTAATGTCCAAAGCATCCCCACATATTAAGAAGTGAGAAGTTGTATAATGATTAAAGACATCTTTTAATTAGACTTAATACTCATTGTTGTTTTGATTCTTTTATCTCTATTAACACTTATTTTTTAAAATTAAAATTTAATTCTCCCTCAATCTCTTTATTTGAAAAAAAATCATAAAAAAATATATTGATTCACCGAAAATAAACCTATCAATTAAGAGAATCACACCTTCATGAAGATAATAACAATAATAAAGATAATCAAATCTTGATTAAAACAAATACCTAACTTCTTAGGTAATATAATATAAATACCTTTCATCTAAATTAAGAGAATCACACCTTCATGAAGATAATAACAATAATAAAGATAATCAAATCTTGATTAAAACAAATACCTAACTTCTTAGGTAATATAATATAAATACCTTTCATCTAAAGAGTCGTTCAACCATTTTACCTCTTTGTAAAATTTAGTTCCATCACTTGCTGGCTTAACTTTTCTTTTTGGTTTGGGACAAACTTATGAAGTCTCATCCTTTTTGGAAGATATTACATGAAGGATAAATGGTAGTGAGTACGGCCATGTCTATGTTGACAACCTCATCATTAACTCTGTTGCATAATTGGGGTGATATTCATGACTACTCATAAGCATCCCAATGTTCACACAGAACTTTATGGATGGACGTTGAGGTAGGTGGACCCAAAAGGTTGGTACACAAATTTTCAAACTTCTAGAGGTCAGGCCTCTTCTTTTGACATTGACAGTGGTGTCCACCGACTCTGCCTCCAACCTTTTGAATCAACTCATTGATTTAGGTTCAGTTTTATATCCACCTCCCACCTTTTCCATCAGTGCATTGAAGTAGGTTTATTTTTTTATCATCAGAAAACAGTTGATCCACCCAAGACTCTAATTATAGAATATAAGCATCCCACCTCTTTGGATAGTAAATATCCACCACTACAAAAATATTTCTAACCCACCTCACAAGCCTAAGAAGTCACACTGTTACAGTAAAATAACCAATGAGCTTTCATTGCACTTCTTTTTCCTTCGTGGATCCCTAAAGTCAAGTTTATACCGCCAACGCCCACCCCTAGGAAATGTCTATATCGTCCACTTAATTGAATTTTTTAGACAGCCTACGTTTTTAGGGATGCCATGGCTAATATTTTAATAATTTTATAGAATTTCTTTTATAAAGTAGGATTGTAGAGGCTTCCCATGCACTCAAATGTACGTGAAAGCCTATGTTCTCGATGAAAAATATCAAAACTGCTTCCCTAAGCCGGTTAATGAAGTAGGTCTGAGAGTTTCAGAGCCAACAATGGCCATCAAGCTCCTTCTGGTATTCAGCATCTTATGCTGGATGCCTGTGCTGCTGACAGCTGCTCAGCTCCCTACTGATGCAATTTTATTGTTGGAGATAAAGGGCACTCTGGGGGGTCAGCCCAGTGGTGATAACGTGCTGCTGTCAACATGGAATGCTTCAGTCCCACTCTGTCAATGGAGGGGAATCCAATGGATAAAGGCAGATGGCACACATCTCAACTGTGGCACTTCACTGGTAAGCAGAAATCTCACTCTGTACAGAGACCCATCAATTTTTGCTTACACTATTCAACTTCCTGCAGCTGGGCTCGTAGGAACAATACCCAGAGAGCTAGCAAGACTATCTAGCTTGCAGAGTCTTTATCTGAACATCAATATGCTGACAGGCCCTATACCCTTAGAGCTCTTCAATAGCTTAAGCCTTGCAATCCTGTCATTGAGCCAGAACAGGCTCAATAGCAGCATACCACCTTCACTATGGAATCTGTGTGGTCACCTGGTCGAGCTTGATCTTGATCAGAATGAACTTGTTGGTGCCATACCAGACCCTGCCCTGCCAAACATAACATGCCCAAGTCTGCAAAAACTGGATTTCAGTGATAACCATCTTGAGGGTTCGATACCTAGTTTTCTGCCCAGTTTCAGAAACCTACATGATCTTGATCTGAGTAACAATTCCTTCTCTGGAACAATCCCAGAAGCCCTTGCCAATCTGAATCTCTCTGTTTTGAATCTCTCTCACAATAATCTCACTGGTGCAATACCCAACTTTGCCCAGAATTTTAGCCAAGATGCTTTTGTGGACAATAGTCCAACTTTGTGTGGTGCTCCTTTGCAAGTCTGTGGAAAGGCACAGCAGATTGGGCATAGGTCTGGATTGAGCCCCGGTGCGGTGGCTGGAATTGTGATTGGTCTGATGGCTTCTTTTGTTGTTGCGTTGTCTGTTTTGATTTCATTTTGTAGCTCTCATGATAGGAAGATAAGGGGGGAGTTTAGGAATGAGTTTGAGGAAGAAGAAACAGGGGAGGGTAGGTTGGTCTTGTTTGAAGGTGGGGAGCATCTCACTGTCGAAGATGTTTTGAATGCAACTGGACAAGTATTGGGGAAAACAAGCTATGGTACTGTGTATAAGGCAAAGTTGGTTCAAGGAGGTACTATTGTGCTTAGGTTGCTTAAAGAAGGCACTGTTAGCAGCAGGGAATTATTCTTGCCTGCAGTTACTGATTTGGGGCGTCTCCGACATAATAATTTGGTGCCTCTGAGGGCATTTTATGAGGGTGAAAGAGGAGAAAAGTTGTTGGCCTATGATTATATGCCCAAAGGTAGCTTGGCCGATCTTCTTCATGGTTCCGGGAGGCAGCATCTGAACTGGGCTCGTAGGCAAAAGATTGCTCTTGGAGCAGCTCGGGGGCTTGCTCATCTGCATACAGGGCTTGAAACACCCATAATTCATGGGAACCTTAAATCTAAGAATGTTTTGGTTGATGAATACTTTGTAGCCCATCTCACAGATTTTGGATTGGCTGGGCTGATGAGTCCTAATGCTGCGGCCGAGATGATGGCAGCTGCAAGTCTAGAAGGCTACAAGGCTCCTGAGCTTCAGAAAATGAAGAAGGCTAATACCAAGACTGATATCTACAGCTTTGGTATTTTTCTTTTGGAAATATTGATGGGCAAGAGGCCAGGTAAGAATTCTTCAAATGAGATTGTGGATTTGCCCAGTATTGTGAAGGCTGCAGTGCTTGAAGAACGCACCATGCAGATTTTCGACATTGAAATTTTGAGGGCAATTAGGAGCCCGGCAGACGAGGGATTGCTTCATGCTCTTCAACTTGCAATGGGTTGCTGTGCACCTTCACCTGCTGTGAGGCCAGATATCAAGGAAGTTGTCAGACAATTGGAGGAATTAAGACCCAAAATGCATTCTCCTTTATACACGCCTAGGACCCCTGCTCTAGATTAGGCATGTACCTGTTTTGGATTTGATTGCCATCTCCAATGGCATTATGTTTATTAGAACCTTGTGATGTTCCTGTACTGATCCCCTTGGTAAGAGAGTGAGGCCCATACACCTACACATGTCTTGTTAGTATAAGATACATAACAACCAGTTAAGTGTGTTTATGATGAATATTGTTGATTTGAAAAACTTAAGTGAGATTGCAGCAATGCATCTATTCTCACTGCATTCTGTATGGTTGATCAGAAATTAGATTTTGTAAGCATGTCATAATTCTATGGAAAAACAGAAGTGATTGCATTTGAGTAAGATAAAACTGCTTGAGAGCTATCGCTATTAGCAAATGCTTTGTATAGCAGCAACTTGTAAGTTGTTGCCAAGATGGATGTTGCAACATTTTCAGAGCTCCTTTATTATTTGAAGTAATTAGTGATTAATTCCTTATCTGGCTCAGACTTACAATACAGAGCTATAAGTTTTGTATATCCTATTTCATATGCTTAACTATAAGTTTACTTACAATACATTTTCAGAGCTCTTTTATTATTTAAAGTAATTAGTGATTAATTCCTTATCTGACTCAGACTTTTGTAAATCCTATTTCATATGCTTCACTATAAGTTTACTTACAATTTTAATTCTGCAGCATGTGCCAAACCTTTGTTCCTTTGGACTTCAAAGTTGATTTTCTCCCCGTTCAATGAGTTTATAATAAAAAATGTTACAAATTTGATGCTCCATTTCTTATCACATAAGCAGCCTCAAATACAAAACATACTTCTAAATCCCTGATTATTTTGATTGTTCTCATTAGAGATTCCACAGATTTTAACTTATTTAGAAAATAAGTAGGCCAATCTTATCATTTATGGCACTGACAAAAGTGGGGTGCTTTAACAGCCAGGGGAGTGGGGGACATCTTTGCTCTGAGAGGTCAGGCACAGGATGACCACAGATATCTCCCCCACCCCATCTGCATGCATTTAGAGTACCTTGGTCCTCTGGGTGCAAAGGTTTCTCCCACCCTGAGTTGTAAGAGCATCTCATTTCTAGATGCAATTAGCATAGATCCATCTTTAATCCAGGATCTCTAAGTTGTGAAGGCTTGCACTTGAGGTTCACTGTCTTTTCTATCCTCATGGTGCTTTGTAAATCCGAGGTTGAGTGGCTCTATGCTAATTTGCTTTATTTCATTTCCTCTGTTCTTTCTGGTTTGGCTGCTATTTTTTTTTGGCAAAAAGATAAATTAAGGGATATGCAAAACCAAGCAGTTATATTTCATTTATATAGATCTTATTATAACTCTAGTTCTGATCAAGAGTAAGCATGGGGCACAATCAAGAGTCATTGCTAGCACTCTGGGTTATTGTGTGGAAGGTTGTGAAGGACACTTACAGGATGGCAAACAAATGACAACAACAGAATACCATGAATTAAGCAGCATACAAACTCTGAATGGTTGCTGCCCAGAAATGGTTAAAACCATGCAGAGGTTACATTTCCGACCTTCCAGTGCATAGTTCTGCCATTTCTAGGCAGCATTTATTACAAATCTGCATCGTGAATAATGTTTGTCAATCAAGAACACCAGCTGCTGTGCTATCTGAATTGTACAGTTGTATAATTGTATTGTATTAGCAAGGTCAATGTGATCAACTTTATACAATTTTACATACGAGTCAATGACACTGCAAACAACATGTAATGGTTATTGTAGTGTAATTGTTCCAAGGTTTAGAGATTTTTTTGTATTTTTTTTAGTAAAATTTGTTTCAAATTTTATTGGAATTACAAATTTGCGCTGTAATGCTTATACATTGTTCTAAGTTTAAGAGACTTTTTTTTGTATATTTGTTAGTCAAATTTGTTTTAAATGTCATGAAAATTTATTGGAATCACAAATTCGAGCTGTAATGTAATCTTTATACAGTCTGAATGTCTAATTTTTTTTCAAAAACTGAATCTATTTATGCATTTAAAAACTCATTTTAAACATTATAAGATTCCATCATAAATGATATTTTAGATTTAGTGTTAATATAAATTAAAAATTTTAATCTGTAAAATAAATTTTAATAGGTTAGAAATTTAAAACTAATGTGAACAAAAAAATTATTTTATAAAATAAAATTTAATATGATACAAATTTAATATTTTAATGTATTTGTTCAACTTTACAAAATATATCCTTGGATAGATTTTAGTGTAATGATTCAATGTTTATTAAAAAGAAAAATAAAACTCATTTGCAAGTTGTTAACCGTTAGGGAAAACCAAGGTTACGAATTGATATCATTGTGGATAAGCATAAAACCGTAACTCTATTTAAGGTGAAAAGTAAACCAGAACTATACTTCAATCGATAGGACAACACACTCAATTAGTTGAAAAGTGAAAAAATACATTAAACAGTAAATGTTCCTGTGAAATCCTAAATTTTTTTCACTGACATATATATTTGACGAGCCGTGTGGATATTTCCCGTTCAAAGCTACGTTCAGTGACGTCATCATGCACGTTTCAAAATTTGTCTAAATTTCTAATACATCTTAAAAAAAAATTTGGAATTCCAGCCTGCCTGGCAGGGCAGGAATGTCATATCTGAAGCATTTGTCAAATTGTGTGTGATGTTTTCGGATTCACAATGTAGGGGATCCTTTCAATATTTCGGATAGTGACTTCATTCATCATCAAATTTATTAAAAGACACAAACTACAAAACTAAACACAAATTATAAATCTAAAGCACTGGACAAATTTGATGATATCTATAACTCTAATTATAATTTGATGATATCTATAACTCTAATTATCTATTTTGAACATTTGGGAAATTTTCTGATATCTATAACTCTAATTATCTATTTTGATCATTTGGGAAATTTTCTGAATGTATTTTACAGAAAAATGGACCATTTGTGCCTCAAATTCCATTCTTGCTGCCATGAGGACTGTGAGTTTACTTTTCCAATGTCCTCTTTTTAGTTTTTAAAGTACAAAGGCAGGCAAGAAGAACAGTACTTTGGTTTATTGCCAAGTGTCAGCAATCTGTGTATATGTCTGATGTTGACAGAGGGAGTCGAGTAGCAGAGTGTGCCAACTCGTCCGATATGCACTGTCGAGTATCACCCGGCAGGGTCTGTGTTGTAATGATACAAGTGTCTATTTATTCCGACGTGTAGACGGGTTCGGCTGTTTTTTCTGCTGTTGTCTAACGAGCGACTTCTGTGGCATTTTTAAAATATTTTATTTTAATGATAATAAAAATTACAATTTTAAGTGGTTGGGTTGCACAATTTCATTGTTTTTTTTTTAACAAGATATTTAGGTGGATAAGTAGGTGAATTGTTATGTTAATATATATTTTTATTTTGGAGTGAGATTTTTAGAGTTTTAATTTAATGATGTGATTAATTTGGAAGGTATTTTTATTTACAATATGGATCATAAAAATTTAAGATTTAAAATTTTAATTTAATTATTAATAATTATTAGGTGAATGGTAGGGATTTAATCTCCACAAAGTATTGTAAAATATTGATAATAATATACATAAATGAATGGTAATGTTGATAGTACTTATGTTATTTTTGTTCTTTTAATTAAATTAATTAATTAAAAAAATATTATATGAACAAGTGTTAATGAAATAAATTATCGTATAAAGAAGAATTTGAACCCATGACCTTTCAACAGCAAAAGTATGGATTTGATCAATTGAGCTAATTTTCAAAAATTAATTCATTAAAGGTGTATATATATATCAACTTCAAGTGGATGAACTATCATTGACTTTTTAAATCAATGGCAGAGATTTAATATATTGGGAATACACTTCGTCTGTTGACTTTTTAAATCAATGGCGAAGATTTAATGTAGGGGCAATACACTTTGTCTGAAGCGCTAACTACAACTAAGATTTATAGAACACATTACAAATTAAAACTAGCACAACCACATTAATAAATGTGGTTCATAAATATCAATAGAGTATATGAACCACATTCATAAATATATATTAATATAAATATAAGTATATTTATGAACATATAATAATGTATATTAATTAATGTTCATTGACGTACATTAATGTATATTAAAAAAAGTTATATTGGAAAAATATATATTTCTATTATTTTGAATTTTTTTATTTAAAAAATCAAAAAATATAATTACAATTATAACAATCAATATAATTACTATATAAAATGATAGGTATATTATAATTTTTATTATATTACATTATAACACTTTATATTAAACCAAAGCAAAGATTATTTTAGCCAAAGGAAATAATATCAAACCCTGGAGAACAATATTAAGGCGTTGCAATATCAACCTAAACCCAACGATTCGATACAATAAACCCAAGTAAATAATAAACCCAAGGGATCAATATTATAACCCAAAGGGATTCCAAACCCAAGGAAAAATAAACTAAAGGGAATAGTATTACACCCTTGGAAATATGAATTGTTACATAAATAAACCCGACACAACAAAATTATCAAGACAAACAAATTGCAAAGCAAATGAAAGAATATTTAACTTGTGGATATTAACCCTTACATAAATACACCTAAACAATTGATATTATAAACCCTTTGAAAAGAGAAACCGAAGTGATTGATATCAACCCACCCTTTTGTAAACTAAAGGGATTGTAAATATAAACCCTAGGAAACAATATACCAGATGCAGCAATACTAAAATGTGACTTCCAATGATAGTTCGCAATGTTTCACAGAAGTTGATTTCCACAATGAGAATCTTTTTGAGAATGCAAAATAGGAACATGGTTGAAGATGGTTGCTTTCATATTCAGACAAATTGACACAACAAACCTAATTGAATAATAAACCCAAGGGATAAAAACTGAAACCCAAAGGCATTATGAACCCAATGGAACAATAAACCCAAGGGAATAATAGATGTCGGGAATATGAACCATTCCATAAATAAACCAAAGGAATAAATAATATCAACAAGAAGGAATACCAAAGGAAACACAACAACATCCAAACCTACAAATATTTATCTAAATGTTAATAACCCATGGAACAAATACTATAAACCCTAAGAAATAATAAACCCAAGGGAAGAATATGAACCCTTTCATAGAGAAACCCAAAGGATTGGAATTATAAATCGAATGGAATAATAGACCCGATGCATTGGTACTGAAACCCAACGCACTATGAACCAAAGGGAAGAATATGCAGGTGAACGAATAAACATTGTAAACCCAAACTATATAAAATGAAACAAAAAAAAAAATATAAACCCTAAAACAAACATGATTACCTATTATACAACATGGCACATTTCCATTATAAACCAATATTAAGCTGAAGGGATAAATATTATAAACCCAAAGTATATAAACCCTAATATACATATCAAAAACCCCTTAACAAGCATCAATACCCATTACAAACCATGCCACTTTTTCACATTCAAACAATTGACATAATAAACTTGAGTGAATAATAGACCCAAGGGAAGAGGAAACCCAAGGGATCAAAACTTAAACCCAAAGGCATTATGAACCCAACGGAATAATATTAGACCCTGGGAATATGAACCATTCCATAAATAAACCAAAGGGATGAATAATATCAACAACGAGGAATACAAAAGGAAATACAACAACATCCAACCCTACAAATATTTACTTGTATATTAATAAACTCATGAAATAAATACTATAAACCTAAGGAAATAAATAAACCCAAGGGAAGAATATGAACCCTTTCATAGAGAAACCCAATGGATTGGAATTATAAACCGAATGGAATAATAAACCCAACACATTGATATTCAAACCCAACGCACTATGAACCAAAGGAAAGAATATGCAGGTGAAGGGATAAATATTGTAAACCCAATATATCAAACGAAACAAAATAGTTATAAACCTTTCCACAAACATGATTACCTATTATATAACATGGCACATTTTCGTTATAAACCAATATTAAGCCAAATTGATAAATATTATAAACTCAAAGTATATAAACCTTAACATAAATATCAAAAACCCCTCAACAAAAATCAATAGGCATTACAAGCCATGCCACTTTTTCGTATCAAGACAATCTTTGTCACTATGAGACATGCAACCATACTTGACAATATTAGACTGTCATTTATTTCCATTTCAATACAGTGTTATTGAGAATGCAACATACGTACATAGTTGGCATCAGGGGATGAAAAGAAAAAAGACACATTTGAAATGCAAACATTGGAATGCAAAGAAAACAAAACCATGGAAAATTAAACACCATCCATATACAAATTTTAGATTAATAACGCAGTGACAAACAATCGATTGTACCAACATTGAAACCAAAGAAGAGAAATGAAATAAAGCAATAATTATTTTGTCTTAACATAAAAAAACCCACAAGGAATATGAACCTTAAAAACTTCATCACGAAGCATTTATTGATTAACATCTTCCAAAGCACAGTTGGACCGATGACAAAAGCAACACCAGTTCAAATCAACAACATAATGCTCACAACCCTTAACACTCTCCAACCAGTGGCTTCTTGTTTTCCTTCTTAATTCTTTAATGTGCACATGCAACGATTTTTTCACTTATGCTTTCATTCTTTCTAATACACGGGGATGTTCATCAACAATAGAAGGATGAAACCCAAGTTTTTTATCAAACTGTCTATGAATATATGAAACAAACCTTATTGCTTCAACAATAGAGTGAACCGCTATGGCATAATACTAGACATCGTTATTTTCCATATTTGCAATTAAAAAAAAAAAAAAAAAAACTAGAACAAACACAGATAAAAAATATATATGTAAAAACATGTCTTTATATGTCGATTAAAACTATGAACCATGAATTAACAAAAACAAATAAATAGATCCAAATTTAACATGGTTGAAAAAAAACGAAAGCAAAACAATAGGCACATTATAACTCGTTAAATAGAAACACCACCACAACAAATCATTCGCTCATGTGATTGTTTCCAAGCACTATATATGTTAACTTTAACAGAAAAAAGAACAAAACAAATAGCTTAATCATGACAAAAACTAAATAAAAACCATCAATATCATTTCCAACCGCTATGGCAAAACACAAACTCTATTCGAGATAAAAACCTCAAAATGATATAGACTTCAATCGCTCCTCATATTTTTTCCTAACATAAGCATTGTTTTGCATTTTTACATAATGTTGATAAAAAAAAGGTGGTGAAATCCATAAACCATCAATGGATTTCACTCTTGATATAGTTGTAAATGTCAAACCCTGTCTCTCTCTATCTCCAATATCTACAGTGGCTCGTGGACAAGTCATCCATTGTGACTTGTGTATAGTCTAAGATTCCCTCTAACAACAAGTGTTATGGGCACAACATTTGGACAATCCTTGTCAAATGGAACACCAATGTACTTCTCAAAAATAACTGTGGCAAATTGTGGAAGTTGTGGCGGGTTTGAACCAAGTGAATAAAAGATATCTTCAATATATCCAAGAGCACCATTAACCAACCCAGCTTCCACCCACAAATTTCATGTAAGCATGACACGTTCACCGCAACATATCAACACCACACGCTCCAAGACATCATCATCACTATCAACAATCTTCGATCTCCTAACACATTCTGCAACAAATCTTGCAAACAAACAATTTAATAATTTGAGCATTTTCCGATTGTGCAAATTAACGAGATCATTTGTTGCAAACAAGTGAATTGAAGAATCAAATAAAATATTTTCCTGACAATCCAAGCAACTATCAACATGCGTCATAAGAAGATCCCAATCTTCCAAATAAGGTTCCACATTTCTAATATTCATTAAAATATTGCGAAAAGATGCTTGCCTGGGATCATCTCCCTACTACCTATAAATTTTATCCAAAGTCACAACAATGTTGAAACTTTTCCACAACACTTTTCCTAGTGTTCTTCTTTCATACAGGGGTTTATCCTTAACTGGAGGAAGTTTCCCAAGATCACCCACAAGAATTATGGACCTGCCACCAAAAGGAGAAGCTTTCTTTTTCGGAAAGGCTTCTCGCAAACGAGAATCTATTTGCATAAACAACCTTGGGCCTATGAAGCTCATTTCATCAATTAAAATATATCGAACATGCCTCATTTCTTCTTGGAAAATTTCTAGAGCTAGCCATTCAGTGGTTTCATATATTTAATAGGAATTTTAAAAGCAGAGTGTATTGTTTTGCCATATATATTAAAAGCAACTATGCTAGTTGGAGAAAGAAATAATATTGGACTTCTTTCATCCATTTTTGAAGTTGAAAGAACATGAAAAATACAATGAATAAGAGAAGACTTTCCCGTTCCAATAGTTACTTGAATAATCATTTGCAAAGGATCATGGTCCCAACCATCAACAAAGTGGTGAAACACAATTTCAAAAGAAGCACATCACTTCTCTAATAAAGACGAAGACAACAAAATTGTCTCCCCAACTAAATTGGTATTAAGAACACCTGAATACTATGCATCTTTTATAAAATAGATTGTTTGTTCAATAATTTCATTTGACAATGTTGTTTCCTACCAATTATGGTGAATATCAAAGTCCCTTCTACCAAGGTTCTAAAGGTCTAAAATCTCCACATTATTTGGGGAAACTATTCAAGAAAAAAATTTCCACTCTTCTGAATCTCGATCAACATTTTATTCATGTGCAAGGGGATTAATATCTTCTTCATTACTTTCATTTTTCAAAGGAGTTTGATCAACATGCCATGCATTATATATGGAATTCCTCCAATTCTCAATGATTGTTTCTCTTTTAAGCCCTGTATCCAAAGTAATGTCACGAAATGGCTTATACAACAACAACTTCGTCCAACAAAATGTTTCAAACTCTTCTGACTCTTCATCAAGAACAACATAAAAACATGGCCAGACATGAACAATAACATGGGCCTCACGTGCTTTCCATTGATGCTGTCTATGCCCAACATCAAAACTCCATGATCTTGTTGTTTTTATTAAGCACAAATGGCCCAAAAAAGTGGGTTGCGTTTGATACAAGTCGATAAAAGTGTTTCCGCACGAAATGCAATCAAAATGCAATATAAACCTTTGGTAATTGTTTTTCCAACATTCAAAGGGAAGAATCTACAACTAAAAACAACAAGAGGCAACTTTAGCAACATATGGAAACTTTCATGTGCTCCAATGTCATGCTCAACAAGTGTTTCAATAAGGAACCTTCTATATGCAGACAACGCAGGAGTTTCACATCCACTAGCACCAACAACTCTTGTCAACATTTCATGATAACTTTCAGATCTTCTTTCTACCTTTGAAGCATATTTCACAATATATTTCAACACTGCATGTCAAGAGACAATTGGCTGACAATCAACATTTTCTTGCCACATAGTCAAAAGATCTGCATTATGAACATTTAAATGATCATCGTTCCAAGCTGGTTCATATTTTTTTCCCTATCTCATCTATGTAAAAATTCAACTCAACATCGTAGTGACACGAAAGGATTGACCCCTTTTTCCACAAACACAAACCAACACTGCATTTGGTGTGTCTTTTCACTCGATTGACCAAATTCTCATAATCCTCTTCAATGCTGCAAGAAAAAATTGTTGAGTATTTAAGAGGCCTAGATCATCATTAACACTTCGATGCATCATGACATTTTGATGATGTATGTCACACAGATTCCAAGTTATTACATATTTGTTGAAATAACGCTTTGCCGCATCAACACTTAAAGGGTTAGACCAATCCAATGTTTCCATGTCGGGAGCTCCAAGCAACCAGAGGAACCCATGGATGTGTGTCGAGCCTCTATGCTGCCACTTGTACCTATAAAAACATGTATGCAATCAAGAAATGTATACAAAAAACAATGACAAAGATTCTATTGAAAATCCTGCACAACATAACATAAAGGTATAAGAACGGACCTATACCAAAAATCTTTGGCCCCAAGAAAAATATGTAGATACTGAATAACATAAGAAATTTTTCTCGCATGCTCATTTTTTTGTCGACATTGGATATCCAAAGGCATAACACTATGCAAGTCATGTCACTTTGTATCAGCAGCAGTTAACGTAAAAAACAAAGTAGGGCAACCAACTAGGTGATCATGTTAGTGAGTTCAGAATGACACTTTGGCCAATATGACCTTCTAGCCCTAAGGGATGTATTAAATTTTCAGACAATCTATTGTTTGGAAACTCACGAAGTTGTTCACATAGTTCCTGAACAGTAGAAGGTGCATTTTCATGAATATCCTTCTTCAAAAAAAATAATCCCTGGTTACGATGTTCCATAATCATATTCAAAAGAAAATATTGAAATCTAGGATGGCTTCCAAATCTTTGATCATAATATCTAAGAAGGTGCAAACCATATTTGTGCATTTCAACGTTGCAAATACGTGGATGCAACCAATCAACATCTCCTATTGGGAACAAATTGGGGAATTCTATGTCTAGCAACCCTTCAATATTGTATTCTATTACAAGAGACGTTCCAATATTTGGCCATTCTAAAGCGTCATCAACTATAGAATATGCATTTTCAATAAATGTTATTATTGATCAACTTCCCTTCAATCGTTTGACAAATGAAATAGAAACGATGATGGATAAGAGTGCAAAGAACTATCACCCTCCCTTTCTATCTCGTCGTCAGCCCTACTTGATTGGTCAAGATTGCTATCGACATGTTGTAGCCCATTGGACACATCAATAGGCCTTTTAGGGAGAGCTGCAACTGAATCCATATTAATTTCAACATCCATGTAATATTTATCCATTTGGATTTTGTAAAGCAATGCATCCATGACACATTGTCTCTTCACATAACATTCATAATATCTCAATTCAACGCCACGTCTTCTCACAATAACATAATCAATTTATGCAACATGTCGTGGAAGATCCTTTGCAATCGTAGATATATCTTGTGGAAAAACTTATTGTATGACCACTATATTTATATTGACCACCCCAAGCCTACAACACTTGCAGTATTGGATTCACCCTTGCTATTAGCATGTCTTCAACTTGTGTCAAAACTCTTATAACTTTTGGTTGTTCACCTGGATCCATGTTGTTAAAACGAGAAAAACGATGTGATCATTCCTCCTCCCCCAACACCTTTTACAAATGGCCCCTTCGTGCCATCTTACAACCTATATACCAAGATAGAATTCATTTCACACTTGGCACATTTTCACAATAGACATATTATCAACCCTGGAATGAAACACTTTATGTACTTCAATCATCTCACTGCTAAAATGAAAATTAGCAGCTTCATTCCCCCCATCAACAACCATTCGAACCTGATGATGATCTGTAACAACCTGTCTAGTAGCAGCATGATCAACATCATCTCTTTCCATAAAATGAAGAACATCCATTCTCCTTAATTGGTTGAAATCAAGTTTGTACTGCGCACCAAAAAATAAAAACCATTATGTAAAAATCAAGTACATCAACAACAAAAATTCAAAAATTTCAACTAGCCAACCATTTCAAAATAGAAAAGATATACATTTTAGTGGTTGTTGCATTCTCCAACTACAGGTCGAGGAACCGATACAGGTTGCTCTACCTGCAAATATGTTTGCCATCCACTATTCACTCCAACAATGTTCTACACAACATATAATAACAAATGAACAAAACAAGCCAAATTCTACATCCAAACATACATAGCATTGGAAATGAAAACCACACAAACCACCTGTGTTGTCGTGAAAGCACAAGTTTGCAGCCTTGCTCTATGGTCAACAACATTCACAACAGAGTTACATTGAGAGACAGTGGCTCCGATATCCACACCAAATTGTCAACCATCCTAGCAAGCATGTAACTATCGGAAAACAGATCAGCGTTAACCACTTGTTCAAGCGCATCATTTCGTCTACCTTCCATTATAGAAATTCTTACATTGTTTCCAGATCGTTAACGATTCTCACTTCTTCCAAGTTTCCCTATGTAAAGACCATGCACCCAAACAACAAAAATATGAACAAAACCTCACAACAATGGGAAAATTTTGAGACACGGAACATGAAAGTAAATGTACATATGAACATATTATTCTTTCTATGAAACACCAAAGGTTCCATACTCATGGTATTTGACATTATTAGTTTCACCATTTACTGCAGTTTGACAGTTCAACCCATGAGGCTTAAATGTAGCTGGGGATGAAGGTTGTGCAAGTTCCGAACATAAGCAGACACCAACATTTAGTGCCAAAACATTCTGCAATAATCAACACAACAAAAATGAAAATGACTCCATAATAAATATTTTTCCATCAACACCATAAAACGGAAAAAAAAAGGAAAAAGCTCGAAGTACCTGTTTTGCTCCAACAAAGATAGTACAGAAAAATTCAGGAGGACTGACAAACTTGACTACATAGTTGCTACTTGGAACACCCCAACCCACATTTCCAGTAGATTGTTCCAAATTTTCGAACATGTCAGCATCCATATCACTATCAACAAACAAACCAGATGTTGCAAATTGTTTATTCGCATCAGTGTGTTCATCTCAAAATGTTGCATTTCTTCAATTTGTGCAGATGAGTCTTGATTGTTGTGTGTATCGATGCTCTCTTAGACAATTTTGAAAATGCATAAATTTTTTGACACATTCAACATCCATGAAACAAACGTTTGAACAAATAATCCTTTCAAACACAATATTCCTATTGTGATACTCATGAATTTCGACCCCACCATCTCGACGATTTGTTGAAGCTATTTTCCTTTGTTGGTAAGAAACCCTTCTGCGGGATTTTATAACTTCCTTGTTCTATTGATACCATTGTCACTGATATTCATTTTCTCTCTCGCATGACCCAGGCGAGCGAGCTCTTTTCTCTGCACGCCTGCTCCTTCCATCGCTCGACATTTCTGTAGGAAATTCAAATTCTTGTATGGAACATTCTTTTTTTCAATCCCCAGTGAGGGTAAACAAACCCCATATTTATACTAAAACCTACCTCTCATATATTGCAAATACTAACCTATAAACCAAACCCCAAATATCTCACAAAAACAATAATCATTAGTTGCATTATTCTATATGCCCACCAATAAAACATACTAACGAATATGTACAAAAACAACAAAAAATCTTGCATATATCTTTTTCAACATACACTTGCTATGCACATTAAAATTAGGGCTCGGAAACAATGAAAAAAATTGGTAGAAAGAAACCATATATAGAAATTTAAGAAAAAAAAAGAAATAATTTGCAGCGTTTGATTTCCAAACACCAACTTCCCAAAAATGTTTTTTTCTAGAAAATATTTTCTTACAACGTCAGGGAAAACACTTCCATTTTCTCAAATCACTACAAAGGAACATATTTGAGGGCGATTGTACAATATCCAAAAGAACAAAAAAAGAAAAATGTCTCTCCTAAAGAAAACATTCAATATCAACATAGCTATGTGTTAAGTACAATGTCATAATTCACAACACAATGACCTCAAAAAGATGATTGAAAATATTTGAGAAACTCAACATTTGTAACAATGCTCAACAACAAACATCTCAAAGTCTCAAATGCTATATAACGATATCCACAGGTAGTGGTGGTATGTCAATAATAGAATCAACATTTGGAATAAGCAAAAATACATTTCTATTTTCAATGAAATCATTGAAACCATCAACCGATGGAACATGGAATCCTGATGTTTCCACCATGGAAACACCATCAGCAATTTCTATTGTGTAGACCCCACTAACTAGATCATATACCTTTAAATAGACTTCCATGCAACCCAAGAAAAACACTTTTTCCTCAATAACATAAGAAAATGAAGGTACCCTCGACATTTATTGATTCATAAAGATGTTTTCAACCAACGTCCCACTGAACCCCCAATCATCTTCAAAATATTACACGCTTCATTCATTGGAAGGCTGCCCAAATTTGAAATTTTATAATTCTTCCAGTGACCAAATAGATGTGGCACCATTATTGACAATACAAACGAGTTGTTTCTTGTATCGTCCTATCACCATAC
This sequence comes from Pinus tabuliformis, assembly GCA_031772625.1. Classification (NCBI taxonomy): domain Eukaryota; kingdom Viridiplantae; phylum Streptophyta; class Pinopsida; order Pinales; family Pinaceae; genus Pinus; species Pinus tabuliformis. The sequence goes on from CM062820.1 coordinate 1,558,885,786, forward strand.
ACCGTATGTATGAAATAGGCACAAACGTAAAACTCTAGTTGTTTCTTGCTAGATCCAGCCAATATATAGTGTAGCCATACATAGGATAATCATCATAATTTTTGTCCTATATCCAAAAAAAATTCCTTTATAGAAGACAACCTCCTTCAACGTGTTGAATTTCCACGATCTTGGGTCTAGGTTAGAATCTTAAAATCTCTGACACTACCAAACCAATAATCTCAACAAGAACTACTTTGCAAAGTGGAAAATATAAAGTATTAAATCACATGTACACAAGTATACATAATTTTTTGAACAAATATTGTACAGTAATGTACAACCTAATCTTCGTTATATTAAACCAAATATGAATAATAAAACAGTCTATGATATACAAGATCAAATGACAAACTTCAATGCGCAAACACTATGTCGTATCTTGTCCTATTGGTCCTTCACTTCCGTATTGCTCACTTGCTACCCCTTAGTCCTTCAAACGAAAACACATCGATACTCCAGGAGGGCTACCACCTATCACTACTGCAAGTCACATCTACTACAATGAACACAGGCTAATCCAATCTACTCTCTAGGTTGGCCAATACCCAAGCTCCAATTCGCTAATCTAGCAGTCACTTTTGTCCATCAAAGTGTTTCACATTAGGCACCAAACTTCAACCAACCTTCAGCTCTCTTCGTCAAGTCAAGATAGCTTGTCTAGGGCTACTTTGGATAGCCAACACACTTCCCTCCACTAGATCAATGGAACCCAATCCTTCACTATAACTTCTGCTCCTAATTGAGGTCTCCAACTACCCAAGTTGACCTCAATACATGGCACTTATAGGCTGCAATAATTTTGTCCACACTAGGATTGATCCTCCAGCGTTCAATCCTACACAAAACACATCACCCATACAAATCCCATGTCACAAAGTGTTGATGTAGACTACTTTCCTTGATTGTTCCTAGTTAGGGCACTTGCCACGCTGCAATAACCCTATATCATTCACCCAAACAACCCTCACTTCTTACAGCTTCCTTTCACAGTGATCTCCCAGCTCTAGGCTATAGGTCTGGGCCAAAATCAGCCCCCACATAACCCTTTTCATGCCCCTATACACCTACGACTTCTCTGGATTCCTTATAGTAGAGATTAGGCTCCATGTACAAGTGTTTTTAGGCATGCGACATACCTATAAGGCACAGCTAAAGCTACAGCCTACTTAGGAGAGTCACCCACACAAAAATAGCCACAAATAACCTCCATCACTTGCCTCTTTCCATGCGGCTTCTCCTGCAGTAAATTGAACCTGTAATTAGAAGAAGAATCATGCCAAAAACCAACCCTTTCTCCTCCATGTCTTGTCCTCCACTCCTATGCTGCTTTAGATGTGTTCACACAAGAGATGAATGCACTTGGATTATTAGAATGACTCCATATCACCTCTTATTTATACACATAAAGAGGGCTCCACATATTATATGAAGATACATGTCTATTAGACGAATTCCTCAAGCCTAAATGACTTGCATGTCCAAACATTAATTTTCAACTTCAAAAATTCATAACTTCATTTCTAGAGCTTTGATTTGAGTGATCTTCGAAGCATTGGAATTGACATTCCAAGCTCATCTAAAATTTTCTCATACTCAAATTCATCATGGTTTTGGCCCAAAACCCGATGGGTGCAAAACCATAACCTTGGGTTCCAAGCCCACAAGTGACCCTTGTGGTGATTTTCCCTCCAAACCGCAAACCCTAGGGATTGGAGTACCTCCCAAGCTACTAAAAAATCAACACTCCCTCTTAGCGAGGGAGGTACTTCCAAGACTAGGAAGTAACTCATCATCATCATCGCTATTTGTAACTCTTTCCTAGCTCTTTCTACTCACAATTGCAACAATCCATGTTATGTGAACTACGCCTCTCTCGTAAGTGTCACTATCACTGCTGGAAGCACCTTGCTTCTTATTGTTTTCCTGTAACGTCTTCCACTCTCTCCATGATTCCTTCTTGGTAGTTGTAGGAGCACTCTTTTTCCCTGCTGACCACACGCTCTTCTTGGGCTGCGAAGTCTCCCTCTAAATTTGCAATCTCCCTCTCAAACTCGGCTCTCTCTAAGCCTCTGGAACCTGGAGATTTTTCTCAAGAACCTGTACTTTCTCCTCTAAATCCTGCACATTCACCTGCTTCTCTCGAACCTGCACCTGATCCGCCTACTTCTTCCCATGATCTATAGGCTTTCCCATCAGCCTATATAGACCATGCTCTCTAACTCCAAGCATGATACCCACAGAGCTAGAGTCTCTAGGCTTGAATCTTTCCTTCCCATCCTAGAACAAGACCTCAAACCCCTTCTTCTTCATTGGACATCTCGATGAAAAATGACCCATCTCGCCATAGTTGAAACACTTAACCTTTCTCAAGTCCTTCTTCTTCTTACCCTTCATTTGTGCTGCAAGTGCCATGTCATCATCGAAAGACTTCTTCTTTGGATGAAGATCCTCGTCTCACAACTCTTCCTGAATGAAGTCATCCCACAACCTATTCCAGTCTGGAAACTTCTCTCTGGAAACAATCCCTTTGATGAAGGGCTTCCATTCCTCAGTGAACCCTTTCAAGGAAATCCTCAACATATCTCCATCTGAAATAGTCACACTGATGGCAACAAGCTCATCTTTGACCTGAGACAATCTCGTCAAATACGAGGTCACACCTTCAACCTTTATCATCTTGGTGGACTTCAACTTATCCTCCAATACTAGTACCTGATTCTTGTTCTTATTCTGGAACAAATTCTGAAGAGTCATCCACATCTCATGTGCGGTGTTCTTCTCGGACAAATGAGATATTAGGGCATCCTTCACACCATCTAGGGTGATCAATCTCGCCCCCGTATCCAAATCCTCATACACTTCCAACTCCTTTGGGTCAATTGGCTTCTTGATGGCTTTCTCGACGAACTCCCAGAACCTGTTGACCTACAAAACCAACTTGATCCTTTCCTTCCATGGACTATAGTTGAATAACGCCTCCAACATGTCTTCATACCGGATACCAACCTGCAACTTCGACATTGTCACCTACAATGTGACCAACTCCCTCTTAAGTTGTACTTTGTTGTGCACAACTCTGATTCATTAACTTCCAAAGTAGCTCAAACACACTCTGATACCATGTTTAATTTCCACGATCTTGGGTCTAGGTTAGAATCTTAAAATCTCTGACGCTGCCAAACAAAGAATCTCAACAAGAACTACTTTATGTAGCATAAGCGTGGTGGGCCCATAACCCATAGGTCCCAGGATCGAAACTAGCTCCGATACCATGTTGAATTTCCACGATTTTGGGTCTAGGTTAGAATCTTAAAACCTCTGACGCTACCAAATCAAGAATCTCAACAAGAACTACTTTTCACAGTGGAAAAATATAAAGAAGTAAATCACATGTACACAAGTATACACATTTTTTTTTGAACAAATACTGTACAATAATGTACAACCTAATCTTCGTTATATTAAACCAAATCTAAATAATACAATAGTCTATGGTATACAAGATATAATGACAAACTTCGTTGTGCCGACTCTATGTCATATGTTGTCCTGTCGGTCCTTCACTTCCGTACTGCTCACTAGTTGCCCCTTAGTCCTTCAAAGGACAACACATCGGGACTCCATGAGGGATGCCACCTATCACTACTGCAAGTCACATCTGCTACAATGAACACGAGCTGATCCAATCTGCTCTCTAGGCTGGCCAATACCTGAGCTCCAATCCGCCAATCTAGCTGTCACTTTTTTCCATCAAAGTGTTGCATATTAGGCACCAAACTTCACCCAACCTTCAACTCTCTTCGTCAAGTCAAGATAGCTTATCTAGGGCTACTTTGGGTAGCCAACACACTACCCTCCACCAGATCAATAACACTCAATCCTTCAATATAATTTATGCTCCTAATTGAGGTCTCCAACTGCCCAAGTTGACCTCAATACATGACACTTATACGCTGCAATAATTCTGTGCACACTAGGATTGATCCTCCAACATTCAATCCTACACAAAACACATCACCCATACAAATCCCATGTCACAAAGTGTTGATGTAGACTTTTGTCCTTGATTGTTCCTGGTTAGGGCACCTGTCACACTACAATAACCCTAAATCATTCACCCAAACAACCCTCACTTACTGCAATTTCCTTTCACAATGATCTCCCAGCTCTACGCTATAGGTTTGGGCTAAAATAAGCCCCCAAAAGACCCTTTTCACACCCTTGTACACCTGTGGCTTCTCTGGATTCCTTAAAGAAAAGAATAGTCTCCCTGTACAAGTGTTTTTAGGCCTGCAACATATCCATAAGGTGCAGCTAAAGCTATGACCTACTTAGGAGAGTCACCCACACAAAAATAACCATAAATAACCTTCAACACTTACCTCTTTCCCTGCGACTGCTCCTGAGGTAACTCAGACCTATAATTAGAAGAAGAATCATGCCAAAACCCAGTCCTTTCTCCTCCATGTCTTGTCCTCCACTCCTACGCTGCCTTAGATGTGTTCACACAAGAGATGAATTCATTTAGATTATTAGAATGACTCCATCTCACCTCTTATTTATACACATAAAGAGGGCTCCATGAATTAGATGAACAGACATGTTTATTGGACGAATTCCTTAAGCCTACATGACCTGATTGTCCAAACATTAATTGTTAACTTCAAAAATTCATAACTTCATTTCTAGATCTCTAATTTGAGTGATCTTCAAAATGTTAGAATCGGCATGCCAAGCTCTATCACCTTAAATTTTCTCATGCTAAAATTCATCATGGTTTTGGCCCAAATCCCGATGGGTGCAAAACCCCAACCTTGGGTTCCAAGCCCACAAGTGACCTTGTGGTGCTTTTCCCTCCAAACCCTAAACCCTAGGGCTTGGAGTACCTCCAAAGCTACTAAAAAATCAACATGGCAATGGTACACCACCATAAGGAAGTACAATTCTCTTCCAAACGATCTCATCACTACTACAAACTAAATAATGTGGATTCATATCGCTATAGACATGTCTCAGTACCCATATATATTTCCGTGGACTAGATTTCTCAGAAACAAATAAGAACCCCTACTCCCTAAGATGAAGAAAACCAAGGTTCCTAAACGTATTTGTAAAAGGGTTGACAACAAAGTAATTCTTAAAACCCAGACAATTTGCATGAGCAATAAATAGAATCATTGATCTAACTGCGCATTCAATTTTGTATCCAGATTGAAGAAAAGGGAAAAACATGGAAGATATTTATCATTTATCACTAAGGTAAGAGCCAACAAAGCAACTAGGGCCCCTGCAAACTAATAAAGCAATAAATCCAAATTATTTTTCAGCACAATGATCACAACCAATGAGAAAGATCGGGTCTCTCAACAAAAGGCACCATTATTTATAAACCAACTTAAATCTCATCAACACAGACAAAGGAAGCCAACAAAAAATAAGTGCAATAATTTCGAATGGAAAAAACTCCCAAATAGTTGCATCCATGGTTAAAGCAACGACTTAGTTTAAAAGAAAGAATACCTTTCAAATTGTATCCCATAGCAAAACAAAAATGATGTCATAAAAAATGCTCACAATATTTAGCATTGCAATGTCTAGATTTTTTTTATCGATATTCCAAGGAACATTGCATATGCACTACCTATAATCTGGCCAGAGCACATAAAAGCACCTATATCATAACATCTCTCCGCAACTAAACACACCGAAAGAAGAAAAAAACAATATTGAAAAAACAAAATGATAAAAAACAGAAAAACAATCCACTCATTTGAAAGAAGCCAACATCCATATCTAAAAAACATCTAAATCATATAAATATCCACACACATAATCTTTTGATCACATTCTACAAACATTTATTTATTTATTTATTACATTGCAGACTTCTTCCTTGTTAAACTAGTATATAATATATAGAACATATCATGACACAATATTTCAACCACATTGTAAAATCGTTTCATATCTATGATACTTAAATAATGATATGAAAATATAATAATTTAATTCATTGGCAGGTTAAGAATTTAATAATTATAAATTATAAATATTTTTATATAATTAATCAATATTTTGATATTAAATATATTTACCATTTTCTCTTTTTAAAATCCATCCCAATATATATTTATATCTTAATTATTTTTATTTAAAGAATAAGATAAAATATAATAATTACCTTGTAAACGTACCAAAGTAGGAGGGAGTACATCCACGGACAACCCGTGTGCATAAAACTTTTCTCAAACACTCAAATTACAACAAATTTTGAAAGTGACAATACATGCAGTTATTGGTTGATTCCAGAGATGGTTGTGTACAAGTGTTTAAAGTATATAGTAGAATCATTTCATAACTTTGATGTTTAGATAATGAAATGAAAATAAAATAAATTTAATTCATTGACATCTCAATATTATTTCAATAATATAATAATTATATTTTTAAATATTTTAATATAACTAAATAATATTTAATTCAAAATATTTGTATATATCAATATTTTCAAGTATATTTTTATATTTACTTAATAAAATGAAACAACAATATTTATAATTTATTAATATTTTGAATTTAACTTATTTCTCATTTTCTCTTTTTAAAATCTATCGTAACATATATTTATATCATAATTTTATATTTAAACAATATGATAAAATATAATAATATTTATTTATCCATATTTGAATACCAAATAATTAATCTTTTAATAATATTTTATCAAAAGAATTTAAAAATTGTCTTAACAAAACAATTTATCATGGTTTATTTTATATCTTATAACCAAATTTCAATAAGAGTTAAAATATTTGTTTTTTAGTTTTTTTTAATAATTTGAACATTTAGAAAACAAAATTAAAAACAATAATAATATATAATTTGATCTTATAACTATAATTTTAGTGATGGTTGTCCTTACCACTGGTTTGACAACAGAGTCATGATAGGTTTTCTTACCTGTGAATTTGAAAATAAAATAAATAAATAAAAGGCTGAATGAAAACCACTAAGAGGCATTGGAGGCAAACTCCACGGTTGAAAACCTCTCTGAGGCAGCGTAGGAGCAAAAAAAGAAAAAAAACAAAATAATAAAGATCCCTATGTGAAAACCTCCTCTAAGGCAGCGTCTGTGTCTAAAAAAAATAGAGAAATAATAAAAAAAAAGAAGAAAAGGAAGAAGCTTATATCATGTTTGCTAACCTTTTGTCTTGTTTTCTAAAATTGTACACAGTGGCATATTTCATGGCTACATGCCAAAACCTACAAGCTATCATCCATCCCTCCATCCATACATCTCATATCCATCCTCTCCATTCATATTACTATCTCTCTCCACCATCCCATCATCAAGAAATCCAAATTTCACCTCCTCTCTGTGATGCTACAGGAAGGACTTGTATTGCTACAGGAGGTCCTGTAATGCTACAGGAGGAGCCTGTGGAGCTACAGGAGGGAGATCTGAGGAGGAGAGCAGCCCAAAAGGCCATTATGACTTTGAGAAACAATAAAGAGGGTCCTCCTATGATTTTTCCATCATCCATCCATCACCCATCCACTCCATTTCACCAAAACTTTGCTCAAATTCTCCACTCTATCATACCTTAAAAAAAAGACACAGAAGGCACTATTCTCTATTTCTACAGTGTCTACACTACTCCTTCATGACTCTAACCCTATCCTAATGGCTTATCATCATCTCCCTCATGCAAACTAAAGACTTCAAGGGGGGGATCAAGAGACTGCTACAAGAAGAAACTCCTTTTGTAGCAGCCTGTGCAGCCACAACAACAATCACTGATAATTTTTTTCCACGAGCAGTAGTAGCTTGGACATCAGAAGAGGCACTTGCATACACACAACAAGAGCAACAATCAAGGTACCATCAAGAATGAAGACATGCACATGAAATAAGTCAAATAGGTCAACTCCCTTGACCATAATGATATATGGTACAACTTCAGCATGCAAACCTATGCTGTGGTTTGATCCACAGGTAGGCTTAGGTATGGAAACCCTAACCTCCTTGACTAAAATGTGTTTTGAGCGAGAAAAGGTGTTTTAATAGGCTGGAGGTGGCCAATGAACTTGGCCACCCTTGACTAGTAAACTCAAGTGTGAGTTAAGTCACCCATGCAATGTGGAAATGTCAACTCAAAACGAAGTGGTGTCCTCAAAGAGTGGGGTGATAATCACGAGGAGAGAGAAATGATTACAGTTAGTGGGGACAACGGTCCAAAAGAGGAAACTCGTGTTAATGCCAAGTCACTAGAGTGCTCCAATCTTTTAACCAAAAGAGGATATTATGTGCTGGCTCGACTTCATTTGCACCATCACTCATTCCAAAAACAGGTAGAGGAAGGACGAGCTAGTGCATCGAGCAACCTAGAGTGCCACCGAGGAGTTTCAAACCCTGTCTACAAGTGCTATAGGAGAAAGCTACAGGAAAACTTGCAATTTCTATAGGAGGGTTGAGAGGAGCTACAGGAGGAGTTGGGAGGAGAAAAAGGAGTCACAGTGGCTCGATACTGTCTCAAAACCTTCATGCACACCCAGAATTTCTCTGACAAGAAGTAAGTGACACCCTCCTTCTTTGTTTCTACACCCAATTGCATGAGAAGTCTGCTTGAAATTAAGAGCCTATAACAGTCAATTGATTAGTAGGAGGTCTTTTTGAAGTTTGCAGTTTGAAAAAAATACAAAATGAATTATATTCCTTATTTTTCAATTATTTTCTTTTCTCACCTAAATTCTCAATCTGAGTCCATCAAATTCACAATGGAGAATGAAGTTGATGGAAACCTTCCTTTCCTTGATGTTCTCCTCTCCAGAATGGATGATGGCTCCTTATCGCAAGAAAACTCACACTGAACAATATCTTCATGTGAATTCTCACAATTTCTCAGCCCACAAATTTGGAATTCTCAACACCCTTGCTACCCATGCGCTGAGGATCTCGGATGAAAACCACCTAGAGGATGAGAAATCCAACCTTCTAGAAGTTTTTGAAAACAACACTGAACAATATCTTCATGTCAATTCTCACCATTTCTCAGCCCAAAAATTAGGAGTTCTCAACACCCTTCCTACCCGTGCGCTGAGGATCTCGGAAGAAAACCACCTAGAGGATGAGAAATCCAACCTTTTGGAAGTTTTTGAAAACAATAGCTATAGAGCCATTAAAGGCTCTCCGATTAAGAAAACTCGGGATGGACATTCTTCAAATGTTCTTCCATTCATCCTCAGAACCACTGATAAGATTGCTCGTGTTCTTTAGAAGAATAATGTCATTGCTACCTTCAAGCCCCTTAATACTATTATGAGCTCCCTTAGATCTGTTAAGGATCTTGTGAACCCTAAAGAGATGAAAGGGGTTTATCCAATCCCCTGCTCATGTGGGATTCCCTACATTGGAGAAATTGGTTGCTCCATTAATCTGAGAATTCTAGAACATGCAATAGACATCAGGGATAATCGTTCCCGCTCCTTAGCTATTGTTGAACATGCTGAAAAAACTAAGCTCCATGTCTCCATTGAAGATTCTAAGGTCATTGCAAAACTAAGCTTCATGTCTCCATTGAAGATTCTAAGATCATTGCGAAGATTGACCATTTCCACCATAGGAAGTTGAGAGAGGCCATTGAAATTGAGAAGCATGCAAAAAATCTCAATAGGGACGATGGTTGGAAACTAAGAGTTGGGTTCGTGCCCTTTCTTTGTGATTTTTATTTTATTGTTTGTTTTTCATATTCTATTTATATTTTTGTTTGTTTGTCTGTTTATTTATTTAATCATTTTTTCGTTATTATAATAAGAAAAATTAAAATGATTTTTATATATGTTTTTTTTTCAAATAACCTATTAATAATAATATTTTAATAATTGTTTTAAATTAATTCTATTTTAATAATTTCCTATGACTAAACTATATTTTTGCAAAAACTAACAAATAATTGTTATTAACAAAATTGTTTGAGACTATCTCTTTGATGAATCACATAGAATAATTTACCAATGAGGTTGATCTTTAGGACCAAGGTGAAAAAACAGATCAATTAGTGTGATTAAATAGCCACAAGATGCATCAAGTTCTAGAGTTACTTGTTAGGAATATAATATTATTTAATAAAAACTAACCTTAATGACTAGTTTTTAGTCGATTGTAACTAATAAAGTCAATGGTAAGAAATTATTAGATAATTTATATTATTTATTAATTATTAAATTATTAATATTAAATTATATTTAATCAAAATTTTGTTACATGTTTTCTTTTTAATGTATATATCTTTAACCTCAAAAGTGTTTTGATGCTTGCCAAATTAGTTCAATTTAAAGCACCTTTGCTATTAGGAGGTCATGGGTTCATATTCATTGTGATATATACAATTCAAAGATTGAGATTTATTTCCAATTAATAGCTATGTTTTTTTGTTTTTTGGATGAAATTGATTAGTTAAACAAAATGTCATATGAACAAATGTTATTTGAGGCCACTCATGTGGTATTGATAAACCATGGTATTGTAACAAAATATATTTACAGACTAAAAATCTCCATGGTAAAATGAGGGCAAATCTCCATGTTTAAGAATATTGTTCCATGCTTTTTAGAATCTCTATATGTTTAGCTTATATATTAACTTTCCCCAATTTTAACTTATATATTAATTATTTTTATAATTAATAATAATAATAATAATAATTCCCCGGATGCGGGTGACATATGAGACGGGACAGGAGTGGGCGGCTGGACACATGCCGCCCCTCAGCCATCACGTGGCACCCACTGTGAATATCTGGAAAGGTCGAGGGAGGTTTAAGGCGAGGGGACCTGGAGCAGTTAATGCCCGGAGAGCGCATTCGATCCAGCGTCAGGCAGCAGTAATGGCGGATAGGACCCCGAGCAGGGTAGGTGAGGAAGCTGAGAATAAAACAGGGTTTGAGCAGGGAATGTTGGCAGTTATGCAGTTGGCTGGCCTTTCTGTCGCTGTTGAGATCCCTTCTCAGGTGGACGGGTTCATCACGCGGTCGGCTCTGGTTTCAGAAATCCTAGTTCAACTTGTGGTTTGTTGGATTTATCATCCCTCAATGGTGAGACCTCGACAGCGTATGCTTAGCCGTCGAGGCTCTTCCAGAGGAGGGGGCTCACGCAGGCCTGAAGGGGACCATGCTGGTCATTGTTGCCACTGCAATCTTGCCAGAACCATTGGAGCCACCCCCTCACATTCCAGTCAATTCATGGATGCAGGGGCTTCAGGCTCGGCCACCCTGCCAGCCTTTGGTTCCACCATCTTCAATTTCACCAGCTCGACAAACAACCCAAGGATTAGCGCGCATGTTTCTGTTCTGTTTATTGAGAATGAACCAAAAGATGATGACCCCATGGATGTTCAGGAGCAAAGGATGCAAGTCAATCCTGAGGAAGCAAAGCAGGCTCCGGAAGCTGATATGGAGCAGGAAGCAAAGGTTCCGGCTACCGACCCGAAAATTGCCAAGCATGCTCAGAATGTACCAAAGGCAGGCACCGGGGAAGAGGCAGTGACGTCTCCAACTGACGCTGAGCCGGACTACTATGGGTGGTGCCCAATTGTGGAAGAGCAACCGAACGAATGATGGCGCCCGCGCTCAAGGTTTGCCTGGTCGCTCAAGTTGCAGTTATAGTCTTTGGCGTTTTCTGTTTTGTTATCTATGACATGTAATTTTTGTTAATGATATGGGCAAGAGCAGACTCCCCTGCGTGGGAGGTAATGGTTGGCACCCCTTTTTTTTGTGTCCGTTGCCCCTGCGAGGGCGAAAGTATGTTTGGGTGTCTGATGCATTATCGGCTCTTGGGTGTAATGCCCAGACCCTGTCTCATACTGGTATTGCCATGATGTATTTACGAACTCTGTATATATTTTAATAGATTAGTTTTTTCACCGAGAAAAAATAATAATAATAATAATAATTTAAAATAAAATTATAATTGAGTTAGTTTTAATATTTTTTTAGCCAATGAGATGTATAATGAAGTAAGTGTTTTGGTGCTTATTATGAATTTATGCCTATGCATGTTTAATTTATATGGTTGTAGTAATTTTGACAACTTAAAATATATTATAAAGTACATGCTTTGATATTCAACATCTACCAATTATTTAATTTATATAGCTACTGTAAGATTATATAATATAAAATTAAATCACTAAATTTTTAATTTATATAGTTACTGTAAGATTATACAATATAAAATTATATCACTAAATTAGGAGCTCTCTACATCTATTTATCTAAATGCCTGGATCTGATTCTTCATCTTGTCCTGAAGATGAACCACACTGTGTAGTTCGAAAAGCATTGACAAAAATATCTCTTATATGATTTTTTCAAAAATATATTATTATAAATATATCACTAAATTTCAACCAGGAAAAAAAAAACAAAACAAAAAAAATTCAGCACGAAAAAAGCTATATTTGTATTATATTCAAATAGAGAAATTATACAACAAAAGATTGTTGGAGTCTACATGATAAAACTGATATTTGTAGAACAAGCCACATCATATGGATGGACGAAATAAAAACCATATATCTGTACTTCTTCAGATTGGACATATAGTTCAGCATATTTATAGGCTATATAAAGGTTTTATTCAGACCCAAAGGCCGAATATATAAGAATGTTTTTTTCAAAAAAGAAATCTATATAGTGGGAACCAGATACATACCTGTATTGACAGTAATGAGAAAGGGAAGTTAAGTACCCAGCATGCAAAATTCCTGAGTCTGAAAAGTTTTGTTGTCCACTGTTATCTGCATCATCCAGACATCAAGATGTGAAGAAAGACCTTTCTTCGATAGAGCATCTGCCATCCTGTTTTTTTCCCTGTCAATGTGGATTATTGAGTAGTCCCTCCTGCGGCTCCATAAAGCCTCAATCCTGCTCAGCCATCCTGTTAAGTTGATATTTTTTATGACATGTTTTGACCGAACATGATTGATAATGACTTTTGAATCTCCAAAAATTTGAAGCTTTTGTATGTCTAGAAAATCACAAAATGATAGAAGACCAGCAAGAGCCATAGCCTCTGCTTTATTGTTGGAACCAGCACCTCCATTCCAATATATTTCTATCTGTTGTCCTTCTTCAAGAATAATATATACTCCGCAGGCGCATATTCCCTGTAGTGCTGCCCCATCAAAATAGGCACGTGGAATCCCCGTAGGATCCCTTGAAAGCGTCCTCCTCCCACTTCTGTCTCTGGAATGATTAGTCAATCCAAGCGCGTTGTGTAAACAAAGGATAGATTCATAAATTGATAAATGACATTCCCTTTTTGAGTTGAAAATAGACGCATTCCGCCATTTCCAAATGGCCCATATGGCCAATAAAGGAATGGGCCTCCAATCAATGTTCATGTCACCCCACCATCTAAAAGCATCTGACATGGAAGGGAAGGAGATTCTGTTGAATCCAAAATGGGCTGCTAGATTCTGCCAAATCATCTGAGATAGAGGACAGAGAAGAAAAATGTGCAAATTGTTCTCTGTATTTGATCTACAGAGGGGACAAATGGCTGGCCCGCTCCAATTTCTCTTTTGGAGATTTTCCCATGTGAGGTTCTTGTTATGGAAAACCAACCAAGCAAATAATATGACCTTAAGGGGGCAGCCTGTTTTCCATAGGGATTTTGGAAAGATGTGGGCCATTTGTTCAGATTCAGAAATAATGAGTTGGTGATAAATGTGCTTTACATAAACCGAAGAAGTGCCACCGTGCCCCTTCCAAATAAGGAAATCCATGTCCGCAGAATGAAATATACCATGAGCTCGCAAAGTCGAAATGATAACATTCCATTGAAGACCCAGATCGCCTTTTAAACTCAATTCAGATGCAGATTTCCATATTGGAATGGCACCCTCCCATTTGCGAATGGCCTTGTCCCAGAAAAATATACCCCTGTTGTGCAATGCCCTTAGTAACTGAGAAGAAATGGGAATCTTCCCATCCCCACCTGCAATAGCATCCAAACCAATAATAATTTTTTCCCCAAACTGAAATTTCCAAATCAGGTTTTGTCGGAAGAAGAGCTCAATTTTCCGAAAACCTCTCCAAATAGCAGAGCCCCGAGTGGATCCAATGGAATTCTGTCTATACCAGAAAGACATGTCTTTATTTTCCATATACTTAGATCTTATAGTCTTGCTCCAAAGAGATACCCCCATAACAGCTTTCCACATGGATTTACAAAGAAGAGCTTTTCGGAACAAATTTAAGTCCATTATGCCCCAGCCACCCATCTGTTTTGGTCTGGCCAGCATCGCAAGTTTTGACAAATGATATTTTTTTTGTTCTTTGTGACCTCCCCAAATGAAATTAGCAGTCATTCTATTAAGACTGTTGATAATAGATGCAGGAATAAAGAAGAGATGTGCCCAATAGACCATTATTTGCACCAGAACAGCCTGGGTAAGAGTCGCACGACCACCAATGGACAGACATTTGTATTCCCATCCGGCGATTTTCTTATAAAAGTGGTCGGGAATCCATGACCAATCTGCAGCAGAATATCCAACAGATTTAAGATTGAAACCCAAGTATTTTAACCCAAGCTGGATAGGAATAACTTTAATGTTGAAGAGGCGTGAAAGGAAGGATATAAGATCCCCATTGATATTCTCCACATGAAAAGACGATTTTCCTTCATTGACACACATCCCGGTGGCTTTCTGAAATTTCCCCAAAATATCATGTAAACATATCTAAGATGCCCTGCATAGAATAGCCGATAGAAGAATGTCATCGACGAATAGACTATGTGAAATGGAAATGCCTCTGCAGATAGGGAGAGGCCGGCATCTATTTTGTTGGATCGCCCTTTTTATATGTAGACTCAATGAGTCCATGACAAGAATGAAGAGAAGTGGAGACAATGAACAACCCTGCCTCAAGCCCCTGGCAGCCTTGAAAAAAGGAGTTGGGATTCCATTTATAAGAACTGCAAAATTAACATCAACAACACAAGCCATAATCCATCTGGAGCATTTGTCGTCAAGGCCAATCTTAGCAAGGAGGCATCGAATAAAACCCCAGTCAACACAATCATAAGCTTTTTTAAGATCAATTTTTAATAATGCAGCTTCTGTTTTCCGGCAATGCATGGAATGAAGGCATTCTTGAGTGAGAGCTACAACATCCAAAATATTGCGATCCTTTAGAAAACCATGTTGCTCAAGGGACAAATGAATAGATAAGGTACTCCTCAAGCGGACAACTATAATTTTAGAAATAATCTTATATAGAACATTGCACAAAGAGATGGGCCTATAGTCCATAAAAGTGTGGGAGTCCTTCATTTTTGGAATTAATGCTATATATGTGGAGGAAATATAATGGCTGATGTAGCCATGAGTCCTGGATTCCTCAACCAAATTCAGGATATCCGATTTAAATAAGTCAAAAAAATGGATGAAGAAGTCAATAGTCCACCCATCTGGGCCAGGACATTTATCTTTTTGAAATGATTTCATAGAAGCCAATAACTCCTCTTCTGAAACCACCGAATGAAGGATGCTATTCTGGTTTGAATCAAACATGGTAGGATACGGCCCGTTTGAAATATTTCACAGCTTCTTCAGCAATAGCCTCCTGTGTAGTATAGGTTGTGCCTTCTTCATTTCTAATCTCCCAGATGGTATTTGCTTCCCTTCGCTTGTTAGCAAATCTATGAAAAAACTTGGTATTTTTGTCCCCCTCTTTGAGCCATATAGCTTGGCTCTTAAGTCGCCAGGAAGCTTCTTCTATAGCTAATAAATTTTTCTTTCTTTTCTCTAAATCCCATATTTGTTGACGGATAGCAAGAGGCATACAGTGAGCTTTAAAGTGCATAGATAAATTTTCCAATTTCTTACATATATCCATTAGAGCCAGTCTATTAGAGAAGGATTTATCACGTTGCCATCTTTTGACCCCTTTCCGAAGAGAAGACAGACGTTCTAAAAAAGGGCGCGGGGGTTCATGTTCCGAATTAGATGGGGGATGCCAAGCTTCATGAATGAATTTGTTGAATTGTTCATCTGCGAGCCATGTGCGATTAAATTTGAAGGGATATCCAAATCTGTGACCAATATAATTCCATTGGATAGAAATGGGACGGTGGTCCGAGATGAAGGATGGAACGATCTTCACCGATGGGAATCCAAATCTATCAATCAATCTCTCATGTAAGAGGAATCTGTCAAGTCTCTTAGCCAGGAAGGATTCATTCAATCGCCCATTGTCCCACGTGGGGCCAAAATTAGTTGGCAGAACATCTACAAAATTATGTTGTATGATGGCGTCTCGAATCAAACCCCCACAGGGTCATTTTTCCTGCCATTACCCCATATTTCATCGTTACATAGAGTACAATTTAAATCTCCGCCAACTAATAGGGAATCTATTTCAAGAAGTTCTGAAGAGAGAAATAAATCCCAGAATGGAGTTCGATCTTTATATGGAGCATATACATTTAATATGTGAACAGGGCTCGGAGAACCGCAGAAATAGGCAAGAATAAGGATACCAGCAAAACATTGAAAGGCTATCGCCGAGATCCATTTGGGATCCCATAAGACAGCCTGACCTCCGGACAAACCTGCCGCATTTGTCGCAACCATGTGCCATGAGGGAAACATACGTCTAAAGTATGTTATAGATTCTTGACTATCATGCATTGTCTCTTGAATTAGGAACATTTTTTATTTTGAGGAGAGAAAGAGATCTTTGAGGGCCAGAAACTTGGGGCCGGCACCGAGACCCAATGAATATTCTCTACTTTGACTCAATGAATCATGTTTCTCATCAAAATTTGCTGACAAGCTTTCTTCTCAAACTATCCTTTCTTTTCAGCTGCTGGAAACTCCCACTTTCATTTTCCTAATGGTGAAATTCGCATCATACAAAGCCTTAAAAACGATGAGTTCGTAAAGATCAGAAGAAACTAAAGCAAAGTTAGCCCAACTGTGGTTTGAGGGCAATAAAATATCTTATTAATATTTTCAAATTTAATTTGCGGGGTTGTTTAAAATTTCATCTCAATAAAACAAATACAATATTTTATTAATGTTTTTAAATTTAAGTTTGGTTCGCAGAAATGTTTAAAATTTATGTTATAAAAAATTGATTTAATTTGCGGGGCTGTTTAAAATTTCTATTTTTTGATGTTTTTAAATTCAAGTTTGCATCGGCGAGTTGTTTAAAATTTAATATTTAAAAATCTGATTTCTGATAGAAATCTGGTCGAAATTGTTTTTGTTTGGCGGAAGTGTAGATATCATATTTATAGATTTTATAATTGGAGAGCAGTAAACATTTTCGAGATTGCAGAATTCTCTTCCACGTGGCATGAGAATGCGCAACTTCCACTCATTTAGTGATAAAATTTAGCCAAGATCAATTGCTAAATCCATACAAAAACGAATCTTAAAAGATAATTATTGACTAGTTATGTTACTTTACACTGATGAGGCTGTATTTGGAGTCGTAAATCATTTTTGCATTTTTTTAATGATACAATTTTTTGCCTGGGAAAGTTTATTTTACCACATCAAGTGGCATAGGTTGAGTTTTTTTGACAAAATATTACTATGTTTTTTTTGACAAAATATTACTCGCAATCACTTTTAAAGGTGCAAAAAATTGGAAAAACAGGTAGATAAGATTAAAAAAAAAAAATTGTAAATTGAATTTTAGAATCAAGCAAATAATATTTGATGCATTAAATTTATGTTTTTAAGTGTGAGGTTTGCACTTGCAGAGATTAGATTTTTATGAAGGCTGGTTAAAGTAAGACTTAAAATGTTTAATATATCAGAATTAAAAATTGCTCTTTATAAATATTGTGTGTATTCAAAAGAATATTTTTAGTTATTATTTTTAATAAGAAATGTAATTAAATTTATTAAGTTATTTGTATTTTATAAATGATGATTTTTATTCATGAAAGTTTTTTTTAAGTTACATGGTTGATCTCCAACCATAAAAAGTGAATTCTAAAAAATAAATTCTTACCAACTCTATTGCCACAATGGTCCTTATTTTTATTTATGTCTTAAGCTTATAAATCATATATCTATATATATATGCTAACTACATTTTTCTCTATTATGAATATATAGTTAAAAGATAACTACATTTTGGGATGGATCGCTCTCGCGCTGCGGCCCTGACCTAGCCATCGCTCTTCTCCTGCGCAAGAGGCCGCTGGCTGCCTTGGCCCTCTGCCTGTCGCGGAGAGTCTGTTCCTTCTGACCGCAGAGATCTCTCCTTGCGCCCTTGTGGCTGCTACGCCCCTGCGCTCAGTCCTGAGGCGCCCCTCAGAGAACATGGATCCCAACGGGGGCTCGGCCCCCCCTCCTTCGGAGGTTCTGGCATTCAAAGCACTGGTTGAAGCATGCCCTAAGAGAGTCCCAACGGTGGCTCAGCAAAATTTTATCAAGAGGATGGACAAGATCCCCTCAGTTGCCCTTTCTGAAGAAGAGACGTGTAAAGCAGCACTGAACCTGGCAGAGAGAGGCCTCATCGGCCAGTTCACGGGCCTCTGGCCTTCACCAAAGTCAGTAGAAGATTGGACTCAAAGAAACTGGAGCCCCCTGATCAAAGAGGGTGTGAAAAGCTACTTTGTCGGGAAAGGATACTTTGTCTTTGTGTTTGAAAACCCGGAAGACAGAAGCTTAATCTTCAGAAATGGCCCATATTTTATGGGACCGCAGGGCCTGTATCTGAATAAATGGTCCCCAGACTTCGACCCCTCCCAAGACGTCCCCTCCGCAGTCCTGGTATGGGTGAGACTTCCCCACCTGCCTCTCCACTGTTGGAATCAAAAATCCCTTGAAAACATCGGCAATGCACTGGGTAAATACATTGACAAAGCTGCAAGGAAAGATCAGTATTCATGCGCTCGAATATGTGTTGAAGTCGATCTGGAGGAGGGGTTACCGGAAGCAATCAAACTTACAGTTGCAGGTTGGGTGCATATCCAAGAACTGGACTACGAACAGCTCCCATTCAAATGCAGACATTGCCACGAGCACGGACACTTCGCGAAGTATTGCAAGAAGAAGGCAGAAGAGCAAACAGACAAACAAAAAGAGGAACAATGGACCCTAGTCCAGAAAACAACACACCCAAAAAAAGGTTCTAGCAAAGGAAAGACAACAGGGATGCCAAGCAGTTCCAAGCCCATCCAAGAAGAGGAAGCAAACGTACAAGGGACAACAAGCATACAGATCAACCCAACAGACCCGGAGCAAGAAAACCAGGTGCATGTAGAAAGCACCCCTCCAAGCAAAGAAGGCGAGAAAGAAAAGCAGGTCGAAGCCTCACAGGGCAGCCCGTCCAACCCTTCATATGCAGAATTTACAAGGAAAAAAACAATAGAAAGTTCAGGATCTTCGGAGGATGAAGCCTACGAGCGCCCTACGAAAAGAGTTGGAAGAAAATCCCGTAAAGAAATGAGAGAAGAAGAGGCCGAAATACTTAAAACCCAAGGGAGCGAAGCCACAATAGAAATGTCCATTGGGCGAAATATCAGGCCGAGACCTTCCAAGGGAGGTCCAACCCCTCCACTAAGTAAATAATGAAGTTCGTCTCTTGCAATTGCAAAGGACTGGGGAGCCCTGAAAAATTAGAAGCAGTCAAGGATTTTCTTAAAGCTGAACCCTCAGACATCCTCATGCTCCAAGAGACCAAAATTGAAGGGCATTCCCTTCTAGATATCAGCAGGCTAAAATGGAATAAAAATACAGGCAAGGCAATAAGCGCAAGGGGTACCTCCGGAGGACTGGCTACTCTTTGGTTAGATAGCACATTCCAGCTCAATAATTTTCAAGAAACCCAGCATTGGATATACACTGAATTGACGCACAAAGATAGTAAGTTGACTGTCTCTCTCTTCAATTTGTATGTTCCGGTAAATTATGTAGAAAAAAGAGAATGCTGGTACTCTCTATCATCTTATCTAGAACAGCATTCCCCAAATAATATTATCATAGCATGAGATTTAAATATAGTTCTAAAGCCAAAGGAGAAGAGGGGAGGCACCAGTTTCAGAGACTCCATGCTGGCCACGGTGGAGGAGCTCGTTCAGAACTGGGATCTCTTAGACTTCCCTCCAGTCCATGGGCTGTATACATTGTTGAATAATCGTGTTGGGTCGGAAAAAATCTCTGCCCGGCTGGACAGATTTCTGATCCAAAGCACCCTTGTGATGAACAAAAAGATTGCGAACACAAAAATCCTGCCCAAATTGACTTCGGATCATAAGCCTATACAACTTCTATTGGAAGACGAAGAAGATCTGGGCCCCATTCCCTTTCGATTCAGCCCTCTATGGATTGATAAACCAGGTTTTATTGAGACAGTGAAAGTTGCATGGGTCAAACCCATCACAGGCTCCCCTAGCTACATCTGGGAACAAAAGTTGAAGGCTACGAAATATGCGCTAAAGGAGTGGATAAAAAAGCCAGACCCCAATCCAACCAACCAGAGAAAAGAGGCAGTTCAGAGGTTGCATTCAATGCAAACGGAAATGGAGATCAAAGATATTACAGCAGAACTTCTAGATGAGGAAGTCAAAGCACAACGATCCACCTACCAGGCCTTCCGAACTGAAGAAGAATACTGGAGATTAAAGTCCAGAAGTTTATGGTTAAAGTCAGGGGACCGGAACACTTCTTACTTCCACAGACAATACAGAGCTAGATTGTCCCGGAACCATATAGCGGAGATTAAAACCTTGGAGGGACATGTTTGCAAAGGCTTCGATCAGGTGAAAGGTGCTGCTAAAGCACACTTCAGGAATCTATACAACAAAGGAAATCAAGGCGACGAAGAGGAAGCCAATGACTTTCTATCTAATATTCCCCATCTAGTTAACGCAGATGAAAACACAGCCCTTTGCAGACCCATCACAAATGAGGAGGTTATCAAAGTAATCTGGTCAATGGAAGCCGATAAGGCCCCTGGGCCTGACGGATTCACAATCCATTTTTATCAGTCCTGTTGGGAAGTTATCAAATCTAATCTCCTCAAAATGATCAGAGGTTTTATGAGAAAAGCTAAGATAGGAGGAGGTATCAACTCCACCTATCTAGCTTTAATCCCCAAGGAAACCAATCCAGTCACCTTTGCAAGATTCAGGCCTATCTCGCTATGTAATGCTTCTTACAAAATCATAGCCAAACTCCTAGCAAATCGACTCAAGCCTCTGCTCAAAAAATTGATTTCCAACACTCAAGGCGGATTCGTGGAAGGCAGATATATTATAGACAATGTTATTGAAGTTCAGGAGACCGTCCATTCAAGAAAACAATGGGGCGAGAAAGGTATGTTGATCAAACTCGATATGGCGAATGCACTCGATAGAGTAAATCGTTTGTTCCTATGAAAAGTCCCGCTTTCTTTTGGTTTCTCTCAGCATTTTGTCCAACTCATTAAACCATGCATAGAATCCCCGTGGATTGCCCCTCTCATCAATGGTCGTCCAACCAACTTCTTCCAAGCTTAGAGACGTATCGGGCATGGATGCCCACTCTCTCCCTCCATGTATATCCTCATGGCCGACTCTCTCAGTAGAAAGCTAGCAGCTGAAAAAACCGTTGGCTCCCTCCCGGGGCTCAAACCTTCTAATGCAGCAACTTCTCTAAACCATGCCCTCTTCGTGGACGATTCTCTTCTCCTCGGAGGCGTCTCTACCAGAATAGCGAAAGCCTTTGACAATGTACTGAAAAGTTACTGCAGGGTGACTGGTGCTCTTATCAACGAGAGCAAAAGCGAAATATACAGTTGGAATACTGAATAGCAAGAGATTACCAATATCTCGAAGATCCTCGGATTCAAAGGTCAAGCCAAATGGGACAGCTTCAGATATCTTGGTCTTCCCATTTCCTCAGGGGTGAACAAGAGGTCTCTATGGTCTCATATAATCAGCAAAATCAAATCCAAAATCGCTGCCTGGAGAGGATATTGGTTAACTAAAGGCGACAAATCCATTCTAATAAAATCTCAGCTGTCAGCTATGCCCATTTATCAGGCAGCGTTTCTCCTTGCCCCCAAACATGTCATGGATCAGATTGCCACCCTCCTCAGGAATTTCCTATGGCAAGGCGGGAAAGGTAATGATAAAAAGATGCATTTAGTTAACTGGGACACGGTTAAGAGGCCAATTGATGAGGGCGGACTTCAAATTCGGGACCCCTCCCTAGTCAACAAATCACTAGGCGGCAAGATATTGTGGAAAATAATCAGCGACCCCTCCCATCCAATTAGCACAATTTTACACTCAAAATACACAGATAAAGAAGCACTAAGCAAAATGCAACTGCAGTCTACAGCGTCCTGTTCGCAGGTATGGAGGCTCTGTTGTAAGAGTAGCGAGTTCTTCAAAAAACACATGTACAGAATTCCCGGAAATGGTAAGTCCACTCACTTATGGAAAGATCGCATTATGGGCAAAGAACCGTTGGAAGAAAGAGAGGATATCGCTGAGCTCAGAAATTGGCTGCAACGAGCAGGAGTAAATAGAGTCTACGACCTGGCAAGCTTGGACAACTGTGGAGAATGGATAAGATGGGACTTCCATGGAGTCCCAGAGCGCCTAAGAGACCAATCGATTCAGCTCGAGAATCTGCTCGAATATGCCACCCCAGTCAGCAGAGTCAAAAAGGATAGATGGGGATGGGGAAAGTCTGGAGTATACACCTCAGTTGAGGGTTACAGGACTCTTCAAGGACACAAGAACAGCCACCATTCTCCCGCCTTCTGGAAGCAGGTTTGGGAGCCGTTAGCTCTCCCAAAAATAATTTTTTTCTTTTGGACCTTGGTACACAACAAGTTATTGACAGGGGACAATCTGGCAAAAAGGAAGTTTGAAGGGCCTCACAGATGCGCACTCTGCAGATGTCATTTAGAAACTGCCCAACACTTGTTTATAGACTGCGCCTTTGCCAAGGAGGTATGGGGGCTTCTTCTCCATGATTTTAAGATCTCTCTCCCTCAGCAAACCTCTGTCCCGGATTTATTTGCGACTTGGAGTTCCAGCTACCCCAAAAGCATCCCTCCCAAGTCCTTTTGGCGCAGAATATGGATAGCGCTGCCCAAATTTGTATGTTGGCAACTGTGGTTAACTAGAAATCAGCAAATATTCAAAGATGTGCAGCACTCCCCGTCTCAAGTTGCCGCAAAAGCTAAGGCCCTTCTATTGGAAGCAGCTCAACAGCAATATTTCAAGGAAGACTCCTTGCTCAAGCTGGAAGAAAAGAGGTGGCTTGCCCTGGAACCGCATCCCCGAAAGTATAGAATCTCTCCCCTAAAATCAAACCCGGATTGGAGAAAAAGAGAGACTGATGACATCTTTCAAAGCTGGTGGAGGACCCAAAATATTACTACTATTTTCTTTGATGGAGTGTTTAAAGGGAATCCTGGAGCTGCAGGCGCTGGTGGGATCATCTACTTCACGGAAGGGCTCTCCACTGTTTCTTTTGCCTGGGGCCTTGGCGAGAAAACAAACAATCAAGCGGAAATTCTGGGGCTGCTTAAGGCCTGCCACATTGCCAGAGAGAAAAGAGCCAAAGATATTCAAGTTTTTGGAGACTCAGAAATATTAATCAAAAAACTAATCAGTGAGGAATATTTCAACAATGCTAGGCTGAACAAAATCATGGACAGATTGAAGATGGTCCTACAGAGCTTTGATTCATATAAATTTTATCACATTCTCAGAAATTCCAACAAGGAAGCAGACCGCATGGCGAACTTAGGCAGCACTCTCATGAAAGGGATCTTAAATGTAAATGGGGAAAGTTCTTATCATAATTTGTGAAACTGCCTCTCTCCAAAGGCAGCAAAAGTAGGATTACAGCCATGTATGCAGGGCTACCTCAGCAAAATCCCTCTCTATTTTTAACATATAAATAAAAATCACAACCGTTTTAGTTAAAAAATAAAAAATAAAAAATAAAAAAAGCTAACTACATTTTTCTCTATTATATGAAGTTAAAATTTTCATCATAAAAGAAGAAGATGATGGTATTAATGAAATATGACACTAGAGGTAATCAACCATAAATCCCTACCCATTATAGGGATATCCCATTAACAGCATATTAATAACCACCACAAACCATAGGCGGTTTATCCTATGAAGTTAAAATTTTCATAGTAAAAGAAGAAGATGATGGACCCTACCCATTATAGGGGTATTCCATTAACATCATATCAATAACCACCACAAGCCAAAGGTGGTTTAAAATGCATGACAACAATACCTAAATATAAAGAAAAGGTTCATGTGTTATCCATGCAACCAGACTATAGAGTCAACTTGCTAATGCTACCTTCATGTCCAACATTGACATCTACTAATTGAATATAGAAAGTTGATGTACGGTAGCATAACTAACAAGTCACTAAGAGTCATTATGTTGACTTCAAGGAATCTTTCAATGTTAAGATAGAAAGTTGATGCATGGTAGCCTAACTAACAAGTGACTAAGAGTCATTATGTTATCTTCAAGAAAAATTTCAATGTTTAGCTAAAGCGCTCCTACCAACTAATATATTCACTAAGTGTGTGAATAATGAGTGAAGATCTCTTAATAACTTGAATGTTCTAGCAAAGAAGAAACCATCATTAGTTTACACTTGTAAATTCTTTGTTGTGTTTTCTTGAACAATTGGAACGCCTCCAAACATTCTTCTACTACAAATAATTTATTATTATTGATTATACTCCAACATTCCCATGGAGTCATTATCCATGATTAAATTATTGACAATATTTAGATGACTTCTATGTGCCTTGAATTTCCAATGACTAGGTGTGGATTCTTTTTATACACAGTTTTAGTTTTAGGTCAAGTCAGGTTCATGAGCAGCCGATCAAATACTAGAAAAAATCTATATTAATCATTTAAACCTTTATTTATAAGTACAAAGAGATAAAAAAATAAACTTGGAAAAAGATCGAAATTTGTATATTAATTTTTTTAATCATTTATAAATCTAGGGTTGACATAAGTAATTGACATAACATTGTGAAAAAAAAATGTGATTCGGTTGTATATTATTAATATATTTTTCTGAAAATAACACCATTGTGTATAATTAATTTCCTGGACATTACTTGACTTGTAGTTTCATTTTGGCAATTAACTTTCCTTCTCTTTGTGGGACATTTTGAAAAGGAGATGTGCTTGTATATGATTTGACATTTTTCCCCAATTAAAAGTAACACTATCTCTGTAATTGTTGAAAGTTACCTCATTAGTGTTTTCTTTCTTGCGCTAAACGTGCATTCTCTCTTGCACATTGTTTTTGCCTCATGAGGAACGATATGGATTTAAAGCTTTTCTAACCTGCCAGAAGGCTTTGGGTGAAAGTCCCTAGGTTGATGGAATGACATCTTTCTTCTCTTCGGTAGTAACAACACCTGATGGTTTTGCTTGTTAAGTGGATCAATTTGGTGTAGTGGTTAGTTTAATTGTATGATGAAATGTTTGTGTAGCATCAAATCTCACTATTGTGTAGCATCAAATCTCACTAATTTATGTTTGTGTAGCAGCAAAAGGGCTTTGTTACAGTTGTGAAAGAAAATACACTAAAGGTCATAAGTGCGCTGAGAATAAATTATTTTACATAGATTGTGAAGAGGAGAAGAAAAGGAACAAGAAACACCAAAAGAAGAGGATATACATCAGGAACAAACCCTAGAGAAAGAAGAAATGAATCCGACCATCTCTTGTAATGCGTTGGCTAGAATTACCACTCCTCAAACTATCAAGATAGAAGGACATATCAAGAAGAAAAAGGTAATAGTGTTGATTGATTCAAGTAGTGCCTGTAATTTTATTCATTGTAAGATAGCCAAGGAATTGAATTGCTTCCTATATCCAGCACCAGAGTGTCAAGTGATGGTTGTAAGTGGAGGAACCATAAATTGCTCTAGAAAGTGCCATAATATCAAGCTATCCATGGGAGAATATGTATTGAATAGCCCAATGCTTTCCATACCAATGGGTGGTGTTGATGTTGTACAAGGAGTCCAATGGCTACAATATTTGGGTATGATAGCTTTTAATTTTCAAGAACTTTTCACGAAATTTTCTTCGGAAGGAAATGAAGTTGAATTAAGGGGTATCGCAGGGAAACCAAGAAATATAATAAGCTCTAACGGAATGACAAAGCTTCTAAAGAAATAACAACGAGGCGTAATTGCACAATTATGTTCGCTATAGGTTCCCACATCGAAATCATCTATTTCTCTAGATCTCCAAAAAGTCTTGAACAATCATTCCAAATTATTAAGACTCTCAAAGGCCTCCCACATATTCGTGATAATGATCATGCTATTCATTTGATTCCAAGAAGTGTTCCTCCAAACATCAGGCCTTATAGATATCCTTATGCCCAAAAGAGTGAAATTGAATGTATGGTTGCAGAAATGTTAGAGGCTGGTATAATTCAACCTAGTCAAAGTTTTTTCTCTACTCCAGTAGTATTGGTGCACAAGAAGGATGGATCATGGTGCATGTGTCTGGATTATAGGGAGCTCAACAAGCTCAATATTAGAGATAAATTTCCCATTCCTATCATTGATGAATTATTGGATGAATTGCATGGATCAATTTACTTCATCAAGTTGGATCTTCGTTCAAGATATCATCAAATCAAAATGAAGACTGAAGACATTTTGAAAACAACATTTAGAACTCATGAGGGTCATTATGAATTTTTTGTCATGTCTTTTGGCCTTACTAATGCACCTTCTACATTTCAAGGTTTGATGAATTCCATTTTCAAGCCCTTCCTTAGAAAATTTGTGTTAGTTTTTTTGATGATATACCAATCTACAACAAGTCTTGGAAGGATCATGTTCAACATGCTGACAGGGTGCTCAAACTATTGGAGGAGAAACAATTATATGCAAAAAGCTTCAAATGTTTCTTTGGAGTACAAGAGGTGGAATATCTGGGTCATATTGTATCTCATGAAGGTGTTAAGGTAGACCCTAGCAAAATTAAATCCATTAAGGAATGGAAAATTCCCACATCCATGAAGCATCTACGAGGATTTCTCGGATTGACAGGGTATTATCGCAAGTTTGTTAAGAATTATGGAAGAATAGCAGCACCTCTAACAACATTATTGAAGAAAGATGCATTTTCATGGACTCCATAAGCAATGAAGAGAATATGGATTATCCATTGTATCTGCTCATTGGAAAAATGTTGAAATCATGTCATCGATAAATCATAAATGTTCTTATTGTGTCCATTCATAATGTGGTCTTCCTTGCAGCCCATGATTTAACATTTGGTGAGACTGTTGCTAATATTGTGTAGCTCTTACTGAAAACCATTACAGAAATTGGGTTGTGTAATGTCATTCAATTAATTATTGATGATGCACCTAATTGTCATACAGTAGAAGCAATCACCAGATGCACCTAATTGCAAGGCAGCAAAGGCAATCATTGAGTAGGTAAATCCTCACATTTTTGTTCTAGGTTTTGGTGCATACAGTGAGCCTTTGATGCATGATATTATTAAGTTGAATCCTAGCAAATGATGAATGAATATATTGTACAAAAGAGGGAAAAAATTAAAATTCATCACCACTGATGAAGCCAATCAATACATTTTCCACACTCATTCTAAGTTGGAGCTACTTAAGCTTGCAAGGACCAAATTTGTTACATATTACCTCAATATCAACATAAACAAAGTCTTTTAGACTTATTATTTGAAAATTGTTATTTTTATTGAGTTGTATCACCGTCCTAGGTTCTAGAATCTATGTTTTTTTATTTTTATATGTTTTCAAATAAAACTATGCCATCCTAGTTGCATGTCTTCTAGAAATATGGGGTACCTTCCAGCCTTCCCCGAAATTGTCTTGTCATCTCCCTGTCCCCGCGCCACTAAAATTAGATGCAATATAGTGAAAGACAAATTGAATTAGTTTTGGCACAAGTCAAGTTTTGTCATGTACCTGATGCCCAAGAAAACATCCGCAAGTGCAACCCTTAGTGAGAATGTTGTATATATTTCCAGCCCTAATGACTAATTTCGATTTTGGCAACTTTCTTTATTGCTTTTAAAAACTAAAAAACCTTGGTTTGTAATTTACTAGTTCCTTAGGTTGATTTACCAAAGTCACAGGAAACAAGGAAAAGGGAAAAAAAAAAAGATGTTGGTGAGCATATGTACACCTCTGACCAAAAAACAATTTGAGCTTTTTGACTTTTAGTTTTTTCTTATATCACAATGTCAATATGCAAAACAAAATAAAATGCACAGCCATAATTTTAAGAGAATACAAATTCATTCTCATCTGCAAATTTAGGATATATACCTTGTCACTAATTGCATCTTATATAACTACTATATCTGTAGAGATAGAACTGATAATTTCTCCAGTGCTGGTCTTCGTGTCAAAAAAAGTAACATCTTGGCTCAAAACAGATTTTAAATATTGCATTCTCATTCAAGCTGATTGTCGCTCCCCTGTTTGCATCCAACATGAGACCTCTGCATAAATCCATACAAACAGCTTATTTTCAGCTATTCAGCATTGTAGATTGTTTGCTGGAAGGAAAATGATACAAAATATCAACTACTCTAGAAGGTATAGGCCATGTGTTCAGCTGATGTATTTATTTTAAATTATAAAACCAAAAATATAAATAAAAAAATGAAGTGAACTTTAACTAAGTACGGGTATGAAAACCCCTTGTCTAATATTCTCTTTTTACTTGCAAAATATTCAAACCAATAATCACACACCAAACCATGACAAACAAAAGTTGTGAATTGGATTGGAACATACCAAACCATCCTGATACCATGATGACAAGTCCCAAGTAGAAGAACTGGAGAGCGTGCTGCAAAAGTTGCTAGACAAATTAATATTGTATGCTCAAACTTTAGATCAGAAAAAGTGCAATTCTAAACTGTCTTTTTCTCTTTTTTACTTGGAAAGGACTGAAATTGGTCTAGGCATAGAACAGCTGAAACCTTCAACATAACAAAAGTCTCAACCATACAAGAAGGTTACAACCATGTTATATAAGGAAACATTGTGTTCACTATTAAATAAAAAGTTATTTATTGAGAAGGAGAGGCTACTAAAAATGAACAATTTTACAATATCCTGCTTTCTTGACACTGGAATACTATTTTTTTCTGATTAATTTTAAGTGTGGCATAATATATATTTCCTGTGCTAAAAGCTAGTTAAGGTTGTTTGTGAACATTCTCGTGATATTTTCAATGAAGTTTCATTATCATATCCACATTTGAGGCATCAATGTGACAATGACTTCTACCTCAAATAAACTGAAAGGAATTCGCATGGAAAGAACAATTTATAACGCAAAAATTGGAGTATCAAAAACACTTATAGACCCTATCTTCCCTTCATAAGCCTGCAACTGCATTTTAAAAAGTTAAAATGAAGTAAATTTATTATGAATTATCAACGTGTAACTTTGTAAATATACATTTCTGCAAGCTATGAAAATGGCAATAAAAAATATGAGTCCTAGATGATTTTAGCATTCTAGCAGCAAAATATTCTAACCAAGAAGACATAACACTGGTGTATTGGTTGGCTTCTACAGCCTAGATATGTGTTAAAATGTCAAGTTTGAGTCCATGACTCCATACTTTTTTCACCTATCATCATCAAAAACTGATACCTACATAATACCAACAAAATTGCAGCACAACATTATCATCACTAACATAGCATAACTTTACTTTCCCTTCAAACTTCTTATCATGGATATTATGCCCATAGTATCTCTTGAAGGTGGAAAGCTTGATTTTTTCCTTAATCGTCTGTTTGTTAATCATATATTCTGTACATTCGATAGAGTGTTCAAGAATGGTGATTACAACTAACCACTTGGAAAGTTGGAGATGTGCATCAAATTGCTCAATAACAGAAGCAATCAAACAATGTAAACCAACAAGGTGTTGAATGCGCATTAATATCATAATATTAGCAAGCAAGCACTTATAAAGACAGCTTCGATCATGTGTAGACTCTTGTCAAATTTATGAAAGCCGAACTAGTCACAGAAGACAAAGAAATCCCATCTCAGCCCCCAACATGCATACACTCACCCAACCATAGCCACCACCGCCGCCACCATAACCACCACCACCACCACCATTGTAGCCGCCACTACCACCATAACCACGTTCGCCATGATCACGGCTTCCACCGTAACCCCCACCACCACCGCCCCCATGGTAGCCACAAGAGCCACCGCCCTCGTTTCCTCTAGACTGGGCTGGATTAATGGTGATGATGCTCATGTCAAGCATCTTGCCATTCATTGCATCGATGGCGTCCCTCATCGATTGCTCATCGTTGAAGGTCACGAAGCCGAATCCACGGGATCTACCGGTTTCCCGATCACTTATAATCTACAGAAAACAAATCCAGAGACAAACCCTCAGAAAAGAACTTTATTCGTCAAACCCAAAACCCCGAAGCAAACCCTAGTTTTGAGAAACCCTCAGAAAATGATTAAATCTGTGAAAATTCAAAACCCCAAAAGCAAACCCTAATAAAACCTATCAAATTCAAAACCCCAAAAATAATAAACCCTAATTATGACAAAATGGACATGACCATGAGAATTCGAGAGATTAATACACAAATAATGGCTTTACCTTGGATTCCACGACTTCGCCATAGGGGCTGAAAGCCTCCTGCAGGCTTCTGTCGTCAGTAGACCATGCAAGACCTCCAACGAAGCATCAGAACTCAACATCTGTTGAAGCCATCTTCTCAGACTGAAGTTTAAGAAAACTTGACAGAACAAGAGAGAGCAAGAAACCACTAACACGGGACCAGATCCAGAACCAGACCAGAAAACGAACAGAACCAATATGAACCAGGGACAGACCGCCCCATAAACGACTGAGAAAGTAGGGTTTGGGATAGGCAAGAATGGCGCCACGCTAATATTGGCCTTAGATTTGAAGTGAGGCATCACAACTATCTTCATCCCAAACCCAACCGAGAAGAATGAAGAACACCGAGTTTCTGCAAACCGTTTCTGCAACAAATTGGTAACCACCTTGATCGAACGATTGAACCTTCTGCAATCATCTAACATAAAATTTTGTGGTGCACAAGATGACAGGTGGGCAAAGAGGGGAGTTGATTTCAGAGGGAAACACCTTACGGCGTAATTAATTTTATTTTAATTTAATTTAAAAATCTTATATTGTAAGCCCAATTATTTTTCTACATTTAAAGTTTATCCAAAATGTAAAATTAAACGAAAATTACAACCCTTCTTTCAAATCAATTGTTTTTCTTATATATTATTTATTTTAAAAGTTTGATATTAAATAAAAATTAAAAATTTATATATCTTAATATATTGCACTTTAACAATAATGAAAATATTTAATAATAACGAAAATGGAATATTTAATAATAATGAAATTATTAGATAACATTGAACTTACTTAAGACAGTTGAATCCCAAAAAATGATATCTAATATTGAATAAATGTATTATTCTAAAATCATAAAAATCCATTTTTGATCCAACAAAATGAAATTTGTAATAATAATTTTAAATGTTATTATTAAATTTAAACAATGATATTAACTCATTCTCCAAGCAGGAAATCAGGGTTAAAGGCTAGAACTAGACTAAAGAAAATTGATGGTTCCGTTGGCATAGAATTAGAACATTTAATTATTTAACCAAAATATTATATAAATTAAAATTAATTGATTGATTGATTAATTAACTTGCTTGTAAAAGAAGTTAAGCATATGGCTTGAAAGTGAAGGTAAGCGGGCTAAAGGCCACACAGGTTTCAGAAGGCATCACTCAACAACAGACCATCTCGTTACGCTTAAGATCATTGCGGAGGAATGTCGTAATGATAAATCCAATTTTTTTTGTTGCTTTGTGGACTTTAGAAAGGCTTTCGATACGGTTCCTAGATACAACCTTTGGAATATATTAGAAGAGTTAAAGGTTCCTCTCGAGTTGAGAGCTTCCGCTATAAGGTTATACGAGAATGTAGTTGCCAATCTAAATAGCAATGAGGGGTGGTCGAAAGATATTAATTGTAACATTGGAGTTAAACAAGGTTGCCCCCTCTCCCCTACCCTATTTGGCATTTACATCGAAAAGCTTGAAGGCTATTTAGAGGAAGCAGGATGTGATGGCACGATCTTAGCTGGGATAGTCTTCATCCTTCTTCTCTATGCTGACGATATTGTTCTTTTGGCAAGGTGCCCATCTGATATTGATAAGCAACTCAGGCTTCTTAAGGATTTCTGCTCTACCATGGGTATGACTGTTAACACTGACAAAACAAAAGTTATGATTATCAAATCCAAGAAGGACACTTACGCTAATTTTATGTATGACAATAATAACTTGGAGGAAGTGTATTCTTACAAGTACCTAGGAATTGATATTCATCACAAGCTCAACTGGAACCATAGCATTGAGAAAAGGATTAATGGGGGGTGGAAAGCTTATTTTGGTCTTGAAAATAAATGTAAAACAACAAACCTCGTAATGTGGGATAAAAAGAAGTTCCTCTTTGAAACTTTAGTCACTCCTGTTATCTTATATGGCTGTGAGGTTTGGGGTTGCAGCATCTCTAGAGAATCATGGAGAAAGATTGAGCAAATCCAGAATCGTTTTATAACTTATAACCTGAAAATTAAAAGTAATACACCCTATCCTATTCTCCTTATAGAAGCAGGTCTTTCCCCTATTGAGAGCCTAGCTATGATTAGGTTTCTGCTGCACAAGCACAAAATCAATAACATAGACAATCATAGACTTCCTAAGCTAGCTTTAAATTCCAGCCAAAACCACCTAAGGCTTAATCGGGGTGGCATAAAGACACAAGGGCCTGGTTAAACTATTGAGAGATCAACGAGAATGATGCATTGCAAAACATAAATAACATTAAAGATATTGTTACTTATAAGTTCAAAGAAAAAATGTGGTGTGAGAAAGATTTAGAGGCTAAAAGAAAATTAGGTTATTATAAGAAGGTCATCAACCCCACCCTAGAAGATCAAAAGTATCTTTCTATTTTAACTAGCTCAAAGAAGAAAATTAATATAGCAAAGATTAGAACGAATTCTCATGAGCTCCATAGTGAAACAGGTTGTTGGGCAGTTCCTAAAATGCCATGGATGGAAAGGATCTACCATATATGTGAGAATAGGAACATCGAGGATGAAAACCACTTCCTCTTAGAGTGCCCCGCATACAACCACATTAGATCTCAGTTTCACAATCTTTGTTACAATACTGACCTTCCTAGCCTTTTACAATGTCAAAATTATAGTGAGCTCAGGAGGCTTATCTCCAAGATTTTTGAGCATAGGAATAAAATCTTAAATCAAAATAAATAATTTGTTTCTTTAGGGGTGCCTAAATGTGTTCAATCGAAGATGTGCGATGGGTGTGCGAATGAGCATGCAGATGGGTGTGCAGACACGACTTGCAGATGGGCGAGCGACTATAGTTTGCGGGTAAGGCGTGCGGACCCGACGGAGGGTGTCCACCCGAACGGACAGGTCGACTCGTGTTAAGGCAGAAGATGAAGGGGTGCGTTCAGGACATGTGGACATGTCAGTTAGGCAGTAATACATTTAGGCTTACTCAAGTACAAGCGAAGGGACACGACTATTGGGAAATTCGATAGGCAATGAGCCGTATAAATAAAATAAGGTTGACATTCGTTCCACCATCCAAGCATTCAACCAAGGAAGTTCAGGGCTTAACGAGCAAGGGCGAGCTACTGGAAAATGATTCGGGCTAAGGGTAGAACACAGTGAATCCAAGGGCAGAAGTGAGGCTTGCTTAGTGAGCCTCCATGATTGAAGGACGAGCTGGTTATTGTTCTAAATTCAGAATTCGGGGTTCCCTACAGACCGCAGTGTGGCCAGTGCAGGTTGGGTGAGTTGCACGGTGGGCAAGCTCTGCAAGAGGGAAATCTACATGGTGACATTGCACGAGGGTGAGCTACACAGTGGGCAAGCTCTACACGAAGACGAGTTACATGGTGACTCTGCACGAGCCCAAGTTGTAATGGGTATGCTCTGCATGAGGGAGAGTTGCATGGTGGGTAGGTTCTACATGAGGGAGCTACACGGTGGGCCGGCTCTGCATGAGGGCGCAGTTCGACAGGCTTTGCACAAAGGAGTGTTGCCTTGTTTGGCAAGGATTGGGCAGGTCTGTATGATAGGCTACATAATATTGTAAAATTTGTAAAACTTGTAAAATATTGCAGAAGTGATTTTTGTAAGTATTTTGGAAAAATTGTTAGGAGTTTCACATCCCTTTATGATTATTGTACATGTTTTTTCCGCTACACATAGAAGTTAAATGAATGAAGTAAATTGAAAGTTAATTTCGCTTCATCTGTAAAGAAGAAGTGAATACTTGAAAATTAACTAAGTGTTGAAGGTAGGTGTAGTTTGTAAACTTGAGTAGTGGTGAAACAAAAAAGTTAGGCGGTGTCACATCATGCTCATGAATGAATTATAGTTGCCACTAGCGTGGGGCCATGGCAGGAAATATCAGAGCCCGTTTTTCTTAAAATGGGCTGTGCATATTAGTAGTTGGTCACATCAACATAGGGGAAGTTTAGCAAGGGCAAGGCAACAAATCTAGGCCAAGATGAACAAAGGCACATTTTATGGCGTAACACGTTCAAAAAGTAAACTAATGGCAAGTGTTGGAGAGGAACAGCAGGTTACAGGTGAATCTAGCATGGATTTCGAGGTAGACTTTATGAACAAGATGTTGGATAAATTAGATGTGATGCATACGAAAATGGAGGCACTTGAAATCGAGAATGTCGAACTTAGAGAAAGGATTACTAAGACTGTAGAGAGTCATGACGATCTCAAGGTGCGATATGAGTATCTTGAATGGGAATATGGTCAAACTGTGAATGAATTCAAGGAATTCAAAGTTGCGAAGAATCAATACATGGAAGAGATCGCAAAGCTGCAAAAGAGTCTTTCTGAAGCTCAAAATGAGATTGCGGTTTTGAAGAAGGTAGTGGGGTAGGGTTCGATTAGAGGAGTTGTCCACATCAAAATTAAGGAACTAGAGTCATATGATGGAGTAAGAAGTGAGAAGACACTTGGAAACTTTCTATGGGATATGGAGCAGTATCTTGAACGCTTGGGGATTGCATCTGAAGAGGCCAAGGTGAAGGTTGTTGCACAATTCCTTACAAAGGAAGCCAAGATGTGGAGAAGGAGAGTGGACTAGATTTCCCATGGCAATGTTGAGGAGATCTCTACTTGGGAAGAAATAAAGGAAGTGTTGTTGGCTCACTTTATCCCACAAGATGAAATGTGGGATGCACAAACGAAGATTAAGTACATCAGGAAAACTAGTAGTCTACAGGCTTATCAGTGAGAATTTGCGAGTGTGGTCTTGGAGCTACCCAAAATGGTGGAATAAAAGACAAGGTTTTCAACTTCATCATTGGATTGAAACCTTGGGCACACAATGAGGTGAAGCAGAATAATATCAAAACACTTGAAGAGGCATTTGCTACAGTTGGTAAATTGGTAGACCATTATGATGAAAGGAATGAAGAGAAGAAGAATTATGATAAATAGAAAGAGAACGCTTCAAAGGATGAGGCGAGAGCAGGTGGAAAACTGAAGGAAAAGAAACCTTTGAAGTGATGGTTGTGCGAAGGTGACCATACAGTGAAGAATTTTTCTTCAAGACTGGGAGTGGCAATTCTTGGACAATCATATGGAAAGAAGAAAGAGGAACTAGCAGTTGGGATGATGCAGATTTTGGGTGTTGCAACAACTACAGAGGTTATCCCAAAGCGTGATCCTGAGAGGAACAAGTTGGAGTATGTTGAGATGAAGGTTGGGCAAGGCACATTTCTCACCATGGTGGACAACGGTGCAACCCATAACTTCATGAGAGAGGAGGCAACAAGAAAATTTGGATTGAAATTCGTTCCAACTCAAGCTCGTCTCAAGGCAGTGAACTCTCCACCAGAACAAGTCATTGGTGTGGCAAAGGCTGTGTGGTGAAAAGGGCAACAACAAATGTTGAAAATAGCACCAAGAAAATCCTAATTTAATTTTGTCCTTGAATTAAATTTGGAATAAAATTTTAATTCCACATCACATGACAACTTATATTAGTTAACTAAGTTAAATTGACTTAGTTGGCTCAATTAATTCGAGTTGAGGGTCTAACTTGAGTATGTGGGGTGTCTCTTACATTATAGGAGACTTAATTGAGTTTATTTTAAGTTGTAATTAACTTTGTTTAACTAAGTTAAATTCGGTTAAACTAGTTCCAACTATTGGAGGAACTGGTGGGAGGTCTACTAGTGTGGTGTTGCCTGTAGTGATCAACCAACTAACTAATGAGTCACTCCTAAATAACTCATGTATGTCAGATCTAAGAGTTACCCAGTTGAGATTGGACTTCAAGGATTGTGTACTATTAGTTGTATAATCATCTGAACTGTATAGGTGGTGCATGCAGTCAAAGGAAGGCCTATGATGGATTGCACAATTCCAATTAAGGAATTTCCCTAATTAATAGGGGCTAATTCCCAAGGAAACATCACAAGGAAATAGGGACGTGG
This sequence comes from Pinus tabuliformis, assembly GCA_031772625.1. NCBI lineage: Eukaryota > Viridiplantae > Streptophyta > Pinopsida > Pinales > Pinaceae > Pinus > Pinus tabuliformis. The sequence goes on from CM062820.1 coordinate 1,558,922,501, forward strand.
GCAAGTGAGAAATTGGTTAAGTATTGACCTAGTCATGTCTAGTAAGCAGTGCGACAGATAGAGATAGTGTAGAGGTTGCTCTAGCTTAAGCAAAGCATTGTAATTTTCTCATATTTTCTTATTTTTTAGTTGCGGATTTCCCTGGGAAATCATTGTGTAATGTGTTGATTGAATTCTTTCTCTTGTATGCTTCGTGATTTCACGATCGTTTAGTTGTTTCCATTGATGAGTAGAGTAGATTCAAGTCTAGTATTTTAGCAAATTATAATTAGCAGTTTGAATCTACAAGGAATTTCTACAATGTGGAGGTAAAGATTGATGAATGGTTAGGCAAATTTGACTTCACAATCATGCGGATGGATGATTATGAAGCAGTTTGGGGCATAAAGTTCATGAAGCAATATGATGCTATGATCATGCCTCATTTGAGGAAGTTGTATATTTATAATGGAAGGGAAGACATACCATTGAGTATCCTAACCATGGCAGTTACGATGGGCAAATGTAAGATAACAACAATGGGTGTGGAAGAGAGAAAGTGAAATGAAGAAGTTTGTGAGAGGTTGAAATGGACGGAAGAAAAACTCATGGAGCAAGTAGATATCATTAGAGCATTGCCTGATAGTGTTATGGACTTGACAGACAAACTAGAGGCAGTGGAAGAATGCAACGTTGTGAAATAGGAGACCTTACGACAGGAAAACCGAGAGGCATACATCCATAGATTAGAAGAAGACGATGTTAACACTTGGATTGAGATGTTGGAGCAGGATGAGGATGGAGGTGGAAGGTTTCCAACCTTCCCATCCCCACCATATTTCTATAATTAGCATGGAGGATGGGTTCATTATCATCTGCTCAGGGAAATGAGACCCCTAAATATGATGAGAAGGCTATGGAGGCGAGATAGATGTGATTGAGAGAAGGATGTGATGACAGTCATGATGATGCTAGATGCATGCGTTCTTGTGGAGGAGATGCTATGGTTGGATTAGCTACTTGACTAGTCACCTTCACAAGGGGATCCAACACATGATGTTCTTGCAGAGTTATGACGGGATATGGGCATGGAGCAGGTCATCGGCAGATCTATCTGGTTTTCGACATGGAGATGGCAGTCTTGGTGATTGATTTTTTTGAGATGATGTTGTCGAGGTTGACAGCCTTTTAAAGTGGGGGAGGATGTTAGGGCCTCGAGTTGGAATCGCGACCAATGAACGCCCATGACCGCCCACACAACAAGGATAGTAAAAAAACTAAAGGTTGGACCGACGGACAAGTTGGGTAATGGGAGAGCTTAACTGAACGCACATATGGAGGGCGAGTTAGAGGGCGGGCATCCTCATGAAGGGCGTTCACCTGAACGTGTTCAACCGAAGATGTGCGACGAATCATAGCGGTGGGTGCCCACCCAACTCAGGGAGAGTGTTCATGTAGCGACCGGGCAAGGCGTGTGGATGGGCGTGCAGACATGACGCACGGATGGGCGAGCAATTACAATGTGTGGGAAGGATGTGTGAATCCAACGGAGGGCGTCCACTCGAACGGACAGGTCGGCTCATGTAAGGGCAAAAGATGAAGGGGCGCATTCAGGATGTGTGGACATGTCGGTTGGGCAATATTACGTTCAGTCTGACTCAAGTACGAGTGAAGGGATGTGATCCTTGGGAAATTTGATAGGAAAGGATCCGTATAAACGAAAGAAGGTTGGCATTCGTTCAACCATCCAAGCATTCGATCAAGGATGTTCAGGGTTGAACGAACAAGGGGGAGCTACAGGAAAGGATTCGGGCTAAGAGCAGAACACACTAAAGGCAAGGGAAGAACTGAGGCTCGCTCAGCGATCCTGCATAACCGCAAGACGAGTTGGTTATTGTTATGAACGCAAAATTCAGGGTTCCCTACCAACCGTAGTGTGGGCAGTTTAGGTCAGGCAAGCTGCACGAGGGCGAGTTGCATAGTGGGAAAGCTCTGCACAAGGGCGAGTTGCATGGTGGGAAGGCTCTGAATGGGGGAAAGTTACACAGTGACTCTGCACAAGGGTGAGGTGCATAGTGGGAAAGATCTATACAAAGATGAGTTGCATGCTAACTCTGCATGAGGGCGAGATGCAGTGGGCAGGCTCTACATGAGGGTGAGCTGCACTGTGGGTAGGTTTTGCATGAGGGTGAGCTACACAATGGGCAGGCTCTGCATGAGGGCACAGGTAGGCAGGGTGTAAGGAGTGTTTCCCGGTTTGGCAAGGATTGGGCAGGTCTATATGACAAGCTTCAAAATATTGTAAATTTTGTAAAATTTGTAAAATATTACATAATTGATTTTTATAAGTATTTTGGGCGAACTGTTGGGAGTTTCCCCTCACTTTATGATTATTGTACATGTTGTTTCCATTGCACATAGAAGTTAAAATAATGAGGTAAATTGAAAGTTAATTTCACTGCATTTGTAAAGAAGAAGTGAACACTTGAAAATTAACTAAGTGTTGAAGGTAGGCGTAGTTTGTAAACTTGAGTAGTGTGAAAGGAAAAAGTTAGGCAATGTCGCACCATGCTCACAAGTGAATTATAGTCGCCACTAGCATGGGGTCGTGACAAGATTGGCTCTGACTCCTTGAACCTACTGCTATAAGTAATGCATGTCGACGACGTGTTTCAAGTGATGAGTGATATGCTCATTACCTTGTATTATTTAGCTTTCAAATTGAGTGCATGAGCGATAGAATTTAAAAATCAAAGCCTAAAATAAGCAGCCATCATTGTAAAAGTCAGAGCCAGGCTCTTGGAGAATTTAATAAAAAAAATTGGATAGTTTTTCGACCCCGACTAGTCCGAAATCGGGACTCAATCTCATCTGACAATTCGTAGAGGAGATTAGTTCCACTCCCCAACCCTACAATGCAATGAAGTTAGAAAGCCTAATGTTGGAGTGGTAACATGTTAATTTCATATATCAAAATGTTATAATATTATTGTATGGAGAAGTTTCTTTTTTCTTTTTTTAATTAAAAAGAAAATTTTAGATTTTTTTTTTTAATATTGTGTTAATTTTTATAATACATATAAATTAATATAAAACATTTGTTAATTTAGCATAAGGTATAAATTCTTTATCCATTCTCCCTGCTCCAAAAGGCGTATTACAGCAGATGAGAGTAATTCAAAGATCCTTTGTATGGACTGGCAATGCAGAGAAGAAAAAATGGGCACTAATGGCTTGGAATAAGTGGTGAAAATCTAAGAACTTGGGAGGTTTAAATTTGTTAGACCCGTCTACGATCAACAGAGCTTGTGGTGCCAAGCTTTGGTGGAGATGGCTGAAGGAACCCAATCTTCCGTGGGCAAAACACTGGAAGGAAAAGTATGCTCCAGGGTACAGCAATCAAGATTTAATCAGAATGCAGGAAAGTCCAGATGGTTCTCCAATTTGGAACCTTGCCAGAAGAAATCGAGGAATTGTTCAGGAACAGAGCTTCTGGGAAATTCGCAATGGGGAGACAACTTTATTCTGGGAGGACGCCTGGCAACAATTCCCGAAGCTGGGAGGACCTGAGTTTGCAAACCTACAAAGACAATGTCAAGGGATGGGGAAAACCACAGTAAATCAGTACTGGAACCACAGTAGCAGGGACTAGGAATGGAGAGAACGGATGATTAACGAAATAGAAAACTCAACTGAGGCGAACAACAATGTCAGGGACCTGCTTAACCTTCTAAACAAAAGGAAAATCAGAAAAGCTGAGGACAAAGACCAACTAAGATGGGGCAAGAAAGGAAGTGGCAACTTCACGCTCAAAGAAGCCAGAGATAATCTCGAAAACTCAGAACAAATTGAGGAGGTTCAATGGAGCAGCAAAGTCTGGGATTCTTTCTTTTGGCCTAAGATTAAAACTTTCCTCTGGCTCCTGATGCGTAGAAAAACACTCACCTGGGAAAATCTCTGTAAGAAAGGGTTTCACGGCCCATCTAGGTGCCCCATGTGCAACATGGATGAAGAATCGATGAATCATCTCTTCAACACATGCGCTTGGGCTTGTCACCTATGGAACTGGGCGGAAAACATAATGCAACAGACAGACAGAACCAGAGACTCTATCCAGGACTCCATTATGAATTGGCGAAGCATTTATTCCAGCAATTCGAGAATCAACAGTATATGGAGAACACTGCCAGGATTTATTACCTGGACAATTTGGAAGGAACGGAATAGAAGAATTTTTCTAAGCGAACACAGAGACATAAATCATTCGCTAGAAACAATAACCCAAAATGTGAGACAATTAATTCTGGTCAGATGCAAAGCAGAAAAAGATAACCAAGTTTCGGTTAGAGACTTACGTATTTTAAAAGCTTTCAAACTGGATGATGGAAGAAGCATGGTCACAACGAACTGTCAACAGGAGCCGAACACCACGTCAACTTTCTGGAAACGACCTCCTGCAGGCTTTCTCAAGCTAAACTTCGATGGAGCGTCAAGAGGCAATCCAGGTCTGGCAGGTATCGGGGGCATCATTAGGAACAGTGCAGGCGAGATTCAACATATCTACAGCAGAGCCTTAGGAGAAGGAACAAACAACGAGATGGAGTTCGCTGCCATGGAGCAAGGTCTCAGAATTCTCAGAAAGATTCAGGTTGGCGCAGCGGTGGTTGAGGGAGATTCTCAGCTGGCGATAACAACGGCAAGAAAGTTATATGCGGGAACAAAAGCAAGCAAGGTAACAAAACACTGGAGACTTGCCAAGGTGACTGAAAACATAGCAGAACATCTGGGGGAGCTGAAAGGCTTGATTTTTCAGGCTGTGCGACGTAAAGCCAATATGGTTGCGGACCATCTGGCGAATTATGGAATTGAGCACCCAACTAGCATGTGGGACAGCTATTGGCAGGACGTCGCATGCCCCGAATTAAAAGAGAAGTGTACCTTGCTCTCAAGGCAGGATTTGGCCAACGAAATATGAGGCTGTTGGGTCGGTAATCTAAAACCTTGTCATTCCATGAAAAGATTTGTGCGTACCGCAGGCACTATTAAGGAAGGACAAGCAGATCAGGAGCATTCAATGCTCAAGCAGGAGGAAGGGAGTCTCATCCCAGATATGATTACTAAGGATTTGCGCCGCCGACGCCCCGTCAAGCAATGGGACACTTGGCATGATCCGGAGGAGGAGAGAGGAGGTGATAGCAAGGGAAAGAATTCGAGACATAACCAAAACAAACTGTCACCGCACAGAAGTAATGATGACAAGACGTGCAAGCTAAAGGGGAAGGAACGGTCTTCTGTCGGTAACTCCTCCTTCGACATCTATATAGTCACAGCTACAGGCAGGGGCAAAAGCATTGTTTTATCGTGTTGTAAGCTTGAACCCGTCTCTTTTGCCGGCAGAACTCAGAGCAATCTTGTGTGTGTTAGTGAGATCATGGCAGGGGAAGGAAGCCGGAATGCCTCTGCCAATAGGGACCTAAAGAAAGCCAGGGAGGCATATGAGTCCTGCACTTCGCGGAAGGACAAGCAGAAGATTGAAGACCTGGAGGCTAAGGTCACTGAAGAGGAAAGGAAACTGAAAGAGCAAGAACTGGAGAAGGAGGTGGACTGGATCCAGGATCCAGGCTCTGTAACCACACGCACCACCCAATTTGTAAGAACGCAAGCTGAAAGTTGGAGGATGAAAACTCTGTTAGCCAAAGCCCTAAATATGCAGGGAAGCTATGAGGACCAACTGCGTCAAATCCAGCATAATATTGAGGCGATGTCTAAGGAACACATGGCTATCCTAGAGAGCCTGGATTTCAAGATAAGTGCCCTGGAACAAGAGGTTGAAACCATCACGAAGAAGCTCACGGTTCTAATTAAGCTCCTAAGGCAAACCATTGAGCAGGATGCTAGGCTGGCTGAGAACAGAAGGGACGATCACGCGGGAAACTTTCAGAGCAATCATCCCACGCCTGCGCAGGCAGGCAATTCGATGACTGAATCAGCTCCGGAAGCTTCCAAGAAACATACTGTGCTCAAGAAGTAATTGGCTTGGCTTCTGCCTTGGTTGGTTTTTTGTAATTTGGGTGGTCATTGGTGCTCTCTACCTGGTTTAGTTGGTATGTCGATAGTGATCTCTGTCTGCTGCTTCAGTTAGGTGTTTGTTTAGTTAAATGGTCTGAGTCAAACCCCTTTTTGCTCTGCCACCCTGCGTGGTGTGCTCGGGGTCGTATGGTAGACTCTTTTGGTAATTTTGTGGGGTCTTGCAATACAATTTGGCAGCCCAGTGTCTGCACGAGCAGACTTTTTGTAATATATATACTTTTCTAATATAAAAAGTTGATTTACACAACAAAAAAAGTATAAATTCTTTAATTTTATTATAATGAATAAGTCAAATTTCATAACTTCATTTCAAATTAAAAATAAAAATAAAAAAAAATAAAATAAAATAAAAAATTCTACATGCAAATATTTACTATTATTAATATAAATTAATAATTATTATTAATAAGTGAAATATTCACTTCAAAAAGAAATCAGTTTCTATAGCATGCAAATATTTATTATTATAATCATATTATTTACTATTTTAAGAAATTAAATTATTAAATTATTTGAGAATAGAAAAACAAACTAACACAAAATTTCATTGAAAAATTCTTTAAATATTTAAAAAAAAAAAAAAAATCAAAATTATTTAAAATTATTACTTTTATAAACTAGATTTACAAAATTAAAGGGCTTTTAACCTAAAAATATTAATAACATGCGTGAGTTTGAAGGGTAAATATATATGCCTCGAATAATAAGACTACTATTTATCTAGTGTGTAGAATTTGTGTGTGAAATAATAAGGGATCTGGAGATTGACTTTGATTCCCAACCCTATTGATATCAATAATGCATGTTGACAACCTGTTTTAAGTGATTAGTTATACGTTCATTTGTATTATTTAGCTTTCAAATTGAGTGTAGGAGTGATATCATTTTAAAATCGAAGCCTAAAATAAGCAATCACTGTTATCAAAGTCTTTATACTAATTTTGTTTGAGCTTTAGGTGGTTTTGGCTAGAATTTAAAGCTAACTTAGGAAGTCTATAGTCTCCTATGCTATTGAGTTTGTGCTTGTACAACAAAAGCTTAGTCATATAAATACATATAAATACATATTAAATATATTTTATTTTGGCATAAAGTATAAATTCTTTAATTTTATTATAATGAATAAGTTAAAATTCTATAACTCCATTTTAAACTAAAAAAAAAAAAATCAATTTCAATGGAATGCAAATATTTACTCTTATTGATATAAACTAATAATTATTATTAATAAGTCAAAAATTTTAGTTATTATTAATAAGTATAATTAATAAGTAAAACTTCTATAATTTCAATTCAAAAAAAAATTGATTTACGAAATTAAAGGGTTTATAGTATTCATCTTAAGATTTATTGTATTAGTCCTAAAATTTTTAATATTAATATTAGGGTTTATATTTCTGGATTTAATATATTAATTCTAGCTTTAATATTCAAGTTAGAATTTTCCCCCATATATATATATATATATAGTAATATTAATTAACAATACTAATGATAATAATAGTAATTAATTAGTAATAAGAGTAATTATTTAACAATAATTAATATATTGAATTTAGGCTTCTGTGATCCATATCAAGATTATAAAACAACTATTTTTGACCAAGGAAACATCAATAGCTATACTTGACTTGACCAAGAAATAGGGAAAGGAAAACTAATAAGTTAACTAATTAATTAATTAATTTGTTAGTTTGTTAGATCTATTTATTTCCATAAACTTAAACTAAGATTAAAACCTAATAAATTAATATACTCTTTATTCTTTTAAAACTACATAAACTATATAAAGATTTATGTTAGTGTAGGAATTATTATAGGATATATTAAGAAAATAAATGTTTATTAATTAGATAACTTAATTAGTTAGTTAAATATTTGATTTATTTAATAAGTTTATATATTTAACTATATATGTAACTAAATATGTAGTATTTTATTCTAACTTAAAACTAAATAAAAATAAAATTATGTTAATTCTATGATATGAAGAATTATGGGAAAAAACACGGATAAAAATATAATTATTTATAATTAATTAGTTAATTCGATTATGAAATTTATTTATTATAATTTACTAAAGGTATAATGGGATAAATAGAGATTAAACCTAATTGCTTATTAATTGATCAATTAATTAGTTTATATGTTTATAATTCTTTCAGTTATGTTCATGTATAAATTTATTTATTTATTTATATATCATGTTTAATAAAGCCAAGTAAGGCTTAAAATTTAAATTTTTAGAACTTAAACTAAGAAAGAAAACCTAATAACTAAAAAGATCTTATTTTCAATAAAGTATAAGAGAACTAATATGAATAAAATATTAATAATATTAATAAAATATTGAATAAAAAATTAATTAGAAGCAAAGGGGAAAACAAACAATCCAGAAGACGAGGGGTAAACAACCAGAGAAGAAAATAATAAAAAGAGTGAAACAAGGGGGGCCTAGCCGGAAAGGGCAGGGATCCAACAACTGCTAATCTTCCAGCCGTCATCCCTGTTGAGATTGCTTGGCCTCCTTTCAATTTCTATGGCCTCCCTAAACTTCTAGTGATGAAAAGGCACAATCTTGGCAATCACCCTGGCCTCCTCAATACATATATGATGTTTAGTCTTCTCCGTGTGTTCTGCTAGGGCTGAAGACTAGGTCCTCCCATATTTGATGTCGGTTGAGTGCTCATGAATCCTCTGATTAATAGAGCGCCCAGTTTCACCAATATAGGGGGTCCCACACGAACAAGGAATAACATAAACACCTTTCATGTCCTTGGGGTCAACAGGGTCTTTTACAGATCTTAGGGAGCTACGAATGGTGTTAAGGGGCTAAAGGTTGAGGGAACATTATGCTTCCTAAGGATTCTCACAATCTTGTCAGTAGTCCCCTGGATGAAAGGGAGATGAACCCCTGAGATTCAATCTTTAGGGTCTTTCTTAACCTTGGGACCTCTGCTAGCTTTAAGGAAAGCTTTCAAACCTTGGTGCCTACTATAACCATTATTAACAAAAACATTAAGGAGATGGGCTTTCTCTTTATCAAGGTTCTTTTCATCAGAGATTCTCAGCGCACGAGTAGCTAGCGTGTTGAGAACACCCAACTTTTGAGCAGGGAAATGATGAGAGTTGGCATGAAGATATTGCTCAGTATGAGTTTTCTTCCGAAACACTTGGTGGGAGAAAGAACCGTCATCATTCTTCGAAATGAGAACATCAAGGAAAGGTAGGCACCCATCAATTTCCTGCTCCATAGTAAACTTTATGGAGGAGGATTGATTGTTGAGATGCTGGAAAAATAGATCTAACTCTTCTTGGCCATGAGACCAGATGACACCAATGTCGTCCACAAATCTCTTCCATAGCTTGGGCAGGAGACGGGCTGAGGCCAAAGCCTTGGACTCAAAGTCTTCCATAAAAATATTAGCAATGAC